>CM050173.1:60588228-61293228 GCA_027410445.1 Discoglossus pictus
GTATTGTCCCTAGATCTCCACTAGTGGGAATTTCTTATTTTCCTGCCTGATTGGTTTGCCCCACATTTACAAACTGCTGCTGGTATGACTGGGTGTTCTGTACCAATGTGGGTCAAACTAGTAAATGGAAAACAAGCATTGGAAGTGGACTAAGTCAAAGTAAGTCTTCTTGGCAGTGGCAAAGTTACTGTTGGTGCAAATCACCTAGGGGCCCACAAGATGGTAGAGGCACTCTGCTACTGGCGACAGCCTACAGTAATTTATTAAAAGAGAATACCAGATAGCTATGTTTCTAGAAAGATGATCTAATCACACTAGGGGTGATCTCACTGCCCACTTGTTTTGTTTTGCTATTTATTCACCCCTAAAAAGCACATTCCTTGTATAGAAAAGTTGTAGGAGAGGGGCCCTACATTATTTTTCCCTAGCTCCATTAATAGCTTTGTCAATGCTTCTTGGCAAAAAATCTGGCTGTGACGAGGGAGATATTAACACATCTTTTTTCAGATTACTACCATATTATTACCACATCCTGAGAAATAGACAGGAGAGGTATTTTGTGGTCCAATAAAGTAGCTAAGTAGCCAGTGGAGTTTACTATAGTTGGACAAATATTGTCTGTGGTTGATCTGAACCTTGTCCAAATATGCATATGTAATGTTTCTGGTCAATTGAATTTGTCCACTTTCTTTGAATAAAGTGCAGGGGTGATAATGTAGCATACAAAAAAAACCAAAAAACAGAAGTGGTAGGTGCACAGAACAGACACAACATAAAAGTGTGTATTCTGTGATGGTGCTCACTCGAGGTATAGGCTTTCAAGTTCTTGGTTGCTGGAGAAATCCCTTGAACCACATCAGTTTGTACCTATCCTTATGGATGGGCCAAAATCATAATTACTTATAGACCAGCAACCCCTAGATATACGTTTCGCCTTTGTAGTGGCACAAGTGAGAAGGCACCATGAATGGGAGCATCTATTGTGCACACTATTAAGTTCTGCCCGTTATGGTAGCCATTTGTATACATTTAAAATATTTTACCTCTTTTATACTTTCAGCTTTTAACAGATAAAACACAGCTCCTGATCTATTATGCATATTTTACGGTTTAAATATAAAAATACTTTACAACATCTATAGACTGCACAGTACAAATATGTAATTTTAAAGTACACTATCACTAAATGCAATAGCAGAAGTTCAGCATTTTAAAGTGCATTAGCTGTGCCGATGCTATTACATACATTATTATTTTTTATAATTGGGAAGCAGGTGCAAAAAGATGCGATTAGATACAATTTTCAATCATTGCACAGATGTTTTTCCTAATCTAATTGACATAACACACATCATGGTAATGGGTTAATGTTATTTTTTTCCAAGTGTCACATTTTTAAATGTTCTCAAAATCAATGCAAATTTGTTTCATGCATCCATCTGACCATTACGTTATATGCTTTCTATATAATCTATTCTCTGCCATGACATCAACCTTAGCTGTTAGTAAAGCTGTGAAGGGAGATGTGTCACCAAATTTTTTTCCAGGTATTGTTGTCATCTGTGACTGTATATAAAATACTTTTTATTTTCTCCATAATTGAACAAAACAGAGAGACCCTTTCCATAGAAATCCACAAGAGACGGTGCAGAATAATGTTCTTTAATTTTGAAACCATTCCTAAGCAGACTCATATTCAGATATTGCTTGGGAGTGTGATGAGAGAAAATCACTTAAGTTAAAAGTGTCTGACTCATACAATTCATGGAAGCTGCAATATCTCAAAGGGATGATGAAGAGACAGATGGTTTTCATCATCCTCACCAACTGTCAAAATGATGTTTATTTTCTCTTACAAACAACCGTATAAAATACTCCTATATTCATTCTCTTAGAAACTACCTAAAAATGTCATTTTACATTACAAAGAGACGTGAGGATGTTGCTATGTACCAACACTGTATATAATACCTAATTATCTCTATTTGGAATGTGTACACAATTGAGGCAAGTCCAATTCTATGTCATTTATTTTTGTGTGCAGATAATACAATAGTGGGTCACTTTTGCTCGGAAACAGTTCTTTTTATAACTACCCTCTGGCATGATATCAGTTGCCATGGAAGTTTTCTTACTATCCTGTATTTTTGTAAGTTTATACAAAAAAAAATGCCTTTTATATCAGTAGCATCCACTAAGTGCTATGTGGCTGAATCATAACAGAGAGTACAGTGCAAAACATTTTTCTCTAAATTAAATTCTTAATTAATAAAACAGAGTGCTATTAGTCTTTCTGTTGCACAAAAGGTTAATCTGCATTTTTTTCATAACCTCTGCATTAATAGGAAAATCAGTTTCTACTTAGTTCACACAAGCAGTCAGGTTTATCAAATGCCTCTTTTTTGTTAAAGCATGGAGAGAGAATAAATATGTAATACCTGCATAAAAATCAATGTGTACATATTTTCTTTTGATTTTAAAATGTTGATTATGTTCTTTGGGCATGTTTAATTTTAAAATTGATAGCAGTTTTTAAAATAATTAAATTTAATTTAATAGGCAGATAAACAGTCTGTTGGCTACAGGCACTGTCCCCTTTAATGTTTAATGTTCTCTGCCAGTCATTTTGGGTTAAGTCTGCCAGTCTAATGGTATATAAACATCTAATTTCCTGGAAGCACATATAAAGAAAAACAGTCGTACCTTGGTACTTAACCTTAATCCATTCTGGACAGCAGATTGAGTACAAAAAAGGTTGAGTACCAAGGTAGCATTTCCCATAGGAATCAATGTAAAATTAAATAATCAGTTCTGAACCCCAGAAATGTCACATTTTACTGTGAACTGATGGTGTTGTTTCTTGATACAAAACCTTAAAACTAAACAGACATAAACAAAAAATAATAATTAAATCTAATTTAACTTCAATTTAACTGTACTGAGAGGAATTGAGGGCCGAGGAGAAGTTATTATTGTTTGGAACTTTGGTTCTTGTAGGCACAGGCTGCTCTTGGGCTTTTGCAGGCATGCTATACTACGCCACAGTACTTTCTTACTTCCTTGTGAGACAGGATGCGGAGTGGTGTGAACACGACGAGTACCGAGCAAGCTTCAAGTTCTGAGGCATTTTTTTCCAGTCAGCTGCGTAGAGTACCAGGCAAGACGAGATCCATAGTAGTTGAGTAGTGGGAGTCCACTGTTAAATGATTTGCAGTGCTAAAATCCAACAGACTGACTTTTCCAGTTCAATGCATGTTCAGTTATAAACACTACCGATGTAAAGTAAAAAGGGGTGGAGATTTAGGTAGCCTATTACAGACCTTATATGAATATATTAATGTTAGCAAATAGCGTGAAAGGCTCTCCTGCCATGAGCCATGGAAGACTTCATGTATCACAGCTCATTGCATCTATTCTTGCTGAATCTCGCCCCTTCATAATGATTTAGTAGACAAGACTAGCAGTGGAACACTTACATTGGGAGCCATTTTGAATTGCATTCATATTACTTCTTAAGATCTAACTATTGCAATGTTTTAAATACATTCCTATAAATGTTAGGTGGAACATTTGGGAGTTATTGGGAAATCTGACATAAAAACAAGTTATATAAGAGAGTTAATTTTTTGAAGTTCAAATATGTTGTAAAAGTGTTAGCACTGATCTGTATGTGTTCTGTATAATAGATCATATGAGAAGCTAAGGAACACAAAAACTTGAATATAACTGACCAATCTTAGAATTCAACTGAAGTTTAATTTGCATTTGAGCAGAACAAAAGTGCTAATCTACAAGTCAAGTTGACTCATAAATCACTACCTTACTATTCCAATACAGATAAAAACCAGCCCTACTAGAAGTCCATGCAAAGAAGTGCAAAACAAGCAATCTAGGGGCCCTATTAAATTCCACAGCCCGTAAGTTTGCGGGCTTGAAATTTTCAGGAGTTACAGAGCGATTAAATTAGAAAAGGCCACAACGACATGGCTGGAATCCAAATCTGCAAACAATACTTTGGCACGTAGCATTTCCGGGCTTGAACATGATAAATTATTCCAAGCCATAGTTACGGGTTTAGACGGAGCCAATAGTAAAAGAGATCGTCATCATTACGTCACTAAAACATGGAGGTTATATTTCAGTCACTTACGGTTTTGAAGCCTCAGTTGCGATCAAGCCCGCATTCCAGAAATAATGCAATATGAAAAAAAATTAATAAATATAATATTCTAGTCCATGCAAGTTCTATTATATGTATTGACTGCCAGGATAGATGTAACACGGAAATTAAAAATAAATAAAAATATTTTTTTATGCAGATTTGCGAGCTTGAGAATGATGTGCTATTAATTTTAATACCGAGCATCATTTTCCCTGTAATTTAAAAAACTGTAGTGTGTTTATATTTGCTTTTATAGTGCTATGGACAGGAGTTTAACCCCCTTGGGGGTCCTCTCTATTACCAGTAGGATTTTTGGCTACATTAGCCATTTTACGGGTGTGAAAACAATTGCAGGCTTGAAGACTTGTAGCAATTATATAGCAATTTGCGATGGTAACACTTACGGGCTTGAAAGATCAAAGGCTTAGCTGGGCCGGAGTTCCAATTTTGGCCCACGCTGTGTTTTTCGACCTGTAACCCGCAGATCATTGGCGGGTAGCCAAAAGGGGCCAATTTAATAGCCGTAAGTTTTGTGGGCACCTTTACAGGCTTCAGGAACTTATTTAATAGGGCCCTAGGTGTAGCTGTTCCAATCAAATTTCCATAAAAAAATCTGAGTGGAACACGTTACCTTTGGAGGGCACGTAAGTCCTCAGAAGGCATAAAAAACTTACTTGTACTTAGACCTTCATGTGTACCTACAGATAGAGGCAAAGGAAATGACTCTGAAAACCAAACAAGCATCAGACCTGACTCTATGATCAGCCTAACACCTTATTTTAATCTGATATGAGGCTTGAATTCTAATATCTGACACAATTAAGGGGTTTAAAAAAGGCCTCCAAACACACTATATCACCTAATCCTGGAGATATCTTGGATCCACTCCCCAATACCCCTACCCCCTATGAGCCCAGGGATACTCAGGTTTATTCCCACAAATGTACTCTAAATCTGCTAGGATACCTTCCTACTACATGCTGAAGGCAACCCTGGGGAATACTCCCTCCCACAAGCTAATCCCAGATCCCCTCCATCTAAAAACTAATAGCGAAACCCCTGTCCCAGAGGTACTTTGAGGACCTCTGTGGCAGCTAAAACTTAACCTCTATATACCATATATAGGTATATGGACCCCCATGGCTACTAACATTAATGCATATGTGCCATGGGGGTCCTCAAGGACCCTCATGACCTTCTAATTACCTACATAGGAGTCTATATTTGACCTCATTTAAACTACAGTGCCATGTGGGTCCAAAAGTACCCCTAATAGCCCCATAATTAATATGAGCTGTAAGAATTAAGGGTAACAATATAATTCTAAAGGATATAGCATTATTATTTCAAGTCTGTTTAACCAAGGAACAAACATTACTTCTGTTTAACTTGGCTACCCTTAATTCCTTAATGACCTAGGCAACTGCCTAGAATGCCTACATAATGGAGTCAGCCATGTGCTTCACTAAATATCACAATAAGTGCAATGAACAGCCAGATATCATGGAATGTATTACTGATTATATTCTATTAAGTATAATATTGTCAAATGTAAGGATTACATATAGATTTAAAATGGTATGCATTAAAATATGACTTGCAATAAAACTGTAGTGGTTTGGAATATGCTGGAGCTTTGCAAAGAGTAATAATAATATCCATAAAGTTATCCTGGCAAAAATACTTGAGTGGGTTGCCACTTCCTTGTCCAGTGGACCACGATTTTTCTGACCTCTCTGCTATGACCTGCCCATCTTATGTAGCAATACATGGTATAGATTACAGCTTCATTCAAGTACAAAAGCTCTTTCACACATAACAAGGTAGCGATCCAGATTAGAAATCAAATATATGAAATATATTAAATTATTAACAAAGGTCTGCATAGTTAGAACTATGATATTCCCAGTAGTACAATACAAATGTGAGAGCTGGACCATATATATAAGTCTGAAAGCTGTAGAACTGACACCTTTGAATTGTGGTGGTGGAGAGAACTGCCTAGCGTTCTTTGGTCTACAAGAAGATCAAAAAAATACATACTACAGAAAATCAAGCTAAATAACTCAATGGATGGTTTGATCATGAAACAGATGCTCAAATATTTTGGTCATATCATGAGAAGACAGGATTGCCTAGACAAGACTCTGATGCTGGTAAAGAATAAAGGAACACCAAGAAGGGGATGGAAGAGGCAGATATGGATAGATGAGGTAATTGAAGCAATGAGCATGAGTTTGAACATTTGTGGCTGTCAGAGGTTACATAGTTACATAGTATTTGAGATTGAATAAAGACTTTTAATCCATCAAGTTCAACCTTTTTAGATCTCTTCTGATCCGTTTAATATGTGGATTATGTGTTAATAATTGTTAATTGATCCAGAGGAAGGCAAACAGAAAAAAAAACATTGAAACTTTGTCAATTGTCTCATAAGGGAAAAAAAATAATTCCTTCCTGACCCCAGATACTGACAATCAAATTTCTCCCTGGATCAATATTTCTTTGCTAGTTAGCTAGGATAACCTTGAATGCCCTCCATTCAAAATATATCTAACACCTTTTAAAAGTTATCTATCGAATTTGCTGTCACCACCTCGATTGGTAGAGAAATCCACAGTTTAACCCTACCTGTGAAGAACTCTTTTCTTTCTTTAAGGTGAAATCTTTTTTCTTCCAACCTCAAGGGAAAAGAAAAACACTTTTTTATATAAATTATAAGTAAATGTACAGTTTCTGCACAAAATTATTTTAACAATGGAAAAAACGTATTGTCACTTGCTCTCAAAAATAAACCGCTTTCCTCACTTTCACCTCCCCTTTTTCACTTTAGACCTTCAAAATATTATATATATATATATATTTTTTTTTTTTGTGACCATTTGCCCCTTAGATGATATGACAAGCAAGTGGAGTATGGAGTTCTTCAGGAGTGACGGAGTTAAAACTTCTGAAGAACTCCTAATTGGTGCAACTTCCCTTTAAAAGCCTGGAAAGCAGACATGGAAGGGGGTGTGGCTGGCTAGGCTCTGGGCAGGCTGTGTGCTGCCAGAGCAAGTCAGAGAGTGAAGCTGACAGAGGATCCTGTGTGGAGTTACAGTGAGAGCTTTGTAAGCAAGCCTGTAAGTGTTCACCTGATTTACTGTGGCTGCGAGTATTGAGACAGGGAAGAGGCTGAGTTTGGTCGAATGAAGTTAATGCAAGTAGAGTTGTGATATTTAAGGGTCCCTGGGGTGAAGCATACGGGAGAGATGGGCGGGCCATATGCTTCATCCGCGACGGTGTAAAGAGTACCGTGGAAGAGACTTCCAGATGTACTAGAGGTTATGTGTATCCGGACCACAAGGTGGCAGTAGAAGTAAGAAGAGATTATGTGTATCCTGACCACAAGGTGGCAGTAGAAGTAAGAAGAGATGATGTGTATCCTGACCACAAGGTGGCAGTAGAGGTAAGAAGAGATTATGTGTATCCTGGTCACAAGGTGGCAGAATAAGTAAGAAGAGATTATGTGTATCCTGACCACAAGGTGGCAGTAGAAGTAAGAAGAGATGATGTGTATCCTGACCACAAGGTGGCAGTAGAAGTAAGAAGAGATTATGTGTATCCTGGTCACAAGGTGGCAGAATACGTAAGAAGAGATTATGTGTATCCTGACCACAAGGTGGCAGTAGAAGTAAGAAGAGATTATGTGTATCCTGGTCACAAGGTGGCAATATAAGTAAGAAGAGATTATTTGTATCCAGGCCACAAGGTGGCACTACTACCTACATAAGAGACTGACTGTATCCTGGCCACTAGGTGGCGCTATTGTGTGAAAGCTACTCCTTCTGGAAGACACAGTGTGGTAGTGTTTTTTTTCCTGTCGCAGATAAGCTGCACAGGAGTAGTCAGGGTGTTCCTGAGTTATAGTCAGCTCGTTTAAGTAGATGTTTATTTCCGTTATTTTTAAGCAGAGTTACTGCTCAGTTGTTACTTGCATTTGCAAATAAACCAATTTGCTGCATTTCAAGCCAGTATCAGTCCCTTTTTCTAGAAACCACTGAGTTATACGACCATCCTTGTCACAATATATAGATATATATATATATATATATATATATATATATATATATATATATAATGACTTAGGGCCTCATTCAATTGAGATTTGGCCAATTGAATAGGGCTCTAAATAAGCACATAGCATATTTTTTTAAAGAAGTTTTTAGTTAGTGATAACCTTGCTCTTGGACAGATGTTTAATAACTAAAAACTTATTTATAAAAATATGTTATGTGCTTATTTAGAGCCATATTCAATTGGCCAAATTGCAATTGAATGAGGGCCTTAGTATTTATTTATATGTCATTACTGTTTATCAATAATATGTCTTTTTATGCCGTACCAACTAATCTTGTCTAACCGGTAATTAAGGCGGCTGCACTAAATACTGTATTTCTATTGTTATAATGAACCATGCCATATGTTGTCTTTTTTAAAAAAAAAAATATTTTTATTATACTGTGACTGGCTGTGCAATTGTGTTAGCTTTGAAACACAATGTATCACACACTCAAATATCTGGATCAGCCTTCTTGTGTTCCTTATTAACATTTGTAGCAATAGAATTAAATGGCATACATTTTCTACACTTTGTATGTCAGATAATATAGATAGCCAGCTATTTAAACATAGATGAGAATAATTTGTGTATACCATCTGGCATAAATGCTATAATAATCCCTTTCATTAAAAATACTATTATATCGCTATCACTGTGCACTGTTAATATGAGAAAGATTTGTTTTTGTTTACATGGATCCATTATTTCCAGCAATTGATTAGTGGCTGCTAGTTCGGTAGTGGATTACCTTTGCCTGCAGACAATTTTGCTGCCTCTCTTCTTTCAACAAATCAAATTATTGCTGACATCATTATGACACTCCTACTCACAGGTTTTAAAAGCCTGCAGTTCTGCTGCGATCTACTCATATAAAACTTACTTTTGATAATGCCATATGTTAGTGTGTGAAACGAGTGTCAGGTAGAGAGAACCTTAGCTAGACCACCAGGAAAAAGGACATTTTTGGCAAAGGGAGTTTTAGTGAGGCTCCCTGATTGAGCACTATAGGTAGATGTACTTTATTGCTAAGTGCCCAATAGTTACAGCCTGCTATCACCTATTGCCTAGACTATCACTTACGAGGTGGGTTAAATATATTAATCTTTATTTGTATCGCACCAACATATTCCGTAGCAGTGTACAGGGGATAAGCACAAGAAATAATACAATGTTAAAAAACTGAAGAAAAATGGAGGGCCCTGTTTTGAGCTTAGAATCTTTGCAGGAAGTGCTTTTTTCCAAAGAACCCTACAAGATTGGAAACTCGCTACTTACAATCTAAAGGGGATGGAAGAGGCAGAAACTTGGGGAGGAATAGATAGGGTATAGCAAGGGTGAGGAAGAAAGTGAAAGTTTACTTAGGTAGGAAGGTATGTGACATTGTGAGGTGAATAGCTCAGGGGTGTAATATGTTATCTGTCCCTAGTGGTCAGATAATGTAACTGCTAGTGGAAATGTCAGGTCAGGCTCTGGGTTAGGAAATGTGTCTCCAGAAGCCAGAAGGAGAGAGAAGGAATTGAGATGCAAATGGGACTCACAGAAGTGTTTCTGCTTATGAGTTTGAGATGGGGAAGGACATACTGGGGGAGGAAGGAGTGTAGCTCATGGCAGCATAAAAGAGGAGATGAGAGCATGGAAGGTGAGATGGTTATTCTGGATACATGATGTGGATCCGTTGAGATTAAGAGCCTGAGGAAAAGGCAGCAGTTTAAGAAGAAGGCAGGAGGAAACATTGTGTAAAGGTTAAATTAGGAATAGTTAGCAGGTGTTCCTAATTGATCAGCTGATAGAAATGCATGTGAGTCAATACATTTAGAGCAATTTGGGGTGGGAGGGGCCTGGACTGGTGTGTAGTTCTCTTGGATCTGTGCAGGAATAATGTCTGCTGAGAGAGGACACACTTTTAGTACACAGGAAGTTATTAGAGTGTGATAGGAAGGGGGAGGATGGGGCGGGGGGGGGTGTTTACAGATACAACTATAGTATTAAATAAGACAAGAAAGTAACAATGTCCCCAGAAAATAATAACTTTTGAATGCAAAATATTATTAATAAAAGTACAGATGGCAGAAGTAAATTTAGCTCCCATAAGTGTCTTCAATATACCTTAGAAGTGGGACTGGTGTGTTGTCCTGTTGGATCTGTGCAATAATAATGTCTGCTTAGAAGTGGGACTGGTGTGTAGTTCTGTAGGATCTGTGCAGGAATAATGTCTTAGAAGTGGGACTGATGTGTAGTTCTGTTGGATCTGTGCAGGAATAATGTCTTAGAAGTAGGACTGGTGTGTAGTTCTGTTGGATCTGTGCAGGAATAATGTCTTAGAAGTAGGACTGGTGTGTAGTTCTGTTGGATCTGTGCAGGAATAATGTCTTAGAAGTGGGACTGGTGTGTAGTTCTGTTGGATCTGTGCAGGAATAATGTCTGCTTAGAAGTGGGACTGGTGTGTAGTTCTGTTGGATCTGTTCAGGAATAATGTCTTAGAAGTGTGACTGGTGTGTAGTTCTGTTGGATCTGTTCAGGAATAATGTCTTAGAAGTGGGACTGGTGTGTAGTTCTGTTGGATCTGTTCAGGAATAATGTCTTAGAAGTGTGACTGGTGTGTAGTTCTGTTGGATCTGTTCAGGAATAATGCCTCCTTAGAAGTAGGACTGGTGTGTAGTTCTGCTGGATCTGTGCAGGAATAATGTCTTAGAAGTGGGACTGGTGTGTAGTTCTGTTGGATCTGTGCAGGAATAATCAGTTAAATAGGGAAGTTTAAGTTCAATTGTAGTATAGTGACCACTACTGAGCTAAGAAGTAAATGGTTTTCAATGTCGATTGGAAACTGTGATTCAGACTATGACTTGAGTGGTGCTTTAGTATTTAAGACTATAGTAAGTCTAATTGGAAAGCATAGTGCTCCTTAGAAACAAACTGATATTCTGTCTAAGGATACTAAACTGCTTATGTGTGAAGTAACTTTGAAATAGACATCCTGGAAATTAATAGTCAATTGAAAAACACCTCCCTTTTATTAACTAGCATTGTTGTTTTTTTTAAGTATTTAATTTCCGTCAAGAATATGTGTTAAGTATTACAGTCCCAGTTATAATAAATTGGGTTCTAATGAAGGAAATTTAGGATTACTTTTCACTGGATTTGGTCAATACAGATGGCCCTCAAATAATTGAGTCTAATAACTTATATGTATCACTATATTGGCTTTCCATTTAATGATTGAAGTCTGCACAAGCACTCATTTCATCAAGTTAAATGATGTGGGATATAAAAAATAATGTAACCCTCTGTATTACTAAGAATATATATCCAAGTATCTTATAAGTGATTATACATCTTTACATGTATCCCCCTTGATTTATTTTTAATAGGGTGGTATAAAGTTGATGGTACACCAAAGCAAATACAAATTAAGGTACTGAATGAGAAATAAGTACATTTAGTTATTTGCTAAAGTATTGTCCCCTGAGGAAATATAATACAAGCCAAATATATAAATAAAGTTCTTTTATTTAAATAGCGGCGTATTTTTGAGAGCACGTGTCAAAGTTTTTTTCCATTTTTAAAATAATTTTGTTACCAATGTGTTGTTTTTTTACCAATGTAGTGCACCGGAAATAGTCCTCTTGTAAATAAATACAGTATTTGTAAAACACATTTTTTATCCCAAATTACATCAACTGTAATACTATAGTGTCATACATAATTTTGATCGCAAAATATATTTAAGGATACATAATACATTGAAGTACTATTTTTGCCATTTGTTTTATGATTTACAACTGCTGATTGCAATATCTTTTCATACCTTTTCCCCAAGTAATACAAGCATTAATATTTAAGGGTCTGAAGCAAATCATAAAATATTTGCATAAACATTGGCTAAATGGTGGTTAGAGATTTAATACAAACATCTTGTTATTTAATCAACACACTGGTCTTGTTGTTTGGATTATATGTGACTTGTTCAGCAATAGATATGTGTGTTCTCAGAAGAAATCTGAAAGTAAAAAATAGAATTACAACACTGACACCTGCAGCAAAAGCTGTAAAAGCAATGTAGTTAGTCACATAGTATTATGGTGAATATAAATCAAGTATTCAAGAACATATATAGACTTAATGTTATGCATATATATATATATATATATATATATAAAAAAAAATAGCACATTTGCATGTACATTCACATGTCTAAAAGTAAGTTTGTAAACATATTTTCTGCACAGAATCTCAAGAAATGCAGTTTCTGCGCTGTACTCTGGGAAACTAGGCAGGTGCATACACATGAGACTGCAATGTATTTCCTCTTCTTATTCTCATTTGCTCAAAGGACCTATATTTCAAATAGTTTAGGATGAAAGGGTGACAATGCATTGTGGACTCATTTGCATGTCCCCACCCAGTTTGCTAGGGTTCTAATTCTGAGGTGGAAACTTATTTTTAGGCTTTTATGCTTTCTCTCACTCTTTTGCTCACCATAAGCTAAATTAATCAAAAACAACGGCGCATGTCTAAATATTGCTAACCAAATCCAATTATTTATATAGAACCTGCTATCTCAGAGTGCCTTGATCCAGCAACAACTATTTAGGTACTTTCTAAACCCACACAATACCATAGAACAATATCCAATTATTCAACATTACTTCTACACCTATGCATAATATATTTAGAGCATAATATGGGGCTATTTGTAGTATAGCAAAATATGTATAATCCTGAAATAGAAAATGTGACTTCCAATTCGTAGGCAATTAACAACAACTCTCTACTGGTCATTGTATTGTTAATGGATTTTAAGCATTTCACTGCCATATGCTGTTAAAGGAACACTAAAGTGTCATATTTTTAGTCTGCTATTTTGAAATAAATACTAAATGTGCTAAATGTTTTACGCAGTTTAAAATAAACCATTACAGCCTTTAATTTTTAACTGTTGTATTACATTTTGCATTAATGATGACAGGCATTTTCATTGCATTTCAAAAGGAATTAGAAAAGGGTGAAGAGTGGAATTCATGTATAATCTGTATTCACTTCTGTCGAAAACACCCTCTACTAATAGCTCACTCGATAATAACTAAGTGGATGAGTAAGGCCCATAGGAAAAGGTTACATACAGACTAGAAGACTAAAATTCCCAATGACACAATGAGAATCATCTAAATATAAGATTTTCACTAAAATCATGTTATTTTTCTCTCTTGCATTCCTCTCTTATCACTATTTTGTTACATACTTTACCAAACTATAGTAATCCTTTGAGTAACGAACACAACTTTTGTTAGATTTATTGCTCATAAAAGCAATCAGTGAAAAGTCTGGAAATGTGCATTAGTCCAATATACTACCCCAAGCCCTACACCAGTGGTGGGCAGCTTGGTCTTACAAGGGCCACTAATTGTCCAGGATTTGATATCTCTCTGCTTAAGAGCACTAGAGATACTAAGTTTCGTTCATTATTCTACCTTAGCTTATGCAGAGAGAGGCAGAAATCTTGGACTGTTGGCGGTCCTCATAAGACAAAGTTACCCACCACTGATCTGCACCAAGCTTATTCCTTGGAAGTCAATCAAGACCACATTTTTTCACTATCTTCTTTGAATAGAAATAGATAAGTTACTGGCTCAATTATGTTGATCTACTGACCAGAGCTCATAGTCTTACAAGATCAAGCATTAACATTATTGAATTGTGCTCCAAATGGCTTCCAATGTATGTTCTTAAATTTCCGCTGTGGTAATTTTTTTTAAATGTACTATTTAGAACAACTGACCTTAAAATATGTTTAGCATAAAGCAAATTACAGCCTCTAATTTATTATGTTTGCATGTAATTATGCTGCTGAGTAATTTAACATTTTGACTGGGTATATATCTGTATTGTCTCTAGTGACACCTTTGTTGCAAGGGATTCATCTAGTAAACATTGCTCCTTAGGAGGGGTGCCCAGTTAGATCACCAAATATGTCCATAGTATTTGAAAGGATTTAGTAAAATTCCATGGGTTCTGAACCAAAGGGCAGAAATAAAGTGTTAACGAAAACACTGCATGATGAAAACAAGTTTGGCTATGAGCATAATTAGATAGGAAAATTTTATATCTACGTTTGAAAAAATTATTTTGATGCCTCTGCTGGGCCTTTAGCGAAAGTTGCATGCATAAGAGAGACTCCTACATTTCTGCAGAAACAGACTTGCTGTTATAATAGCCAGCTGTTATCGTCTGAGGATGGGAAGTTAAGGAGTAGGTATCAAATTCTACACATACTACAAGGGTTTAACAAGCCCCCTCCCCTTTCACTCTTCCATTTTCCCCACCCTTAGCCTTTGCTAATATGGACTGCAGCACACCATGCACATCTGTATAATTATGTCTGTGGTTGTGCTTATGCATACGGTTACATAATTACATAGTTACATAGTGATTGAGGTTGAAAAAATACTTTTAGTCCATTGAGTTCAACCATTTTAGATCTACTCTGATCTTTGTAATATGCTGATTAATTGTTAATTGATGCAGAGTCAGGCAAAGAGAGAAAAAACATTGAAACATAGCCAGTTGTCTCAAAGGAGAAAAAAGTTAATTTCTGACCCTGGACCAATACTCCTTCCCTAGTTATTCAGGATAACCATAAATGCCCTTTTTATTCAAAACGATATCAAATCCTTTTTTACAGTTATCTATTGATTCTACTGTCAGCACCTCCTGGAATCTTTTTACTTCCAACCTCAAAGGATGTCCTCTTGTCAGTTGAAATCCTCTTGGCACAAAAAAATGTTTACTTGACCAAGAGTTAAATTGACCCTGTATGTATTTATAGAAGGTAATCATATCCCCTCTTAGATGCATTTTTCCTAGAGAAAATAAGTTTAATATTGTTATTCTTTCTTTATAACTCAGCCCCTCCATTCCCTTCTGTACTTTTTCCAGCTCTAAAATATCCTTTTTATGAAGTGGCACCCAACATTGTACTCCATATTCCAAATGAGGGCGTACTAGGGATTTATATACTGGTAGAATTATATTTTGCTTCCTTGGCTTCTATACCCTTCTTAATACATGCTAATATTTTACTTGCCTTTGAAGATGCTGCTTGGCATTGAGCACTGTTACCTAGGTGGCTGTCCACTAGTACTCCCAAATCCCTTTCAATATCTGATACCCCTAGATTTTCTCCATTAAGAATATAAATTGCATGGTGATTTTACCTTACCAAATGCATAACATTACATTTATTCCTATCAAATCTTAACTGACATTTATATGCCATTTTCTCTAATTTATGCAAATGCCTTTAAAAAAAAGGTACATCATTTTCTGATTTAATTACCTTGCACAACTTAGTATCATCAGCAAAAATGGAGACTATTCTTTCCAGTCCTCTTTCTATGTCATTAATAAATATGTTAAAAAGGAAAGGACCTAATACTGAACACTGAGGAACCCCACTTGGTGTATTCCATCAGGACACACAACTTCTTTTGGATTTCTTCATGTGTTAACCAATTATTTGCTGAAGGTAGTTTAGCCCCATTGTGTTGCAGTAACCCAACCTCTGGTACCTCCCTTATACACAGAAGAAAATAACTTATTTAGCTCATCTACCTTTTCCTGATCACTATGTTCCTACAACTTTCTTCCTAGCCTTCTTCCCATTAATACATTTTAAAAAAATAGGGTTAGTCTTACTCTCCTTTGCAACTAACTTTTCATTTACTATTTTAGCCAGTCGAATAGCTCTTTTGTAAGCCTTGTTGATTTCCTTCTATGCATGTAAAGCAGTCTCTTTCTTATTTTTTGTATTTTTTAAATGCCTCTGTAACTTGACCTTTAAATCATTCTTAAGCCACATTGGATGTGATTTACTCCTTTTACTTTTATTTCCACATTATATATAGTGATAATTATGTATATTTAGTAATGATTTGAATGTTATGCATTTATGTTTTTTATTTTTACCTGTCAGTTTTTTATCCCACTATATACTTTGTATTTCTGCCCTTAGACCGTTAAAATCTGCCCTTTTTAAAATTAAGAGGCTTTTTTGGCCGATTACAGTTCTGTTTTTTTTGTTTTATTTAATCTCAAATTACACTGTTGTGATCACTGTTTTCCAAAGGTTGCCCTATTTCTGATACAGTATCAATATTTTCGTAATGACTAAATCCAAGAAAGCCTCATTTCTAGTACGTTCTTGTATAAGCTGGGCCAGATAATGATCTCGGATTGTACACAAGAACCTGCTTCCCTTAGCTGAACTGCTGGTCTCATTCATCCAGTTTATTTCCATTATTAGAACTTGTCCATGCTTAGCTGCCTTTCCGATCTGTAACAATAATTGCAGTTCCTCACTTTCAATTATATTTGGGGGTTTATAGCATACTCCTTCCAATATTCTTTTAGAATTTGTTCCTCCACTATTTAACTCCACCTAATAAGCATCTACCATACATTTACAGACATATCCCTTCTCCTATTTTATAATTGCCCCTATCTTTCCTAAATAGGCTATAACCATTAAAATTAGCAGTCCAGTCATGAGAGTCTGCCCATTAATTTTCAGTAATGCCTATTAAGTGCCATTTCTCATTTACTACTAATACGTCTAACTCGCCCATTTTTCCCTGCAAGCTTCTTGCATTAGCAAGCCTACACCTTAAGTGCTTGCCACTGTGCTTAAGTAACTTAGCAATACTATGTCTAATATACTAACTCTCCCCATTCTCCTCCCCATGACTAGTTAATTAATTCCTTACCTCCTCTACACATTCTATCCCATTACTTCTATCTAGTTCCTCCCACCTACTACTTTAACAATTTCCCCAGTCTTTCTACCATTATTTCTCCTAGCACAAAATCTCCCTCGTCATTAAGGTGCAATCTATCACTGCTATAGAGATTGTACCCAAGTGATAAGTTATACCAGTGATCTAAAAACCAAAACCCCCCTTAGTGTAACACTTATTAGCCATACATTATCCTCCCTAAACTCCTTCTATCTCCCTAGGCTAGCACTCGTAGTATCTCGGAAAATACTATCTTGGAGGTCATTGCCTTAAGCTTATTACCTAGTTCTATAAAATAATTATTTAGGATACTCCATGTTCCACTTACTTTGTCATTGGTACCAATATGTACCAAGACTGCTGGTACATTTCCAGCCCCTCCCAATAATTTATATCCCCGATCCACAACAATCTGAACCTGAGCATCTAAGAGATAGCAAATTGTTCGATTGCTGGGATCTGGGTTAAAAATTACCCTGTCTTCCTTCCTAATTATAGAGTTCCCTACCACAAAAAACCTGTCTGTTTCTCTGCCTATTCTGCCCTCCCTCTCCTCCAGTAGAACCATTCTCTCGGCTGTTAGAGTAAACAGCTCTATCTGGCATTGCTGTTCCTGAATGGACATCCCAACAGTTTCACTCAATCTGGCAAATCTTTTGGTGTTTGTCAACTAAGAACTGCCTGCCTGATCCCCCTGCTTCCCCTTGTAACTGCAACCCAGCTACCTCCCTGGACATCTTCACTACTTGCATCCCCAGCCTCCTTGTTAGGCCCACCTAAATTGTACTCAGTGAGCACCAACCCTGTTCCCAGTGGAACAATATCACTAAGTAATGCAACTCTCCTCCCCAGGTCTCCTATTTGAACGCCAAGGGAGGCAACAAGCTTACACTTGTCAGAGAGGTATCGACCCTGGATCAGCTGCTCCAGCATTGCATACATATGATAGGATGTGCACTAAGTAAGGTTGCCACTGGACTCACTCATGCTTACTAATTACAAAAATACAGTGAGAAAACAAATCAATATATTTGTATAAAGCTTAATAAAAAAATTATTTTCCTTTTTTCCTTCTTCTTTGTTTTCCCTTCTTCTTTACCCTTCCATCTGCTTCTTTCTTCCCTTTTCTGTGCTACAATTTAATACATTTTCTTTAAACCCCCTCCTTTTGTTTTGTAAACTCCCACGCTTACTATAACTGCACTTTTACTAGAACGGTTCGCAAACTCATAAGTTTGCTAATGCATTTCCTGTATTGCGAATATTATATTGCGTTAACAACTTAAGAAATCTAATTGCAAATATTTTAGATATTAAAATGGGCCAGAGTCTGTGTAGAGACAATTTGGTGCACAGAGTGAGAAAAATGTTGAGGGGTCAGGAAGTAGGATATTCTACAGAGTAGTAAAATGTTCTCCAAAGTATTATTCAGAAATTAAAACTGAGAAGTGAAGGGCAGTGAGCTTTGCGGAGCTTTCTGTTAGGGAGGGTGAGTATTTTAAATTTCCATGGTGGCATAGTGGTGAGTTAGAAAGATGAGATGCGTATCAGATCTGATTGTAGGTTTGAAATGGGTGAGCTGGGTTTGGGCATGCCAGGTAGGAGGATGTTGCTATATACTTGATGGTAGATTGATAATGCTTCAGTGAACACCGGTAATGTCCACGCTATAGTGTTGTAATAGTCAAGTCATTGGCCCTTGAGAGAACAAGTTGATTGTAGAAGATAATACTATTTGGAGGACCAAAAAATAAAATCAGAGGTAACCAATCAGAGAATCAGTTAACTTTAGTTTAATGGACATGGTAGCCCACAATGAGTGCAGCCTCTTTTAGCTTACTTGTGCCCTTTACATGGAGAAATATCAGGTAGTATATCGGTCTGTTTTTGTGAAGAGATCCATACTCAAAATACCGGGCAATTCTACCCTGAGAAATATCAAACTCCAGATGTATGTTTCAGCCTTAGTTGGGTCTCATCAGCTGAACTCCCTAAAGCACAGTGAGCATGGTGTCCACATATGGAGCCCCCTATCACCCTTAGGGAGACTGAGTCAAAAGAGTAATTTGATAACCTTTAGGACCAACTGACATATTGTTCATAGCTGAGGTACTGATGTGTTAAAGATTACGTTCTGTGTCTGCATTATATTTCATTGTACTTAGCAATTCCATTAACTTAAATGGAGAAGAAATAGCAAGTCAGTATAAAAAGTCCAAATGGGGGTGTAAGTTTTTATCCATCCAAATGGAATATCTGTTTACATAAAGGTACTAAAAGTACAAATTGTGGTTTCACTATTAGTTATTCATCTATGAATAATTCTTTAGTTCTTACAACCATCTCTAGAAGTCTTGCAACTCTGATCTACAGCTTTTTACATCTTTATGAATTACAGAACCAATACATTAATTCTAATCATATTGATTGAATTTTAATGAATCAATTTATTTGAATAACTGTAATACCTGATAATTCTCTTATTTAATAAAGTAAATCTTCAGGATACAAGCTGTGCAGTTTTAAAAGGTACCAATTTTCATATTTCTGAATAGTTTTCTTTGAAATCTAATGATATTATACAGAACAAATTAATGTTATAATGTTTTATTAATGCTTTAAAATATTTGAAAATATGTGAAACTTTTTAAATATTTAAAGTCTGAACAACAACTCTGTAGAACTTAAAGTAAAACGATTCACATTAATATAAGTCATTAATTTATCCCCTCACTGTCTTATATTTGACCTCTTTGTAGAAATGTCTAAAGTGACTTTCATGGATAGTTGGGCCAATCATTTCTTCAATGTAATACACTTTTATGGCGTATAAGTGTTTAAACATAGGCAATTTCATGTTCCAATTATACTTCTATTACAATATTAATTTGTAATAAGGATACCAAAGTGTGAAACAAGTAACCAGGAACAATTTAATCAATGTGATTGACCCTTACACAAGTTATTTTATAAATGGTATAGCTAAGATAGATATTTTCATCTGGCTTCTGCTAGAGGCAAGTAAATTGTATTTATTTTTAATATACAAGTGTGCATAATAGTGTGTCTATTTTCATCATAAACTGTCCTTTGAGGTCATATAATGACTTGTAATGATAATGAGGTCATATTAAAATGACTTTAAAAGTATAAATGAAGCAACATCTATGTTTTTCATTTGTTCAATACTGAGTTTCTAGAGTTTAGATTGACTTTATAAAATTGGAGAGTGATACTATATATTTAAGACTAAAACAGTGCAGTATGCTGCAACAATGTATGTTGCCCCGAATATCCAGTTTAGTCACCCTATTGCTGAATGGTCTGCCATTATATCCCAACTCCACATAATACCTATAATGAAAGGTCATTATTTTATTTCAGTCTTAGAGTAAGTAAATAATGATGTGTAGAGGAATTGCAAGTTATTCAAACTAAACTTTTATTAAATATCAGTTATAAAAAACAAAAGCAATTAGAAAATGACAATAATAGTTAACATCATGCCTCTGTTTTATGCTTGAGTACTGGGATACTGGTATGAAACTACAGCGTTTCAGATGGAACAAAACCACTTTTTTTCAGTAAATAGACTCCATAACAAGCTTGCATTTTTATTTATATGTTAAAAAGCATTGCTAAAGGTGTTATATCCAAATGTAATAAACACATGAATATGCATGCCAACAAGCCAACAAGAAAACCATAATACATCTAAGGATAACATATTTTTCTCTTTTACTGGACTCCAATAATTTCTACATAATACCATATTCCCTCTGTGATTTATATTATTGACTGCTATCTAGACTTAAGAATTTTACCCATCCCACTTGTCAAGAAATATAAGCTTACAGATATGGAGGTTTTCATGCCCAGCGGGACCCCTGGTCTGTAGAGCTATTAAAATGTTATGGGCCCTGGGCTGGCAATGGTTAAAACTGTGATGTTGCATAGTACTGTGTAATTTTCCCAATTATAAAGTATTGTGTCATGGACATTGGGACTATTGCAAATGTGATTGCATGGTTAGGGTTAAATGTTGTTCAATGTTTTCTATATTGCTATGTAATATTTCCCTTATGTATGTTTTGTGGGACACACAGGGAGGGGGTGCTAGATCCTAGTACTGGGAAATCGGAGAGCAGGAGAAGGGGGACTTCACCAATTCAATTAAAGGGACAGCTACATGTTTAGGCTTAGCTTTAGCAGGGCACGTACCCAGTCAGACATGATGTCTCCACAATTGTTTTGGATGACAACTTGGAACAAAGGTGATCAATCAACCAGGCTCCTGGCCAGCAGGGGGTGACCATGAAGAATGACATAATTTGATGGACAGCTCCTCCACATGGCCAATGGGTATGGACTGTGGAGATTGGATCATTCTATGTTTATCAAAGGATGTGGGTTGTTGTTATTAATTCCTGTTTTCCATAAATGTACTGTATCATGTATTATGCTCTGTTTGACTATACATAAACACAGTGTATGTGTCATTCTAGAGGGAAGGCTTTTATTATTTTACTAAGCTTGCTTGAATCCTGATTTTCCAGCTGGGTCCTATCTTAAGGGACCATTGCCTGCTCCTGTGTTCCTGGGTCCTTATGACTGGTGTTGCTGAGCTGAATAAGCAGGCTGGGTACTGAGATATTCAAATCGTCACCATCCAGGTTTTTTTCCTGTAAGCTGAAAGTAGGAAGGTTTCCGGTGTATGTATTATGTATTGTAACAAATATAGAGTGCAGAAATAGTAAATGATTTAGGTGTGGCTGTGGACAACCATCTATGTAAAAATGTTCAATACTAGGAAACAGCTGTCAAGACAAGTAAAATATCAGCATGCATTAAGAAGGTTATAGAAGCAACAGAAGCAAATATATTTCTGCCACTATAAGATCTAAATCTCTGCTATGATCTTATTTGGAATATTGAGTAAGATTTTGAGAGCCACTCAAAAAAAATACATTGTAGATCTATAAAAGGTACATAGATGAGCAACAAAATTAATAAAAGGGTTGGAGTTATGTAGCTATGAAGAGAGACGACTTTATTAGAATTATTTTTTTCTGAAAAAAAGGCAGAGGGACATGATTGCCTTACATAAATACATCCAAGATCAATATAAAGCTTTGTCAGGTAAGCAATTTTTAGGTTAGAAATAAAAAGTTTTCATCTGAAAGGAAAGGGTTCTTCACTCTATGTAATTCACTATGGAAGGAGATTGTGACAGCAGATTCAATAGGTATATTTAAAAAAATGGCTGAATATATTTTACAATAAAAAATGTATGTTAGATAATTAGAGCAGAAGAGTTATTGATACAATGAAAAATCTCATTGTCTGAATTGTTTACCAGGAAGGTTGTTTTTCTTTTATGAGACAATTCTCAATGTTTCAATTGAGTTTTTGTTTACTTTTTTTCTAGGTAAATTAACAATTAACAATTTACATAATACATGGGTTAGATATGATCTAAAACATTTAACTGGAAGGATCAATATATTTTTTCAACCTTTTTTATGTTACTGTTCTAGACCAAGGCCTCTATCGATTCACAGAGTTAATTAGTAAGTAAGCAGACTTACTACATAACAGAAACATCTAAAACTGTTTTAACAAATCATTTTTGACCTTTTTATTTCCTTTAAACTTGCTGCAGCTTCTCTTTTATCTGCTACATTTCTTGTACAGTATGATAATTGTAATTTTTACAACTTTTATGAACCATTTTATCACGTATGGCATCTTAAATCATTTTAATGTCAATATCATTTTGCTGCAAAAAATATTAATTTTCATTATGTTTTAAAGAGAGAAATAAGTCAAAAGATGTATGCCTTAAGATATCAGTTCCATTGATAGAGGCAATATTTATATACAGTACTTTTACTATTCTGAAATTCATAATTTGGTTTGTTAACGTTATCGAGTTGTTAATTTAAATGTTTAACTCAAAAAGTAGAGAAAGAAACTGAAGAAGTTTCAGTCCATTATCAGATTCTGACCAGTCGTTGGGCCTGTAACACCAGCTAATAATTTAAAAGGGCTGCTTACGTTTTTTGTGTTTTGTTTTATGGAAATCTTTGAACTAGGTACATTTTTAACCACCTCTCGCTCTTTTTCTGTTGTTTCTCAACTAGGGTGCCATGTTTCCCAGGACACACAGTGAAGTGTCTTCACGCTAAAAGTGCAATGTAGTTGCATGCAGACACAAAGCATGTCACTGTCGGTTTTCAGCAGCATGAGAAACTTCACTAGAATAAATAAAGTGCACTATAAGTTGTTGTGAAAATGGATAAACCTTATTTTAGCTCTAAATAAAAAAAAGTGCTTTTATATTGAGCAAGAAACCATTTCACTGCATTGTATGATGATGATGATGAGATATCATTTGCCTGTGTGGTCCCGCCTGGTGACAAAATCTTTTTTACGTATTTGCAGGAACTATTGTAGCATCCCCCTCACATTCACCAGATTTTGTATTAAATTATTATGATCAGTTACATAGTTACATAGTGATTGAGGTTGAAAACATACTCCTAGTCCATCAAGTTCAACCTTTTTAGATCTCCTCTGATCTGCCATATGTGGGTTAATTGTTAATTGATCCAGAGGAAGGCAATCAGAAAAAAACAGTAAAACTTAAAATAAATAAAATTCCTTCTTGACCCCAGATACTGATGATCAGATTCCTCCCTGGATAAATACTCTGTCTCTAATTATCCAGGATAACCTTGAATGCCCTTTTATTTAAATATACATCCAATCCCTTTTAAAAAGTTATCTACCAAATTCACTGTCACCCCCTCCTTTGGTAGATAATTCCACAGTTTAACCACCCTTACTGTGAAGAACCCTTTTATTTGTTTAAGGTGGAATCTTTTTACATCTAACCTCAAAGGATGTCCTCTTGTCACTTGAAAACCTCTTGGCACAAAAATTTCATTTGACAAAGATTTTCACTGACCCTGAGTATATCTCCTCTTATATGCCTTTTTTTCTAGAGAAAATATGTTTCATTTGGTTAGTCTTTCTTCATATTTTAGCCCCTCCATTCCACTGAGGTTTCTAGTGTTAATACTTTTCTGTAAACCCACAAACACATGCTACTTAAAACTATATCTTTCAGACAAATTTAATAATTAAAGCATGCAAATAATGAAAATGTAAGTGGCAGTTGAAAGACAAAAGGCATTTAAAATCTTAAAGAGTTGTAAATATAAAGTTGAGATAACCACTTAAAAATGTTCATAAATGTCTATATTTATATACTGGAAGGGGTCAAAGAAAATCAAATATGAGTTTACAAATCAACAGAACTATGATTTGCAACTCTTGGAGAGCCAATAGTAGTGTGGTTTCAAACAGAGGGAGGGTCCTCACTCTATGATTTGCAAAACTCGGCCCCAAGCCCTTGCGATCTACGAGTAAGCTCAAGTAGTATCACATATATAGTTGTGAGCATACGGGCCGTTGCTCACGCTTGCGGGCTCGCATAGCGAGCCCGCGGCCCTCAGTTGCTGGGAGATGTGATCTAGACCCGGGGACCCGCGCCAGGCCCACAACCCACCACACAGGAGTCCACCAGCCACCCGGACAGGCCTCCGACACCCACGGAGGAGGCTGGGAACCCCGCCCCCAGGGACAGGGCCGAGCCCGACATCCACGGCCCCCAGGACACGGTGAGCCTGCGGCCCTCGCATAGCGAGGGCTGCGGGCCTCAGTTGCTGGGATGGAGCGCCCCATGCCAGCAACTGAGGCACACACTGGCTGATTATCCCACCGTCCGTGTACTTGCAGTGATTCCCCAGTGTGACATTTGTGTAAGCCGGGCAGGAGAACAGCAACTCCCTGAGTCTGAAGCTGCGCTGCCCTTGCCTCTGAAATTGCTCCATGCCCTCTGGGGGTCCCATGCTGCAGGTATAAGGGGCTGGAGAGAGGCCTGTACTGTCAGAGTGCCTATGAATCATGCACCAGCAGCCGGCTCCAAGCCACGCCCCTCTGGAATAACCATGCCCACCTTTCCATTTAAGGTGGATTAGCAGAGTTACACTTAGAATTACCATTGATAAACTAATTGTTTTACTTATACACTGATCATTTACACCATTCTTATCCAGTGATATATAAAAACAATATTCAATATTACTTTTATATATATATATATATATATATATATATATATATATATATATATATATATATATATAAATAATATGTGTGTGTGTATATTGTGTGTGTATATATATTATGTGCGTGTAACGGCCCGTATGCTCACAACTATATATGTGAGATATATATATATATATATATATATATATATATATATATATATATATATATATATATAATGTGTGTGTGTATATATAATGTGTGTGTGTGTATATATATTATGTGCGTGTATATATATAATGTGTGTGTATATTGTGTGTGTGTGTGTATATTGTGTGTGTGTGTGTGTGTATATTGTGTGTGTGTGTATATATAATGTGTGTGTGTATATATAATGTGTGTGTGTACATAATGTGTGTGTATATTGTGTGTGTGTGTATATATAATGTGTGTGTGTATTGTGTGTATATATAATGTGTGTGTATATTGTGTGTGTGTGTATATATAATGTGTGTGTGTACATAATGTGTGTGTATATTGTGTGTGTGTATATATAATGTGTGTGTGTGTGTATATATAATGTGTGTGTGTATATATAATGTGTGTGTGTACATAATGTGTGTGTATATTGTGTGTGTATATTGTGTGTGTGTGTGTATATATAATGTGTGTGTGTATATATAATGTGTGTGTGTACACAATGTGTGTGTATATTGTCTGTGTATATTGTGTGTGTGTGTATATATAATGTGTGTGTATATTGTGTGTGTGTATATATATAATGTGTGTGTGTGTATCACATATATAGTTGTGAGCATGCGAGCCCGCTTGAGTCGTTGCTCATGCTTGCGAGCAAAGCGAGGGCCGCAGTTGCTGGCATGGAGCGGCGAAGGCGCTCCTTGCCAGCAACTGCGGCCCTCGCAAAGCAACTGCAACCCTCGCAAACTTTACATCGCAATGCAAACAACATACGAGACACGTTAACACACATTACGGACTCGCAAAAATCGTCCGCAACACGCGGACATGAAAAAATGAAAAACACAATAAATACACACAGCACTTACATAAAAAGCTTACCTACAGCAAAAGGGAGCATCCAGGACCTCAAAAAAACAACTTACACCTTCATTTAACTCAAAATAAGAGTTTAGACACTAAAAAATTCTCTAAGCAAGAGAAAAAATGGCTGCCGAACAAAACGAAAACAAGGCTACAGCAGTCTAAACACGCAAAACACCACAAGAAACTCGCAAAACACCACAAAACACCTACGGATATTCCGCTACAGATGCATACCACACATTACCCACCATTTTAGAACAATGCGGAAGTACAAAACTTCGCTAACGGTTTGGTCTCGTGCACGCACACTATTACACTGCACACATTCAGCACGCTTACACAGCAGCTCCACACCACTAATGCTGCAGCAACATCAAAACAGATTGTCAGCTCTTCAACACAATGCTTCAAAATAGGTAAAGTATATTCATTTATTAATGTATTACATATTTCATTATTATACACCAAACAGCATTAGCTACCTTACAATTTGATTGCCGTCATTTTTTGACGGGCAATTCGCTAGTACAAGCTATAGTTGTGAGCTTGGACAAAAAGCCTCTAATCTGATATACTGTATGTCAGGTTAATTAAACAGGTTGTAGAAGGAGCCTACAACTATTTAAACCCATCAACCACTTACCAAATTGTACATGCTGCATACCCACTTGCTTCTCCCGTCTTTCAGCAATTTCCATCTCCCTAGCCCTCTATGCAGGCCAGGAGGACATAGTTAAATTTCCCAAAGGAAGGTTACAACCACAACTTATATTTTGTCTCCAACTTGTTTTTTTGTAGTCCCCCTCTTCTCTGCTCCTCACTGAAGTATTAAGGATGAGCCGGCTGTATTAAGACGACAGCAATTTTGGAGTGCAATGTATTTTGTTTATATTATTGTAAAGACATATTTACATATGCATTGAAACAACTACAATGTACCCTCTTCAGCCAAGTGCACTAATGTCATGGAACTTCATGTGGAATTGAATTCGGCAATGTGATTGAAAAATGAAGAAATGGTAGTTACCTCCTGAGGGTATTTAGGAAAAAGCCTAGGACCAACCACTCTTCATTCAGTCCCCGGGTCTCATATATCCACAAACAAATAACCAACGGTATTTAACATAAGCAATAAAATGTTGGAACTCCTATTGGGTTGTTGCATAAACTGTTCTAATAATAAATAAACTTTACAGCAGCTATAAAGTGTATATCTTTTTTCACTAGATCAGTTATTTATTATCTCTTATTCGCTGTTTCTAATAGTACATTCAAACATTCAATTGCCAAGTATGTCTGCCTGAAATTCTTACAGGAGCCAATGTTTTGCTTGTTACATCACATCCTGAGAACTGGGTTATGAAGGTCTGTTTTTTAGCTATCTATGGATTGAGGGGTAGGGGAGGAGGGTACAGGGAGGTATGAAGGTTTTGTTAAATAACTGGATAAGGTTAAAACTGACAACATACCCCCCCCCTCTCATAGACTCAGAAGCACTCAGATTGCATCAATAAGTGTAACCACAGCTTTCCAGATTTGTAATCACCCTACTTACACACACAACTTCCACCCATGTATTATGGATTCCTCCAGGGGCAAGTCAGTTGCTGAGTTGTAATATTGCATGATGTGTTTTGTGGACAATTGGCTATGGATGGACACTAGCCAATGTGGCTACAAACCCCAGGGCTATTACAATGGCTATGAGACTTGCCTTAAGGGACTAACACTTTTTTCCAGTTGTGTACCCTGGGCCTCCAAGAGACCATTCCAACTAGTCATTTGAGCTTACCAGGCTCAGGGTCGTTTTTGTAATTTTAAGTATTTGTTTTGTGTTTAGAATGTGCTTTAGTATGTGACACTAGTATATAAAGTTTCTTCAGGTATTACAAACATATCCAATGCAGTAACATAGTACTTCTGCGTGTAAATATAGTTACATAAGAGAAAACAATCACTTCTAACGACTGGAAATAAGAAATAGTCGTACCTTATTCAGTTGTGCTGTTTTTATAGATTTATTGCTCTATTCATCGGTTACTTATTAGAAGTTGTAATTACTGCTCTCTTCACAATTCACTGTCCAGCAATAATGTTAAAAAAAAGTTAGCTAATAAGGCTCCAGTATTGCTCTTTAGAATCAAGAATTTTTGTGTGAGGAAAATATACATTTTTCATATTTTCTGCTATTTTCTATTTAGTATGCCACGTTGTTGGTCTATTGTCTATTTTACACCATGGCAAACATACTGCATGCTATTTGCAGATCACAGACCACGTGCTGTGTCCAGATCCTACAGGAGGATACTGATAAACAGGATCCTAGACTCCATGGCACCTAGGGGAAGAGGATGTTTTCAACAGTACACTATCTACTATCTAGTATTGTTTTAGTAAAAATAACAATCAAATGAAAATAAATATGTTCTGCTGAACTAATTTCATTACAGAAATTATATGGTTACCTATCTGGGCAATCAGATCATTATTGGGATCCTCTTTTATAATTCCCCGTACTAGTACCTCCAATTGCTTATTTGTTTTAAGAGGTGGACAGCCAGAGGGTATTGTTTTAACACCACAAAGGCAGACAAGCAGACTTTGATTCTAAATGTAGCTAAGTAGTTAACTAGTATTCAGTAGCCATTCTTTTCAATAATAATGTATGCTATACACTGGGCCTAATATAAATCTCTGCTAGGCAACACTTTCTTAGCCACCCCATATGTGCTCACTAGTGAGGATCCTCCACACTCCAAGCTTTCAATATCTTGTATGTACACATGTATAATACTTTATTGTTAAAAATACACCTCTCACACACTATAGAGCTGTACATACTGTTTCCCCAACAAACATTTGCCTAATATTATAAATATATATACCTCCCCTACAATTTATTGATAAAAATGTAAAAACTGTTGGCAGTTTATCAAAATATATAAATTGCTTCCTCAATACTAAGACAGATACATACAATATACAGCTCCTGCTTTCTCTATAAAAATATATATACTCAATGCTTAGTCCATACTAGACGGATGAACAACATATATAGCTCCAGCTTCTCCACACAGCCCTCAATACTCCAGATAGATACAGAAAATGGCCACATACATTTGTACACATAAATACCATAGCTACACACACAACAAAAATTAGCCAGACCTTAAACCATAAACTTATATACCCAGTAGTACACATAAACACAAACACACAGAATTACAGAGTTTGTCGATGATATAAACCACTGTAGTATATATATCCTGCAATATTCAACATCTCCCAGCATGCAGTGACAGCCTCACTGCACCTTTCTCCCTCTTGTAACTCTCTAGTTCCAGATGTTCGCTCCCTGCAGTATTTCGTTTTTTTTACGCAAGGAAAATTTTGAAGTGTGAAATAAGATGCCCTTCACAGGGAAGCACCCCTAGGCGGCTGTTTGGTTGGCTTAATTTGCTGTATTATTATTTCATTTCTCAAGAATTATACAATACAATGAATATGCTTTATTTTAGTAACTTAAAAACTTGATTTTGGGGTAACAAAATCCCTTCAAATATTTTTACATGTCTGGGGTAAGCATACGGTTATCCTAAGGCCAAACTTGTCAGTAAGTAGAATGTGCAGGCTAGATGGGATAGTTTAGTCTTTTTTTCTGCTGTCAAATCTATCTTTTTATGTATCTATTAAGAATCAATACGCACATATGGTTTGCGAAAAGAAGAGGAAAATACATATAGTAGTGAGCACTTTCTTTTATAATTATCAATAAAGAAAAAAATAAGACTTAACTTTTAATAGTGAACTAAAATCTTGATTTAAAATAATCAATCTATATGATCTCTACTAAACATTTTATTCATTTAGCTGTGATATAGATATCAACCCAATATACAAGTTCAGTGCTCAGTGCATTAGAAGAATATAATTACAGGAGGAGGGTGGTTTGTATTGGCTCATTTTGGACTGGCTACATTAGAATGCCCTCTCTACTAGGATGTTTATTTGCTAATCTGATGCTGTACATAATATAATATACTTACAACACTATTTAGAATATGTCCACCACTTATATTATTGCAAAATTCTATGAGTCAAATGTCTCAAACGTCTTAATCAATGTGCAATTTTACTATATCCCCAGCAATTTGTAATTTATTGTAGTTATCAATGTGTAAAGCCACTTGACCAACTTAGCATTCAAATTTAAAACAAATAATGAATGATGTTATAAGACTGTGTAAAAATAGTGTGTGATTAATTAAGCATACCAAAGTTTTAAGTCTCTCAAGGTTTGTAGCTTTTCCTTTGAATCTTAATTACATGAAAAACTCAGGTACTATGGAGAAGATGAAAATAGGTGTTAATTAAATACCAACATATATTTCCAAGAGGAATTCCTATAATACATACATTACTGAAATAAATAAAATCAACAGCAAAAACAATAAGATATAAATTGATCATATTTAGTATGAATACCAGGAATAAAACATAAATGATATACCTAAAAAAGGATATTTCCATCATGTGCATATTATTCCCACCATATATGTAGATTCAGCAGATACAGAATGATTATAAGTCATAGGCAAAACCGACAAGGCTAACATAAGTAGTACTTGGCCTTCTTGACTGTTGGTAGTGTGTTGCATACATCACAGACATACACAGCCTTAATAAATTGTGATTCAGCAAATTTAATAGGGCTCTATATAAGCACACAGCATATTTTATTTACATATTTTTTTAGTTAGTGAACTTCTATCCAAAAGCAAGGTCTTCACTAACTAAAAACTTCTGTAAATAAAATATGCTATGTGCTTAAATAGAACCCTATTAAATTTACCGAATCGCAATTTAATAAGGCTGATATTTTTTTTACAGAAATTTTGAGTTTGTGAAGACCTTGCTTTTGGATAGAAGTTCACTAACTAAAAACTTGTGTAAAAATATATGCTGTGTGCTTAAATAAAGCCCTTTTAAATTTGCAGAATCGCAATTTAATAAGGCTGACAATGTTTTTCACAAATAACGTGGCCGTTTAAAGGAACATTTTAAGCATTTTTTCCTTGTTTCATCTATAAGAGTGTATTTGTTTGTGAACCACTGTATATTTTTCTTTTTTCAAATAAAGCTCTCAAAGCAGAAAAAAAATATTACATTTTTTAACTGTTCTGGGTGATTGTCTGTCACCCAATGAGCAGTAATATAGATGTATGAATCATACTTGTATGCCCATGACATCTACAGACATACATATGCTCTGTGCACTTCTTGTAAGTTTCAAGGTTAAACAAGTTTTAATTACTATTTTTTCATGCAAAACACAACATTGGTAATGTCTACAGCATGCACTTTTAAAAGCATGGGGAAAAAAATGTGCTCTATGTCCCTTTAAATATAATACATTTCATTAAGAGTGTTTGCTTAATAGAATTGAAGCACAGGCGTTTATTTTAATTCAAAATCCTTACTTCAAACTTTGGCATGAAACAGTTTACTGAAGTAAAATTGGCTGCAGAGTGGGTATATAGATAAACCAGTAACAACCCAATTAAGGTAGATTGCAGCAATATATTATTCTTCCTTCTAAGCTAAACAAACCTTCCAATAAAATGATCCTGCTATATACACGTACCTCTTGTTTAAATTATTTGTCTGCTCCTCCTATAAATTAAGAGAAACAAAGTAGGCAATCAGTATGTACAGATTTAAAAGAAATACACAACAAAAATGTGATTCTCCTTGAGTTAGAGTTATAATCTATGTATAAGTAAAATAATGAAACAAAGGCTCTAGTATATGCAGTAATTGAATTAAATATATTCACCTTGTTGTGTGGTATATTGCCACTGTAGTGCAAATATTTCTAGCATGCCTTTACAAATCACATTTTAAACAAAGTCTTTTTGTATGAGAAATAAATTATCTATAGTGTGGAAACATTACATTAAATATAGACAGTGGGGAACAGAGAGACAGTTAGCCTTATGAATATCTGAATTGCAAGATACTGTACTTTTATTGCCATTAGGTTTTGATGGAAATCGGAAAAGACAACAATTAAATGGGAGTCATTGTTTACACTCTTATCTCACTGGTAAGATAAAGGAACGTCAAATACACTGGGCCCATGGGTGTAGGATCCAAAACTATTCTGAGGGGGATACAGATAATTGTATAAAAAAATGCACAACAGCTTCTTTACACATACATACACACATAAAAAAATCTGGAAAGGGTATGTCCCCCTCGTCCCCACCAGTTCCTATGCCCGTGATTGGGCCCTATACTATTCCCCAATTTTGCAAATTTACACACACTTAAAAACTGCTCTTTAGTATTGCCACATATTCTATTAGCTGCTCACAGTCTGATTATGAGTTCCCCGTCTACACTACAGGCCAGACAAAGATGCAAATTCGGGATTAGAACTTTATTGGTGTTAGCACAGCTCGAATATTATGAGCTCTAAATAATTAAATTTACACAAATATCATGGAACCCACATGGACTAAAACAGGTGATCTAATGCACTTATAGAGTGCTAGATTGCTTGATGGCACACCAGATTGGTAATTAATACTTATTAGCACTAATTATTTGTAGCCTCTGATTGCAGATTACATGTAACTTCCATGATTTACTGATGTGATGATGTCAGTCTTATTTACTATTGGCTGTGTCTAAGAAGTAAATTACAGCCTTGCTTAAATATTTTCAGATCATATGATCACGACCCCTGAAATCCTACTTAAAAAGGCAGGGTTTATGAGTTTAGGCTTAAAGATGTAAATTGCGAGCTTAAGTCAATAGAATACATCTAGACATTTACTGCCTTATTAAATTGTGATTAGGTAAATTTAATAGGGCTCTATTTAAGCACACAGCATATTTCTTTTACAGAAGTTTTAAGTTAGTGAAGACCTTGCTTTTGGATAGAAGTTCACTAACTAAAAACTTCTGTAAAAAAATATGCTCTGTGCTTAAATAGAGCCCTTTTAAATTTACAGAATCACAATTTAATAAGGCTGTTTGAGAGGAAAAAACACCCACAGCCAAAATTACAAGTTAGATACCTTAACAAGCTTCTAATAGAATAGGGCCCATTCTATTTTGTGTTTGCCTGTATGATATTTCAGTGTTAATTGTCTTCAATTAATATAATTTATTTTCCATGGAAAATAAAAAACAAAACTTTTGTAATGTATAAAACCTATTTTTGTAAATGCATGACAGAAAGTTTAGGCTGTTTAATATTTTGTGGAGCTCTCATTTTGTTTATCATACATTTATAAGAGCATGTTTAAAAATAACAATAAAAAAAAATTGTTTTGCATGTAAAGTGAGTGTACAGAAGCTGGAAACTCATGTTTCAGAGATACAGAAAAGCTGCAAATTTGAGTTCTTGATACACCTCTGGCCTGACCGGGAAGTAATAAAAAATATGAATGGGAGATTTAGCAAGTAATAATAAAATTAGCTAGTTGTGTTTCACTGACCACTTCTGTACACAACACGGTTCTTCTATAATCACTTACCAAGACTGCGTCCCACTTTGTGTAATTTAAAAGGACAAGCTATCTTCAGCATTTTTATGTGTATCTAATGCAAAAAAAATTTATGCATTAAGACAAAAATAAAAATAAATAATATTTTTCATGCATAAAATAACAACTGGGTGCATTATCATTATGATTAACCTTCTTACAATGATGCATTACATCCACAAAACATGACAGTACAGATTTAAACATGATGATACTGAAGGAGTTGATATCCCTGCTCATGAGAATTTACATTCTAAATTAATATTTAATTAATATTTACAGTGATATTAACAGTGCTATGGGTAGGACTTTAACACCCTTTGCGGGTCCTCTCTAGTACCCGTAGGCTTTTTGGCTTATGAGTTTGAACACCGGTGGATTCGTAGCAATTTAATAGAGATTTGCGAACATAACATTTACGGACTTGATAGATCAAAGGCTTTGCGGAAACAGAGTTAACTGGCAGTTAGAATGTTGAGGTAGCCAGGAACTGACAGTTGTGGAGAGGGATACAATCAGTTAGTCATGTAATGGTGTCTCTGAGGTAAAGTCTGCGCTGAAGCCAATCTGTGATGCATCTGACAGGAGGAAAGGAAGGTAACAGCTTTAAGTGACTCAGATAAGCTTAATATATATACATGGAATACGATATCTGGAAGATATTTATGTGTCAGAGAAAATGGCCGGTCGTGATCCTGTACAATTATTGAAGTGTGTATATACTCCTAATTAAGAGGGAGGAAACCAAAGTGTGTGTAGGCTACTAGTCAAAGGGGAGGAAACATATCTAGAATATATATATATATATATATATATATATATATATATATATATATATATATATATATGTCAACATTATTAGAGAAGATAATAATGAAGTGGATGTTATGATGCCTTGCAGATAAAACCTTGTTAATAGTACTTCATACAAAATCTAGAAGACACACAAAGTGTATCAGTTTAAGTATACATCTATTGAACCTGTTATGAAGTTTCCACAACAATAAAAGCAGTTCATGAGTTTTATAATGCTAAGCCAGCATTCTTATTTTTAAATATAGAAAAAAGAGGTAAGGGAATTTTAAAGAGACATCAGCTGTCTTGGTGAAGGGATCAAAATAATCTGAAAGGTCTGCTGAGTAGGTTTGGCACAACAGTCTTATCAAGCTCGACTGAAGAATAAGCAGGTCGTAACAACTTTTGACAGCCTGTAGGGATTTTCCGCTTGTAACCAGCAGATAGTCTAGCGGGCTCCTTTACGGGCTACAAGTTTTAACGTTGGGGGAATTTAATAGGACTGCAGGAGCGTCAGAGAAAGATGTCCAAGGAGAGGTGCTGAGGAATACCAGAAGAGAACTCTAGTCCTGTCCAGTGAACAGAGGCCAAAGGAAAATGATCTTGAAGCATATGCTGACTCATTTTGGTGTAGTACTTTATATAGCAATATAATATCAAAATGTATCTTTATATAGTAAATGTAGATATTATGTCTCCATTTTGTAAATATTGTTTCAGGGAGTCCTGGGAGATTGTTTTTTGGATGTTAAAAAACAGTGATCTTCACAAACTAAAAAAAGCTTTTAAACTGTTCGTTTTGTTTTTAGGTCCTGCCCATGTCTAGTTAGCATAGATGTTGAAAACAGGATGGGCTGATGTCACTGACCCTGCCACATAATACCTTTAGCTCCGCCTGCACTTTCTACACAGTAACAGCTATATTGTAACATGCTTGTAGCTGCGCCATAGACTCCGTCCTGTTACAATGCATAAGCGACCATAGCCCTAACCCTTTTACTTAGCTTGCTTGGTCTGAAGCTTTACCTAGCATGGTCAAATTTTATTTTTAGTTCATCTCACAGGAAGTGCTGACAACGCCCCCTGATGTCACAGGCAGGAGGAGAAAAATCTAAATCTAAAAATGTTTAACCTTTATTTATTTTTTACTATATACTGTTTAAATAGCCTATGCACAGCAAGCAAACATTTGAGCCTACAGTGGTCCTTTAATTCTGAAGTCAAAAGTTGGTGTGTCAAAAAAGGGGCTTTTTTCTTTTGGTTCCTTTAGATGCAGTGCATGAAAAATATTTTGCAAAGGACTTGGGCCACCATGCTAATCGAGTGGTGTAATTTGCAGTATACCTCTGATAGGGCTGCAAGAGCTTTTTTTTTCCAATGTTACACTTTCATGTTTGTCTCTTCACTCACAATATTATGGCTAGCAGGCCACATCCATAAATCCTGCCTAATCCACAAGTGATTTCATTGTAGGGAGTACCCAAATCAAGGTTTAATGATGAGAAATGTCTCTAGGAACCAATAGAAGATGGGAATATTTTAACTTTTGAGTGAGAACAAGTACTGTAACTGCGGCAAAGGAACCATTATATTTGAAGAAATGATCAGTTTATAGTTTTAATGGTAGGTGTATTTTAACAGTAAGAGACAGAATAAATAAAAAAAAAGAACAAGAAAATGCATGTCAAAAAATCTATAAACTAATTTGCAGTCAGTGAGGGAAATACGTATTTGATCCCCTATCAATCAGCAAGATTTCTGGCTCCCTGGTTTTATACAGGCCACAAGCTGAAATTAGGAGCACTCTCTTAAAGGGAGTGCTCCTAATCTCAGCCTGTTACCTGTATAAAAGACACCTGTCCACAAAAGCAATCAATCAATCAATCAGATTCCAAACTCTCCACCATGGCCAAGACCAAAGAGCTGTCCAAGGATGCCAGGGACAAGATTGCTGACCTACACCAGGCTGGAATGGACTACAAGACCATCACCAAGCAGCTTGGTGAGAAGGTGACAACAGTTGGTGCGATTATTCGCAAATGGAACAAATATAAAATAAGCCAGTCTCCTTCGGTCTGATGCTCCACGCAAAATCTCACATCTCACCTCGTGGAGTTTCAAGATCATGAGAATGGGGAGGAATCAGCCCAGAACTAGATGGGAGGATCTTGTTAATGATCTCAAGGCAGCTGGGACCCTAGTCACCAAGAAAACAATAGGTAACACACAACGCCGTGAAGGACTGAAATTCTGCAGCGCTCGCAAGGTCCCCCTGCTCAAGAAAGCACATGTACAGGTCCATCTGAAGTCTGCCAATGAACATCTGAATGATTCAGAGAACAACTGAGTGAAAGTACGGTGGTCAGATGAGATCAAAATCAAGCTCTTTGGCCTCAACTCGCCATGTTTGGAGGAGGAGGAATGCTGCCTATAACCCCAAGAGCACCATCCCCATCTTCAAACATGGAGGTGGAAACATTATGATTTGGGAGTGTTTTTCTGCTAAGGGGACAGGACAACTGCATCGCATCAAAGGGACGATGGACGGCGCCATGTACCGTTAAATATTGGGGGAGAACCTCTTTCCCTCAGCCAGGGCATTGAAAACGGGTCATGGATGGGTATTTCAGCATGACAATGACTTAAAAAACACAGCCAAGGCAACAACGGAGTGACTCAAGAAGCAGCACATTAAGGTCCTGGAGTTGCCTCCAGACCTTAATCCCATAGAAAATCTGTAGAGGGAGCTGAAAGTTCGAGTTGCCAAAAATCAGCCTCGAAATCTTAATGACGCAGGGCCTCATTCAATTGTGTTTTGGCCAATTGAATGGGGCTCTATATAAGCACAGAACATTTTTTTTACAGAAATATTTAGTTAGCGAACTTCTATCCAAAAGCAAGGTCTTTACTAACTAAAAACTTCTTTAAAAAAATATGCTCTGTGCTTATATAGAGCCCAATTCAATTGGCCAAATCTATTTTTAATGAGGCCCTTGGAGAGGATCTGCAAAGAGGAGTGGGACAAAATCCCTCCTGAGATGTGCACAAACCTGGTGGTCAACTACAAGAAACGTCTGACCTCTGTGATTGCCAGGGGACAAATATTTATTTTCCAGATTGACCTGCAAATGAATTTATAACTATTTCACATGAATTTTTCTTTTTTTTTTTCTGTCAGGTTATCAAATACTTTTTCCCCTCACTTTACATATATATATATATATATATATATATATATATATATATATCACATATATAGTTATGAGCGTACGAGTTGTTGCTAACGCTGCAGGCTCACGTAGTGAGCCCGCGGCCCTCGCGAAGCGAGGGCAGTGGCCGAGGGCCTCAGTTGCTGGCATGGAGCGCCGTAGGCCCTCCATGCCAGCACCTGAGGACCTCGCAAAGCAAGGGCCGCAGTTGCTGGCATGGAGCACCGAAGGCGCTCCATGCCAGCAACTGCGACCCTCGCAAACTTCACGTCGCAAACCAAACAGCACGACACACACATTACGACACTTTCAAACAACATACGACACACGTTCACACACATTACGGCCTCGCAACACTCGGACGCAACTCGAGAACATTACAAAATGTAAAACACAATACATACACACAGCACATACATAAAAACCTTACCTACACCAAGAGGGAGCACCCAGGACCTCAAAAATACAACTTACACCTCGATTTTACTCGAAATAAAACAGTTTAGAGACTAAAAAAAAATCTAAGCGAGAGAAAAAATGGCCGCCGAACAAAACGAAAACGAGGCTACAGCACTCTAAACTCGCAAAACACCACAACAAACTCGCAAAACACCACAACAAACTCGCAAAATGCAACAAACGACCTACGGATATTCATACCACACAGTGCACACATTCAGCATGCTTACACAGCAGCTCCACACCACTAATGCTGCAGCAACATCAACACAGATTGCCAGCTCTTCATCACAATGCTTGAAAATAGGTACAGTATATTCATTTAGTAATGTATTACATATTTCATTATTATACACCAAACAGCATTAGCTACCTTACAATTTCATTGCCGTCATTTTTTGACGGGCAATTCGCTAGTATATATATATTTATATATAGTAATTTAGTAATTAATTTACTAGCGACTTACCTGTCAAAAAAATTAAGGCAATCAAATGAGAATGCAGAGAATGCTGTTTTGCACTCAATGTTAGTGTCTTCTCCCCTGTCATGAATATGTATTTTTTTGTAATTTGCCCTTTTTCTTACCTGTACTTTTACATGTGTTATTCCATTTGTATAAACAAGGACAACAATTTTTTTAATAATTAGTCAAAATATTTATTGTTATAACATGCAACTTATATGGATCTTTATTCAACTCAAGAACAATTGTTTTTTGAAACATTAAGATTTTTATTGTAATGTACACATTAATATTTAAAGAATGCATAAACTTATTTTGAAACAATGTATAACTTATTTGCAATATTGAATCCAGAGGAAGGCAAACAGTAAAAACCCAATTGAAACTTAGCCAATTATTTTATTATGGGGAAAAAAAAATTCCTTCCTGACCCCAGATACTGGTGATCGGCTTACTCCCTGGATCAATACTTTCTCTTTAATTATACATCAGAAGTCCCAAAGAAATGCAAAAATCCCCCTACTGAAATCCCATATATCCATACATTTAAACCGATAACTAAATACAATGCAAGTGTTAAGTAGCTTCAGTGTTACTCATACTGGTTATAATATGAAAGTCATGCACAGGGCATTTAGCCTGTCTGTGCCTCAACTATGTTTACACAGTGTTGTTTTCATTTCTGAACCTGTTTGTTGCATTTTGCCAACCTGTTTGGGAAGCACTGGGTAATGGTTTTACTATTTTTATTAAACTTTCAACATCTTCTAAGATATTTAAGATACAAGATACATCTTCTAAGATACAATATTTACAGTACAAATCGTAACATCCTTAATTTAATAACCCCTAAACTTGAAATGTATGAAAATGGCACATATAGTTGTTGTGGTGCAAATAGTCTTTAACTTTCCCATCGTTTAATAACTGATCCTCACTTCTACATTTTTAATTTTTAGTGCAAATGGGACATCAAGTTGTCTTAAATAATGTTTACTGTAAAAAGAGTCAAAAAGACTTTACAGGTTGTCAATGTTAATTTCAAATTTCTTGTTTCCCGTGTTGTTGTTTTTTGTTTTCCTTTTGTTGTTGAACTTACAGCACCTCATAAAAAACTATATTTTTTGTGAAAACTCTCCCATCATTTAACAACTCACCCTGACTTTCATTTTTTTCCACTAAAACTTTAATGTTTTCTGGATTTTTGCAGCTGGAAAATTCCACATAGAGTTGTCCATGGTAAATACTGGTTCCTCTAAAAAGACTCCAATGGACTTAAAAGTTCATCCTTGTGATTTATTAACGGTCATAGCAAATGCCATGATGGTGGGAAATGGTCTCCTTTGAAGGACAAAAGGCAAACCACTCTCACTTGGAGCCAAATCAATTCTTGGTATAAAAATGTGTTCACCTTTATGGGTACCATTCAGAATTTATGCATGTATGAAATGATCTCTTAATTCCAGCACAATTAATCTGGTCCCATTACAAAGTCCTTTCTTTGGGTTCATATTTTTCAGTAACATGACGATAGCCCCTATTTTTAGCTGTAAAATATGTGGTGGCATTCCAGATGGTGTTAATGAATTGATAAATTCAGTGGTAGAGTTGGCCTCACTGTCTTTGTCATCAGCCAGAACAGAATCTGCACTGTACTCATTTTTCTGTTGCATTGATTAATTTCAATATTTCATTATTCAGATGCAATGCATCTTTATTTTTGGATATTAATATTACTTTTTGTGCAAGGTCTGATTCTTCATTGTGAATTATTCGATTTTGGAATATAGCTGATATTAGTGACTGTTTACAAATCATTTTCCTGTGGTATTTCCACAGTATCATCAGGTAAATTACTTATAACCTGTGTTTTTCCTTTACCAATCTTAATTAACCAATCATTTAAATCATTTTGGCCCTCTGATCTCATATTCTTTTGTAATTTAGGATGTGTAAATATTTTCCATAGTGGACTTGCTTTTATACATGTGTTCAATTTCTATGGACAACAACAGGTAAGGTTTGTCTAAAATATCCACCTAACAACATTAGCTTTCCCACAAAAGGCAAATCTATAGCTATGACTTCAGCTTGTGATGATTTCATTATAATTGTCACTGATGTTTCCAAAATGGGAACTGTCTGTTTAAAGCCTCTATGCACAGTTCTCCCATCTTCTAACAATACTGCCACACTTCCAGTTGTTGCATAGACCAAAGCTATTTCACCTTTAGGTCAAATGAAACTCATCAGTAAATTAAATAGCTAAGTTTTTACCTCACCCTCCAGGTCCATCTAGATAGAAATAACACTCTTTGAGTATGTCATCATTTATAGCTTTTTTGATGGTGTTAAATACTTCCAACTGCAATGTATTTAAAGTTGCAATTTTTTCCTGTTCAATATCAGCATCATAGTCTTCAAAGTTTATTTCATCAATCAGTCCTGGATCTGGCAGAATGAAATTTGCGCAATTTAATCCATGACAAAGAAAGACTTCTTGAATTTCCATTAATGCTTTTAATTCAGCTATGACTCATTGTAATGTTTAAAAAAGTCTTTACACATATTTAATTTAAATGTTTCACACAAAGCTAATGCATTAGATACATTACAAAAGATGCAAATGGATGCAAACTGTTCTCTCATCTGCTTTGGCATTTGACATAGTGCTGCATTGTGTAGAGATCTCTCCCATTCAGTATCATCTGCCAGGAAGTTTTGATGTCTAATTGATATGTAGCATAAACTATGTCATTCAATGTGTGTAAATTGTCATAACTTTGTGCTCCTGGAACATTTAAAAATAGTAATCTTAAGCTAAAGCGTTCAATGTCTCTTAGACTGACAGTATACATTCTGGGTATAATTTTATTTCCACTTCTTTTTCTTTGTCGCCATGACCCATTTATGAAGACACAATTATATGGAATCTCAATGTATAACAATGTTCTTGCCTCTGTTTCCTGTAAATTTAATTTAAACCATGCAGTAAGTGTTGTTTCTCTGTTTTCATATTGAGCCAGAGTGAAAGTATTGAGCCATTTCCAGCATGAAAGTAAACTAATTGTCTTTGTGGCAAATGTACCGCTAATCGATACACAGAATGTGAGCGATCATGCATTTCAAATTTGAGAAGACGCCACACTGCCTCAGCACTTACATAGAGTGCATCTAGATAAGATGAAAGTTCATCTCCTAACAGTTCCCAAAATCCGCATAAAGGCCCTAAAAATCAGGTTGGATTTAAACTTAAGTCCAATCCAGAATGTGTGTGGCAGATGTATGAATGTGAGAATTAATGTGCTTCCCAATAATCAGAGAGTTATAAGTGAAACAACAAGAAAAGATATGGCAGAAATGCTAGCGAGAGATAAGGAAAATTGATATACCAAATGAGAAATCAGATAGAAATCTACAGACTTAATGGGGAAACTTATAAACCAAGTGGAAAGGTAGGCATAAAATATATTAAAAGTAAGAAAATTAGAATTCATAAGAGAATTAAGACAGTAAAGTAATTAAATTTCGATTAAAATAATAACTCATAATGTAAATGGAATGGATTGAATTCGTCGACAAAGAGGAAAATTGCCTTCAATAATTATGTTAAAATCAAAGCTGATGTTCTGTTACTACAGGAGACACATTGGAGTAAAAATTCATTAAAATATGTATCCAACCGAAATTATAATATTAGGATCGATTCAACTTATAATAAAAACTCAAGAGGTTTATCAATCCTTTTTAGCTATAAGTTAAAAGTTCATGAGGAAGCTAGAATTATAGACCCCTTAGGAAGATTTATAATTTGGTGTGGCTCCATTAATGGAAAATCAATGTCATTGGTCAACTTATATTTGCCAAATGTCAATCAAATTAGATTCCTGAAGAAGATACTCAAAGAAATAAAAACATTTAGAAAGGGCCTGATAATTATTGGATCCTATAAATGATAGAATCTGTAAACTGAAAATAAAATCTGAAAATCAGATTAATAAAGTGTCTAGAGAATTTGTACATGAAATATCTAATTATGACTTTTTGAAATCTTGGAGAATACTACATCCATATGATAAAGATAATACTCATTTTTCTAATCAATTCAATTCCTATTCAAGACTGGATTATCTTTTCATGGATGTATACACCTTAAGATTAGTCAAGGATATAGAAATAAGTATAATACATTGGTCAGACAATTCTATGGTATATGCTAATTTAGAAGATGTAAATGAAAACAGAAACATAAAATAATGGAAGCTAGATCTGATTCTTTTTAAAAATGAAGAAGTATTGGAATTTTTAAAGAATGAAACCAGGGAATTCTTTGAAAAAAATAAAAACACAGTTGATTCAGCCACTACTTTATGGTGTGCTTATATGTCGGTAATAAGAGGTCTAATGATTTCTCAAATGGCCAAAATTCATAAATCAAGGGGAAAACCCTTGAGACTTTTGTATATAGAATTAGAGAAACAGAAGAGAAAGAACAGATTGTCTCCCAGTGGGGAGGGGGCCTTGCAGATCTCTAGATTAAATGCTCAAATAAATAAAATCTTTCAATAACAGGCAGATTCTTTGATTTGGAGATTTCAGCAGTCCCACTTCCTACTGGGAAACAAAACAAGCAAATACTTGGCAAACAAATTAAAGAAGCAAAAAAATCAAAATAAAATGTTTAGCATCAGGGGTATGGACAATACTGTTAATACTCATCCTGATAACATTGGGGAAATTATGAAAGAATTTTATAGTTCATTATATAGCCTCAATAATAGTCCAACATGTAAAAAACCTAGTAAAGACAAAATAAATCAATTTTTGGGTAAGGTTAAGCTCCCTAAATTAGATGAGGAGGATCAAAGCTCATTAAATAAAGATATCACCCTGGATGAAATTGACGAGGTAATTAAAAAAGCCAAATCGAACAAAGCTCCAGGCCCAGATGGGTTTGACCATTTATATTATAAGTTCTTTCTAAAAGAAATTAAGGAACACTTGCAAGATATGTTTAATGAGATAAAACATGCAGGGAAAATAGTACCAGAACTAGTTGAGGCTAAAATAATCAGCATTCTAAAAACCCAGGAAAAACCCAGAGGAAGGTACTAGTTATCGTCCCATCTCACTTATTAACATTGATCTAAAAACATATGCAAAAATCATGGCCATTAGGCTAAATAGTATAATATCTAAACTAATACATTTGGATCAGTTGGGATTTGTCGGGGGCCGTCAGGCCTACAATACCAGATATTTAATGGATTTGATGTTTATTGCAAAAAAAGAAAGGGCTCCCGCATTGATCCTGTCACTTGATGCAGAGAAAGCATTTGACAGGGTCAGTTGAGAGTTCTTAGAGGCAGTAATGCTAAAATTTGGCTTCGCCGACTTTGCGTTAAAAACAATTAAAGCCTTGTACAATGAATCTTCAGCATATATTGCGGGTCCCAATTTTGAGACTGAGAAGTTTGCAATAAGTAACGGGACCCGTCAAGGGTGTCCTCTATTGCCATTGTTATTTTTGCTATTTATCGAGCATTTAGGTTCAATAATAAGGGCATCAGAAAATATTAAAGGAATAAAAGTCAGCAATAATGATTATAAAATAATGTTATTTGCGGACGACATTATAGTGACTTTAACAGGTCCAATAAAGTCTTGATCCAACTTACAACATAATTTGGCAGAATTTGGTAGAGTATCATACTTTCGAATAAATTCTTTGAAATCCGATATTATTCATAGAGGTCTAAATATGGAAATCCTAAATACATTAAAGGAAGTATATACATTTAATTGGAACTCTAAATTTATCATGCATTTGGGTATAAGATTTAGTTTTCATAATAAGAAAGTAATAATAGATAACATAACAGAAATATTAAAACAAATCAGAATGCTTCTTTCTGACTGGCGAACAATAAGATTTTCATGGTCAGCTAGAATTGCCATTGTCAAAATGAGTATTGTTCCCAAGGTTACCTACCTATTTAGATATACTCCAAAAAAAGTTCCAATCTATATCATTAAATCTATTCAGAAAACAATAGATACATTTATATATTTAGGTAAAAAAATAAGCATTAAAAAAATAATTGCTAATAAGAAATTAAACTTGGAGGTATTGGAACTCCCGATATAAAAGAGATATATGAAAACATTGCTATATCTCATATAATTAATATGAATATTCAACATAGAATAACATGTTGGAAAACAATTGAGGAAGAGCTTATAGGAACTGTGACAATTTGAACATTATTAGGAAAATTTAATAAGGAGAATGGAATTTGGGATAGATTACCAGAAGGGATAAGGTCCTTAATAAAATTCTGGGGCAAAAATCAAAGCAAATCGGAGTTATTTCATATTCCATCACTATCAGCACCCATAGATATATTGAGGGAGGAGTCATATAAATCGGAAGTGGATTTAATGAAGAAAGACGAAATACAGTTTATTTCTGATCTACTGTATATCCAGCAGGATCTTTGATAAAACAAGAAGAGCTTCACAGTAATTTCGGCCTAAAAAAAATTTCATGGTTGAAATATAGATCATTGGTGGAAAAATTAAAGCAAAAGGGATATACATTCATAAAAATGGAAAAAATGAATGAATTAGAAGAAATTTTGACCAAAGGGCCAGTGTCACACCTTATTTCAAAGATTTCACACTTATTATTGATCATCAAATCACTATTAATTAAATAATGGAATAAACCCACAATTACTTTTTGGAAAGAAGTTACTAATAAAATCGAAGCGAGGGCACTGGGCAAGGGCCTCAGTTGCTGGCATGGAGCGCCGAAGGCGCTCCATGCCAGCAACTGAGGCCCCTCGCGAAGCGAGGGCCTCAGTTGCTGGCGAGGTCACTGGGCACGGGCCTCAGTTGCTGGCATGGAGCGCCGAAGGCGCTCCATGTCAGCAACTGAGGCCCCTCGCGAAGCGAGGGCCTCAATGCTGGCGAGGTCACTGGGCAAGGGCCTCAGTTGCTGGCATGGAGCGCCGAAGGTGCTCCATGCCAGCAACTGAGGCCCCTCGCGAAGCGAGGGACTCAGTTGCTGGCGAGGTCACTGGGCAAGGGCCTCAAACCCTCGCAAACTTCATGTCGATACTCCAAAAACACGACACACAAATTACGACACTCGCTACATTTTACGAGGAACGCAAACAACCTACGAAACACGTTACCACACATTACGACCTCGCAAACATCAGACGCAACACGCCGACATACAAACATTTAAAACACAATACATACACACAGCACATACATAAAAACCTTACCTACACCAAGAGGGAGCACCCAGGACCTCAAAAATGCAACTTACACCTCGATTTTACTCGAAATAAAAGACTTTTGAGACTAAAAAAAAATCTAAGCGACAGAAAAAATGGCTGCCGAACAAAACGAAAACGAGGCTACAGCACTCTAAACTCGCAAAACACCACAACAAACTCGCAAAACACCACAACAAACTCGCAAAACGCCACAAACCACCTACGGATATTCATACCACACAGTGCACACATTCAGCATGCTTACACAGCAGCTCCACACCACTAATGCTGCAGCAACATCAACACAGATTGCCAGCTCTTCATCACAATGCTTCAAAATAGGTACACTATATTCATTTACTAATTTAGCTACCTTACAATTTCATTGCCGTCATTTTTTGACGGGCAATTCGCTAGTAAATTATAACAGTGAGTTGATGAAGGAAGATTACATAGGGGGCTCCAGATGAAAGAGATCTATCAATTAGACTACTTGGGACCAATATATGGATACACTTTAAAATAATCTAACTAATTTTAGGTAGTCTGATTCATATGTTAAAGTGCATATTAATTAATTAAATTACCTATCTCTCTTCTTATTGAGAATGTACTGTTGTATTTATTTTTGTATCATTAAATCTGTATTTATATGATATGTATTATGAGGGAAGATTGTATGTAGTGTTTTGTATGTTTGTATATATATTGGAATAATAATTTTTTTTTTTAAAAAGATGAAAGTTCATCATGTAAAATAAGATTTTCTTCTTTGTTTTGTGCACCTTGCACAACAGTTGCTGCATCATATCCATTGTAAATGTATTTGTGCACATATTTTATGGATTTGATTGAAGTGCAAGCTTCAATATGTATGTGTGCATTGTACTTGACCAGCAATTGTGGATTATAAGGAACCACATATCTATTATGTACATCTTTACCACAAATTATTGCAGTTTGTCCTTCTGTTTTTATACAAAGGATATCCATCACAATTAGCATACGTTTGCAGTTTAAATTATTTTGGGAATTCATTAGTGCATTTCTTATTTTCCATACATTGTGATTGGGGATTAATATCTCCACATGGACCCTGAATCATCCGATGTGTTACGATTTCATAGAGTTTACAATATTTTTCTGGATGTGGAAGTTCAGCACTAATCCGTGAATCCACTCTCTTCGCTGTATTTAGTTTATCTGTTTCGTGCAGTATAAAAAGTAGGTGTGCATGTGGAAGTCCTCTTTTTTTAAATTCAATGGTATAAACTAAAGCCAGACATTTTCCAAATAAGTGTGCGATGGTCATGTCATGGATTAATGCTGTTAGTTTGATTTTGAATACTCTAGCCACTAAATCTGGTCTATCAGAAGCACGTTGTCCATGTTTCAAGTTTTCTACTATCTCTGGTCAATGTGGATTACATGTAAATGTAATGAATAAATCTGGTTTGCAAAATAGCCATTGCATCATTATATCTTTCTCACATATTGCGAAGCGATCCTTGGAAAGAAGATGGCAAAACGATAGCGCTGCCAGCTGGCAGTTCTCTGTTTGTAGCCAATTATGCTACATAATCAATCAGTCTAGGATATTGTTCTACACAAAGCTTATTTTGTTGAAATTTCATAAAATTTTGATTATTGGCTTCCACTTTTCAATATGAATCAATGATCCATTGTTGTGTGAGTTTCCCACCAAATAAATTGGGATTAAACTCATCACAAATAGCAGTTTGTGCCACTTTATATTCCAGCATAGAAATATTGTTTCTGACACAAATTTTACTATTTGGATAACTTTACAGTAGTAATTTTGGCTGCCATTTTGGCTCACCGTTTGGGAAAAGAATTGGATATGTCATTGGATCCAAATTAGTACTTAATATATTTAGATTTATGAAAGGTTGTTCTGGATTTCTGGGATATATTCTAAAATACCGCTCAAATGGTGGTTCACTCTCATCATTTTGAATTACCATGGCAACCTCACTGGATGTGGGTAAATTGTAACGTCTTTGATATATGGGTTGTTCTCCATAATCTTATCAAGCTCTTTAAAAACTGTGGCTAAACATTTTTTATTTTCAGGAAGTGTCATTTCATTGTTTCCATTTTATCTAGGACATATAACTGTGCAAATTTTTGCTCTCCTGCTTCTGGGTGCAAATGTGAAGTGCGGTGATAAATTTGGCCTTGTACTTTAAAACTTGTTGACCTGCACATCAAACTATGCATATTGTATGATGTTCTGCTATATGTGTGACAATAAAAAATATTGAAAATAAAGTTGTATTCAATATATCTGGAGATCACAAACTGTGTCTTCTTCCACGTTGATTGTTGAGAGACAGTTGCAAGTTGTAAAATGAGAAGAAAAAAAACTTAAAAAATATTTTTTTCCAGAATATCCTGATATATTTCTTAACTTTTAACATTTTCCACAATAAATAAATTACTAATTATTTGTATTTCTTATGTTTAAATCTCATCAAAATTAATTTTTTTCATCTATTATTTAATTAATATTTTGTTAAGTCATGTATTATGTTTAATTTTAAACAAGGCAAAACTTAAAGAGCTAATCATCTATTCATAAATAAGGGCAACAGGAAATCTAAAATGTGATATACCTGTAATCTTTAAATAATTGCAGTTGTAATGTAGCAGAGCTCACACTCTCTGTTCATCCAGGTGAAGTGTTCTCAGAGAGCTGCAAACTGTAAAATGAAAAGCATTTTGAATGAAATTGTCAAAAATATAGTGCATACATGGCAAACTTAAAGAACTAAACATATATTACAGCAGTTCATAAATGACATCATGCTTACTGTAAATGTCCTAATTAACAAAATGTGATTCCATTTCTATTAATTTTTATAATAAATTAATTAATAATTAAACCTATTATAATTATTTTTCATATAAGCAAAACCTAAATGTCTAAGCATCTATTTGTAAATGCGAGCAGTCTAAAATATAACAATTTTAATTTTCCCATTTTTTTTATTTTTTTATTAATAAATAAACTTAAAAGAGCTAAACATCTATTACAGCAGTCCTTAAATGACGCCTTGCTAAAATGTCCTAATTAACCAAATGTAATTTAATTTGTAATGATTTATAGAATAAATTAATTAATCAATCTATTTTATTTAATTTTCATACATGCAAAACGTAAACAGCTAAGCATCTATTTTTTTAATGTGAGCAGTATAAAATATAACAATTCTACTTTTTCTCTTTTTTTATTATTAATAATTAATAAATGAATTAATATACTTTACCTATTTGTTTGTAATATTCAGCAATCAATATTCTACACAGCTGTCATGAATCAGCCAGTGGCCATATTGGGTTTGGACAAAGTGCATGGCTCCTGCTGTGGAAGAAAAGGTTTGGGGCCCACTTGTTATGGATATATTGTTATGTTGTGGTCTAGGGGATAAAGTATTATAAGTTTATCCCTTAGCATATTCCCATCCCTTCCATGTTTAGGCTCATTGTAATGGGTGTCATGTGAGGGAGCTGGTGGGATGTGTTGATTGTATGTGTGTGAAACATTGTGTGTTGTATTTGTAAATATGAATGTATGTTATTATATTGTAGAGGGGGAGCCCATTGAATACAGCCAAAACCTCCTTTGTTCCCAAAGGCCTGTTAATCCCATTAGCTAAGTGTCCAGCAGAGAACTACACAATGGGGAGCTCACAGCTGGAGAGCAGACAGGCAGGCACCCAGAAACAATGGGATGCCCTGAGGCTTCTCAGCCTTCATAGCATGGGCACAGGAGAGCCAAGGTGCTTTCCCCTGGAGATTCAGAGCCCAAATGAATTAGTTGGCCTGGGAAGGGACTATTGGTTCACACACAGTTCCCCTTCATGATTGGCCAGAGGTCATTTGGGGCTGGATAACGGTAGCCACTTCCCCCATTCTTGTGTGATGTGGTTAAATATGCTGTTCTAAAATAAAACATGGTTCATAATTTTCATCAAGACTTTGTGTGCAGGTGTATTATTGACCCAGGGGCATATGCTGGTAGAGGAGATCGTTCTGACTCCCTTCCAGGTTTTCCCAGGCACACTACCAAAAGCTGGGACTTATGCCTTTGTACCGACAAAGACTGTCCATAGGTCTAGAGTCAGCCCAAACTTAGGTCTAAAACCTACAGGAGATAAGAGGACTAGGATCCTCTATACTCCATCATCATTGTAGGTTGTGACAACAGCTAATAATCTTTTTTGATTTTCCAGCATCAGAAAATGAACAGTGTCACTATTCATCACCTGAGGAGAAAGTGTGAGAAATGTGCAAAATGTGCAGTATATATAACCTGCGTGCGCGAGGCAAAGCCATTATTTGTGGCGGGAAATCTGCGATTTTAGAATGGTAATGTTGTTATTGGCAAGTTACTCGCTAAAATGGCATATAAACGTATATTTTGTAAGTCCGACGTGTCTGTTGTTGTTCGTGTAAATGTTACTTGCTTCAGACTTTTTGCGTTTTTTTCGGCAGCCATTTTTTCAAATGCTTCAAATTAACTTGCAACCTCACTCACAGGCTCTCTGGCTGTCCCCCTGTGCTGTGTGTGAGTGTGTACGTTAATTTGAGGCATATTTGTGTATTTTTGCAGGTTTTTCCAGTTCGGTAATTCGGCCGTTAAAGTCGTATTTTTGCGAGCCCCGCAGTCCATTTACGTGCTTTGGGTCCTAAGTCCAGGGGCCTAACCATGAGGCCTCATTGCAGCTAAGTTCTGCGTGTCTCGGGATGAGCAGCAGCTAAGTCCAGCGTGTCCACCCCTGCAGTGAGCGTGACAACAACTCGCAGTACGATAACTATATATGTGATATATATATATATATATATATATATATATATATATATATATATATATATATATATATATATAGATAGATTAATAATGAGTATTGCAGTATAGTGATGTCCCGAACAGTTCGCCGGCAGACTATTCGCAGCGATTTTTGCATGTTCGAGTTCGCAGCGAACACATGTGCTTTTCGTTCCGCCCCCTATTCTTTATCATTGAGGAAACTTTGACCCTGCACCTTACAGTCAGCAGACACATTCCAGCCAATCAGCAGCATACACTCCCTTCCAGAGCCTTCCATCTGAAGGACAGCCTCCATTTTAGAATCATTCTGAAGCTACATTCGTTGAGAGAGGACATATATTCTATCTGCTGCTGATTTAATAGGGAAATAGATAGCCAGGCTGTGTATTTAGCTTACACTACACACCGGAAGGACTCATCTGATATCTGCTGCAAGGACAGCAACCCAAAAAGCCCTTTTTAGGGCTAGAACATCATTTATTTTATTTTACAATTTTTTTCTGTGTAATCTATTTGCATATGCCTGCCTGACAGCGTGTGTGTGACAGGCTAACACCTAATAGCTTCTATTGTGCTCAGTGAAATAAAACAACACTTTTTTGACTGTAATAGATTGAACAGCAATTGCCTGCCTACAAGCGTGTGAGGACTATTGCATCTAATCTGCCAACTTTTGTCAGTGCACAGTGACACTCATATCTGGTGCAACCTAGTGTACAGTGACATTTAAGAACCCTTTTTTGACTGTAATAGATTGAATAGCAATTGCCTGCCTACAGGCGTGTGTGTGAGGCCTACTGCACCTACTCTGCCAACTTTTGCCAGTGCACAGTGACACTCCTATCTGGTGCAACCTAGTGTACAGTGACATAAAAGAACCCTTTTTTGACTGTAATCGATTGAATATCAGTTGCTTGCCTACAGGCGTGTGAGTGAGGCCTACAGCGCCTACTCTGCCAACTTTTGCCAGTGCACAGTGACACTCATATCTGGTGCAATCTAGTGTACAGTGACATTTAAGAACCCTTTTTTTGTGTAATCGATTGAATATCAGTTGCCTGCCTACAGGCGTGTGTGTGAGGCCTATTGCATCTACTCTGCCAACTTTTGCCAGTGCACAGTGACACTCATATCTGGTGCAACCTAGTGTACAGTGAAATAAAAGAACCCTTTTTTACTGTAATCGATTGAATATCAGTTGCCTGCCTACAGGCGTGTGTGAGGCCTATTGCATCTACTCTGCAAACTTTTGCCAGTGCACAGTGACACTCATATCTGGTGCAACCTAGTGTACAGTGACATTTAAGAACCCTTTGTTGACTGTAATCGATTGAATATCAATTGCCTGCCTACAGGCGTGTGTGTGAGGCCTACAGCGCCTACTCTACCAAATGTTGACAGTGCACAGTGACACTCATATCTGGTGTCACAGTAGCTTGCACGCATAGTACCACTAATCAAAAAACAAATGACAGGCAGAGGCAGGCCACCCCGCAGGGGCCGTCGTGGTCGTGGTGCTGTGATTCCCTTTGGCCCTAGAATAATGCCCAGTTTTCAGAGGCAACGTACCCTGAACTTGAAAAGTTTTGAGGACATGGTTGACTGGCTAACACAGGACACCCAATATTCTACAGCTTCCGCTCGGAACCTAGACCCACCATCCTCCTCCAGCTTAGCTTCGGGCACCTCTCCAGTTACCACTCGCCCGCCTGCCACCTCCACCAACACTAGCACCAGAGCCGCTTCACTTGATCCATCTGCAGAGTTATTTACACATCCGTTGGAAGAATTGAGTGATGCACAAACATTAGGACAGGGATATGTCCCAGTCAGGCAGCATTACACACATGGACGTACGGTCTGATAATGATAATGATGTTGTACCCAGTGCTGCTTCCTTTGTTGAGTTGTCAGATACAAGTGAAGCGGTTGATGATGACGATGCGTCCGTGGATGTCACGTGGGTGCCCGCTATAAGAGAAGAAGAACAGGAGGAAAGTTCAGATGGGGAGACAGAGAGGAGGAGGAGACGAGTTGGAAGCAGGGGGAGGTCGTCGAAAGTAGCTAGTGGCACAGTCAGACAGCATGCATCGGCACCCGGGGTCAGCCAGAGAGCACGCCAGTCAACGCATGCTGTTGCCACCACCAGAATACCATCATTGCAGAGCTCAGCAGTGTGGCAATTATTTTGTGTGTCTGCCTGTGACAACAGTGATGCAATTTGCAACCTGTGCGAAAAGAGTCGTGGGAAGTCCAACACCCACCTAGGTACAAATTCTTTGTGAAGGCACATGATGTCACATCACAAACGCCTATTAGATCAACACATGAGTACAAGCAGCACACAAAGTCAAAGCCGCCATCCTCCTCCTGGTCCAGCATCTTCAGCCACGTCAACCACTGCTGCCCTGCTTGCCCCCTCTCAACCATCCGCCACTCCGTGTCTCGCCCTGAGCAGTCCCTGCTCATCTGCCCACAGTCAGGTGTCTGTCAAGGACATGTTTGAGCGTAAGAAGCCAATGTCACAAAGTCACCCCCTTGCCCGGCAACTGACAGCTGGCTTGTCTGAACTCTTAGCCCGCCAGCTTTTACCATACAAGCTGGTGGAGTCTGAGGCGTTCAAAAAAATTGTAGCTATTGGGACACCGCAGTGGAAGGTACCCAGCCAAAATTTCTTTGCACAAAAGGCAATACCCAACCTGTACTCGATTGTGCAAAAGGAAGTAATGGCATCTCTGGCACACAGTGTTGGGGCAAGGGTCCATCTGACCACTGATACCTGGTCTGCAAAGCATGGTCAGGGCAGGTATATCACCTACACTGCGCATTGGGTAAACCTGGTGACGGCTGCCAAGCATGGAATACGTGGCTCTGCAGAGGAGTTGGTGACACTGCAACGACTTGCAGGCAGGCCTGCTGCCACCTCCTCTACTCCTCCTACTCCATCCTCTTCCATAACCTCGTCGGGTGAGTCCTCTTCTGCTGCTGCTATGTCTTGCTCCACATCAACGGCACCCCCCCAGCTCCACAGTTACTATTCCACATCCTGGATACGGCAGTGTCACGTCGTCTTGGGGTTGACTTCGCCGGAAAGCAGAGAGTCATAACGGACCAGCACTCCTGTCTGCCCTGAACACACAGGTGAATCAGTGGCTGACTCCGCACCAACTGGAGATCGGCAAAGTGGTTTGTGTCAACGGAAGAAATTTGTTGGCGGCATTGAATTTGGGCAAGTTGACACATGTGCTGTGCATGGCACATGTGTGTAATCTGATTGTACAACGCTTTGTGCATAAGCACCCAGGCTTACAGGACATCCTGAAGTAGGCCAGGAAGGTGTGTGTCCATTTCAGGCATTCCTACACGGCCATGGCGCACTTTACAGATATCCAGCGGCGAAACAACATGCCAGCGAGGCGCTTGATTTTAGACAGCCCGACACGTTGGAATTCAACACTCCTAATGTTCGACCGCCTGCTCCAACAAGAAAAGGCCGTTAACAGGTATTTGTATGACCGGGGTGCTAGAACAGCCTCTGCGGAGCCTGTAGGCTTATGCGTACTTTTGAGGAGGTGACAAACCTGGTCAGTCGCACCCAGGGCACCATCAACGACATCATACCATTTGTTTTCTTCCTGGAGCGTCCCCTGCGAAGAGTGCTCGATCAGGCCATAGTTGAGCGTGAAGAGGAAGAGGAAGAGTTGTGGTCACCATCAAAACCAGAAACAGCCTTATCAGCATCGCTTGCTAGACCTGCGGCAACGCTGGAAGAGGATTGTGAGGAAGAGGAGGAAGAGGAGGAATGTGGCTTTGAGGAGGAGGAAGACCAACCACAAAAGGCATCCCAGGGTGCTCGTTGTCACCTATCTGGTACCAGTGGTGTTGTATGTTGCTGGGGGGAAGAACATACCTTCAGTGAGATCACTGAGGACAAGGAACGGGACATGACTATCTCGGCATCCAACCTTGTGCAAATGGGGTCTTTCATGCTGTCGTGCCTGTTGAGGGACCCTCGTATAAAAAGGATGAAGGGGAACGACCTGTACTGGGTGTCCACGCTACTAGACCCCCGGTATAAGCAGAAAGTGCCTGAAATGTTACCGAATTACCACAAGTCGGAAAGGATGCAGCACTAACAAAATAAATTAAAAAGTATGCTTTACACAGCGTTTAAGGGTGATGTCACAGCACAACGGCAATCTAACAGCGGAAGAGGTGAACCTAATCCTCCCACGACCACGCCGGCAAGGAGAGGACGCTTTACAGACGTGTTGTTGATGGAGGACATGCAGAGCTTTTTAAGTCCTATGCATCGCCACAGCCCTTCGGGGTCCACCCTCAGAGATCGACTCGACCGTCAGGTAACAGAATACCTCTCCATAACTACAGATATCGACACTATGAGGAGCGATGAACCCCTTGACTACTGGGTGTGCACGCTTGCCCTGTGGCCTGAGCTATCCCAATTTGCCATAGAACTTCTGTCCTGCCCCGCTTCAAGTGTCCTGTCAGAAAGGACCTTTAGTGCAGCAGGAGGTTTTGTCACTGATAAGAGAAGTCGCCTAGGTCAAAAAAGTCTAGATTAACTCACCTTTATTAAGATGAACGAGGGATGGATCCCGAAGGGACTGACAGTAGGCGATACATTCGATTAAAAAAGGCCTGATAGATGAGCTGCCTTGAGCTAATAATGGTCCACACGCTGCTGTATTTTATCCCTGAATGCCGGATGACTTGCGTGACTTATCTGCCACCAACTAGGGTTCAAGACGCAATGTTTTAGGGCACTTTCTGCCTGGCAAACTAACATCAATTTTCTGGTCGCTGCAACAATACCTAATTTTTGCATTTAAATTCTTTTATTGTCAGAAGGCGTACAGCATGTAATGAAAAATAAAGCATTTTTGAACAGCCTTGCATTGTTGTGCAAAAATACATATTTACAATAAAGACATTTTGTGAAAGTTAGCTGGCTATTCCTTCTTATTTTTACTTTTTAGGTGAATAATTGTTCTTATTTTTTACTGTGATTGCAATTTAATAGATACCTAAAACATGGTAAAACAGACAATAGTAAAGAGTATATCTGCAGGGAACACCAAAGTCCTATTAGCTATCATCCCTCCAGCGGTATTAGCTTATTATTTACAATATATAACCTGGGCAATCACCCTTGGGTTACCCTAGGGCAGGCTTCAGTAAGCGATCTCTCCTTTCCTGGGATGATTTTGCCGCCGGTTGCTTCTGAAGGGTCTCCAGGGCTCCCCCACTCCGGTCCTTCCCCCAGTGTCGCTTCAACCAGTAACAAATGTTTTATATTTGTAAAGCCACCCAATGATCCCCCTTGATAGAGGTTTATCTTTACAAATTTTGGGGAACCAATTTAAGACCGGTGTCCCCTGTTTCTGGGTCAGGGAGTGTGTGAAATGCCTCAGCCTACAGTAATTGTAATGTTCTGACAGCGGTAGCTCATGCTTGTCCCTCAGTTCCTCATAGGTGAGCATCTGGCCCTTTACTAACCAGTCTCCCAGTCTATCTAGTTTCCTTGACCTCCACCAGTGTTGTGATGTTGTGCTCATGTGTTTCGGGGCCTGAGGGTGGTCAAGAATCGGGGTCATTTGGGTGGATCCAGGGAACAAACCCGTGTGTTTCTTGGCCCATTTCCAGTATGATAGTGAGTGTCTGATTAGGGGGTTTGGCAAGTTTTTAAGGCTCTGAAGCAATTGTGATAGCCAAGCCACCTTGTCCCAGGTTAAGGGCCTTAAAGTGTGGTTCTCTAAATACACCCAGGCCGGTTGATGACATATAGAATGTGCTATTGGGAGGAAAGATAGGTGACGTAACAGGTATTAAACTGATAGGAATTTATTGTACAACTTAATACACCACTCCTATCTGGTGGCACCTTAGATTGCACGCGCAGTGCCCCAAATTCGAAGTAGAAGGTCCGACCAAGAATCTTTTTCCATCTCCCTGTTCCAAAAATCCATGCCATATACACGTCCCCTGATAGGTGACGTAACAGGTATTAAACTGATAGGAATAAATAGTACAACTTAATACACCACTCCTATCTGGTGGCACATTACATTGCACGCGCAGTGCCCAAATTCGAAGTAGGAGGTCCAACCAAGCATCTTTTTCCATCTCCCTGTTCCAAAAATCCATGCCATATACACGTCCCCTGATAGGTGACGTAACAGGTATTAAACTGATAGGAATAAATAGTACAACTTAATACACCACTCCTATCTGGTGGCACATTACATTGCACGTGCAGTGCCGCAAATTCGAAGTAGGAGGTCCAACCAAGCATCTTTTTCCATCTCCCTGTTCCAAAAATCCATGCCATATACACTTCCCCTAATAGGTGACGTAACAGGTATTAAACTGATAGGAATAAATAGTACAACTTAATACACCACTCCTATCTGGTGGCACATTACATTGCACGTGCAGTGTCCCAAATTCGAAGTAGGACGTCCGACCAAGCATCTTTTTCCATCTCCCTGTTGCAAAAATCCATGCCATATACACGTCCCCTAATAGTAGACATAACAGGGATTAAACTGATAGGAATAGTACTACGTAACAGTACACACCTTATAGTAAAGCAGACAGAGGCAATGCACAGAGAGGAATCTGAAGAAAAGGAGTCCTAGGAGGAAGGTGGCTTTGAGGAGGTGGAAGACCAAACACAGCAGGCCTCCCAGGGGTCTTGTTGTCACCTTTTGGGGACCCTTGGTGGCTGGGTGGAGGAAGAGACCTTCAATGACATCAGTGAGGACAAGGAATGGGACATGGCCAGCTTGGGATCCAACCTTGTGCAAATGGGGAGTTTGCGGTTGTGCAAAGGGACTGTTTGCGGTTGTTTGTGGTGCATTAAACGGGGAGATTGGTCTGTTACTGTGAAGCGGGTGTAACCCTTACACTACCTGATCGATACAACATCATAACTGATGTTTTAAAGCATGTTATTCCAAACAATTTAGGAATGTAAGGTGATTTATGCCCTTTATGGCTTAAAACCAGACTCTGCATCAACTATGTAATTTTCCGTGGGAGTTTTGCCATGGATCCCCCTCCGGCATGCCACAGTCCAGGTGTTAGTCCCCTTGAAACAACTTTCCCATCACTATTGTGGCCAGAAAGAGTCCCTGTGGGTTTTGAAATTCGCCTGCCCATTGAAGTCTATCGCGGTTCGCCGATGTTCGCCCGTTCGCGAACATTTGATGGAATTCGCGTACGCGGTTCGCGAACCAAAAATGTGATGTTCGCGACATCACTATTGCAGTATATTATGATACCTTTTGTATTGGACAGACGTCTTATTTATAATGACAAGCTTTGATCTGATAGAGAGATACATTAAAATCTCTAATTATAAATTAAATATTACTAAATCAGAAATAATGACAGTAAATATGCAAAGTGAAGAACAGTCAATTTTCAAAGCAAGCTACGCATATAGCTGGCATTCAAATTCCTTAACTCATTTAGGTATCACTTTTGATAGCAATATTAAATCGATGATACAAAAAAATTATAAGGATTTACTAATAAAAATGACAGAGAATGGGACATCATGGAAGAAAACACATCTTTCTTGGTCAGGCAGGACTATTGCTGCAAAAATGTTTCTTCTCCCACAGTTTAATTATGTGATCCGTTGCATTCCACTTTTAATTCCAAGCTATATATTAAAACTATTTCAGCAGTTAATAGATAATTACATCCAAAACTAAAAAAAACTAAGTTCAAAGGAAAATTTTGGCCAGGAGTTTTGACAAAGGGGGAATTTCCTATCCAATGCTTGAGACATATTATGAAGGTACTATGCTTTCACACATTTTCAAATGGACTGGGAAAACAGATTTAGGAATAAATAAATACGAGATATGAGATAAAAAATGGAGATTGGCTTCATTATAATTGATTAAGGTCCTGCTTGGAAAATTATAAAACAATAAGCAAAAATGTAAAACATTGACTCCTTTTGATAATTTAATTATATGCTATAATAATTCACATTTGATACGAAATGTTTTGGAATTTTGAAAATGAGGTATGAGGAAGGGAAAACTATTAAAATGCAGTCATGGGAAAGGGACTTAAAACTAGTATGGACAAATAAAGTATGGTTCAAAGCAACATCATTTGCGAAGAGGTTTATAAAGCATGCAGTATTTAGAGAGGTGCAGTTGAAACTACTTAATAAGTGGTATATTGTACCAACAAAATTGTATCAAATTACAAATGATAATAATCAGAAATTTTGTTGGAGAGAATGTGGATATATAGGAGCACATTTTCACATCTGGTGTTAATGCAAAATAATACAAAAATTCTGGCAGGACTGCTTCTCACAGATCTCAAAAGGATTGAAAAACAAAATACCCTTAGATCCCGCAATGGCATTGTTCTATATTTTTCCACCTTAATTCACTCTGGAAATGAAGGCTATGATCATTCAGATTTACGCAGTGATAAAATGGCTCATAGCTTCATATTGGAAGCAAGCCAAGGCTCCATATTGGTCGGAAGTTTAAAGGGTGGTTAATAGAAATAGAGAATTTAAAAAGATTTTTTTTAAACCAATCAAAGCTTTCGAGAGGTTTAACCTCTCTTTATAAAGTCTCAAGCAATACTAACATGAGATGGAACCCTTAGTTTAAATAAAAACAGCTGATGCAAAGAGTGGAGACAGCATCTGACATCAGGTAAAAACATATAGGGAAATAAACACAACATAGTAAAGGGAACATATACGCACATAATATATATACATATACATCAATATATACATGAAAAAAAGAGCACTGTATTCCACAGTGATATCTTTCCTGTTGGACAAACATCTCACTAAGAGTGCTAAGCCTGTTATGGTATAAGAAAAAAATCACATGAAACTGTGATATGTGTTAGAAAACACAAGTCCATATTAAGTCCTGTATTTTTAGTGTTGAAGAATGTGATCATCTTTATTTCAAATGCTTTTCTCTCTTTGAAGTTTTTAAATTTTCTTAAATGGTGTCCCACTGGGCTACAATAACTGTCTTCATTATGTTTTCTTATTGGTTGTCTGTGTAGAATCATCCGTAAGTGCATTTTTGGCTGGTTCCTCCAGCATATGTCATATAAAGTTCATTGTATTATATATACCACATTGGACGATATAAATGTATGCAATCCTTTGATGTTATAGGTCTTGTAGTTTTGTGTGGCTGTGTCATCATTACAAATGTGTTGACATAATTTACAGGCATGTTTGCTACAAGATTTAATGATTTTTTTTTATATTCAGTTGTTCATTGGCCAATTTTCTGCTGACAAGATTTTGTTTCAGGTTTGGTGATTGTTTAAACGTTTGGTTCAGGTTTGGTGATTGTTTAAACGCAAGGATGGGAGGTTTTTGGGAATTTATCTTTTCATTCAGTATCTTCAGTTAGTAATGGTTGTAAATCTTTGATTATTTTCCGTATTTTTTCTAAAATTGGATTGGTCACTAAATGTATATGTGAAGTAATTTATTTAGTTTTGTACTTTAACAGGCCCTCATGGGGGAATTTTGATGGCAGTGGTTATTTTTGCCTAATAATACAGGATTTGTAACCCTTTTTGTTTGAAAGATTCAGACAGAGTTTTTACATTTTTATTACAGACTCAAGTGTTTGAGAAAATCCAATGGTATCTAATAGCTTGACTATGGATGATGGCTTGTTTGGTGTGGGAGGGGTGAAAATTGGAGCTGTGTAGGTAATTATATCTGTCTGTGGGTTTCCAATATACAGATGAATGGAGAGTGCCATTGTTGATGGATAAAGTTTACCTGTTCAGTAGAGAAATCCATTTTAAGTTTTATAGATGAATGGAAGGTGTTGAATGAACTGTGAAAGTCTATGAGTTTGCTTTCTCTTTCTGTTCATATGATGAACAGATCATCTATGTAACGTTAGTATCTGTATGGTTTGTAAATGCTTACAGATAAGAATGTTTCTTCTAGATTGGCCATAAATAGATTTGTGTATTGTGCAGCCATTTTAGTACCCATGGCAGTCCCCATCATCTGTAGGTAGGTATATTTGTTAAAAGTAAACTAGTTGTGGGTAAGGAAGGATATATTCTAATAATTTAACAATAACATCAGGGCCATATTTATTGTTTTGCATGTGTGTTGAAAGAAACTTATAGCATGCCTCAGTGCCATCTTTATGTGGGATGTTGCTGTAGAGAGACTCTACATCCATGGTGACAAGTAGTGTGTTAGCAGGTAGGTCACATTCTACTGTGCTGCAAAATGGGTTAACTTTAACCTTGCAACAGACAGTCTATTACATTGTAGGTTCCATTAGATGTTATTTTAGATGAGCCTGTAGTGGGAGGTACCATAGTTCATAATCATAACAAGGGTTGGAGAGGTCTTGTTTGAAAACAATTGTTTAAAGTTTTTTTAAGATCTAAATACCTTGAGAACTCATGGATGAGCATGGCAGTATGTACCAAATGAAAGCTGTGACACGGAAGGTCATTGTGACAAATGTGAGGCCCCCTCCCTAGTTGACAACTAATTGTAGGAATATTTCTCTTTCTACAAACTAACAGCAATAGCAGCTATGTGTGCCATGGATATAAGAACATTTTGGGGGGAAATCTGAGGTACTGAAGACTAGGATTTTAAGATTCCATTTTAAATTTGTTACATCACTTCATGAGTGCTGGATCATATAGGTGATATTTTGTTGCTATCTGTTGGAGGAAGGAGTGGGGAAGGAGGGAACAGGGAGCATTCAAGAGGCTTTGTTATATAGTTGGATAAGATTGACACCATACCTTTTCCCCCTCACAGCCACAGAAGCAGGCAACTTGCATTAATAGATACAACCACAGCTCTCCAGAAATGGACACATCCCTCACACATCCACAATTTTCATCTATGTATCTTGAGTCCTTCAGAGTATAGCAGACACAAAATCAGAGTATTTAAGATAATAATACAAATGCTTTCAGACATGAAGGGTTTCACAACATTTAGGAAAACTTGATAGAGGATATTAGTAAATAATAATTATAATAAATGTCATATTGAAATTATACAATCATATTAATTTAGCAAGCAAAGGCATGCTTTGTGTAATATATGGCTCAGAAACAAAATTGATGGAACATAACTGAAATAATGATTCTACTACTTTTTCAGACATTATATCTCTCTTATTTCTTTAAACTCTGAGCAACTCATGGCAAACTAGGACTCAGTCATTAAACATGCCTCCTCGACTCTCCACGATAATGGGTCTATTACTTGCACTCCACAGAGATCTTTCTGAGAAAATAATTGTCAGACAGTGCCCTTTTTATGTACAAGTTCAACGTTCTGGCAAGTCACTGTTGGCCAACTGTTTCTCTAGGCTTCTCTATGTGCATACATAATGCACTTCTTTCCTTGGTCATGTCATACTCAACCAGCTGTTCATTTTATGATATAATAATTTAGCCTTCAATTTTCTTTTGTGTTTCCAGGTATTCTGCCAGAGCAGGTAAAAACATACACCTTGTAGGCCCTGTTAAGACGGAGATATTTGGTCACCCTGAATAGGGCTCACCCAGAGGGATAGCAGGCTTGTAGGCTAGATTGTCCCAGCTGATATTTTGTGTTAGTATCTTGATCATTGAGCACAATTTGTACTTTATGTGGGTCATTATTGATAGTGTAGGTTGGTGCTTTCTTTGGTCCCCTCATTCATTTTTTAATATATTTTAGCATTTTTCACCTAAATAAGATTGGTTATAGTTGTTGCGATAAAGGTTATTTTTTAATGATGTTATATGTTACTTATAAAGAGTACTTTGTGAGATCCTGGTTATCCTGTATACTAGGTTCTCATTGTGAGTTTATTTGATATGGAATTATATAGTCAATACTTTGTAGAGCCATCTTTTGCGGCAATCACAGCTCCAAGTCTCTTTGGATAAGTCTCTATGAGGTTGCCACATCTTACCACTAGGATTTTTGCCCATTCCTCCTTGCAAAACTACTCCAGCTCCTTCAAGTTGGATGGTTTGCGCTTGTGAACAGCAATCTTTAAGTCTGACCACAGATTTTCTATTGGACTGAGGTCTGGGCCATTCCAACACATTTACATGTTTCCCCTTAATCCACTCAAGTGTTGCTTTAGCAGCATGTTTGGGGTCATTGTCCAAACCTCAAATCACGCACAGAGTGGTTCAGGTTTTGCTCAAGAATATCCCTGTATATAGCACCACCCATCTTTCCCTCAACTCTGACCAGTTTCCCAGTCCCAGTTGCTGAAAAACATCCCACAGGATGATGCTGCTAACACCAAGTTTTACTGTGGGAAGGGTGTTCTTTGGGTGATGCAATGTGTTGGGTTTGCGCCAGACATAGCTTTTCTTTCATGGCCGAAAAGTTCAATTTTGGTCTCATCAGACAGAGCGCCTTCGTCCATACATTTTGGGAGTCTCTCACATGCCTTTTCACAAACTCAAAATGTGCAATTTTGTTTTTTGCTGAAAGTAATGGCTTTCTTCTGGCCACTCTGCCATAAAGCCCAACTCTATGGAGCGTACGTCTTATTGTTGTCCTATGTACACATACTCCAGTCTCTGCTGTGGAACTCTGCAGCTCCTCCAGGGTTACCTTAGGTCTCTGTGCTGCCTCGCTGATTAATGCCCTCCTTGCCCAGTGCCCTCCTCTGTGAGTTTTGGTGGACGGCCGTCTCTTGGCAGGTTTGCTGTTTTGCCATGGTCTTTCCATTTGGTTATGATAGATTTGATGGTGCTCCTGGGGATCATCAAAGATTTGGATATTTTTTTTATAACCTAACACTGACTTGTACTTCTCAACAACATTGTCCCTTACTTGTTTGGAGAGTTCTTTGGTCTTCATGGCAGTGCTTGGTTAGTGGTGCCTCTTGCTTAGTGGTGTAGCCTCTGGGGCCTTTCAAAAAAGGTGTGTATATGTAATAACAGATTATGTGACACTTAGATTGCACACAGGTGGACATCATTTCACTAATTAAAATCATAACAAAGGGGATGAATACATACTCACACACCAATTTTTTGTTTTCTATTTCTAAAAAATAGTTTTAAGTATATATTTTTCTAATTTCACTTCACCAACTTAGACTATTGTGTTCTGATCCATCAAATACAATTCAGATTAACAAAACATTGAACTTAAGGCTGTAATGTAAGAAAATAGGGAAAAAGTGTAGGGGGTGAATACCTTTGCAAGGCACTGTACATGTAGTGTATACTTCAAACTATGTAAAAATATTAAAATAAATAAATAAATCATAATTTTAAAAAAGTGGAAGCCTTTGTAAAAGCATGTGTAAAAAACTGTTGTTGCATGTTTGTTATGTAATATAATTTTTATTGAGTTTAGAGTTACATAAATCTTATCAAAATAAAATAAAGTAAAACACTTTTGTAACTATATGCACTACAAAAATATAATATAAAACAATGTATATGACTTGTTCTTTTTCTCATGCTCACACATTTTGAGAGATCATTCTATCATACTGATTTAACACAGCTTTCAAGCATCTTGCCACTTCAAAGTACCATAGTCTTAAAAAGAAAACACTTCTTGTGTTTTTTAATTGATACAGCTTAATTTTAAACATTACAGCATACTCATATTGTTATACAAAACCAGTATGACTTCATTTATTTGAACTTAGTTTATTTGCCATTGGAAAAAAAAATCTACACTAGAGAGTCACTGTATATTATTATTTAAAATATATAGCTCTCTTCAAGTCCTTTTACATGAAATTGTATCTTACTATAGTCAATAAGTATAATGCAATATACAAAATCTAGATTTGAAAACCAAAGACCACAATTCTACCAACTTATAAAAATAGCTATCATCAAAAAGCATGAATATCTAGATAATTTCTTTTCTGCATATTCAAAAACAAATGAAGACTTTAACATGCCAAACAACACTATGTGCAACAAAACTTTACCAAATTAATATTATTTTTATTATTATATTTTATTTGTAGAGTGCCAGCAGATTCCTTAGTTCTATGGATACAACATGGATTCACTTCTAAGACATTAATAAATATGTTAAAAATGAGAGGACCTAATACTGAACCCTGAGGAACCCCACTTACCACATTAGTCCAATCGGAGTATGTTCCATTTACCACAATGCTTCTTGTCTTTTAGCCAGCTCTCGATCCATCAGCAGATATTTACTGCAATTCCTGAATCTCTTTGTGTGCAAAAATGGTCGTCCATGTGGCACTGTATCGAAAGCCTTTGCAAAATCCCAAAAGACTATGTCCACTAAGTTGCCTTGATCCAGATTCCTACTAACCTCCTCATAGAAACTAATTAGATTTGTTTGACATGACATATCCCTCATAAATCCATGTTGACTCCTTGTTATAATCCTGTTCAAATAGACATATTCCTGTATATTATCCCTTATTAACCCTTCTAAAAGCTTTCCCACTAGAGAAGTGAGGCTCACTGGTCTATAATTTCCCAGATTTGCTCTTGCTCCCTTCTAGGTATCAGCTCTGCTTTTTGCCAGTCATCTGGTAGTGGCCCTGTGTTGAGTGAATCTTGAAAATTTCAAAATAATGGTTTGGCTATTATAGAACCGAGTTCCCTCAGTACCCTTGGATGTATTCCATCAGGATCCGGGGTGTTTCTAACATTTATCTTTTCCAAACTCTTTTGGATTTCTTCCTGCGTTAACCAATTATTTGGTGAAGGTAGTGTAGCCCTATTGTCTTGCAGTAACCCAACCCCTGGTACCTCACTTGTGTATACCAAAGAAAATAACCTATTTAGCTCATGTGACTTTTCCTGGTCACTAATTATCAGATGGCATGTGCCACATTGTAATGTTCCTACAACTTCCTTCCTGGTTTTCTTCTTATTAATATATTTGAAAAGGGTCTTACTCTCTTTTGCAACTATTTTTTTTATTTTCTATTTTAGCCAGTCTAATAGCCCTTTTGTAAGCCTTGTTGATTTCCTTGTACTCATGTAAAGCAGTCTCTGTTTGTATAATTGAAATGCCTGTTTTTACTCTGTATCTTGATCTTTAAATCATTGTTAAGCACCACTGGACGTAATTGACTCCCTTTACTTTTATTCCCACATGGTATATGGTGATAAGTATGTATATTTAGTAAGGATTTAAATGTTGTTCATTTATGTTTAGTATTTTACTCATTAGTTATTTGTCTCATTGCTGCCCTCAGACTGTTAAAATCTGCCCTTTTAAAATTAAGAGTTTTTGTTAGCCCCTTACAGTTTTGTTTTTTTAATTCAATCTCAAATGAGACTGTGTTGTGATCACTGTTTCCCAAAGGATGCCCTATTTCAACATTTGACACCATATAATTATTATTTGTGACAACTAAATCCAAGATAGCCTAATTTCTAGTAGGTTTGTGTATAACCTGGGCCAGATAATGATGCATGGGTGTACGCAAGATCCTGCTCCCCTTAGCTGAACTGCTGGTCTCATTTATCCAGTTTATTTCAGGGTAATTAAAATCTCCCATAATTAGATCTTGCCCATGCTTAGCTGTATTTCCAATCTGTAACAATAATTGTATTTCCTCGCTTTCAATTATTTGGGGGTTTACAGCATACTCCAACCAATATTCTTTTGGAATTTGCTGCTCCGCTATTTAACTTTACCCACAAACATTAAACATTAGTGCTAGTCCCAGCATATCTTCTCTGACATAAATACATTTGAAAACATTAAAATTAAGACAAAACATCACATTTGGGCATACACATCGATACAGAAGTAGAGGTCTTCCCCGTACATTCTCCATGTTTCAGGCTTGGTGACTTTTAAAAACTCACAAAGGTTAAGTCAAGGTTGTCTGCTGCACCCTGACAATTTGCCTGCTAGAACTAGGCAGAAATACACCACTAGCAGACCCTCCTGAAGAGGCCATATAGTGGGTGGAATGCATTGAGATACAAGACAACAGCCTTGTGTATTAAATTGAGTGCTGTGTGGCTCATGAGCTAAGATAAATGGGAGAAAAACATTATCCTATCATTATGGAAACCTAATACTTCCCTATCAAATGTTGTGCTTGAGACATAGTTAATCTAGTTCCTATTCAGTGCTTGGGGCAGAGTCAGTTACTAACTGCTGTCTTTCCCAGGGAATCCCTAGCACCAATACATAAAACCCAGCAGAGGAGAGGTCTAACTGATGGGGTATGTTCATTCCGTCCAGCTGGTCCCTCTTTTTGACAAGAGAAATTACCATAGTGATTGCTACTACTGGATTTTCTTAGTAATGCTATCACCTATCTTATTGCAATACCATTTCATATGGAAGCATAGTGAGAACTGAGATCTGCAGCTACCAGCTATGACCTAAATGACTGAATTTTCGGACTGCGTTAACTTTGTTTTCACAAACAATTGTGTTTTTAATATAGTCTAAAAAAAATTTAAGACTGATCTAAACAACACATTCTTAATATATAATTCTACATGTTAAAAATTCACCACTGTTTAGTTGTACATGTGCTTTTCTGTTATGATATATGAAAAAAGGCTATTTATTAAATATTATTATATTTTAATATAAAGTATGCAACAGCAAGCAAACCTTAAATTGACATCTACATACCAAAGTTAATCAGCCAGACCCAAGTAAATGTTAATTAGTGTTACAGATGTGTCCCTGTGCATCATTTCACAGAGCTTGGACTTATTTGTCATTGGCAAACAATCTACTCAAGAGAGTCACTGTATATTATTATTTCTAATACATTGCTCTATTCATGCAGCAGAAGGCCTTTTACATGGATGTGTTTCTGACTGTAGTCATTATGGGCATCATTCAATTGCTACTTTTTAGAGATCCAGGCTCGCAAGTCTAAGTCACAGGTTACTGTGCTATTCAATTGCCTTCCATTTGCGGCCTCCGATCGAGTTACTTGCTCTGACCAGCGATCACTACCTACCCATTGCAATTTGTCAAATAGCTAGTTACTTCTCTCAAATCCTTTGATCTTTCAAGGCTGCAAGGCTAAAATCGCAAATCGCTATTCAATTGCTAAGGTTCCCCCTTCCTAACCATTCTGTCAAGCCCGTAAATGGCTAAAAGCCAACTCCAGCCTACTTGGAGCAAGGAGGCAAAGCCCTCCCCACTGCTACTAAATCAAACCCCCATGATGCGGAAGTCCCAATTGGGACACCCGCAGGGTCCCCATTGTCAACTCAAGTTGGCCACTAGTTGTGCCTACCAGGAGGGACTGTTATATACCAATAGCCGCCATCTTGGGGATGGTATATCATCCACAGTTGGTGCCATATGGAGAGTAAGAGTTCTGTGTTTAGGAGACCCACTGTATATTGTGTTATGGGTTATAATATGTTAGTATTATATTGTATATTGTATTATGGAGTGATAGCTATGTTTTAATTAGTCAACCCTCCCCCATTGTATAAACTCTCAGTCATGAGTTGGCCATATGGTCCTTAGTGTAAACAGAGGAGATAGCAGAACAAAGAGATTTGCCAAACTGTCAGGCACCGTAGGACAATGGTATAGTACAGGGTCTTCCAGCCTCAATACTAGGGCTATAGGCCAGGGCAGAGATGTTACTCTCTCCACCACCAGAGATAGAATGGGCTTGTTGCCACACCTAGTGGGCGGCCCCTGGGGAGGGGACTGATAGTTCCCAAGGATTAACCCTGTCACATGGGACAGAGGGAATTAGCTGCTTCTAAGGGCTACTCCATTGGTCCAGAGGGGGATGAGGGTTTGACTAAAGGTAGCCACTCCCTATAATGTGTTGTGCAAGGTTTTAAATAAGCTGACCCAATTCAATAAAGTGTTCATAATTTTCATCAAGAAGTGGCGTGTAGATGTATTATTTACCCGGGGACATATGCTTGCAGTAAGATTCGTCAGACTTACTGTCAATATTGCTCAGTCTAACCCAAGGGCTGAGACATGATGTTCCTGTAATCAAAACTGCTTCGGTCCAGAGTAACCCAAATCCGGTCAACAGACCCCAGCCAGAGAGTGGGTCGTGCCACCCACAATAACCCCATGATGCAGGGTCCCAATCTGGACACCCACATGGTCCCCACATTAACCCCATAAGGCGGGGGTCCTGATCGGGACCCCTGCATGGTCCCGACATAAACCCCTTGATGCAGGGGTCCCAATCAAGGCATTGTTAGAGGGGCATTTTGGACAGGTAAGTGGAATATTTATAATTTATTATATTACATATATGTGTTTTTTTATCAACTATAATGTTCCTTTTTTTTGGTAGGTGTGACAGGACCTGTGGACACTTTTGGAGGGCCCTTTCTGTGATGAAGAACTGAAGACCAGCATCACTGAAGGGGCATTTTGGCAAGGTAAGTGGTCTAATTTACCATATTCTATTTTTAGTAAGGATGTTTTTTTTAATTGTAATATGGGTTTGTTTATTTGCTGTAAGGTAGGTTTTTTTATTTTTAGTAATATCTTTTTATTTTATGTGATTTTTTTTTTTTAAATGCTGCAGGGGTTTTAGTAATTTTTTTTTTAAATTTGTGTACTGCAGGGTTTTTTATTTTGTGTAATTAGTGGGGTGCTAGGGATTTTATTAGCGGGGATAGGTAGGTAGTGTAGGGGTTACTATGGTAGGGTAGAGGGGGATTAATAGCATCAGGTAGAGGGGGGTTAATAGTAGAGGGGGTTAATAGAATAGGATAGAGTAGGAAATGGTTAATAGTGTAGTGCTTAGACTTTGTGTCATGGGGGTCCTGAATATAGGGGTTAATAGTACCCTATAGGGGTCTATATAGACCCCTATTGGACTAAGGGGGTTAATTATAGTCTCATGAGGGTCTATATAATTAATATATATAAATTTTAGGTGCAGCGGGGGGGAAATTATAGTACCCTAGCAGCAGGGGTTAATATTTTATTTAGCGCTGGGCCTTTAAGGACCTTCAAGGTCCTTTCAGGACCCGCAGAGGGAAATTTTCATTTTTAAATACAGCAGTGCTCCCGATCGCTGCAAGGGTTAATGTAGAGACACATTGGGGGTCCCGATGGGGACCCCCAGCATTATGAGGGTTAATTGTAGGTGCCGCAGGGGTACTTACAGTACCTCCCCAGCATGGGGTTAACCATTTTTGTGCCGCAAGCCCTTTACGGACCTGCGGCAGGAAATTTAATTTTTTTTTATGCCGCAGGGGTCCCGATTGGGACCACTACAGCAAGGGGTTAATGTGGAGACCCTGCAGGGGCACCAATTGGGATCCCCATATCATGGGGTTAAAGTGTGGACGCTGCGGGGATTCTGATCGAGATCCCACAGATTTGGGGGGGTTAATGTTAGGTGCCGCGGGGGTACTTACTGTACACCCGCAGCATGCTGTTAACAATGTGTGTGCCATGGGCCCTTTTAGGACCCGCGGCGGGATGTTTTATATATTAAATGCTGCAGGGGTCCTGATCGGGACCCCTGCAGCAAGGGTTTGTTGTGGTGGCCCTGCGGTGGTCCCAATCAGGACCCCTGCATCATGGGGTTCATGTGGGGACCCTGCAGCAGGGTTTCCCCCTTCATTTCACTAAGTACTACGGGCGTTCAAGCCCGTAGGGCTTGGAGGTTGGATTCAGTTATGTCACGAGGGCAATCTCTGTTTCCATTGGCTCTTTTGATCGCTGTTTTAAAGTTCAAGCCCAGAACTGCTACTATCGACGGCATGGTTTCAGATTTTCGGGATCGGGCCATAACTTGCGAGCCCTAATAATTGAATAGCATCTGAAGAGTAGAACTACTTGGGCACACAACTCAATCGAAGACAATCAGCTGTCTGCGATGGAGTTGCAAGCTCCAAATTGAATGAGGCCCTAAGTGTAATGCTGTATGAATTTTTAACAGTTGTCAAGTGAACAATATAAAGAAGTTCCTCCTAGTATCAAATAAATTTGTCTAGGCTTCAATGATCCAACATTGACTATATGCCTTGTAACATTAGAAAATCTAGGACTGATATATTATAGTGTTTTAGGCCAATCACACAATTATATGTAAGGACCATTTAAAGTCACACCCTATTAATATATTTGTATATTTATCTACAGTATATGCTTTTCATTGTCTTATTTCAATAGGTTTGGGACTTGTGCTCCTCCATTGTAGGTTCAACCTTATGAATGCAAGATTCTCTAGATCTGTACACATCTTATGTTATATATGGAATATAGTGGTACCTATTTCGTACATATGGGATTACAATATCTCTTCATTGTTTTAACCGTATGCGCCACATTGCTAGTAAACTGGTGTATTTGCAGTATGATACAGTTGAAATTTTGTATATACTGTAAGTTAAAGGAAACTGTTTCAAGATAAAGGCACATGTTTGGGAAATATGTAACATACAAATAGCAGTAGCAGCTGTGTAAGCAATTAGGAGACTTTGTTAGATTATTTGATCTGATTGAAATTAATCCACATCTCTTCCCCTATTATGTTTTGATTGATCCAAGAAACCCATACATGAAGAAGTAGATGATATATGTGAGAGAAATCTAACATCATTATAGATGGACACAAGTGCAAAAAAAAAAGCGTATTAATTTGTACACTTGTAGTAGGAAATAAGATTTTATTTTCCTTTTACATGAAGATATTGAACAAACCTAAATGAATATTACCAGGTCTTTTCTTGATAAATATAAACACAGATATTTACCAGGGAGGTTTCTCCCGTAATATGTAAGGTTCTAAGATACGGAACACAATAAGTGAGATTTAATAGTTATCCTTATATAGTTCCCTTTAGAATTGTTGATCTAAAAATTAATCTTGTAGACAATTTTTTGTTGTATATAAATGTTTTAACTATGAGATTTAATTATTTGTATCTGTTGGTGTCTGCAATGTGTTAAAATAGCTTTTGCTTTGTACCCAACCCATGTATAGCACTACGGAATATGATGGTGCTTTACAAATTAAGGATAATAATAATAATCTTATATGATGTGTGGCTATTGTATACTCAGATCTTCAACAGAGAAGAAGCAATGTATTGTATTGTATGTCTGAAATTACCTACAAGCAGATAACAAAATAGTTTCAGTATTTTAGCTGTATTAAGTGGATATCCCCAACAATTTGCACACATTCTTTGAGCAAATAGTGATTAGTAAAAGAATGTGCCATTAAGTTTTTCCAGAAATTACAATATAATTTGTCCCTTCTTGTGGTCTCAATACATGTATAAGAGTTATCTCCAAGCACTTTTAAAACTACGCACCCTAATTTAGACGAATCTAGACAAAAGAAAGGTATAAATGTTAAAAAGCATTCATTAGGTCGCCTACATTTAAAGTTATCAGTCAGCTTTGCAACATCAATAACCTATGATTTTCCTAAGTACCATATACAACCCTATAAGATTTTAATAACTATACAATGCCTTGCAAAATTATTCACCCCCCCCCCTTGGCATTTTTGGGGTTTTGTTGCCTCACAAGCTGGAATTAACATGGATTGTTTAAGGATTTGCATCATTTAATTTACAGAACATGCCCACAACTTTGAAGATGTTTTTTTATTGTAAAGCAAACAACAAATAGGACAAAATAACATAAAAGGTCAATGTGCATAACTATTCACCCCCCTAAAATCAATACTTTGTAGAGCCACCTTTTGCGGCAATCACAGCTCCAAGTCACTTTGGATAAGTCTCTATGAGCTTGCCACATCTTACCACTGGGATTTTTGCCCATTCCTCCTTGCAAAACTGCTCCAGCTCCTTCAAGTTGGATGGTTTGCACTTGTGAACAGCAATCTTTAAGTCTGACCACAGATTTTCTATTGGATTGAGGTCTGGGCTTTGAATAGGCCATTCCAACACATTTACTTGTTTCCCATTAAGACACTGAAGTGTTGCTTTACCAGTGTGATTGGGGTCATTGTCCTGCTGGATGGTGAACCTCCGTCCTAGCCTCAAATCACAGGTACAGTTTTGCTCAAGAATATCCCTGTATTTGGCACCAGCCATCTTTCCCTCAACTCTGACCAGTTTCCCAGTCCCGGCTGCTGAAAAACATCCCCACAGCATGATGCTGCTACCACCATGTTTCACTGATGGTGTTCTTTGGGTGATGTGATGTGTTGGGTTTGCGCCTGGCATAGTGTTTTCTTTGATGGCCGAAAAGTACAATTTTAGTCTCATCAGACCAGAGCACCTTCCTCCATGCATTTTGGAAGTCTCCCACATGCCTTTACGCAAACTCAAAATGTGCAATTTTGTTTTCTGCTGAAAGTAATGGCTTTCTTCTGGCCACTCTCTATGGAGCGTATGGCTTATTGTCATCCTATGTACAGATTCTTCAGTCCCTGCCTCTCTGATTAATGCCTTCCTTGCCCAATCTGTGAGTTTTGGTGGCTGGCCGTCTTTTGGCAGGTTTGCTGTTGTGCCATGTTCTTCCATTTGATGTGCTCCTGGGGGTCATCAAAGATTTGGATATTTTTTTATAACCTAACCCTGACTTGTACTTCTCAACAACATTGTGCCTTACTTGTTTGGAGAGTTCTTTGGTCTTCATGGCAGTGTTTGGTTAGTGATGCCTCTTGCTTAGGTGTTTCAGCCTCTGGGGCCTTTCAAAAAAGGTGTGTATATGTAATGACAGATCATGTGACACTTAGATTGCACACAGGTAGACTTCATTTCACTAATTATGTGACTTTTTATGGGCTTCATAACAAAGGGGGTGAACACATACGCACATGCCAATTTTTTGTTTTCTTTTTCTAAAAAATAGTTTTATGTATATATTTTTCTAATTTCACTTCACCAACTTAGACTATTGTGTTCTGATCCATCACATAAAATTCAGATTCACAATTTGAACATTGAACTTAAGGCTGTAATGTAACAAAATAGGTAAAAAGTCAAGGGGGTGAATACTTTTGCAAGGTACTTTAAGTAATATAGCTCAATGGCATTTACAACTGGTCAACCAGTAACATAACATATATACTTTTGATTAGCTGCTACTGGTAAGAATACATACAACTGTCACACACACTCACCCAGTCATAACACACACACAGAGCCTGTCACACACACTCACCCTGTCATACCACACATGCACTGAGCTTGTCACACACACTCACACACACTGAGCCTGTCACACACACTGAGCCTGTCACACACCTTGGGCTTGTCACACACACTCACCTTGTCATATCACAAACACACTCACCCTGTCACACACACTCAGCCTGTAATATCACACACATGCACTGAGCCTGTCACACACTCACCCTGTCACACACACTCAGTCTCTCATATCCCACACACACACTGAGCCTGTCACACACACTTGCCCTGTCACACACACTCACCTTGTCATATCACACACACACACTGAGCCTGTCACACACACTCACCCTGTCACACACACACAGCCTGCCACACACACACACTCAGCCTGTCACACACACTGAGCCTATCACACACACACTGAACCTGTCAAAGCCACTTACACTGAGCCTGTCACACAATCAGCCTGTCACACACACTCACCCTGTCACACACACACACTTACCCTGTCACACACACTCACCCTGTCACACACACACACACACACACTGAGCCTGTCACACACACACACTGAGCCTGTCAAACACACTCACCCAGTCACATACACTCAGCTTGTCACACACACACACTGACCCTGTCACACACACTGAGCCTGTCACGCACACTCAGCCTGTCATATCACACACTGAGCCTGTCTCATAAATCACCATGTGACACACACTCAGTCTTTCATATCACACATACACATTGAGCCTGTCACACACACTGAGCCTGTCATATCACACACAGAGCCTGTCATATCACACACTGAGCCTGTCACATAAATCACCATGTGACACACACTCAGCCTGTCATATCACACATACACACTGAGCCTGTCACACACTCACACACTGAGCCTGTCACACACATTTACCCTGTCACACACACTGAGCATGTCAAATACACTCACCCAGTCATGTCACACACACACACACACACACACTGAGCCTGTCACACTCATCCTGTGACACACACTGAACCTGTCACAGACACTCACTGTGTCATATAACACACACACAACCTGTCACACACACTCACCTTGTCACACACCCACTGAGCATGCCACACACTCTCACCCTGTCACACACACACACACACACACACACTGAGTCTGTCACACACACTCACCCTGTCATATCACACACACACACTGAGCCTGTCACACACACACTCACCCTATCACACACACTCACCCTGTCACACACACACACACACTAACCCTGTCACACAAACACTGAGCCTGTCACATAAATCACCATGTGACACACACTCAGCCTGTCATATCACACATACACACTGAGCCTGTCACATAAATCACCATGTGACACACACTCAGCCTGTCATATCACACATACACACTGAGCCTGTCACACACACACACTGATCCTGTCACACACATTTACCCTGTCACACACACTGAGCATGTCAAACACACTCACCCAGTCATATCACACACACACACACTGAGCCTGTCACACACACACACTGATCCTGTCACACACATTTACCTTGTCACACACACTGAGCATGTCAAACACACTCACCCAGTCATATCACACACACACACACACACACACACACTGAGCCTGTCACACTCATCCTGTGGCACACACTGAACCTGTCACACACACTCACTGTGTCATATCACACACACACTCACCCTGTCACACACACACTGAGCGTGCCACATACTCTCACCCTGTCACACACACACACACTGAGTCTGTCACACACACTCACCCTGTCATATCACACACACACACTGAGCCTGTCACACACACACTCACCCTGTCACACACACTCACCCTGTCACACACACACACTCACCCTGTCACACAAACACTGAGCCTGTCACACACACTCACCCTGTCACACACACTTACCCTGTCACACACTGAGCCTGTCACACGCACTCACCTTGTCACATACACTTACCCTGACACACACACACACTGAGCCTGTCACACACACTCACCCTGTCACACACACTTACCCTGTCACACACACATACTGAGCCTGTCACACACACTCACCCTGTCACACACACACTCACCCGGTCACACACACACTGAGCCTGTCACATACACATTCACCCTGTTACACACACTCACTCTGTCACACACATTGAGCCTGTCACAAACACTCATCCTGTCACAAACACTCATCCTGTCACACACACTCACCATGTCACACGTACACTCACCCTGTCACACACACTGACCCTGTCACACACACAGACCCTTTCACACACACTCACCCTGTCATATCACACACTCACCCTGTCACACACATACACTGAGCCTGTCACGCACACACTCACCCTGTCACACACACTCACCCTGTCACACACACACACACTCACTCTGTCACACACACACACACACACTGAGCCTGTCATATCACACACACACTGAGCCTGTCACATACACATTCACCCTGTTACACACACTCACCCTGTCACACACACACACACTCACCCTGTCACACACACTCACCATGTCACACATACACTCACCCTGTCACACACTCTGACCCTGCCACACACACTGACCCTGTCACACACACTCACCCTGTCATATCAAACACACACTCATCCTGTCACACACATACACTGAGCCTATCACACACACTCTCACCCTGTCACACACACTCTCACCCTGTCACACACACACTCACCCTGTCACACACACTGAGCCTGTCACACACACTCACCCTGTCATATCAAACACACACTCACCCTGTCACACACATACACTGAGCCTGTCATACACACTCTCACCCTGTCACACACACTCTCACCCTGTCACTTACACACTCACCCTGTCACACACACACTGAGCCTGTCACACACACTTACCCTGTCTGTCACACACTGAGCCTGTCACACACAATCACACTGTCACACACACTTATCCTGTCACACACACTCACCCTGTCACACACACACCGAGCCTGTCACATACACATTCACCCTGTTACACACTCACTCTGTCACACACACTGAGCCTGTCACAAATGCTCACCCTGTCACACACACTCACCATGTCACACATACACTCACCCTGTCACACACACTGACCCTGTCACACACACAGACCCTTTCACACACACTCACCCTGTCATATCACACACTCACCCTGTCACACACATACACCGAGCCTGCCACACACACACTCACCCTGTCACACACACTGACCCTGTCACACACACTCACCCTGTCATATCAAACACACACTCACCCTGTCACACACATACACTGAGCCTATCACACACACTCTCACCCTGTCACACACACTCTCACCCTGTCACACACACACTCACCTTGTCACACACACTGAGCCTGTCACACACACTCACCCTGTAATATCACGCACACACTAACCCTGTCACACACACACTCGCCCTGTCACACACACACTGAGCCTGTCACACACACTCACCCTGTCTGTCACACACTGAGCCTGTCACACACACTCACACTGACACACATAATTACCCTGTCACACACACACACTGAGCTTGTCACACACACTCACCCTGTCACACACACACTCACCCTGTCACACACACACCGAGCCTGTCACATACACATTCACCCTGTTACACACTCACTCTGTCACACACACTGAGCCTGTCACAAACACTCACCCTGTCACAAACACTCACCCTGTCACACACACACTCACCCTGTCACACACACTGACCCTGTCACACACACAGACCCTTTCACACTCACCCTGTCATATCACACACTCACCCTGTCACACACATACACCAAGCCTGCCACACACACACTCACCCTGTCACACACACTCACCCTGTCATATCAAACACACACTCATCCTGTCACACACATACACTGAGCCTATCACACACACTCTCACCCTGTCACACACACTCTCACCCTGTCACACACACACTCACCCTGTCACACACACTGAGCCTGTCACACACACTCACCCTGTCATATCAAACACACACTCACCCTGTCACACACATACACTGAGCCTGTCATACACACTCTCACCCTGTCACACACACTCTCACCCTGTCACTTACACACTCACCCTGTCACACACACACTGAGCCTGTCACACACACTTACCCTGTCTGTCACACACTGAGCCTGTCACACACAATCACACTGTCACACACACTTATCCTGTCACACACACTCACCCTGTCACACACACACCGAGCCTGTCACATACACATTCACCCTGTTACACACTCACTCTGTCACACACACTGAGCCTGTCACAAATGCTCACCCTGTCACACACACTCACCATGTCACACATACACTCACCCTGTCACACACACTGACCCTGTCACACACACAGACCCTTTCACACACACTCACCCTGTCATATCACACACTCACCCTGTCACACACATACACCGAGCCTGCCACACACACACTCACCCTGTCACACACACTGACCCTGTCACACACACTCACCCTGTCATATCAAACACACACTCACCCTGTCACACACATACACTGAGCCTATCACACACACTCTCACCCTGTCACACACACTCTCACCCTGTCACACACACACTCACCTTGTCACACACACTGAGCCTGTCACACACACTCACCCTGTAATATCACGCACACACTAACCCTGTCACACACACACTCGCCCTGTCACACACACACTGAGCCTGTCACACACACTCACCCTGTCTGTCACACACTGAGCCTGTCACACACACTCACACTGACACACATAATTACCCTGTCACACACACACACTGAGCCTGTCACACACACTCACCCTGTCACACACACACTCACCCTGTCACACACACACCGAGCCTGTCACATACACATTCACCCTGTTACACACTCACTCTGTCACACACACTGAGCCTGTCACAAACACTCACCCTGTCACAAACACTCACCCTGTCACACACACACTCACCCTGTCACACACACTGACCCTGTCACACACACAGACCCTTTCACACTCACCCTGTCATATCACACACTCACCCTGTCACACACATACACCAAGCCTGCCACACACACACTCACCCTGTCACACACACTCAGCCTGTCATATCACACATACACACACCCTGTCACACACATACACTGAGCCTATCACACACACTCTCACCCTGTCACACACACTCTCACCCTGTCACACACACACTCACCTTGTCACACACACTGAGCCTGTCACACACACTCACCCTGTAATATCACGCACACACTCACCCTGTCACACACACACTCGCCCTGTCACACACACACTGAGCCTGTCACACACACTCACCCTGTCACACACACTCACCCTGTCTGTCACACACTGAGCCTGTCACACACACTCACACTGACACACATAATTACCCTGTCACACACACACACTGAGCCTGTCACACACACTCACCCTGTCACACACACACTCACCCTGTCACACACACACCAAGCCTGTCACATACACATTCACCCTGTTACACACTCACTCTGTCACACACACTGAGCCTGTCACAAACACTCACCCTGTCACACACACTCACCATGTCACACACACTGACCCTGTCACACACACAGACTCTTTCACACAAACTCACCCTGTCAAATCACACACTCATCCTGTCACACACATACACCGAGCCTGCCACACACACTCACCCTGTCACACACACTTACCCTGTCACACACACACATTGAGCCTGTCACACACACTCACCCTGTCACACACACACTCACCCTGTCACACACACACCGAGCCTGTCACATACACATTCACCCTGTTACACACTCACTCTGTCACACACACTGAGCCTGTCACAAACACTCACCCTGTCACAAACACTCACCCTGTCACACACACACTCACCCTGTCACACACACTGACCCTGTCACACACACAGACCCTTTCACACTCACCCTGTCATATCACACACTCACCCTGTCACACACATACACCAAGCCTGCCACACACACACACACCCTGTCACACACACTCAGCCTGTCATATCACACATACACACACACTGAGCCTGTCACACGCACTCACCCTGTCATATCACGCACACACTCACCCTGTCACACACAGACACTGAGTCTGTAACACACACTCTTACCCTGTCACACACACACTCACCCTGTCACACACAGACACTGAGTCTGTAACACACACTCTCACCCTGTCACACACACACTCACCCTGTCACACACACACTCACTCTGTCACACACACACACTGAGCCTGTCATATCACACACACACTGAGCCTGTCACATACACATTCACCCTGTTACACACACTCATCCTGTCACACACACACACACACACACTCAACCTGTCACACACACTCAACCTGTCACACACACTCACCCTGTCACACACTCTGACCCTGTCACACACTCTGACCCTGTCACACACACTCACCCTGTCACACACACACTCACCCTGTCACACACATACACTGAGCCTGTCACACACACTCTCACCCTGTCACACACACACTCATTCTGTCACACACACATACTGAGCCTGTCATATCACACACACACCGAGCCTGTCACGTACACATTCACCCTGTTACACACACTCATCCTGTCACACACACACACTCACCCTGTCACACACACTCACCCTGTCACACACTCTGACCCTGTCACACACTCTGACCCTGTCACACACACTCACCCTGTCACACACATACACTGAGCCTGTCACACACACTCTCACCCTGTCACACACACACACTCACCCTGTCACACACACTGAGCCTGTCATATCACACACACACACACACTGAGCCTGTCATATCAAACACACACACTGAGCCTGTCACACAAACACACTGTAATATCACGCACACACTCACCCTGTCACACACACACTGAGCCTGTCACACACACTCACCCTGTCACTCACACACACACACTGTAATATCACGCACACTCTCACCCTGTCACACACACTCTTACCCTGCCACACACACACTCACCCTGTCACACACACTCCCCCTGTCACACACTGAGCCTGTCACACACACTCACCCTGTCACACACTGAGCCTGTCACACACACTCACCCTGTCACACACACACTCACCCTGTCACACACACTCACCCTGTCACATCCTACTTCTGATCCGGGCTGTGTCCCAGGTGCTGTCCGGGCTCTTTTTCCCTTCTGTGTCCTTCCCACTGACACCGCACTGTGCTGCGCTCCGGCTACTCTCTCAACTCACACAGCCTCTATGTGCAGGCTCAGGGCTCAGTCTGGGCTACCCTCCAAAACCACTGTGCGGCCTAGTTGGAACATGTTCACAAGTTACTGTGTGTGCAGGGCATGGAGGAGCAAAGCACAGGGACACAAGCAATGCACAGTAACACAGAGGAAATAATAGAGGCAGAACTGTGGCAGCGCCATCTAGCGGGCAGAATCACTTTTGATACTGATGCTGCATTTCTAACATGCAAGGTCTGGTGCCAGGATGACATGCTGCCCTGGCAGGCGGGCCGGATAGGGAGAGCCAAAGGGCTGGATGTGGCCCGCGGGCCATACAATGCCCTGGTCTGCTATAAACTATAAAAGTTATACAAAACCTCAATTTAAACATAAGGGAACGCTTAAACCTGTATACACTATAAACATCTCTATAATAGCAAGTCTTTTGTAAGAGCACAAAGACAGAAATTAATAAATGAATAATAAATTAATTAATTACATTTTTATCAGTAAAATTAATACATGTTTTATGTATTTGTGCACAGTTTATATGCACAAAATAAATATAAAATAATATGCAATGGTATTTAGTAAATACATTATTATTAAGTTAAAATAGGAATAATCACATTATAATTCAGCAAGGGGGGAGTTCAGATCATCTGGTTATGCCTCAGTGTCCCACATACTTTTCAATGGTTCAATGGTTCCCCAAGCAAGACAATTAATTCATACAATAAGCGAAGCCACCTAACATTCCTTATTCACAAAGAACAGACAGTGGGTTGGAATGCGTAACCCCTTAGCTACCCAGCAGCAGCAAGATATTAAACCAATTAAGTATTATTTGTGATTATTAAAACATCCATAAGCATAAAAAAGATGTTGAACTTGACAAAATCTTCAAGTGATGAAGCAAGAAATAGCATATTTTTTAGCATATGGTTTTCTGTCAGCTGCAAAAGATATTGGAATTAACATATGAACTTAGTCCAATTTTTATGAGTCATACATTGCACCGTGAAAAGTCAGAAATGAAAAATATGACTTTTAAGCTTTATTGCTTTACAGTCTACAGTTATATATCATAGCAAATTGAGGAGTGGAGAAATAATCTGCTAAACCTTTGATTATATTTTTTTATATTCTTTGGTGTTGAATTTTCACTACATGCTTCACTGAATTGTTGCAATTTAACATTTCAAAGCCATGTTATCTTGGAATATTTATATTGAAGTTTATACTGACCACCAGTTTTGAATGAAAAAAAATATGACCACCAGTTTTGAATAAAAAAAATTACATAAGTCTCAGTAGAGGACAAACAAGTCTCTGCAATATCATGTTTTGCTTTATTCTCTTGAAGAATATTAAAAGGCAGTTCTAGGAAGTGCTGAACAGTTTATTTTTTTCCAACCTATTTAATATGCTTAATGTGCTTCTCTTAATCTCCCTCCTGTAATACTGTATAAAAAGGTTACCTGTTAAAACATACTTTTGTTAGTCATATGTTATAAGTTTAAGGTTTGACTTTCAGAAGGAGTCATTACCAAACAACCCAATGTCTTGCAACAAAAAAAAGTCACATTAACCCCCCCCCCCACACCAATTTAGAGTATTAGGCCTATTACAGATATAATTAAAAAAAAATGTTTATTGACACAAATGTATGTGAAATATAAAATACCAGTATTCAATAATATAAATAAATCAAGATGTCTATTATGTGCATTCTGATTAGTAATTGTTTATTCAGATACAAAATTGGCAGTTTCTTTAGATGTAAATAATGTGATATGATGATCTGTGGCTTTTTCAAGAATTGAAATGCTAATTTCAACCAATAAACAGTAATACTCTTGTGTCCCATAGCTGTATACGTTTAGTAAATATGTTAATTTAACAGGTTTATTATCACCTAGAAATCAGAGGTTGCTTACCATTTTAAATACAGTGGTACCTTGGTTCTCAAATATAACCCGTTGCAGACAGCAGGTTGAACGTGATGAGTGCCAAGTTTTTTTACTCATCCAGGCAGGTTGAGTTCGGGGGAGGTTGAGAACCGAGGTACCATTGTAGTAACTAATGATGTAAGTAATGCTTTTTGATATTTTTAGATGGACTCTTTCCGATATTATATTGAGAATTCCTAAATGTAGCAAAGATAAGAATAAACATAACCAGGTAGAAGCCTACATAAAAAAAATGTTAGTTTTGATTATTACATTTTCATCACTAGGACATTTAAATTGTGTCAACATGCAATGAATTGACACAATATAAGCATCAGAGTGCCTCCTCACTGTCGGATATATATTAATAATTGTGTTTTTTCTTTAAATAGGGTTAGTTTGTGATATATATTGTCACAAGGTTTTGGGTGTTAAGTATCAAATAGATATCAAATATAATATCCTGTGATAGTATTTAGGTTAATACATGTTATACTCTGCCTATAATATGTTATAATAAACTCAAACATTTTTTTAAAAAATTACGTTGCGGGAGACAACCCACTACAGATGACCTTTTCTTTTCTAAAGAGTTAAGTAGCAGCTTATGCCTATTCTATTTTTCTCTTTAGTTGTTGAATAGTAATTTAGACAATGTGAAAAAATACTAAATTAATAAATATTTTGGAATAATTCAAATATCAAATTCAAATATTGCTGACAACAGCATCTAAGACTACATTTCTTAAAGTTCCTTGAAATGAAAAATTAATATTATGCAACTATTAAAGTGATCTATTTATTAGATGATAGTAAGCAAGTGCAGATCTAGCACAGTAAGAGTTACCAAGGCACAAACAAGTGTCTAATTACACTAAAACTACACAAAAAAGTTAATGTATTACATTCACAAAGGCAACTATAACTACAAAAAGTTACCTCACGGAGAAAGACCTGCCACATACTACCTTTAGTTTTGTAAAGAAATTAAACATATGTTGTGTACTTTTAGCTACTTCTTTTGTAGAAAATAATTGTGCTGTACTGAATCAGCACTTAAAAAATGGCAGGATGCTTCTATGTGTCTAACTATACAAGCTACAATCAGCAGCATATCAAATAATATTATCTTGGATTATTTGATGTCCAGTATTAATATAATACCAGAAATTGTTTATGTTCTTGGTTAGGCAGCTCAACGCAAGTTAGTAAGGCGTACTTTATGCCTAACTTAAATGTTTTGTTATACACACCGTTTTTGAAAGGCCCCAGAGGCTGCAACACCTAAGCAAGAGGCACCACTAACCAAACACTGCCATGAAGACCAAGGAACTCTCCAAACAAGTAAGGGACAATGCTGTTAAGAAGTATAGGGGGGGTTAGGTTATAAAAAAAATATCCAAATCTTTGATGATCCCCAGGAGCACCATCAAATCTATCAAATGGAAAGAACATGGCACAACAGCAAACCTGCCAAGTGACGGCTGCCCACCTAAACTCACCGACCGGGCAAAGCGGGCATTAATCAGAGAGGCAGCACAGAGACCTAACGTAACCCTGGAGGAGCTGCAGAGTTCCACACTGGAGGACAACAATAAGATGTACGCTACATAGAGTTGGGCTGTATGGCAGAGTGGCCAGAAGAAAGACATTACTTTCATCAAAAAACAAAATGGCACATTTTGAATTTGCGAAAAGGCTTGTAGGAGACTCCCAACATTTATGGAGGAAGGTGCTCTGGTCTGATGATACTAAAATGGAACTTTTCTGCCATCAAAAAAAACGCTATGTCTGGCGCAAACCCAACACATTACATCACCCAAAGAACACCATTCCCCACAGTGAAACATGGAGGTGGTAGCATCATGCTGTAGCGATGTTTTTCAGCAGCCGGGACTAGGAAACTGGTCAGAGTTGAGGAAAAGATGGATGGTGCTAAATATAGGGATATTCTTGAGCAAAACCTGTACCACTCTGTGCGTGATTTGAGGCTCGGACGGAGGTTTACTTTCCAGCAGGACAATGACCCCAAACACACTGCTACAGCAACACTTGAGTGGTTTAAGGTGAAACATGTAGATGTGTTGGAATGGCCTTGTCAAAGCCCAGACCTCAATCCAATAGAAAATCTGTGGTAAGACTTAAATATTCCTGTTCACAAGTGCGAACCATCCAACTTGAAGAAGCTGGAGCAGTTCTGCAAGGAGGAATGGGCAAAAATCCCAGTGGTAAGATGTGGCAAGCTCATAGAGACTTATCCAAAGCGACTTGGAGCTGTGATTGCCGCAAAAGGTGGCTCTACAAAGTATTGACTTTAGGGGGGTGAATAGTTATGCACATAGACTTTTTCTGTTATTTTGTCCTATTTGTTGTTTGCTTTACAAAAAAAATAAAATAAAAACATCTTCAAAGTTGTGGGCATGTTGTGTAAATTAAATGATGCGAATCCTCAAACAATCCATGTTATTTCCTGGTTGTGAGGCAACAAAGCACGGAAAATGCCAAGGGGGTAAATACTTTTGCAAGACACTGTACGTTTTTCACTGCCTTTTAAAGAAGTTGTTGCAGTTTGGTTTGCATTATCCTGTTCCTATTGGTTAATTGATCTGTGTCTGGCTCGCAGCTTACAGACTTCTTTGTGTTTGTTGGAAATCATCGGATCAGATACCCGGAAGCGTTACATATGAAACCAGGGTTTGCAGGCTTGAGGGCCTGAGGCCCGTAACTTGCGGGCTAGTCAAATTGAATAGCACTGTAACTGGAGTGCACTGCAGGCCCGCAGCAGGCCCGCAGACATACGGCATAGATGACGGACCTTGCGGCCTTGCAATTGAATGAAGGTATATTTCTTAAACCTTCTGCCTTAAGGCTTTAATAATATTGTTATTAGTTATCAAATATAATTTTATCTAAACTGTGCAGTCTCCAGAAATTAATCCACTGGGTTAAAAATATAAGTAATGTTGATGAAAACGGTATTCACTTTTGGATTATCTTTACAAACATATTAAAATGCCCATAACATGTCTATGCATTATATTAACTCTACAGCAAATTATTTCTGAGATATCCAGCATTGTTGTATGGCTCCTTTATTTTAATGTGTAGCTCTATGAGCTCAGTTGTGGCTCAGAGTACTCGATAGGGGTGTGAGGGGTCTAATTGCATCATAACATTGGTAAGCAAGAGATAAGCAAAATTTGGTCTTAATCATCACATCAAAGCAGCTAACTGGTATTCACGGATAGTTAATTTGCATAAACACAGAGCACAAACAATGCTGATTATCTCATGAATGAGTCACTTTGCAAAATGACTAATACAATGTCTAGACAAATTTTCACGCTCTTTAAGAATGTAAGAATGTTGGGGTGACAGTTTAGTGGTAAACAAGTTAGGGCCTTTTAAAAATATGTTTAATTTAGCAAGCACTTTAGGTCAAATTCTATAAAATTATAAATTATTAATATTATTTTGGAAAGGTATTTAACCCCAATTATAAAAAGCTATGAATTTTGTACTCTTCTCTTATCAAGAAGATTTCTATATTGGTCTCTTTCCCTCCTCCCAACCCTCAGTGTATGTCACTGCGTGATGTTAGGTGGGTGACACAAGATAAGGACTAGGGTGAGGATCTTGCTTATACATACAATTCTCACCTTAAAATGTTATATTGGAGCTCCATTCAGTATCTCTGTGGAAATAAAAAACATGTCAGAGAAAAATATAATTGATTCATTTAATTGGCCCTTGGAAATGGGCCACATAAAAAAGTGATTCACAAAATGTTAACTTATTTAACCATCCACTGTGGGAAGCCATGAATGATGGCTTCCCACAGTGTAAATATTTTTAAAAAGGCACTGTCAATCACTTTTCACCAATCAGAAGCTGGAGACTCCAATACTTAAAAGAAGCCATCTCCTTCTCTGGCTAATTTCAGCCAGATTGAGTCTTTTAAATTATCAGTGGGCTAGTAGGGGATAATCTGTCTTTAATCTTTTATGTAACACTTTTTATTATGATATATATGTGTATATGTATTATATGTATTATATTGTCTCTATTCAACTGTACCTCAGGGTGAAGGAAAGGTTGGGCTTAAATCCCTCATTTAAAAAGCTTCTGGTATCCAAATATGTTTATAATATATACTTTAGACCTATGAGATATCATTGTTAGAAATTTAATTATTTATTAAGTTTTATACAAATATTTTAACTAGGTTACTTATTTAATTATATCCCTCTCAATCTAACTATTATACAACATCTATACTTCACTTATTTTAATAAGTCTCCCTTATTTTAATAAATCTTGCCTTCTGGAACTGCCCCATTTTGCCCACAGCTTAATTTGCTAGCCATTAGTACAATTACTAGTCCCTTATATGGAAAGGGTGATAGTATATATATATGTGTTGCACGGTATGAGCATCCAAGTTTTTTCTATTTTTGATGTATAACTTATTTAGCTGTTTATGACAGCCTTTCTTGGATTACCCACTACACACAGAGTGGCCTTTATACAAAAAATTTTTTTCGGATGCCCTATACCTGGAGACTGAATGAATACTTAGTATCACTACCCAGATTCCAGGAGCAAACTGAGAGGGAATTAGTTGAAATTTTCGAGTCCAATGTGGGCAGGGGTACAGGGGCGGGATGGGTCTGGATGGCCCATAAAGCCTACATAAGGGGGGTGCTCATCAAGCTAGCCTCCCAACACAGAAAACAAAACAGGTTAAAAGAAAAGGAGCTCACGGGGAAACTAACTCAGTTAGAGCGGCAACATCAGCTTTCTCCCTCAATAGCTTTGAGAAAACAGATAGACAAAAACAGGCTAGAGTTGGATAATATACTGACCATAAAAACGGATAAGGCATTAAGGAGGACTCAACACTTGTTGTATGCCAAGGCAAATAAACCAGACAAGCTACTAGCAAGGAGTTTAAAAGCAAAATATGCTCAAGCCAGGGTATCCCAAATCAAAAATAGGAAGGGCGATCTCAACTACAGCCAAAACGAAATTCAGAAGGTCTTTAGGGACTTCTATCAAAACATTTACTCCACTCAGAATTTGGCCTCAGAGAATGTTATTCACTCCTACCTAAACTCCCTTGATTTACCCCAGATTTCACCCCTAGACTTACAAAACTTAAATAAAGATGTAACTGTTAAGGAAATTCTAGACGCCATTAAAGAACTGAAGCTAGGGAAGTCCCCCGGCCCTGATGGGTTCACTAACATCTACTACAAAAAGTTATCAGAAATTCTAGCCCCCCATTTATGCAGTCTATTCAATTCAATTCTGAGAGGAGAGACGACCCCCCCAGAGCTGAACCATGCCGACTTGACGCTCTTCCCCAAGGAAGGTCGAGACCCAAAGGAAGCTAAAAATTATAGACCAATCTCACTTCTTAATGGCGACGTCAAACTACTGGCCAAAATTTTCTCCCAGAGGATCTCGATCTTCCTACCCTCCTTAATACATAAGGACCAATCAGGCTTTATTCCAAACAGGCAGACTAGTGACAACATTAGGAGGACTCTAAATGTCATTCACTTGGCTAGGTCTAGAGGTCTCCCTGTATGCCTGCTCACATTGGACATCGAAAAAGCGTTTGACACCCTGGAGTGGCCCTTCCTATTCGCCGCACTGGCAAAGTTTGGGTTCAGAGGAAACTTCCTAAACCTGCTGCGTACATATTATACACTTCCCAGGGCCACACTAAAATTGCCTGGTTCCCATACGGCCAGCATTAAAATCGAGAGAGGTACGAGACAGGGTTGCCCACTGTCTCCACTTCTCTTTGCTCTGGCCATTGAGCCTCTGGCTCAAGCGATTAGAGCTAACTCCTCTATAGAGAGGTGCGGGTGGGACACCAGCATCTAAAGTGTTCTTTGTTTGCTGACAACCTTCTTTGCACCCTCTGGAACCCTAGCTCCTCCGTGGACGCCCTGATGGACACAATAAGAGACTATAGCAACTTATCAGGCCTGAAGCTAAATCAGGACAAAACAGAAGCTTTAAGTGTTGGCATCCCTTAAGAAACCCTAAATCACCTGAAGGGAACTCATAAATTTCTATGGCCCCCCTCACACATCAAATATCTAGGGATCAATTTGACCAACTCTTTAACCGATATGTATAAAGCCAACTACCCACATCTCTACAGGGCTCTGCGGAGAGACCTGGAAAACTGGACTAAACGGCATATCTCATGGACTGGCAGAGTAGCCACGGTTAAAATGAACATATTGCGGAGGCTGCTCTATCTTGCCAGGACGCTGCCAATCCAGATAAAAAACACAGAATTGGCTTGCTTCTAGATCCAAGTGTTTAGGTTCATATGGAGAAATAGACCCCCTAAGATATTGAGAAAAACAATGTACGCACATAAATCCAGGGGGGGCCTATCTTGTCCTAATTTCCTTAATTACTTCAGAGCAGCCCAACTTGCATCTATCCCCCTAGCTCACTCCATCCCACTTCAACCAAACTGGGTCTTTGTTGAGGAGTTGCAGATGGCCCCGCTAACGTGGGGTATTATACTTTGGGCTCCAGGTACAAGCACGTCTTACTCTAGAATAAAGAATCCCATAACAAAGTTTACACTAAGAGTTTGGAACTGGGCTAGGAGGAAATACAAACTAACTCACCCTGTATCACCTCTCACATCAATCTTCTCATCACCCTCCTTATCAACCACCATCACTGCGGAGTCCAAGGAATACTGGACTTCTCATGATCTAGATAAACTAGGGGCTTGGTTTGAGGGAGATAACATGATAACTTCAGAATCTATGATTAGGAACTTTGGGGTACCACACCGGAAATTTTTCAACTACATTAAAATTAGAAGCTGCATTGAAGAGATACATAGGACCTATGGGCCCCCGAGGGATTCGTGGATGTCGGTAGTGTGTAAAAGTGAGATTGTGTCCAAAGGAATCTTAGGATCATTATACAATATCTTCAATTGTCCACCAAGCACATGGAGGCCTTCCTTTGTATCGAAGTGGGAGTTGGACCTAGGACAAAATTGGGATCGGAATAAATGGGCTGAATCCTTATCGAACCTATCTAAGGGTTCATTTAACTATAGCTTGCTAGAGACCTCTCTTAAGATTTTACACCGGGCATACACAACTCCAGTTCGACTAAACAAGATATCCCCAACAATCCCGGATAGATGCTTTAGGGGGTGCCAGGGAAGGGGAGACTTCATACACACATGGTGGAGCTGCCCTAAGGTATTTAAAATATGGTCTGAAATGACCAGACTAATCTCAAGAGTTCTCAAAACCCCACTCCAACCATCAATAGCTGCCTTCTCAAAACTAGGAAGGGAGGGGAATAAACTGGCCCAATTGATATATCTAGCAGCCAAGAATACCATCGCAAGACGGTGGAAGAGCAGGGTCATTAATTTCCACGAAGTAACAAACAAAATACATTTTATTTGCGCTAATGAGCGGATGACCCATATCATATCAGATACCCATCACAGCTTCCTGGAGGTTTGGGAACCCTGGATTTTATTCACAGATAGCAATATGTTAAGACTAAGTTAAGGGAAAACAATAAAGAAGCCTTTCCTGATGTGCTGCTGGGGAGTGGAGTGTGGAGCGGACGGGAAGAAGTGGTGAGAGGACACGGAGAGATACTTCCTCACTATTCCAAAGGTACAGAGGGGGTAGATGGTAACCTAAAGATTGGTTGAGCAGGGAGTAACTGGGAGAAGACACTTCACCTTACGCTTTATACAATGCTATCAGCTTTCTTTTTATTTCATTTTCTTTTATCATATTTCTTTCTGCACCAGTCCATCCATGGAAATGTGAATTCCTGCAATTTGATCAATGAGACCTCAAAAGCTGTATATATTGTTTGAATATCAAGAGACAAGTTTGAATATATTTAGACAAAATCACCAAAAAAATGAAAAAGAGTTGTAACAGGGATTTTGTTTAAATGAAACGGTTCCAACGTGTTAGAAATAAGCTGTTAGTTATGTGAAACTATGTGGACTATGTTTACCATTATTCCTTTCTTTTTGTCAATACAAATCCAGAATTCCTCAATAAAAATGTATGTTATAAAAGGTGAACATATTCCAATCTTTCTAGAAGTTCCATCCAAGATGGGCATACTTTATTTTTCCATCTAGAAACTACAAGTTTTTTTGACTCCATAAGGAAGAACACAACCATACTTTTAACCGATGTTGAAAAATCATCTGGGAAAAAATGTAAGATCACCAATTCTGGTGCCGGAGTTATTACCTTTTCGCAGATCTTTGAAAAATGTTTAAAACTCTCCGACCAGAAATTCTGTATTAGCGGACAACTCCACCACATATGAAAATGCGAACCATTCTGCCCACAACCTCTCCAACAGTTCTTTTGTTCCTTTGAGTTATTTAACTGACCCAATTTAATTGGAGTTATGTACCATCTGTTGATAATTTTAAACTGAATTTCCCTATATGTTACATTTTTAATAAATCTAGCCATTAGAGAAAAGGATGAGTGCCATTTTTCGATAGGCCAAGAATTCCCTATATCATTTTCCCATAACCTCCAATTAAAGGGTTTCTCAAGTTGGTATTGTTTCTTAATGATTTTATAGCATTTAGACACAAGGTGCTTTTTATCTTTAGAAGAGATTAAAATTTCAAAATCCGTCAGCCTCCTCATATCCTCCATATAGAAAGGGGATGAAACCAATAGTTTCGGTAATTTAATAGATTCTAGCCAATTATCTAAGGAGATTGAATAAATGTTAATAAGTTCTTGGAACTCCATTAAATTTGTATCCCCATATATATCTTTCAGACAAAGGGCTCCTTTTCTCACTAACATCCTAAGTAGGCTAGAATCAAATAATTTGGCCAACTAGGCCAAAGGCATAATCGGGCTGGGTAGGGGCATTAGAGAGAAGCAAGCGTTACATTTACACCACCACCTATGATTTTTTTATGTAAGACTTCCTCATACTTTACTATCCTTAAACTCCCCGTCTGTGGAAAACAGTAAAAGGTTTAGATCCCCCGATTCTAAGTCGAAGTTCTCAATTTGAGACCAATTATGTAGGTCAGGTACTAGTACTAGTTGAGACATTTGTATGGCTTGTTGGTAGTTTTTAATCTACGGGTATCCGACTCCTCCCTTTTCAAAATCGCATATCATATAGACATTCTTTATCCTAATTATTTTATAATTATGTATGTATTTATCGATTAAGATTTGGAATTTATTGATAATGTATGCTGGAACCCACAGCAGAAAACTGCGTAACAATTAAGTAATTTTTGGGAGAATGCCCATTTTTACCTCCTCTAAGCGTCCAGACCAAGACCTAATATTATTTCCCCAATCTTGGAGAGTTTTTTTTATCTTTGAATAAAGTTGTTTAAAGTTTTGCACGATAACTTGTTTTAAATTGACATAAAGATCAATACCCAAATGCTGAGTCTTATTCTGCCATTTATATTGGTATTTACCCTTCAAATCCTCTATTTCAGACAAGGATAGATTAATAGGCAGTGCTTCAGATTTCATGATATTAATTTTATAATTAGATATTGCACTAAATTCTTCAATGATTATGTGAAGGAAATCCAAAGAACTAGATGGATTCTCCACTGTTATTTCCATATCGTCTGCCAAGAGAGATGTTTTATGTATACTTGAGCCAATCTTAATACCCTTGATATTTTCTGAGCTTCTAAAAGATTGAACCAGTGGTTCAGTTAATAAAGCGAATAAAACTGGGGAGAGCGGGCATCCTTGCCGAGTTCCATTTGAAATGGCAAATTTCTCTGAAAGAAAACGAAAGCCCATGAGAGGCGGATGGAGACCCATACAATGCACCAATTGCTTTAAAGCCAAAATCAGCAAGACCGAACTTTTTCCAGCATTAATTCTCCATCCGACGCCCTTTTTATTAAGAAAATCAATCAAATTCAATAACCTTCTAATATTTGAGGTTCCCTGTCTTTCAACTATAAAACCTGTTTGGTCTGTTTCAATTAGAGAGTTCATTATTTTATTCAACCTCAAAGCTAATATATTTGAATAGATGTTTATATCATTATTCAATAAAGATATAGGTCTAAAGTGTTTACATTCTAATATTTCAGAATCTATCTTTGGGATGTTCACTATAACGGCTTCTAATATTTCACTAGGAGCTCTACCTTCCTTTTTTATCTCATTGAACATATTCACCAGTTACCTCACTATTTTTCTATGAAACATTTTATAGTAGTGATTATTAAAACTATCCGGGCCAGGTGAAGAGTCAGTCTTCAAATCACAAATAACCCTGTCGACTTCTTCTTCAGTAATTTCCCTATTTAGCAAATCTAAATCTTCCTTTGATACTTTAGGAAGATTCATTTTTGCTAAAAAAAATCTGATTTTCTTCTCCTGAGTCACTCTTTCTTCATTATTTGCTTCCAAATTGTATAATGCGGAATAATAATCTTTAAAGATTTGTACTATATTCTCTGGATTTGAAAAGATTTTATCCCCAAGTTTAATTTTATCCAGACTTTTATTTATACCACTTGGCTTAATCCTATATGCTAAATCTTTGCCTGCTCTGTTCCCCCAAAAATAGAATCTCTGCAAAAATTTAAATCTTGCATCATCCACTTTTTTTTGTAAATTTTTTTTAATTGAGCACTGTAGCGCCTTCATTTCCTCCAGAATGTTTTTATCAATGTTTTGTTTATGTTTTCTATTAAATTTAGCCAGATCTATATACATCTCCAGCAAAGTTCTCCCTCTATCTTTTAGCAAATACGATTTTGCTTTTATCAAAATCCCTCTGATATAAGCCATATGGGTTACACTGGAGATAACTGAATATCTATTCTCTTCAAAGAATTGATTGATTGATTTTTAAATGTTATTACTTACATGTTCAGCTTTTAAGATGTAGGGATCTAGTCTCCATGGGCAATGTTTCTTGATTCTAACATCTCCTTTCCAGCTGATCGATACCATACCATGGTCTGATCTTAAGTTCGTTTTAATATCTGCTAAAGACTAGGGCCCTCATTCAATTGCAATTTTGCCAATTGAATAAGGCTCTAAATAAGCACATAACATATTTTTTTAAAGATGTTTTTGGTTAGTAAACATCTATCAAAAAGCAAAGTCTTCACTAACTAAAAACTTCTTTCAAAAAAATATGCTATGTGCTTATTTAGAGCCCTATTCAATTGGCCAAATCGCAATTGAATGAGGCCCTAGATATTTAAAGCTCAAATCATTAGAGAAAACATAATCAAGCCTGGCATAAGAAGCAAATCTATGTGAATAATGTGTATAAGTCCCTTTCTCCCGGATGAAAAGTCCTCCATGTGTCAAAAAGATTATACTTGCTAATTAGTTCATAAAATTGTTTAGCTTTACGGGTAAGGGCAGGATCTATACAAGAGCCCTTAGGGAGTTTCTTGTCTTCTACTGGGTTCAGACACATATTAAAATCCCCACAAACAGTGAGTAAGCCGGAGAAATATTTTCTCAGCTTCATTATCGTCTTTCTTAAGAAAGTCACTTGTTCTTTATTGGGCGTGTATATGTTCAATATGGTATTTTTTACGCTGTTAATCCATCCTGACCATAATATGTCTATCTACCTTCACTATCTAGATCCAAAAATTCTTCTTTCAAATTACATTTTTTATTAAAAAAGATTGCTGTTCCTCTAGTTTTCCTTTCAAACATAGTACATATAATGTCTGCTTTTTCAGCTCTAAACTTCTTAAAAAGGGCGTGTCTTTTCCCTGGTACATTCAGGCCCTGGGCATTTTGACTAATCAGTTTGAGCCTATTCATCTTCTAACCAATGTCCAAATTCCCTGTATAGTCGCTCTCCTCTCAACTCTCCCCGCCCCTCCCCATGCTGTTTACAATCAATAACAACCTTTACACAAAACATATTCATATACATAAACACAAAAAACACAAAATCACCCTCCTTGCCTGGCCTATCCAACTTCAAAAAGTTAGACAGCATGCCCAGCTATAAGGTTGCAAGCCCTCTTTTCTTCTCCCCCTCTTAAAAAAAAAAAAAAGCTCCAACATGGACATGGCGGCAAGAATCTAGCAGAGAATATTAATCCTCTCTCCCTCTTTCCCTTCCCTTCCCCCATCCTAACTTTCATATGTTCCTTAATCCCTAAGTTCCCCATTACTCTTTTTTTCTTTTCCTTTTTTTTTGTTTCTTTTAGGAGATAAAAGATGGGTGTATAGGTATAAATATACATTAATAATCTCATTCCCAAATATAAGATTACAGTATATACAGGGCTTTATAATACATTACCAAGATGTCCCTTAGTATCCTATCCCCCCTCGCCTCGTAGAAGTGGATTAGAGGAGAGAAGCAGAGAGGAGAGGAAAAAACAAAGATTCATAACAAAAGCCCACTTTCAAACCCACAACATAGCTAACATCTTATATGAGCCACATTGGTCATTACCCCAAATACATAAGTTCATAACTTTAAGCTTAAACTTTTATAAGACTTATCCATTTTTTTTAAGTGTAGCTACTGGACCAATTATAGGATATTTCAGAAGTGTAGTAGGAAAAAAAAGATCCATTGACACAGTCTCATTATTTACATACTAATATTATTGACTAGATCTTAAACAGTCCCTTCGAAAATATTGTGTGAACGTGAGAAAAAAAAAGTGCGTTGTGCAATTTTTATTTCCAGTGAGTTAATCATTATAACCAAACTAACTAAACAGTACAAAAAGAATGTGCTGTAAAGTAAAAATCTATCATATCATTTTCATAATTTTTCATATTGTGAATCCTTTATATATAGAAAAGTGTGATGTGCATCCAAGTGCATTTCATAATTCAATAATTATTATAGCTAAAATAATTCTACAATACATTAGGAATATGGTGTGGATTTACAATCTTTCCTCTGACTAAAGTACCTTAAAGTTCAACCATATTATTAAAAATATATAACAAAAGTGCACTGTGTAACAAAATACAATTCTTAATTCCAATGAGAATATTCCATTGGATCTTTTCCTCCCTTTATCCTCTTCTCTCTCCCTTCTATCCCAGTCCTTTTTTAACTAAATCAATCCTCCCTATGAGAGACCCAAGTCTTTTATAAATGTTCCCCCTTCCAAAGGTGTAGCAATCGGATTTTTTTTACCATCGTTTAAGATTATTAATTTTGTTGGAAATCCCCATCTATATCTGAGATTCTTTGCTCTTAGCTCTTTTGTAATTTCTATGAACTCTATTCTTTTAGCCAAGGTTTCCCTGGACAGATCTGCAAATATCTTTATACTGTCATAAGGTGGATTGAAGACTTTTAGCTCATAAGATTTTCTCAACAATGCTTCCTTGTAAGCAAAGTAATGAAGTTTAACTATTACATCCCTTGTTAATTCTCTCCCCATGTTCGGAATAACCGAAACTGGAACCAGGTAAGAGAAGAAGGAGGTTACATACTCAGGCAACTCTTTATAGCCATTTTTTTCTGAAATACCCCTTACTCTTATGTTACACCTTCTCGAGTTATCCTCTAAGATGTTTAATTTAAGTTTAGCTAAAGTGGACTCTTCCTTCAAATTCTTTATTTCCAGTATTGTTTTTTGTTGCTCTTCTTCAATAGTTGTTAATTTAATTTCCATAATTTCATTTTTTTCCTTGAGCTCAGTAATAGCAGCTGTATTCTTTGCTATTTCTGTCATAAGGTCTTAAATTAAAATAATTATAAACTCTGCTAAGAGTTTTTTTATGATTTTAGCTGTTAGAGGGTCTTCCTCAGTTAAGTCAGAGGCTATGGTATTATCTGCACTGGGAGCTTCTCTGAATTCTGATGAAGAAACTGATGTTTCCAAAGGATTATCTATATTTTCTTCCATAATTTTAAAATGTAGTCTCTGCTAGAATTGTAAGTTCTCTGTTAGTTTGATTTTCTGAACAAATATGGCAGAACTGGATTTACATACCAAAAGGATGGAGGAGGTAGACTTTTCTAATCTGTATAGAACTTTACCAACAGATGATACTGATTGGGAGGGTTGTTTAAAACATCTGGATTTAATGCGCAAACACTGGAAGAAGATGGAAATGTAAAAAACCTCTTAAATCTGATATAAATAACTTTCTTGATAGAATCGAATTACCAACTATTTCAGAGGAAGATCTTATAGGCTTAAATGCGGAAATTACACAGAAAGAAATAGAAGAGTCTATAAAATAATTAAAACAATACAAGCCCCCTAGGAAGGATGGGTTTTTGAATTGTTACTATAGGATTTTTTCTTCTGCATTGAAAAATGCCTTATATAAAATATATAATGAAATAAAAGAACAAGGAACAATTCTTCAAGAATTGTCAGAGGTCAAGATTACGAACATCTTAAAACCTGATAAAATCCTGAGGACTTACAGTCCCATATCACTGATTAATTTGGATATAAAGTTAAACTCTACGACTCTGGCTAAAAGATTGAGTAGACTGTTTCCCAAATTAATCAATAGTGATCAATCTGGTTTCATTAGTGGAAGACAAGGCTCTGATAAAATAAGAAAATAATTGATATAATGTCATGGTCTAATAAGAACAAATTTCCCATGCTCACCCTGTCTTTGGATGCAGAAAAAGCGTTCAACAGTGTGAATTGGGACTTTATAGATGCAGTGCTAAATAAATTTGGACTCGGTCAGTTTGGATCTAAAGCGATCAAGGCATTGTATATTAATCCTACGGCCATAATTAGTGGAATGGGGTATGAAACAGAAAAATTCCCCTTGAGAAATGAAACAAAACAAGGGTGCCCACTTTCACTGTTAATATTTATTCTGTCAGTGGAACCATTAGCTGAAATAATAAGATCTTCTAGAGAGATTAAAGGAATCTCAAAAGGAAAAGAGATGTACAAAATAACGTTGCTTGCAGACTATGTGGTTCTAACATTGACTGAGCCAGAAAATTTGCTGAAAGAATTAAATAAGATCTTGAGTGAATATGGCCAATTATCTCATTTTAAAATCAATGTTCATAAATCAGAAATAACCTATAAGAATTTTAATTGGGCTCAGCTAGAAAAATTATAACAGAAATACTATCTTAACTGGAAATGTAAACATATTACTCATTTGGGAATCAGGCTCTCTTTTGCATTAAACAAAATTATGAAAGTAAAATAATTTAGACAAAATATATCTCTAAATCAGGAGAATAATGATGGATTGGGAGCAAGTTTATTTATCTTTAGCTGGAAGAATATCAGCATTAAATATGGTAATTGTACCTAAACTAACATTTATACTAAGGTGTATTCTGTAAACTGTTCCCAAATATACCATAGAGAACTTTCAAAAACTATTAAACAAAATGTATTTAAAATAACAAAAAATCAAGAATTAAATTAGAAATTTCAAAAAGGAAGTTTGAAAGGGGAGGAATAGCTTTCCCCTCGATTGCTAGATATTCATGAATCAATTTTGCTTTTACATCTGCTTGTATGGAACAGTCTCAGAGTAGTGACTAAATGGAGTTGTATAGAAGATGACATGGTGCCTGACATCCCCAGGGAATTGTTTTTATGGCTTCCGGGAATGGAAATCTATTTATACAGAGATGCATTTTCCAATGTTCCCTCCTTGGTAGCACTGACTGAGATTTTATCTCATGAGGATGAGTTGGGATGGTTTGAAGAATATTACGACTATGATCAGATAAAGAGGGAGTTTCATCTGAAACATTTTTCTTGGTTAGACTCAGACTCAGTAGATCAAAAATGAGTATGCTGGGTTATCAACCTAATTATGAGCAAGATGAGCATGCTTTTGAACAATTGATTATTAAGGATAATATTTCCCATAAAGTAGCCAGATGTCAGGTTATCATGAATTCACTTAAACACAATGTTAAAACAGACAGAATTCTTAAACAGATTTAGGAACTGAAGTTCCGGAAGCCAAGTGGTGGAATGGATTTAGGCTAGTGAAAAAAACATCCCATTGAACTACATATAGCAAACTTTTTTTTTAATTAATTCAGAGATGGTACTGGGTTCCGGTGAGTCTAAAAAAGTTTTTTAAATAATTGTTCAGACAATGTTGGAGGGGCTGTAATAAAATTGGTACCCATGCACATATTTGGTGGGAAATATATTGAAATTATTTGGGAACAATGTTTGGTACAGTCATGACGGGTGTAACTTTGATAATGGATCCCAAGTTAGCCATGTTCCATATGTTTGAAGATAATATTCCCTTAGATAAAATATTGATAATTTCACATAGTTTATTAGTAACCAAAAGGCTAATGGTAAAAAACTGGAAGCAGCCAAGAGTTCCTACTTGGAACAAGGTATATCTTATAATGATAAGAAACAGATAATTATAAATAACAAATAGTCTCTGCAATATGACAGGTAGAAATCTCTTGAAGAAGTGGCAGATTTGAGATTCAATTATTAAAGAGAATAAAAAATGTTAACTAGATTTGTGTCCTTTTTTTCTCTCCCCGGTATGTGGGCTGAATGTATTTGTGGGATGTAAGTAAATGGTATGTCTTGTGTGTTTTCATTTTGTATACAGTATGAAGTATGTTTTTTATATGTGAAGATTTTTTTTAAATTTATAAATGGAAAAAAAAGAAACTCTAATGGCTATCCTTTTGGATTATGAAATTGATATCATTATATAGTTAGATAGGGAAATATTAGAGCTCAATAAAAGGCTTAAAAAGTTTGAATATTTAGAACAATTTAAGACCAGCTTTGCTAAAGTACAGAAAGATCGTCGACACAAAAGAGAGATAAATAGGGATATGAAGGATTATGATGAGATGGGTTGAGTTAATAAAACCAATAGATGTAAGATCCACCCAACACATAAAGAATGGATGAGAGAAGATCCATTCCCCACTTCCTCTGAGTATGAGCCCTCAGCTGGGGAAGAAGGCCCTCCCAGTAAAAATCCCAAAATAGACCCTAATCTGAAGGCTTTTTTAGAGAACACACAAAGATGTCAATCTGTTTGCGCAACGTTTGTTGTTGTAGAAATTTGATACCTGATATACTAATGAAGTAGACTTTTTTTCTACTATTGAGCAGGAAACTTTTGAATTTAATGGACCTGCTAGCCGGAAATGATGTCAATTATGTCAATGTGGAAGATACTTACTGGTTAAAAAGCCTCAGGTCCAAATCAAGATTTTTACTACCATCCTCAATATGCTTTCAGGTTGAGGTGTATATGAAGATAGTTACAGAAGAGATTAGTCAACTAAGTTATAATTGCAACCCCAACATCAGTTAGAAGTAGTAGAGAGCTCTTAGGGAAATTCATGAATGGGATGAGATGGTCATTATGCCCTCCGATAAAGGGGGCAATATAGTAGTATGGCCTGTGGATAAATATTTAAAGGAAGCTGAGAGACAGCTACACGACCATAATTGATATAAAAGACTACTAGGTCACCCCACAACTGAGTTCCTAAGGATATATATGAATATGATTAATCTTGCTAGAAATGCGAATGTCATACGTTTAAAGGAATATAACTTACTAAAAGTTTCCAACCCCCAAGTGTCCACTTTGTATCTACTTCCTAAAGTGCATACAAATAGCAATAAACCCCTCAAAAGACCTATTGTATTGGGGAATGGTAACCTTTGCAAGGCAGCAAGTAGATTTGGACACACTTCTGAGTTTCCATGTTGTTTCAAAAGTCTTCATTCATACATCAGGGATACCATGGACTTATCCACATTTAAACACCTTTGTCTATATGCCTTATCACCTAGTGACAAACCAAAGTGTATCACAAAAGGGGAATCTTAGAAAATAAATGTGAATATCTATACCCACTATGTTGAATTCAACTAATATTGAAACGTGCCATTGTTGTTGGAATTAACTAGTGATTCGAAAAACAATTAGTAAAATTCCTACATGTAAAAGAAACAATCTATTGAGAAGTGAGTGATTCACAACATTATCCTCATATGTACAAAAAATTGCAAATCATGGGATATCAAAAAATGTTGTGTAGAGGGCTATACAAAAAGGTTAAAAACAAAAAACATAAAGGGACCAGAGAAATAGCGGACCGATATTCCAGAGTATATAATAGAACGCTGCAAAAAAGGCAAAAGAAGCAAAAACCATGCCATTTAGCATAATGCTAAAGTATAAGGTCTAAATCTGTCCCATGCTTCTCACTACTTCGTGAGCTATAAACAAGGGGTTTACCCTAATGAGGGGACCATTCAATATATATGGCACCTGAGTCAAAAAATGCTATTGTATTGCAAAATTGCAGCTTACTTACTCGGTTTCTTATTGTCCTGTCTCTGGTCTCTTTGATAGTGGGGGCCTGACCGGTTTCGTTACCCTTACTGGTAACTTTCACAAAGGCACACCACATCTTCTATCGCCCTTCGCAGGCTTTTTATAGGAACGTTTCTCCACCCATCACAGTAACCGACAGCTGCGCTGATTGACAGCCGTTACACCAGTATTTTACATCACTTTCGGTATTCTTGCGATACGTCACTTCCGGCATCCTTCAATGTCACTTCCGGCATTTTTCAATGGGCTCGCAATACCGCACTTTTGATGTTACCATTAGTATGTATACATCATTAGTTGGCATGGCATCATAATTCACAGAATTTTGAAAGTATTTTTTGTATTTTTTTGTATAAACGTAGGCGATAGAGTCTCTGGCTACTCCATTAGCTCACTAATTAATTTTTTCGGAATCTCCGTAATATTGAAAAAAAATATATATAGAAACAGCACAATTCATACAGCCTGTTACTTCCAGAATTTTAAAGAGATCATAGTACTAAACTTACGGTACTACCGTTGTACAGGTGTATAGACAACATTAGTTGTTATAATTACATGATTTATTTATAAGGATTCAGATCCAGTTTTAATGAAGATTTGAAGGATTTGAAGCAGGAGGATAGTGTAGTGGAGTGAGGCAAGGAGTTCCAGTGAATATTGTCAGTGCAAGAAAAGTCCTGAAGGCGCGAGTGAGAGGAGGTGATGAGAGAGGAGGAAAGAAGAAGGTCATTATCAGAGCGAAGAGGGCAGATGGTGGAATTTTTGGGATATGAGAACAGAGATATAAGGGGATGCAGTGTTGTTGAGGGCTTTGTAAGTTAGGGTCAGGATTTTAAATTGTATTCTGGAGGCTACGGGAAGCCAGTGGAGGGATTGAGAGAGAGGTGCTGCAGACACAGAGCGTTTAGTACGGTAGATGAATCTAGCGGAGGCATTCAATATGGATTGAAGGTGGCATAGATGGGTGGTGGGTAGGCCAGCCAGAAGTCAGTTGCATGATATGATGAAGGAATGTATTAGAATTTTAGTTGTGTCTTGTGTAAGGTAGTGACATATTTTGGAAAAGTTTTTTAAATTGAAAAGACAAGATTTTGTTAGTGACTCTAGCTGCTGAGAGCTAGATTGGAGTGTCATCTTCATAGAGATGATACTGAAGTCCAAAATATTTTATTAGGGTGAGGATGAGGATGAGGAGAAGAAGAGATGCCAGAGCAGGAGACACTAAATGTTCGCTCATCTACGTAGGTATGATGTGAACCATGAGAGAGCAGTATCTCTGATTCCAAGGGAGTGGAGAATTTGGATTAGTAGAGGGTGATCAACTGTATCAAATGCAGCAGAAATATCAAGGAAAAGTAGAATAGAAAAGTGACCCTTTGACTTGGCAGTGAGCAATTCATTAGTGTCTTTTGGGAGAGCTGTCTCAGTTGAGTGTTTGGGTCGGAAGCCAGATTGGAAGGTGTTGAGAAGGGAGTTGGAGGAGGTACATTGGGTAAGGCGATTGTAGACAAGCCACTCAAGCAGTTTGGAAGCCAGGGGAAGTAGATAGATAGGGTGGTAGTTAGTTGCGGAATCAGTGTCAGATGAGGTTTTTTTTTTAAATGGGTGTAATTATGGCATGTTTCAGAGATGATGGAAATGTGCCAGTGTTTAAGGAACGGTTGAAGAGAGGTGTGAGAGCAGGGATAAGTATGGTAGACAGGGGAGGGATAAGCTGCTATGGAATAGGATCTAGAGGACAGGTAGTAAGGCAAGAGGTTGATAGTAGGCTGGATACTTCATCCTCTGTTACAAGGTCAAAGGAATGCATAATGGCTGTGGGCTTAAGGAAGCGTAAAGGCTGGGTTTTATCATTTAGTTGAGAGAAAGTCTTCAGCTATGAGACAGTGAGAGATTGATGTAGTGAGTCTGCAGGATAGAAGGTTGTGGTCAGATAGAGATAGTGGGCAGATGGCAAAGATAGAGGTTGTGCAGGGATGGGTGAAAAAAAGGTATAGGGAGTGTCCATCATGGTAAGTTGGGTAATCTGTAAATTGTGAGAGGCCAAGGGAAGAGGTGAGTGAAAGCAGTTTAGCAGCAGTAGGGGAGATGGGAGTGTCAATGGCAATGTTGAAGTCACCAAGAACGAGTGAAGGAGCTTTGTAAGAGAGAAAGTGAACAGGGACAGTATGTTGGTCCATCCCTAAGACAAGATTACAAGACAAGGAGGTGACCAGATTTGTGAGCACAAATAATTTGCAATGGAGAGATATCTTAAGAATACTTAATAAACATCTAGACATCCTGAGGATGGATAGGACGGATAAGAACACTTGGGTCAAAGGATCCAAGCCAGCTGGCGAATATTCCCCAATCTGAGAGACATGATGATAAAAAGTAATTTCACCAGGCACGTCAAAAGTCATGGGAGACCCTTACCCAAAGGGTGTGGACATTGCACCTTTTGTCCCTATATGGTGAATACCAGAGGATTTACAGGTAGATTGGGTAAAAATAATTTGATCTAGGATTTCTCTAATTGTTGTTCAGTGGCAGTAATATATTGCTTGGAACCAGCCAGGAACTACAGAACAGGCTCAGTGAGCATCACAATAATATAAGAAGAAGTTCACAAGATAACCAAAAAGGTAAAAGTCTCAGTTGCCCAACTCTTTCTCACATATCATGATCCTAAACCGACATTAAAATGTTGAGTGTACAGAGGATCAAGATGGGTGTATGAGGTGGTAACATAGAAGAATTGTTATTATGTGCAGAAGGTAAATGGATCTTTTTACTTGACACTGTTGTCTCTAAAAGGCCCTAAAGAAAATATTAATTATACATTGTTCATTTCAAGGCCTATTCCATACTTTGAAGCTTAATTTTTGCCCTGATAAATAGACCCATCTTATCATCTTACAATGATTACCACCACTATGCGATTTTCTGTTTATGTGACTTTGTTATATCCCAATTGAATAATAAGGGTTAACTTGTATGTATATACTACTTACTATTGATCTAATTCACAATTAAAATTATTTTTTGTCATGTTGATCTATATTATGCCATTTCTGATCTAGGATATGTATATATTAGAACTTTGAAGGGCATGTTTGTGCTACAGAGAACCACTGGATAATAATCTGCAATATATTTCTGGGGATATGGGGGTTAATTCCATAATAAAGAGGTGGTCTGTCCCCTGCACCTACTTTCTATGTAATGATATACAGGGGGGTACATAATACCCTTTATAGGATATCCAATGATAGGTGTTAATTATTGGTATAATATGGATGTATGACTGACATTATTTCCTGTGTACAATATAAATCTTTTTTGCTCTTTATACTGTAAATATGGGGATTACTCTTTGGGAAATCATTTAATCCTGCTCTGTATTGTAATGTAATTCAATGTCTAGCTTTTTATCTAGGGCTATGCTTTTTGGCTGTGATCAGCCTCTATACTATTCAGGGCAATCTGTAAGGAAGTTTATAGCCTTGAAATATTGCCCTATTCAGCATCCATGCAGGTGGTGCAGATGGCATCCTGCAGTGACGCTCAACTCTGTGTACTATGCGGCATTGAGCCGCAATGGCATGCAGGTTGTGGAGATACCCTTAGAGGTTTCATGTTAGATCTATATATTGCGTTCTTCCTATCTATGTATGGTTTACTATATGAGAGATTTTTTTATTATTGATCTGACCTCTGATTCCTTTAACCCTGGGAGGCTGTCCCAGCAATCATACTCCAGTTTTGGTAAAATCAGTTATTGGTAACACTACTAAATCCCTGCTTGTATTTGTGACTATCAATCTACTACCCATATGTGATTACAGCAGTATAGTTGATTCCTATGATACTATATTACTTGTGTCCCAGAACTCAGCTGTTGATATGTATATACTATGTTTTTTTAATATTGTGGTCCTGAACTTGTATGTGATTTTATGGTAATTTTAATGTTAGTGAAATAAAGGTTACATTTTATGGATCAATCCTTGTATAGTCCTGTTGAATTTTGAGCTCATACTTCATGAGCGCATTGGAACATGTAACTTACAGTGGCCTTTTTTCTTTCTCTTTGTTATTGTTACTCATGCAATAAAACATATATAAAATAAAACAAATGCCTAAATAGTTATATATGCTATCAAATGCTACATATAAAAAAAAACGGTCTATTTGAAGATATTTTCAAAGCTTGCTCACAAATAAATGCTTTGGACAGATCACAAAATGACAGGATGGAGGAAGCGGCTGATCCATGTGCATTGTCTTCTGTGACTGCCATGTATAATTAGGTTTATTATTCTCGCTGTTTGATTTATTACTTAAGCTTAGTGGAATATCATTGTGCTGCAAAACTGCAAGGGAGTTTCTTAAATCGTTAACCTGATAGGTTAAATATCAATATCAATAAGGGTTTAGGGTCAAACAAAGCTCAACTATCTGCTTACAATACCTTTCTTAATATGCAAGACTTGTAGCTGATGTCAAGTTTTATTGAAATATAAAAATTCAAACAGGGAACACATAGTAAATACTGTATATATGAAAAAGATAAGCTGATGAGTACTAGTCCCAGAAAGAATATAGAGAAAGCACAAATGTTTTTAGAAAACAAAACAAATAAAAACCTAAAAAAATACAGCTTTTAAGTTTTCAGTGTTTATATGCTATTTTCTTTTCTGTTGAGTTTAATTTTTCTTTTGAAGCTACTCCTGTGTCCTTATCAACTAATGAGTTTAAAAGTAATTCTACTGCACACACCGGTAGGTTTTAGCTGCCACATTCCCATCATGCAGATTCCTATGTATTCAAACTCTACACCAACATCAGGAAAGTGATGATATATACAATATCTCACAAAAGAGAGTATACCCCTCACATTTTTGTAAATATTTGATTACGTCTTTTCATGTGACAACACTGAAGAAATTATACTCTGCTACAATGTAAAGTAGTAAGTGTACAGCGTGTATAACAGTGTGAATTTGATGTCCCCTCAAAATAACTCAACACCCAGCCATAAACAGTTGGCAACAAAAGTGAGTACACCTCTAAATGGAAATGTCCAAAATGGGACAAAAGTGTCAATATTTTGTATGGCCACCATTATTTTCCAGCACTGCCTTAACCCTCATGGGACTGGAGGTCACCAGAGCTTCAGAGGTTGCCACTGGAGTCATCTTCCACTCCTCCATGATGACTTCACAGAGCTCGTGGATGTTAGAGACCTTGCGCTCCCCCACCTTCCATTTGAGGATGCCCCACAGATGCTCAATAGGGTTTACGTCCAGAAACATGCTTGGCCAGTCCATCACCTTCACATTCACCTTCTTTATCAAGGCAGTGGTCGTCTTGGAGGTGTGTTTGGGCTCGTTATCATGCTAGAATACTGCCCTGAAGCCCATGTCACAGTACATGTTGGAATTCATGGTTCCCTCAATTAAGTGTAGCTCCCCAGTCCCGGCAGCACTTATGCAGGCCCAGACCATGACACTCCCACCACCATGCTTGACTGTACGCAAGACACACTTGTCTTTGTACTCCTCACCTGGTTGCCGCCACACACGCTTGGCACCCTCTGAACCAAATAAGTTTATCTTGGTCTCATCGGACCACAGGACATGGTCCCAGTAATCAATATCCTTAGTCTGCTTTTCTTCAGGAAACTGTTTGCTTTCTTGTGCATCATCTTTAGAAGAAGCTTCCTTCTGGGCTGACAGCCATGCAGATCAATTTGAAGCAGTGTGCGGCATATGATCTGAGCACTGACAGGCTGACCCCCCACCCCTTCAACCTCTGCTGCAATGCTGGCAGCACTCATATGTCTATTTCCGATGACAACCTCTGGATATGACGCTGAGCACGTGCATTCAGATTCTTTGGTCGACCATGGTGAGGCCTGTTCTGAGTGGAACCTGTCCTGTGAAAGTGCTGTATGGTCTTGCCCACTGTGCTGCAGCTCAGTTTCAGGTTCTTGGCAATCTTCTTATAGCCTAGGCCATCTTTATGTAGAGCAACAATTCTTTTTTTCAGATCCTCAGAGAATTCTTCGCCATGATGTGCCATGTTGAACTTCCACTGACCAGTATGAGAGAGTGTGAGAGCGATAACCCCAAATTTAACACACCTGATCCCCATCCACACCTGAGACCTTGTAACACTTACGAGTCACATGACAAAGAGGAAGGGGAAATGGCTAATTGGGCCCAATTTGGACATTTCCACTTAGGGGTCTACTCACTTCTGTTGCCAATGGTTTAGACATTAATAGCTGTGTGTTGAGCTATTTTGAGGGGACAGCAAAATTACACTGTTAAACAGGCTGTACACTTACTACTTTACATTGTAGCAGAGTGTCATTTCTTCAGTGTTGTCACATAAAAAGATATAATACAATATTTACAAACTGTGAGGGGTGTACTCACTTTTGTGATATACTGTGTATATACAATATACAGTGGGGGGGGGGGGGAGTATTTGATCCCCTGCTAACTTGGAGCATTTGTCTACAGAAATGATGAGTATAATTTTAATGGTAGGTGTATTTTAACAGTGAGAGACAGAATACCAAAAAAAGAACAAGAAAAATGCATGTCAAAAAAGTTATAAATTGATTTGCAGTCATTGAGGGAAATACGTATTTGATCCCCTATCAATCAGCAAGATTTCTGGTTCCCAGGTGTCTTTTATACAGGTAACAAGCTGAGATTAGGAGCACTCTCTTAAAGGAAGTGCTCCTAATCTCAGTTTGTTACCTGTATAAAAGACACCTGTCCACAAAAGCAATCGATCACTCAGATTCCAAACTCTCCACCAAGACCAAAGAGCTGTCCAAGGATGTCAGGGACAAGATTGTAGACCTACACAAGGCTGGAATGGGCTACAAGACCATCGCCAAGCAGCTTGGTGAGAAGGTGACAACAGTTGGTGCGATTATTCGCAAATGGAAGAAACACAACATACGTCTGACCTCTGTGATTGCCAACAAGGGTTTTGCCACCAAGTACTAAGTCCAACGGGTCAAATACTTATTTCCCTCATTGACCTGCAAATCAATTGATAACTTTTTTGACATGCATTTTTCTTCTTTTTTTGTATTGTTTTGTTATTGTGTCTCTCACTGTTAAAATACACCTACCATTAAAATTATACTCATCATTTAGCAAGGTAACCCTTCAGAGTCCTTAGAGAAACAATCCAAAGGCCCGAGTAAATGTTGGCAATGTTTTTAAGAAAAGAGGGAAACAAGAAATGTAATAATGAAAATGAGAATCTACGTATACAAGCTGAATGACTTCTGGAACATCATCTCTGTACATTTACAGCTTGTCACAGTGGTAAAACACATCCTTAACAAATATAGCCTCTGTTCCTTGTAGGAATCTTTTTCTTGTGATTCCCTTCTCTCTCATTGTAGTGACCTCAGCAGGTAGAGCCCTGGCCCACCCATCACTCCAAATGCTCCACCCAAGGGACCCTCAGTTTTGCAATTGCAATACTTTCAACACATCTGTCAGTCTCTTGTTCATAGTCTGAATCAGTGCTTTGTGGGGGATTTCTCTCTCTCTCCCTCACTCTGTCTTGCATGCAAGTATGCATATATTTTACCATTGCATAAAGGATAACTGAATATCTTATCATGTGTAATTTAATAAAGATGTCAACATAGCAAGTAACTGGCAGTATTTACAGGCAGGTACCCAACTTTATGAGAGTGTAACTTGGTGAAAAAGAGTTATATTACTAATTTAAGCAAAGAGTGTAAAACAATTGAAGAGATTTGCAGGTCAGTATCATACTTTTCGGGAGTGTAGCTTTGTTGAATAGAGTAGAAGACAGAGTACAGAGTCCAGGAGTGAAGTTTTCTAATACAGTAATTGGATGTTGATTGGAATATTCAGACTTGTGGAAGTGGTCATAATAAATGGTACAAAAGTAATTACTGAGGATATACGGGTCAATGTACAGTCTGTCGATTGACATAAATACTTTCACATAAAAAATATCACTCTGTCAGCACTGAAATTAGGCATACATAGGATTACAATCTGCCTTTTACACCCTTCACTATTGTTAACTTGCACCTGTTCCTGAACATTTGTATATGGTGAGTGTGAGAAGGGCTGTATTTAGGCACCCATTGAACTGCAATGGCATTATATGGAAATGTTCTTGAGACAAGGGATACAGGAGCACATGTACACCATCTGTTTGCAAAACACATTACTATGATAACTGTACAAGTGTACTACAAGGGGTAGAATTATATTTTACACAAGTTCTTGTCCAAAAGAGAATACAATCTGTCTCCAATTATGTAGAAATTATCAACAAATGACAATATTTGGGTACTTGAATATATGAAAAGTTTGAGTATTTCTAAATGACTTTAGTGCATTGAAAAATAGGCTATTCCAGGATGTTTCTTTAATTGGAGATTTTTAGATGCATGAGAGAAGGGACTTGGTGTTTTTTAAATTACAAAATATTGCAAATATGATGGGCAGTAAGTGGAAAAATGGTTTTAGCTCTAAAATAACTCTATGATTATATGGGATGAAGAAGAAACATTCCTGAGACACAATATTTGAAATCTGAAACATAGGGAGAAATAGAAATGTGAAATGCATGGAAAAAGAGAAGACATTTTAATGAAAGCTAGTTTAGGTAGTTATCAAAAGGAAAGAAAAATATAAAAAAAGAAAATCACTCTATCAGGGATTGGTACTGATGGCACATTAGAAACAATGGGCATACCTAGGCCCCTATTCAATTGAGCAATCGTAAGTTACTGAACCCGTAATGTAGCCTGTAAACTAATTTGCTATTCAATTGGTGTCTTTTTGCTAACCACAAACGATTTGTGAGTTAGAAGCTCAAATCCCTGCTTGTGTTAAAATCATAACTCCGTCCCAGCTAAGCTTTTGATCTTTGAAGCCCATAAATGTTACAATTGCAAATCGCTATTCAATTGCTACTATTCCTCAAGCCTGCAAATGTTCTAAAACCTGTAAATGGCAAATGTAGAAGAAAATCCTCCGGGTACCAGATCAGACTCGCAAGGGGGTTAAGCACCTGTTCGTAGCATGGTAAATGCAAATAAAAAATCAATACGGCACTTTAAAAGTTGGGAAAGTGATGAAAGACATAAGAATTCATTGATCATCAGTCTCATGCTTGAAAATCTGAACTCAAAATTTTTTTTAGGTTTCATTTCCATGTCATATCAATCTCGGGAATCATTGAGTTATTACATATCAGGCCACCCACATGTGTTAAACTGTATTGCCATTCGGACTTCTAAAGGTTAACTGATTGATGTTTTCCTCCATATTTTCCTGATGTAATGAAGACGTCTAATTTACTATTGGCAGTTTCTAAATCTGTAGTTATGGCCTTGCTTAATTGATCATGATGACGCTCTAAAATGCTACTTACGATTGCATGGTTTATGGTTTCGGCTTTCGGGCCTTAAATAGCGGGCTTGTTCAATTAAACAGCTCGGTAACTGTAGCAAATTTCAAGCCCACAGACTTACGGCCTGTATAACATAAACTGTCGGCTTTTAATAGGGGCCCTAGTCTCCTCATTTTCACATCTATTGAACTTAAACTGTTAACAATAAATTATGTTCCCTTTACTTTCCCTGAAATGCTCTGCAATAGAAATACATATTTTGATCACAGATAATATCTTAGGCACATCTACTCTGTCCACTCCCCTTCAGGATATCCCTACTTAAGCCTAAACTGAAAAACAAACAAATACACACACAATTAGCTTGAAATTGAAGCTATAAAGATATTTTTTGCTCCAAACCAAACAGGATCAAATCAAAACTTTCTATATAATACCATGTTTCCCCCAAAATAAGACTGGGTCTTATATTAATTTTAGCTCCAAAAAATGCAATAGGGACAATTTCCAACCTGTTGCCTGAGGTTATCATACTCTGCTTGCCATTTGCGGACCATACGGAAATCCAACTTCTTCTCTTTGCAGAGAGCTGTAAGATTCTTGCCCAAGATGTCCTCCACTATTACTTTCTTTCGCTCAACTGAATAGCTCTTTCTTTTTACACTCATCTTGTCTTAATAATTTATATTATCATTTAATGGATGTTTGGCTGATGATTTGAACTGGGGCTTATTTTTAGGCTTATATTAGGCGTATACTGAAAAATCCTGCAAGGGCTTTTTTCGGGATAGGTCTTATTTTCAGGGAAATAGGGTAGTTGGGTGGACATTAGCAGCCTAATTAAATTGTGATTTGGCCAATTGATTAAGGCTCTATATAAGCACAGAGCATATCTTATTTACAGAAGTTTTCAGTTAGTGAAGACCTTGCTTTTGGATAGAAGTTCACTAACTAAAAACTTCTGTAAAAATAATATGCTATGTGCTTATATAGAGCCCTATTTAATTGGCAGAATTGCAATTTAATAAGGCTATAGGCAACTTCACAATGCCATCTCATATGCTAGATACATAACTCAAATTAGTGAGATAAGAGGATGGGTGGCAGATATCAGGCTCATGGATGCAGCACAGGAAAAAGATCATACCAGACATCAAAGTTAGTTATCAGTACAGTTTTTGAATAATGAGTAATTCTAGTTTAATGTCTAAAATGTTTACAAACAGTGCTAATTACACTAATTGTTTATCTTGAGTCTTATTTTCCATGTAATGTTCTCTTATTCTACGTACACAACAGAGTCGACCATGTGTGAGAGAGAACGCTAATTTCAACTCCCAGCTTTGAGATTGGGCTATAAACATAACTCGGTTTTAAACCTGGCTGAGGGTCTCATAGGAGCAAGCTTTCAAAGGTAAATTTACACTAATGAAATATACAGTATTTGTCTAAGCTTTTAGGCTGCATCTTGAAAAGTTCTTAAGTTCAAAATAATTTAAAGCCACTCTTTAGGCATTTTGTTCTGAAAATGTTCATCTAATGTTATGCTCCTTAATGCAATTGTCATAAGAAATGTGCCCTTCATTTACTTCTTAGATTCCCTAAAAGGAAGATATTCTAACCTTCAGGAACCAGAGTAACAGATTCACAGCTTCTGGATCCCCCCCCCCCCCCCCCCCCCCATCTCCCTGCTCTCTGAAATGTAGGGTAGCAAGTTTCACAACCTAAGGCCATGCCCACAGTGGAGGGGCTTCACACTTTCAGTGTCCCGTGATGCTCAGACACATAAGCATGACACTGTCTGCTTGTTAGCTGCATAAGACAATAGTAAAATGAAATCCCTTAATTGTGGGTGTTGCCTTATGTCACAGTTGTAAAGTGTGCACCCTACATGAGAGAGAACAGGAAGAAAAGGAAAGACTCCAGAAGCTGAGAAGGTTTAATTTGTATAAGACAATTACAGTTAGGAGGATACAATTAGTTAAAGGGACATGGAAGGTTTCTGGATTCCACTAGAAATAAAATATATACAAATGAATGTCTTAACTTTTATTTACTTTTATTACCTTTCTTGCCTAAAATCATACAATTTGTACCGGTTTCAGTCGGCCTTCTGTAGCTCAAGCCTCTCCTGAATGCACAAAATGAGAATTGCAGTTGGTAAATTAGCCAAACAGTGACCACTGTCAAGGGGCAAGTTGCAGAATTTTGCCACTAACTGGTTGCTATGAGACAGGGCAAAACCTGCACTTAAGTACACTGTCTTCATGAGCTGCAGAGGGAAAAACAGTTAGGAACTATTTGTAAGTTTTTAGACAGAAAAAAAAACAGAGAGTTTACTCACTTGTATAAAATACATAAAGGTAAAGAGATACGTAGGTATACTACTGTATATTCCTAGTGAAATCCAGAAACCTTCCATGTCCTTTAAGTCACCTAGTTAAAACATTTATAGAAAACAAAAATAAATGCCCAATGAGTGTCTTTATGTTTAGTATCTTTTATTTTAAGATATACGGGTTGTGTGATTTATATTATGCCATTCATTTTTTTCATTTTTTTCCTCTTTTCAAATCTCACTAATTGAAAAAAAAATATATTTTCTGAAAGATAAATTGTAGATTTTCTATTTTTTTTTTTTACTTTTAATTAAGGACACTATACACATTTTATGTAGATATATACAATGAGGTATACAACAATCACATAGGAAGAAGCAAATATATTTATTTTTGCAAATAAGAGCACTGTACATGTACTTTCTTTATATCATTAATAAAACTTCACTGACTATTATTGCCTACACATCTTTCATCATAAATCACTTTTATCATTTCTAAATAGTGTTCAGATTACCTGACATTCATGCTTCATTTGAATACATTTTTATGCTATTCATCTTTATCCTAATAAAATATTTTGGCTAAATGATTGAAAGTATATGGAAATAGTGATTTTCAATTGCTCAAGCTTCTTGTTCTAAAATTGCAGTGTTTCAAACTGTAAAATGTATTAATGATTTGAAGCACTCCAGTACATTTAAACTACTGCACAGTATACAGGGATTTAAAATTGTTGGAGCTCTACAATATTTTTGTTATAAGTGCCGCCATTTGGGATTAAGCCAACCAGTATTTTCCTGTAGGAAGATGTATTAAACTTGCATGATTTTTATAGCTTAGATAAAGAATAAAAAAAGTAAAAGTGGCTGGCACAGAAAACATAGCACTCTTTGTATAATTCAAAATTTGTTTCCTAAGTGAAATCAGTTATGAGCTTGCATAGTCAAGGATTTTAAATCAAAGTTAAAGGGTTTATTTATTCCACAAACAATATAAACAATTATTTCTTACTGTGATGAAATTGAGACCCTTCTCCAGTTGTTAGTTAATTGTTTTTTTTTTCTGTCTTTAATATGACATAAATGTAATATATTAGTGGATAATATCGGAAGACTGCAAGAGGCCATTGTTTCCATGTTCCGTGGGTCTTGGGGCACATAAGTGCCCACATGTCCATGTTGATAGGCACTAGCACACCACAGGCCTTCCTAGGGATTGTTTGTGCCGAATGTAACAGGCTTCCTTGTGTTATCTGAGGGGGTTTCACTGTTCACAACATGTGTGTTATTCAATAAAGAAGAGAGTTAGAAGAGACATTTTCGAGCTGTGCTCTGTGATCTCTAAGGATGATTTGTCAGGTGTATTAGTCCTCCTACTAAATGCTTGTATTCACCTAGATCATGAGGATATTGGGATCAGGTGGCATCTTCAGTCTGCTTGTGTAAGCTGGAATCAGGTTGCAGTATAATTTCTATTAACCCACCTACTGGAGATGACCTGAGTCATGGTGGGAAATATAGGGCTCTACTTGTTGCTGGTATAAATGGAACAACTAGCTCTTTTTTGGAATAGCTATTACTGCTATGATGAAAATTCACCTAAACAAAAGTTATTTGTACAGTATGTGAAATAGCACACTTAAGATAGGATAAATTATATGTGAAACGTGTAGTACCAGTCATTTTTTACTTTTAGTGCTTTGTACTTGAGGAGGTAAAAACTTCCATATATTTTTTTTGTTTGTGTTAGTTACACATTACAGTGTTAGCTTGTAACATTACTGGCTCTGAAGACCAAGTGGTCCAACAAGATTATACATTCAAAATTCACTGACACAAAGAAATCATGAAAAAGTAAAATGCAGAAAAAACAGAGTAGCAATAGAAAAGATAGAAAGCACAGAACTATTACGTACATACATACAGTATTATAACTTCTGTTTTTGAGCTATTTTATGTATATAAACAACTTTTTAACAAATTGACATTTCCTTTTTAGAGTGAAGAATTGGCCCTCTCATTTAAAAAACTGTTACTTAAATGGTAAAATAAAAAACCTCATTCCACAAATCCAATAGGTATATACTCTCTATTGCAAGTCAGCCCACAGTATCAGAATTTCTTGTACCCATGCACTGCCCTTTACACTGTAGTGTTGCTATACAGTTCTTCTATGAACTGAAGTAAGATTGACACCATCCTACTTCCCCAGCTACAACAAATAAAAATAATATGCCATTACCAGGGGTGTGTATCTGCCTATGTCCATGAGTTCCAGGACCAGGGTAGGACATTTTCAATGGACAGCAAGCACACAGTGATATATTTCCTGTTGGACTGTGGACTACAGTGCTCTGCTTTTTCATGTACATATTGATGTATATGTGTATATAATATGTGTGAATATGTTTCCTTTGCTATGAATGAATGTAGTGGGGTTAATGACCCATCTGCCTATGTTGTGCTACCACATCATACATAAAATGAGCCAGGATATCCTTAAGGACCCCTTCAACACCCTTGTGCTTTAGGAGTAGGGTCCCCATCAGGCCCTAACACTATATAAAAATCTATGATTGCCCTAGGTATGTCCTATGAAACCCTAAAATCCCTAATCCTTTTGGGGGACCCTATGGGGTCCCTAAAGCTTTCTTGCTATCTCCATGAGGGTTCCTATCAACCTTCATGACACATAGCATTAATGCATTATCATGGGGTCCCTATGGACATTGAAATCAGAGAGTACTATTATGTTCCCCTATTCTGATTGGTAGAAGTAGCAATATGGTTTAATAATAGTCTTGTCCTAATCTAAATAGCTGTAAATAGTTTAGGCTAATCTCTTAAATATCTGCTAATGTTCTTCACATGCCTGATGTTTTTCCTAAACTACAAATGGTTGTATTTTATTTTCTAATACAACAAGGTCAGATTAATCTACACCTTTATAAAACCTAATATAATCAATATCAAGACACATGCCATAAACTGGTAACACTTTGTCACTGTTTACATAAAATTACCAATTAAAATAGCACCTGAGATAATTTAAGAAATCTATACAAGAAGCAGCCTTCTCATTTGTAAGGTCTTTATCAATATCAATGTTTAATTTTACCCTGGAGAAATAAATTATTAACAATATCTCTCTATGTTAATGGAGTGTCACTGTAATTTATTGCAGTAAAATGAGGTCATGTACAGTAAAGTGCAGAGAGGCTGCCAGCAGGCATTGATATAATTTTAGTCTGCATTATGAATCAAAGCATTGACATTAAAATGGTTTAAGGCAACACAAATATTTGTTCATTTAAGAAATAAAATATATCTTCGGTGACTACCAATTAAATATTGTAATGATTTTTCTTAAAAGTTACACAGATAAGTATATTTACAAGATAGGAATATTTTTACTTAGAATCAAGTTTTTCTTTAATAATCAGTTTTTATCATGCTGTCAATTTACAATTATTTGGCGTCCACCGTTGGTGCTCATTGCAAAGCTGTTGGTTGTTTGTGTGCTATGAGCAACGTTGGCGGTGGTTTTTTGTATGCTAATGAAGTAATTAATAAATTAATTAATTAATATACTTTACCTATTTTGAAGTAATACACGCAGGAAGAATTGTGTTGAAGAGCTGACAATCTGATGACAATTGATGTTGCTGCAGCATACAATGTCGGTTTTCCCTGTTGTGGAGCTGATGTGTAAGTGTCAGCAATGTGTGCAGTGTGTAGTGTAAATAGTGTGCGTGAGCGAGGCAAATCCAGGGTAGCTGTGTATTTCCGCATTGTGTAAGTTAGTGTTGTAAAATGGCGGCTAATGTGTATGTGGTACGCGGCTGTGGATGATTTAGCATCCTTGTTAATAGTGTATCTTGGACCTCGTACGGCTTTTTTGGAAAATCCATATGTGCTTGGTGATGTTTTGCATGCTTAGGGTCCTGTAGCCTCGTTTTGGCTTTTTTTAGCAGCCATTTTTTCTCTTGCTTAGGAGATTTTCGTGTGTCTAAACTCTTGAATTTGGACTTAAATGGAGGTGTAACTTCACTTGCAGAGGTCCAGGGTGCCCCCCTTGCTATGGGTAAGCTTTTTCTATGCATTTGGTGTGTGTATTTATTGTGTTTCTATTGTTTTCATGTTCGCACAGGTCAGGCGTTAAGGTCGTATTTTTGCGTCCTTGTTAATAGTGTATGTTGGACCTCGTACGTCTTTTTCGTAAAATCCGTATGTGTTTCGTGTGGTTTTGCGTGTTTAGAGTCCTGTAGCCTCGTTTTTGTTTTTTTCGGCAGCCATTTTTTCTCTCGCTTAGGGGATTTTCGTGTGTCTAAACTCTTGAATTTGGACTTAAATTGAGGTGTAACTTGCAGAGGTCCAGGGTGCCCCCCCCCCTTGCTGTGGGTAAGCTTTTTATGTGTTTATTGTGTGTATTTATTGTGGTTTCAATGTTTTCTTGTGTGCGGGGTTCGGGCGCTAAGGTCATAAATTCTGTAAATTCGGCGCTCCTTGCCAGTGAAGCGAGGGCCGCAGTTGCTGCGGGCTCGCTATGCGACCCCGCAGCGTTAGCAACAACCTGCTTGCTCCCAACTATTATAGGTGACTAGCGAATTGCCTGTCAAAAAATGATGGCAATGAAATTGTAAGTGAGCTAATGCTGTTTGGTGTATAATAAAATAAATAATAGAATAATAAAGTAATATACTTTACCTATTTTGAAGTAATATATGCAGGAAGCATTGTGTTGAAGAGCTGGCAATCTGTTTTGATGTTGCTGCAGCATTAGTTCTGTTGAACTGCTGTGTAAGCGTCATGAATGTGTGGAGTGTAATAGTGTGCGTGCGCGAGACAAATCCGTTAGCGTAGCTGTGGCCTTCCGCATTATATAAGTTATCGTTCTAAAATGGCGGCTCATGTGTGGTAGGCGGCTGTGCTTGATTTAGCGTCCTTCGTTTTGGATGTCGTCCGACTTTTTCGGAATATCGGTAGCTGTTTAGTTGTGTTTTGCGTGTTTATGGTGGTGTTTTGCGTGTTTAGGGTCCTTTAGCCTCATTTTCGTTTTGTTCGGCGGCCATTTTTTCTCTCGCTTATGTGATTTTCGGGTGTTTAAACTCCAAAACTTGTACTTAAATCGAAGTGTAACTTTACTTGCAGAGGTCCTGGGTGCACCACCTTGCTGTGGGTAAGCTTTATATATGTTTGTTGTGTGTATTTATTGTGTTTCTAATGTGTTTGGGGTCGCGCGGGTTGCGTCCTTGTTTTCGAATCTCGTATGTCTTTTTCGGGAATTCCGTAGGTGATTGGTGGTGTTTTGCGTCTTTAGACTGCTGAGCCTCGTTTTCGGTTTTTTTCGGCGGCCATTTTTTCTCTCGCTTATAGAATTTTTCAGTGTCTAAACTCTTTTATTTTGAGTTAAATTGAGGTGTAACTTTAGTTTTCGAGGTCCTGGATGCCCCCTCTTCCTGTAGGTAAGCTTTTTATGTATTTGTTGTGTGTATTTATTGTATTTTTCACGTTTTGATGTGCGTGGGATGCGGCCGTTTTTTGCGAGGTCGTAATTGGTGGTAAAGTGTCTCGTATTTCCCTTTCCTAACTACGTAAATTTTGTGAGCCCGCAAGCGTTAGCAACAGCTCGCATGCTCACAACTATATATGTGATTATTCTTTACTGTAGTTTCCATATTCTTTACTAGGCCTGCTTCTTGCAGCTTATTTCTCAACTGGGTTTGTCTTTGTTAATTAGTAAGCATTCCATTAGAACTAATGAGAGCACTGGCAGTTGTATATGACACCTTCTCATTCTGAAAATTCAAAATTCCTGTATATTGAAAGTCTTCTCTCACCTCATGAAGATAGTCACTGAAAACTAAAATGACAGATTCCACATTGCATATAAAATATTAAAGAAGTGGCAGTATTTTTTTACATTCTGAAACCATGTTGCCATTTCTTAAATTACTTCATCTATACCTTTCTGCCATTGCCGTTCCCTTCTTTTCCAGCATCAGAGTCTTCTCTAGGGAATTCTTCTCGTGACATGGCCAAAATATTTGAGCTTTATCCTCATGATCATACCTTCCAGTGAGCAGTTTGTCTTGATTTCCTGTAGTATGGATTTATTGGATCTTCTTGCAGTCCAAGGGGCTCCAAGCAGTTTTCTTCAACACCACAATTCAAAAAAGTGTCAATTCTACGGAGCTCAGTCTTCTTTTTGGTCCATGTAATCAGTTCTCTTTACTACATATTAAAGTGTCAGCTCACAGTTACATACAGCCTCATTAAATTCTGGGACCGTAAGTCCAATGTGAAGCACGTAACAGCTGTGGGCTTGAAATTTGGCTGAGTTACGTTGCTACTAAATTATAAAGGGCTGCGAGCTACAGGCTGAAGACGGAAATCGTAGCTCGTTCATAGAACGTTGGATTTAAAGCCGTGCGGACGATCAATTATTGTAGACCATAGTTACGGGTTTAGACAGAGCCAATGGAAGAAGAGATCGTCAGTGTTACGTCACTGAAAAAAGGGTAGGTTATTTTTCAAAGTCCTACGGGCTAAAATTACAGTTTGCGATTGGACCCACATTCTAGATGTAATCCAATACTGATAAAGCCGTAAATATGATATTCTATTACATGCGAGTTAAACAGTATATGTATTAACACATTGATTGCAGGGATCGATATAACATGAAATAAAGTATTTTTTGGACTAATTTGGGAGCTTGAGAATGTTGTGCTATTAATTGTAAGACCTAACATCACTTTCCCTTTTAATAAATGTACAGTAGTGAGTTTTTATTTGCATTACAAGTGCTACGTATTGGACGTTACCCCCATTGCGGGTCCTCTCGAGCACACGTTGGACTTTGGGCTCCATTTGCGTGTTACCGGCTAGCTCACAGGTGACTTTTTTGCTATTTAGTAGCTGAATTGAACAAGTAGCGGTCACGGGCTTCACAGATCAAAGGATTTGCGGGCTGCGAAGTTCCACGTTCACGTCCCGTAGGCATTATTTTCTGCAGCCAGGTTTAAGAGGCCAATTTAATAGCTCAAAGTCATGAGAGCTAAGCTACGAGCTACAATTTTCAAAAACGTAGGAATTTAATGAGTCTGATAGTTACATAGTAATTGAGGTTGAAACTTTTTTTTCAACCTTTTTAGATCTCCTCTGATCCTTGTATTATGTGGATTAATTGTGTTGAAATAATAAATATTTTTTCACCAATAGATTAATAGCGGTCTTATTTAATCATGGCATCCTTGAACTTCATCTTACTCTTTATTCTGTTTTGTCTTTTTTCAAAATATGGGTGTGGATAGTTTTATATTATAAGGAAAAATATTAATCTTTGGAAAAATTACTGCTGAAGGTCCAATTTTTATATGGTATCTTTTGAATGACTAATCTTGATGATGGGCAAATATTTTTAGACAGCAAAAACATTATTTTTTTTTTACATTTTTATCTTTTTTCTTTGTAATTCTTCTTTATTATCTGCTTCTAATTTATTTTCTGAACCAATTATTTCTGCTCTTTTTTCAGGCAGGTTTCCCATTTAAAGCGCTATCTGTTCTAGCTGCCACATCACAGTTGTACAGATAAACTCTTCTACATATCCAGAAGTATATCAACAAAATTCAAAATTGTAGACTCCACTGTAACATAATCCCACGTATAAAGTAAGAAATGAAAGGTTATATTGTTTGTTTGTTTTTACATTCTTTACATTCTATGCTTAATTTCTAGTGTAGTTTTTAGAAAGATTATAGATGTATTCTAAGGTTGAAAAGGGCTATGTGTGAGTGCATGATTATTAGTTGGTCATCAAAAACTATATCTATTTATATAAAAGTAAATTTGCTTTAATAGATTTGTGTGTGGGCTATAAATATGTCTAACTATAATTAAATCACATGATTATCTATATATTTCTCCTAAAGAACTAAACAATTACCATAAGCAGTAAACGTGCAATAAATATAAAAGGTAATCCACACAAAGCAAGGAGGGAATGAATAGAAGATCAATACCTATTTTTTTGAGAGTGCCAACTAAGTCATATGATATTTATGATTTAACAGGATGGATAAGCTTTTAAGCCAGGAATTTTGAATCTTCCTTTTCTCGTTATGAGACTGAATGACTAATCCCTGAAGAAAAATAAACATGATTAATTCATAACAGCAGTTAATGTTAGTGTCTGGTGGTTGTTGCTGATGATGTCACAACACAAAATAAATGCCCTCAGAAGGAAGGTTACACATACACACAAACATCTATCTATCCATCCATCCACCCATCCATCCATTTATCTATCTATCTATCTATCTGTCTATCTGTCTATCTGTCTATCTATCTATCTATCCATCTATCCATCTATCCATCCATCCACCCATCCATCCATTCATCTATCTATCTATCTATCTATCTATCTATCTATCTATCTATCTATCTATCTATCTATCTATCGAAAAATCAAATCAATTAAAGAATGCATATATTATCTAACTAATGCTGCCTCTATTTAACTGGTGCATTTTCTGTCCACTCTCTACACTCAGCAGGATGATGCAAGAAACGCATGGGATGGAGGAGGGAGGGAACCATGAGTACTCTAGTTCTTGGCGGGTTACTGTCTGTGAACTGCAGTATTTTGTTTTTAAGCCCTATTATTTTATAGGTTTTTTTAAGATAAAAAGGGCGCTAGTTAATCTGGCCATGGGCAGAGATCAGTTGAGTCTGAAAATCGATCCCAGATTATATGAACCGGGGACACAAGAAGATTGCAAAAATAATTTGTAATGCGCCAACACCATACACCAACAGCGCCAGGCACGCGGGACACAGACGAACAACGCCAGACCCGCAGGACTTTGAAAATACACAACGCAAAAGACAGTAACTCTTACCCCAACCCCAGGCAGGCGGGACTTTTGAAAATAAAACCAACGGCAGACAGCGTGGCCACGCAAAGATTCAACAGAGACACAGAGGAGAAAGACACAGGGAAGGGACAGGGGGAAGATGGTAGAAAGAGACACATGGCATTCCCAAGCACAAAAGTTGCAAGTTGCTGAGGCCTCTAATGATTGGTGAAGTAGATGGGAGGAGAGGCCTGCAATGACCGCCAAAGGCGCTTACCACAGGTCTCGTAATGAACGCCAAAGGTGCTCAGAGAGGGCAGAACATCACATTGTGTGGCAAACAGCATTGCCAGGTTTCAAATTTTATTGCAATCATTTTTGATGGGCAAGTCGCAAGTAAAACAGAATAATGCCTTTACATTCTCTAATAAAAATATATTACCCTTCTTCTGTAACAACTATATCCGGCTTTCTGCAATAAGACATTAATTATACACCTTTTACTTGTGTTTACCAAGTCTTATTTGTTTCCTCTGATAACTAAATAGTATTCAATTATATAAGATGACATTTGTTTTAATTGTACTTCAAGAATATTATCTTGCTGCTATTTTCACTTTGGTAGTTTGTTAGTGCAGTCTCTCAAATGCTTGACATTTCGTAATAAGCTTTGAGCATAATTATATCAAAATGTCAAATCAATATTTATTTAACTTTGTTAAAAAGGCTGAAAGCAGACCGCATGTTGCTTAAACCTTGAAGAATTCCAACCAAACCAAACATGTTTTTCTTAAGGAAATGTTGCTATATTAATAAATTAAAAGAAGCTTTTCCAATGCAAAAATAATCAACAAAGCATATTTTATTACTGTTGTCTTATGTGAAAAAACAATAAATGTATAGTATAATATATATTAATAACAAAATGTTTTCTTTTTAATATAAAGATGCAAATTGTGGTGTATTTCTGTCAGTGCCAACAAGACCCAGGCCTAGGGCAGTACATATGTTGTCAAGCCAGCAGGGGCTTCGAATTCTCTGGTGTAGCAACACCAAACAACACAAAATACAAAAAGACAGAAGAAATAATTGTTATGACGTTGATCAGAGGCAGGCAGGACATACATGGACAAGATACATACATGGTTAACTAGCAGAGAGGCCAGTCCAGGAAGCTAAGAGAATTGACAGTATCCATAGTCCAGAGTTAAAGAACAGAACATTATAACTGGGAATGCTTGTCACAAATCTATGCATTTAAAAAAACACTGTTTATATAGGCTGTCCTCGAGATACACATGGCATACGTCTTTAGGTAGGATTTGTTTGTAGCATGGATGCCTGTTGAGTAATACTAACATTAACAACAATACTATAATGGCTCATATGTGATAAAGTGTAATACTGTAATAATAATAATACCCATGTACTGTAATTATAAGTTATTGTGCTCTTTCTTTTAATTTAAATAGACAGAACAAAAACACAAACTCATATAAAAAGCCTTAGTAGCCTGTTTTTCGAATCCGTTCTTAAGTATGGGTCGTATGTAGTCTGGAGACCTTATGTACACAATTTGCTTTTTACAGTTTATACAATACACCTAACAAAAGACTGAGGCGCACTATTGTGCCTTGGCACACCCTTTAAGAATCACTAGTCTACAAAATTAAATACTCTTTAGTCATGTACATTACATTAGTGGAAATTATGTAAGGCGGATGAATAGGAAAATATTCAAAGGGCACAACCTCAAGATCCCAGTACAGACCATTAAATGTTTCTATATGCACAGAAATATCAGTATACAGTGATTTTTTTTGTTTGTAACCAAACATACTGCATATATACATAAACACGCAAGTACTTGTAATAATCTTACTATAGCACATAGCAAGGACAAGTAATTGAGGTATGTGGGTTTCAAAAATGTAATTAAGCCTGTGGAAATATAAACTCAAATACGCCAACAAATACATTGTCTATATATCTCAACAACAACAACAATAATAATGGAAAGGTGAATGGCCCTCCTGCACCTCCCCCGGACCTCTTGTGGCTCCCACGTCCCTCTGCATGTTCCAGAGGCCCCTCTCGGACCTCCCACTGCCCTCTGCCATCCCTTGTTGTCCCCCTCAGCCCACTGCAGGCCTCGTTTTCTCCCATCAGCCCTCTGTGGCCCCGTGGCACCTTTCAGCCACCTGTGGCCCATTTTGAACCCAATGGCATTCTGCCGACTCCTATTGTCCCCTCAGCCCCCCTATATGTGTATGTACACACACACAAATATATATATATATATATATATATATATATATATATATATATATATATATATATATATATATATATACACATACACACATATATATATATATACAATGGATATAAAAAGTCTACACACCCCTGTTAAAATGTCAGGTTTCTGTGCTGTAAAAAAATGAGACAAAGATAATTCATTTCAGAACTTTTTCCACCTTTAATGTGACCTATAAACTGTACAACTCAATTGAAAAAGAAACTGAAATCTTTTAGGTAGAGGGAAGAAAAAACATGAAAATAAAATAATATGGTTGCATAAGTCTGCACACCCTTAAACTAATACTTTGTTGAAGCACCTTTTTATTTTATTACAGCACTCAGTCTTTTTGGGTATAAGTCTATCAGCATGGCACATTTTGACTTGGCAAGATTTGCCCACTCTTCTTTGCAAAAACACTCCAAATCTGTCAGATTGCGAGGGCATCTCCTGTGCACAGCCCTCTTCAGATCACCCCACAGATTTTCAATTGGATTCAGGTCTGGGCTCTGGCTGGGCCATTACAAAACTTTATTTTTCTTCTGGTGAAGCCATTCCTTTGTTGATTTGGATGTATGCTTTGGGTCGTTGTCATGCTGAAAGATGAAGTTCCTCTTCATCTTCAGCTTTCTAGCAGAAGCCTGAAGGTTTTGTGCCAATATTGACTGGTATTTGGAACTAAGGCCCCAGTTCCAGCTGAAGAAAAACAGCCCCAAAGCATGATGCTGCCACCACCATGCTTCACTGTGGGTATGTTGTTCTTTTGGTGATGTGCAGTGTTGTTTTTGCGCCAAACATATCTTTTGGAATTATGGCCAAAAAGTTCAACCTTGGTTTCATCAGACGATAACACCTTTTCCCACATGCTTTTGGGAGACTTCAGATGTGTTTTAACAAAATATAGCCTGGCTTGGATGTTTTTGGATGTTTTTCTTCATAAGATAAAGCTTTTGTCTTGCCACTCTACCCCATAGCCCAGACAAATGAAGAATACGGGAGATTGTTGTCACATGTACCACAGAGCCAGTACTTGCCAGATATTCCTGCAGCTCCTTTAGTGTTGCTGTAGGCCTCTTGGTAGCCTCCCAGACCAGTTTTCTTCTCGTCTTTTCATAAATTTTGGAGGGAGCTCCAGTTCTTGGTAATGTCACTGTTGTGCCATATTTTCTCCACTTGATGATGACTGTCTTCACTGTGTTCCATGGTATATCTAATGCCTTGGAAATTCTTTTGTACCCTTCTCCTGACTGATACCTTTTAACAATGAGATCGCTCTGATGCTTTGGAAGCTCTCTGTGGACCATGGCTTTTGCTGTGGGATGCAACTAAGAAAATTTCAGGAAAGACCAACTAGAGCAGCTGAACTTTATTTGGCATTAATCAGAGGCACTTTAAATGATGGCAGGTGTATGCTGACTCCTATTTAACACAATTTGGAATGTGATTGCTTAATTCTGAACACAGCTACAACCCCAGTTATAAGAGGGTGTGCAGACTTATGCAACCACATTATTTATTTATTTTTATTTCTTCTCTCCACCTAAAAGATTTCAGTTTGTTTTTCAATTGAATTGTACAGTTTATGGGTCCTATTAAAGGTGGAAAAAGTTCTGAAATGATTTATCTTTGTCTAATTTTTTTACATCACAGAAACCTGACATTTTAACAGGGGTGTGTAGATTTTTTATATCCACTGTATATATACTGTGTGAGTTGATGTTGGAGGGAGTTCAGGAAGAGCAAAATAAAAATTGTGCCCGCCCCCTCCCTCCTTTTGAACCGGGGCTCCCCATGCACTAGCTCTGCCACTGGGTTGATGTACTGGTGTTGGTATACATCTGTTTCTTTGAAATAAAAGAAAGAGCACAATAGTTTCTGTAACTTATGATTACAGCACATGAGTTTTATTATTATTACAATATTTCAATGTATTATTTACCACATTTTAAACAAGAGGGGTGGCGAAGAGATAGGGCACCATTCCCTATCACAGGTGACCACGATTTTACAATCCCGGTTCCCACGTAAGCATCAGTAGATAAAGGTGTGACGATCCTGGGGTAGGGGCCTATTGCTGCCCAGGGCCACCTGCTTAGACTACAGGTTAACTACCCACAAGGACCATTTGGGTTCTTGGAAACCTCTGCACCAGTACCCTGATATCTAGCCTCTGTATCAGTCAGAGCCTCCACATCAGGAATCAACACTTACAGGAGTCTCATTAACCTTCCTGTCTATATGTTTCCAGAAGTGAACTGTCTTTTTTTTTAGAAGTCAGCAATATTTATCGCAGTTAGATACAGAGGGGGTGTTTACAATGTAATAATGACAGGAAGTGGCAGACAATTACAGGAGATGACCCCACATGGGGTCTAACAGAAGCTTCCTGAGAGCAATAGGCTTAACCTCCAATTCACATCCTGCCATCTCTAGCACATATCAGAAGTGATTAACTTCATCTTGCAAACAATGGGACAAAACAGATTACAAATACAATAGAGGTGCTTATGTACATAATCCTGAGCTGGAGTCATGCTGTATGTCCTGTAATGGGCTAAGATCCAGAAACTGAAAAAGGGGTCTGTGATAAGAGGTACAACCCTCACCTTGGATAACCTCATACAATGAGGTATTTTTAGCACTTCCCAATCTGTAACTGCTGTACGATTGGTACTTCTGGTTCTACTGCTGTTCTGTCCAGTACTCCAAGAATCCACAACACAATGTGGTGGTGTTTATATATATATATATATATATATATATATATATATATATCAATTAGGTGAACCGTAATTTGGTCACTATATATCACAATGATGAACACAACCACGTCTAGAATAAACGATTACATGTAAATGTATTGATGTTTAAATATTAAAACATTAAAAAAGGGGTCCTAGACACATTTACCCACTCTGAAATGTGGCTTTCTCAATGATCAAATTACCCATACACCGACGAATACAAGCACACTGTGGAAGCGACACAGAGTACAGACAGGTATACACTGTCCCTGAAAAAGCACCATTTATTACCGCATATTAGCCATTATAGTTGTTATAGTTGTTATTAATATTATTATTTTTATTCTTCTGGGACCCAAGCTGCATACAAATCCGGTTTCAGAGGTTGCCAGGAAGGTATGTTGTCCTTAATTCAGGGACTGAATATAATTCACTTTCAGTTGGAAAGTGAGGCATCTAAATTGTACACTTATTGTGTATTAAGTAAAAAATGTCCATTTGGTTTTAATGCAAAATGTATTCTCTGCTGCAATTTAACATTTATGTTTTATATTATAGACTAAAAACTAAAATTGAGTGTTTGAAACAATTAATGTAAATAATGATAGACCTAGCAGGTGGTATAAAGTGCAAGATATAAAACACACGGAGTAATTAATGATAATGTAGGATGGTGGAAAGCATTAAACAAGTAAATAATTGAAATATAAAGATACATTGATGTAAATTACCCGGCTACTCACTATCACTGGTTTGAAAACCTCTAGTATTTCAGCAGAAGGCAGAGCCAGCCTTACATTGACCAACTGACCATTGAGAAATAAAATATTATTACATCATATGGCACATTTGTAATGCCATAATAACTCTAATTCCCTTGGAAATTATTCATGTTATAAATATTAGCCTAGCAAGTCTTGAAGAGGAAAATGTTTAATTCAGGAATATTCCATCATTGCTTGTACACTGGCTATCTGAATTCCAATAATCATTTAACAAAATATAACATTGCAATTGTTTTTTTAATTTTTGCCCCAATAACTGCCTTTACAGGTGTAGTCTGAAATGTGCAGGTGAAGTTAAAATGTGTATGACTCAAAAGATAGATATAATGATGGTGGTGTGGTGTGAGATCTCATATATATGTCACAAGTGACACAAGCTATTAATTACTCTAAATGCTCTGATTTCATATGGGCCCAATACAGTTCATGTTCTTAAATAAGAAAAAATGCATTTTGATACTGTAACGGATCTACTGGCACCCCGACCGGGTACCTCCGTTGATAGACGCGTCCTAGTTTGCGCCGAGGCCTACAAGCACCGCACCGGACACCACCACAGCCACAGACTCCACAATCGCCGTAGCTTAACTGGAGCCATGCCGTCTTCCTTCCACCCTGTATGAATCTCCAGCATCCAGGATCGTGTGGGGAAGACCTCTCCTCTGAGGAGATTACATCAGGAACAAGGGTTCAGTTGGTACAGCTCAAGGGAGTATGCAAAAGCATAGCAATCCCCAGTATGATATAGAGATCCCCTCCAATAACGAGACGAGGCTACGTTTTGAAGGGTCAAGAAGAACTCTTCTTTAATGACAGGGGATCTCCTTTTATGCAATGGTGCCCTCTGAAGGGCTACACCCACATAATTATCACAGCCAATTATCTACATGGTTCATCCCCCACGTCTCCTCCCCTCAGATAACAGGTAACACAATTAAAACAGACACAATTTTAACCACATTCTGGATGTACCCCAAAAACAGGGGGTACACCTTTAAGTCATAGACACATAGAGGGACAATAGGTGAGTCACACCTCCCTGGCAACTTGATATAATCAGACATGGATTAGATCAGCCTTCTTTGTTCTTATGTTTGAGAATGAAAACACTTTATACAATCGACTTTCTTATCTGTAATAGGATTATCTATTAGCCTAGTAGCTGTGATATTCTGAGCCAATATATTCTGTAGAACATAAAACAACATATCTACAGTACAGCAATGTGATCATATTTTAACCATATTTTAACCAAGAATTAAATAACGATAAAACAGGGTAAAACAGTGATGGGTTCCGTTACAGATACCTCTGGACTGGAGAGATCCATGATACATTGGTGGAAGTTGTGTGTGTGAGAGGGGCGTTTACATTTCTGAAGAGCAGGGCATGCTTATCATTTCCACATCCCACTTCTAATCTTTAAAAAATGCTGTTGATAAAGTCATTAGCTCAAAGGGTGGATTGTGCTGTTGATTTATGCATACAATTATTCAACATTCTGTATCAATCAATGCCCTTCCACTAAGAAAGCTTAATTACGTTCAATTGTAGTTATGTTTATTTACTTGTAATCTTAATGTATTCAATAAAACTTGTGGTGCATTGCCCTGTTGCTGGTCAGCCTTCTAACCACTGTATATACACACCAGTGGACTTTGTGATGTTATGTACTGTAACCCAAATCTAATGACATGTATGCTTATTTAAAGAGATGTAAGAGCCTCCATTGTGCTTTTCCTATAGGAACAGGAAGGGTTATGTGAAGAACAAAACAAACTTCTGATAATCATTTTAAGAAAACCCATATGATTCTCTTACTGACAGAAATTCACTTTGGGTGCAAGATCCATATATATACAAGAATGGCCAAATATAGCTAAAGCTTTGAACATAACAATTATTTCTTGAAGCCAGGAAACAGCAGGTGCCATAACTTATACACCCGTTTCACACAACTATGTCTCCTCACTTCCAGAACAAATAGTAAGAAACCCAGTACATATATAGAAATAGGTTAGCACTCTAAATAGACAAAATTATTAGCTTCATAAATAGGAATATGTGGTCCCCTGAACCCCAGTTATACAGAATGCATCACAACAAATCCTTGCAGACATTCACGTTAAGCAAAGTGCACTATTCCAGATATGTAGAAAAAGGGTGTTTTTCATTTTAATTTTGTCTGAGCACTAAAGAATCAAAATAATATTATCTTAAAAATAATATAATTAATTGTACATGATGTTCTCAAGTGCAGTGGGGACTTAGACCTTATACGCAGATATGTCTCTACCTAAAAGAAAAAAAAGGAGCATTTCAGCAACCATGTTATAATAAACAGACCAACATCTAGATTAATCTAGAAGATATAATTCTGTACGCACTAACAAATGGTATCCTAACCTCATTAGCTTTCCTACATCCCTTCTTTCTGAGTAAATCCTTCCTCTTAGACCTATATACCCTCTCATAATAAATGTAGTTTTTGTGGTTTCTAATCTCTGTTCCACTTGTGCCTCATCACTAACTATAAGTTTCACTCTTAGATAAAGGGAAAAAAATATCTCCATATGAAAGCTAGAATCTATACAATAAAGTGTCACCTTAATAACTAAATCCGTTTGTAATCCATTATCCACAAGAAAATTAACTGTTTCTACACCGTACTCTGCATTTAATTCACCAAGCCTCTCTCTTTAGCAGCATTTGTTTAAATTATGAATTTAATCAGGCCACTTATATATGGAACTAGTGATTTGACAGGTTGTAATGGCACTTTGAAGGTCAAAGCTTTAGAATCCGTTTTAGGGTATAAGATAAGCATTATGGGGTTGTTTAGAATGGGTAGGGGGGCAGTGATGTAAATTTGTATTTGTGTTGAGTGTATATTGATCGTCGAGATGTGTGTATTGTTTATATATATATAGAGTTGTTTACAAGCTTGCCTGGTATTTGGTGATAATATCTTCAGGCTAACCTTGTGTTAGCCTGAAGATTTAGACCCATCCTCTCAGAACCCTTTATAAGCATGCAATATTGACCTTTGTTTGTTTGTAGGAGCTTGAGAAAGTACCTGCGTGTCTGAAAATTTGGTCATATTTACTATATGGCTTGAATAAAATGCCCTTTGCTTAATGTTTGACTTGAGTGCCTTCAAGGATGTGTTGTGATAATAATAAACCCCATAAAACCATGGTAATTAAAAGAGACAGGGACAGGGACAATGAGTAAGATACATGAACATTATTCATAGTTTACCAACCCATTATTTAAAACAAAACACTTTAAATGAAAGTATGTTCAGTTTGGGCAATGTACTCGTTTGCTATTATCAGAAGCACAGGTACTGTAGGTGCATCAAGTGCAAGCACCAAGGCACACTGCAGGATAGGGGCCATGCGCTGTTGGCAACACTATGAAATAATTGCTAAAGGACCCTAGAGCTTGTTTTCTATATTGTTTTTTAATGATAATGGGAAAATGTTTTTAGAAAACAAAAAAATAAATAAAACACAACCTTTATATTTTGCAAATTTGATAAGCAATTACTCTATTGCATGGCTCCATTTTGATTCCCCCATATTCTCCTGTTACTTTCTCAGGTGAGTGTGGCTTTATAAACTAATGATCTTCCTTTAGTCCATCAGAGATATCTGGCAGATGAAACTACAAATACAATTTTTCAGACAGACACATATTCAGTTTCCACCCACCACAGGAAGTTGATTTGCTGAAGCCAACATTGTAGTTTCCATAGCTGCATAATTGCAAATGAAAGTTGATGAATTAGAGGCTGGAGTACTTTTTTTTACATTCTTTTTACCATGTTAGATATTTTTAAGTATCGTTCTTCAAAATAGTAAACAGGTAATTAGCTATTTTTCTTTTTATTGAGACCTACGATATATATAAGAAGAAGTTGCTAAGGGGCCCGAACCAGGCTAGTGGCAGTAACTTCTGCCCCTGGGCACCCGCCCATGAACCTCACCTACTCATTACTGGAACACACCCACGAGGTAGGGGCAAGCCCCTTTTTTGTTTTGTTTACCCCTGGCTCGGGCAACTCCCCTACCCACCGCTGTGACCAAAAAACACACATAAAAACACTATAATAACAAATACATACAGTAACAAATATCTAACTTACAATATCACAATATAACACATAATCATAGATATACATACATAACTGAAAACACACATGAATATAAATATAAATATATAAATATATATATATATATATATTTTTTTTTTTTTGTTAAACAATCTAACTACTATCATAAACAACAACTTTAGAAACCCTACCCACAAAATGCTAAATCCTGGGAGAGTGGGAGGGAGACTGATGCGCACCAGAACTCCCTCTTGAGTCCTACCCCGCGACCGGCCATCCAATCCACTCGCGCCCTATGCTCCTCTAGGTCAAAGGACCCTACTGTCAATCCCAGGGAGCCTGGGCTGCCATCCAGGTCCCCCAAGATCTGTCACATATTATTCAAATATTTTCCAGCGTTTTTGTTCAGCTATAAAACAATAATGACATAAAAGTAACATCAAGTTAAAATTATCATCCACACAAATGTTCAGAAACTATCTTTTGCATAATTATTGAAAAAAAGCTTCTTTCAATGTACTTTAAAAAAAATATATATTTTTAACCTTCTATTGCAAAGACAAAATGCATAAAATGTGTTTATGACTAATCTTTTTGATTCATGTGACTCATGCTTGCTTTTAGAAAATCTTTCAAAATATCCATTAATATTATTTTCAATCTTAACGACCTCCGTGATTATGTCCCTTATGCTACCAAATCCAATTTAATATTGTTTTTCTATGATGTTAATGCACTCTTCGTGCTTTAAGGGTTACACAATCCATAAAGAAGAATACTTAGAATGCTCTCTGGAGATTAAAGTGCTTTAATTCAGTAGCAGCTGCTGTTCTTACCACTTCTAAGAGACTTTATTACAGTTCTGAAAAAAACATCACAGAGACCCATGAATAATGCCATTTAATTTCAAAATACCTCAACTCTGATAAAAATGTCTTAAATAGACATGAGGCACATTTGGTTAGGTTAATTTGAATTTATGGGATTGCAATTGAAGTTGCCACACTTTAAATATGCTCTGCACATATTTTGGACCTGATAGATAGCTAACTCATTTACATATAATGAATATGTGATCACACAGTTAAGAGTGGGCTATATTTTACGTAGTATTCTCTCTCAGACATTTTTTTCTACATTTCATACTGTGAAAGAAATAGGGCCATATACTATGTGATGGGAAAAGTACTTTGAGCTATGGCAAGTCAAGTAAAATTCAGCTTCTGAAGAATTATATTAAAAATGTTTTCATTAATGTTTCAACTAATAATGAGCACCTAATCTGTCATTTAGACAAGTTCTCCTTATAAAGCTTTGGTAAATTATTGCCAAACATTATATTTTAATTACTATGTTTTAATTATATTTTTAAAATAGTCCAAATCAGTTTAATTACTGTTTATAACTAAATACAAAGCTTTTGAGAGTATTATTTCAACTCTGAAGTCATACTCTCATTTGCGTTATTATATTGTATTTTAATTCTGGATACATTATACTTTTGTAATTTGCTTATTGTACCCACTGTACTTTACTGTATCCTTGTAAATATCACTACATAAAGTGTTTCCACTTTATAAAGAGTAACAACAACAGCAACAATAATAATAATAATAATTATTATCTTAAAAAGCTTTACTTAGGTTAAAAAATAAATAAAATGTCTCACTCACAAAATGTCTAGGAACTGAATATCCAAACATATCACAACAGATACCTTACTCCTTACAATGAAGAAATCTTTTTTCGTAGCTCAGGGTGAATGACACTCTGAGCAAGCTCTAATCTATTTCCAGTTTTGGATATTGTGTGTTTTGGACATTTTCTGGTTTCTTCAGTACACACAAAGTCTTGACTTTGGCATTCTCCTTTTTTTGATGGATCTGTAGACAGGCAGACTCGCCGATAGAGGAAGATTCAGATCAAAGTTATTTTTAGAACCATGAAGACCAGAAACCAACCCACACAACTAGACATTAGAAATTACTAAAATAAGTCCCAGGGAAGGATATTGGGTGGGATGAGAGGCATTTACAAAATTATGTAACATAAGTCATAATAAAGCAGTTCTTTCAATTTACTGGGTACTAACAACCTCATTAAATTGGAGCTAAGATCAAACTCTTAGCACGTAGTGACATAAGTAGCACTACGTTGCTATTAAATTACCCTCTTTATCCGACATATAGCCGACTTGCGCTTGAAAACGCAGGCCGGCCGAGAAATGCCTAAGAGACAGGTAGCATGTAACGTTGCAGCCCGGAAACCCATTGATCTGTCATCCACGTAGCCCTTATGATCCAATCTTGCTATTAGATTGCTAAGAAGTCACACGTGAGCTAGCACGTAACTCGCAAATGGAGGCCGATGCCCCCTCCTTACGTGCTTGCTCAAACCCGGTCCCCAAACCTCCCTCCGGCTCGTAAACCTCCCCCCATCTCCATAAATCTAACCCCATGCTGCAGGTGTCCCTATTTAACCCTATTTAACCCTCACCATACCTAATTAACCCTACTATTCACTTAACCCCATTTAGACTTATTTAACCCCATATAGTCTTATGTAACCCAACTGGTCCTATTTAACACTATCTAGTCCTATTTAACCCCATCTAGTCCTATTTAACCCTAAATGGCCCTATTTAACCACAAATGTACCCAGAAAAACCCCATTCCATAAACCCCCTCTTACCATATGCCATCAACCCCCCTCTAACCTGTTAACCCCTACACTACTCACCTAACACCCTAATACAATCCCTATTACCCCACTAATTACACAAAATAAAAAGAGGACATTACGGAAAATAAAAAAAGAATACTGTGAAATTAAAAAAAGGACATTACTGAAAATAAAAAAGAACATTACCAAAAATAAAAAATCCTAAGTTATATATAATACAAAACCTAAGTACATAAAATAAAAACATACATTACATGCAATAAAAATCATAAATACATACAGTAAAACCCCTAACTACATACAAGTAAACCCCCAACTACATACATTAATACCCCTAACTACATACAATTAAACCCCTAACTATACACAATGAATACCCCTAACTAAATACAATTAATATCTCTAACTACATACATTAATACCCCTTACTACATACAATTAATATCCCTTACTATATACAATTAACCCTCTAAATACCTACAATAAACCCATAACTACATACAATGAAACTCCTAAATACATACAGTAAAAAAAAACTAAATCTCACCTAAAACAACCCCCCTCACCATATCTAGAATAGGGTAAATAAAACCACTTACCTCGCATAAAGGCCCTTCCTAGATGTCGACAGGTCTGGCACCTCTAGAATAAAAATAAACATTACAATTAATAAAAAAATAAACACAATACATTCTAAATAGTACATTTTTGAAATGGCGCCTTTGGATTGGCTGAACATGCTGTCAATCATTTTTCATTCTGATTGGCTGAAGGCAATAGCGCCTTCTGATTGGATTAGAATTGACTGACAGGGTTAATGTAGGGACACTGCTGGGGTCTTAATTTTGACCCCCAGCATTGGGAGGGCTAATTTTAGGTGTCCCGGGGGTACTTACAGAACCCCAGCGGCTGGAATTGCACAATAGTTTGCCGCGGGCCCTTTAAGGAACCGCAGTGGTAAATCTGAATTTTTAAACGCAGCGGGGGTCCAGATCGGGACCCCCACGGCAAAGGCTGATATCGGGAGACTGAGTGTGATCGTGGAGGCTTTCATTAGCCGTGATGGCAATCTGTTTTGCCATTGGCTAATTCTAACCTAATTGGCTAATTCTTGCTATGTTCTAGCTTAATTGTCCCTAGCACGATCAAATATCCAACATGCATGAGATTGGTTTACGAGATAGCCTCTCTTGCTCGCAGCCCCTTCCAATTTAATAGCAACGTAAATCTGTCAAATTTGAAAACACGCAGCCCTGGATTTATGAGGCTTGAAGTGGTTGTTCTGTGTACTTGAGCCTTCATATATAACTGCCAGTCATGGAGCTTTATATGTGATTCATTTTGTAAACCTTATCATTTGCATGGATTCATTAATTTACTGTAAAATGTTCTTTGAATTGTATACCTTATAAACTTTTGTTTTTCATTTTTATATTTCATAAAAGGAATAGTTAACAAAAACTTGACTGGCCAATACATTGGAGCTGGCATCACAAATAGAAAACAATTTAATAAGTACTTACCAAACTGCTCCTAAAACTACATATTAAATTTTTTTTTGGGAAAAAGTACATGTTAAATCTAAATAAGTTACAGTTTAGACAGAGCCAATAGTAAATGAGACCATCATCATTACATCAGTAAAACATGGAGTTTAAAATACAATCAATTAGTATTTGGAAGTCCGATTTGCAGTCGGACTCGCAATCCAGAAATGTAGAAATCAATAAAAATCAATAAATCAACTGTTCTAGTCCATGATTCAGTAATTCCATTAATTCCTTGATTCCATGGATCAATATAATACAGAAATAAAATACACCACTTTTAGTACATATGGACCATGAATTTTATCCAGTATTAAAATAAAAACAGCCACAAAAATATTTAAATCAATGCTTAAAAGCTACTGTTTGTTTTATTGCCTGGAGAGCAATGAACCAAAAGGTGAAAAACAACACCTTTTATTCAGCTAGACACAAATCTCATCCACAAATTGATTACATTTTACTTCAACTAAACCTAGAATCAAACTTAAGTGAAGCACTTAGTGGAGAAGCTAGAGAACAGAGGGCCCCGGTGCAAAAAAATGTGGGCCCCCACCTCTGTGAGATCTCAGTGCCATCTTATATATATATATATATATATATATATATATATATATCTTATAATAAAATGTGACCTACGATCTAATTATCCTGGTGCTTAAACTATTATAGACATATCATTTTATTAGATAGGAATAATAAAACCAGGAGAAACGCTGTTATATAATTTTAAAACCAGTGCTGAAAAAATACTATTATAACCCTAAATGAATCCTTATAATTTCCAATAGAACATAATGGCTACACAAAAAGGATGGGGCCTCTTTATTAATCACATAATATATGACTGCACCTTACATATACAGTATCAACATATTATTAACAAGGATAGCCTTGAATTAATCCTCATATGCAATTGCTTGCTAATCCTAGATTACTTTATAGGTCCAGCACCCGTATAAAAAAGAAAATTGAATAAAACCAAAAGCAATACAAGGATTTTCAACCCCAAAACAACCAAATATATATAGTGCCAAATGGTCTAAATTTAGTGATGAATAAATATAGAATCAACATACATTATTACTAATAATTAGTAATAATGTATGTTGATTCTAATTTATTAAATTTGTATTGAATATGTATACATATGAATATGGAATCTTGTATCAACTTATTCAATCTTTGTTGAAGACGTTTATATATACACTAGGAAATTGCGTAAATGCTGCAAGGCTGCTTTGCCTCACTTCGTGAGGCTCGCATGTGTGATGGCACCGCTGGCTGCAATGAGCCACAAATATACAGTTAGGAAGGTACAAAAATACACAGTTAGGAAGCACAGAAAATGCTCACGAGTTGCGTAATACTTAGACAAACTACGCCATTTTAGAAAAAAAGTATTCCAAGGTCGCAAAAATACGAAGTTAATGGCGAAACATATAAAATAAAAATATTTAAAAAACTCACACACAGCATGGGGGGACAGCCAAGACATCTGCCAGTGAGATTGCATGCTAAATAAAGTTAATATTATTAATTATGTGATACCTGTCCATTACTCTCTTGCTTTTGGATGGGTATGTTTTAAAAATTGGATTTATTCAATTTTATACTGGTGCTGGACCTATATAGTAATCCTAGGATTAGCATGCAAGTGCATATGAGGATTACTTTAAGGTTATCCTTATTAATATGTTGATACTGTATATGTAGTAAGGTGCAGTCATCTATTATGCGATTAAAGGAGAAGCCCCAATTATAGAGATAGGTGATCTTTTTTGTGTAGCCATTATGCCCTGTTGGGAATTAAAATGATTAATTTAGGGTTATAATCATATTTTTTAAGCACTGGTTTTAAAATTATAAAACAGTGTTTTTTCTGTTTTTTATTATTCCTATTTAATAAAATTATATATATATATATATACTGTATATATATATATATATATATATATATATATATATATATATATATATATATATATATATATATATACAACTCACTTAGTGCCATCTTCTTTTTGCGCTGGCCCCCCATACTAACTCACTTTATATATATATATATATATATATATATATATATATATATATTTATATATTAATGTATATATTTTGTTTACATATATAATTCTTTACACAAATATATTGTTTTTATTATGTTTATTTATTTTTCCCACTGAATTTTTGTAGACAATAATTATGAGTCAATCCAGTGGCAACATCACTCAGTGTACATCTTGTCATATGTATGCACTACTGGAACAGATTATCCAGGGTCCATACTTCTGTGACAGGTGTGAGCATGTTGCCTCTCTGGAAGCTCAAATTGGAGAACTGGAGAGGAGAATTGCAGCACTTACTTACTGATATTCCACTGGAAAGGGATTTGGTGGCCACTGAGCACAGTTTAGCTGGGCCTAGCATGGAGGGTGGAGACTCTAGTGAGGATGTCCAAGGAGGTAGCTGGGTTACAGTTACAGGAAAAGCAGGGGGAACACAAGGAGGAGGCAGGCCAGTTCTGAGCTGGCAGACACCAACAGCTTTGCCAGATTGAGTGAAACTGTTGGGGATGTCCATTCAGGAATGGCAATGCCAGATAGAGCTGTTCCCTCTAACAGCCGGGAGAACGGTTCTACTGGAGGAGTGGGAGGGCAGATTAGGCAGAGCAATAGACAGGTTTGGGTGGCAGGGGACTCTATTATTAGGGTAATTTGTCACCCAGATTTCACCAAGCGAACAGTTTGCTCGGGTTTGGCATGTTGTGAAATCGGTAGATAAATTATTGAGAGGGGCTGGAAATAAACCAGCAGTCTTGGTACATATTGGTACCTGTGACAAAGTTAATGGAGGATGAAGTATCCAAAAGAATGAGTTTAGAGAACTAGGGAATAAGCTTAAAAGCATGGACCTCCAATGGAAGTATTTTCTGAGATACTACCTGTGCCACATGCTAATCCATGGAGACAGAAGGAGCTTAGGGAGGTTAATGTGAGGCTAAAATTTGGTGCACTTGGGTTTTGGGTTTTTAGAGCACTGGGCTGACGTCTCACTTGGGTACAATCTCTATAGCAGAGATGGATTGCACCTTAATGACGAGGGAGCTTTTGTGCTAGGTGATTGGATGGTAGAAAGGCTGGAGGAGTTTTTAAACTAGTAGGTGAGGGGGGGGGGCTAGATGAATGTAATGGGGTAGAAAGTGGAGAGGGGATTAGGGATGAAATTGCTACTCATGTATAGTCAATAGCAAGGTATTACTAAGTAACTCAAGTACAGAGGCAGGCACTTCAAAACTACAAACTCAGAATATAAGGTGTATGCTTGCTAATGACAGAAGCTTACCAGGAAAATGGGGGAGTTAGAATTACTAGCAATTAATGAAAAATGGGATTTAATAGGCATTACTGAAACATGGTGGGATGAATCTCATGACTGGACTGTTGATCTGGATGGTTATAATCTATTTAGGAAAGACAGGGGAAATGGTAAAAGAGAAGGAGGAATTTGTCTGTATGTGAAGCCTAAATTTAAGCCTTTAGTAAGAGAAGATATTTTGATGGAACTAGCGGTAATGTTAAATGTTTGTGGGCAGAATTAAATAGCGGTGCAGCAAATTCCAAAGGAATATTGGTTGGAGAATGCTATAAACCCCCAAATATAATTGAAAGTGAGGAAATACAATTATTGTTACAGATTGGAAATGCAGCTAAGCATGGGCAAGCTCTAATAATGGGATATTTTAACTACCCTGAAATAAAGTGGAAAGATTAAACCAGCAGTTCAACTAAGGGGAGCAGGTTCTTGAGTACACTCAGGGATCATTATCTGGCACAGGTTAAACAAGAACCTTCAAGAAATTATGCTCTCTTGGATTTAGTTATCCCAACTAATATTTATATGATATAAAATGTTGAATTAGGGCACCATTTGGGAAACAGTGATCACACCACAAACTCATTTGAGATTGAATTCAAAAAACAAAACTGTAAGGGGCAAACAAAAACTCTCAATTAAAAAATGACAGATTTTAATGGCAGCAATACAAAGTAAAGACTGGGACAAAGAACTGATGGCAACAAAAATATTTTTTTTTCCAAAACAATTATACACCATAACATTGTTTCATATAAATCAAACAGTCCAATACATCATACACAGCAAAAATGAAGCACAATCCTATACATCATACACAGCATAGACACAAATACTGTAATTCATACAGCCCAGGCTTCAGGCAAATCCAATAAAGCATGGAAAAATACAAGGTCAGTTCTTTAGGTTATCAAGTAGCTATCCCATAAATACCAGTTTTGGAGATTCACCTTACTTGTATAACTAAGATTAGTGTTATCTCTCATCAGTTTATGACTTATATCAACCACATTTTTAACCTCTTTCCATGTAGGTATATTTTGTAGTTTCCAGTATTTAACTATAATACGTTTCGCTATTAAAAGAATAAGAGAAATCAAATATTTCTCTTTCGGTCCAATTGCATCAATATTCATATGCAGAATGACAGTTTCAGGTGTAGATGGTATTTCTGTACCTGTTACTTTTTTTCAATTCTGAACAAACCTCCTTCCAGAAACTTTTCATGAGCACGCACCCCCACCACATATGGAAGGCCGTGCCCTCTTCTCCACAGTTTTCCCAACACTTGGCATCTATAGGGGATCCATTTTTACCAAGGTAACTGGTACATAGTAACATTTCTGTATAATTTTAAAATACAGTTTAATATGGGAGGCATTATTGGCTGAGATTTTTACTAGCCTAAGCGCTTCCATCTAATCTTTTACCTCTAAACTCATTTACCTCCATTTCCCACCTCTTTAAGGCTTTACTTATCACGTAAGGGTTCAAATCTGAGATAATTTTGCTACATTTTGTAATCAAATGTTTACCAATATCTTTTATAAGAAGTTCTAGTTACTTTCGTTTTTATAACCCATCTTATATAAAATCTGTTTTATAGTTTCAAAATGCAGCCATGTAATATTGAAAACCCCTGTTTTACACTTCTGCTTTCTATAGACAGCAATTTTGCCATTAATATACAGGACCCCACATATTGCAACCCCTGATTAATTAATTTTTGAGCAACTGGGCTGTTGTCTACTATATAGATTAGCTCCAAAGGAGCTGCCAATGATGGTAAATAGACCAAATCCCCATACCCTCTTATACTGAACCAAAATGTCAATATTAATTCCTTTAGACAGATTCCTAAATGCGCGTGGTTCATAGGTTGGCAACCATAGCCACACCTTTGCTGGATAGTTGCCAACCAATGCTTCCTCTAGATTCAACCATCTTGTTTTTTTTTGTTCTTCATTCCATCTGACTGCGTGGGATACTAAAATGTTGTTATGTAAGTCAGAGTTTACAATTGGTATATATTGGTGGGAAAGAAAGTTTAAAACTAAAGTCTTTATTAATAAGGGTAACAACGGCGATATCTAATAAAAACAATACTATATAAAAAATCCTGGATTGGAGAGATAAATGTATAAAAAAGGCTAAATTGGATGTGAACATATAACCACTTGATGTAGTTTTGAACTCTTAATAGAGGGGTATATAGGTTCACGACTAACAGTATTTCCAGAGGGAAAAATGGATAGCTTATCCAATACAAATTGTCCTGTCCTTGTGATAATAATGGATCTCTAATATCACTTAAATGATGTGGTGTTTACTTGATGTATTATATAGAAGTGGCCCTTATCTTTTGGGGTGCACTATATATAGAGAGCCTGGAGTGATCTAGTTTACTATAAATATATATATATTTCCTATATGGATAATTATTTTCCACAGTCTCATTAGACTATATTATTGTGATAAATAGTCAGGGCATAAAGTATTAATTTTGGCACAGTTAATCATAGAAGTGCTATCATACCAAAAGAAAAAATGTTATATACAGATGATAACCACTTAAGGCTGTTCCCCTTCTATTTAGCCCACACCTCATTAAATGCAGTCTTAATGTGGGAGACAAGAGGTTGTAGGAGAGTAATGAGGAACCAGCAGGTTACCTATAGCTCTATAGTTCATATGCACCATCTATTATGTGCTCCATCTACTACCACAACATTCACTCATATGGAAACGGACAGGGAGGGAAAGCATTCAAACTCTAGATGTCTAAGGTACAATACTGTTAGTCTGGACAGACGCCGGCGCGCCCTTCACTGTCAGGCATGCCACGTCATCAGGAGCCGACGCGTTTCTACGTCATTCGGACGTCTTTATCAAGGTAAAGTATAATGGGCCGTCTAGCCCTCTATTTAAACGTTGCCGTCACCACGGCAACCAATTGACACTGCCCGGACTTGCGCAGTGTGTCCAGGAGGCGCTTATTGCGCTATTGATACAGTATATTGGAAGTCTAAAGACAGGAAAACGGAGTTTATATAAATGGGAGGATATTAAAGAATATGACAAAAATGGTCGTTGAACAGCCCAAATAATACATGGAATTAGGGCCTCCAGACTGAGAAATGGAAAGGCTGTAGTGAAAAATAAAATAGAATAAGTGGAATATAAGTGATTCAACAAAGGATATAAAAATTGTGGATCTGTAATAAATTGCTAAAAAAAAAAAAAAAAAATATATAGATATGTACATAAAGTACAGGCTAACCATATTGACTAATATTACGTATATACATGTACTCCTAAGAAGTGTAAAGAGGGATAAATATAGTGTATAAAAACAGATCGATCTGTTATATAAGGTGAGTCCAAGACATAGGGAAAGCTCTCAGTTGGTGATAGAGAGGGCCCTATATGTGATCAATTATGAATATATGGGGGAAGAAGAGAAAAATAATGTACTGACTGTATAACAGCCATTAATGAAACAAAGGATATAAAAATAGTGGATCTATAATGAATCACTAAAGAAAGTAATTATATATATAAATATGTACATAAAGTACAAGGGAACCATATTGACTGGTATTACGTATATATATGTGCTCATAAGAAGTGTAATGTAGGATAAATATAGTGCGTAAAAACAGATCGATGAACGTCTGTTATATAAGGTGAATCCAAGACAAGGGAAAGCTCTCAGTTGGTGATAGAGAAGGCCCTATATGTGGTCAAAAGTCAATATATGGGGAAAGAGACAAATAGTGTACTGACTGTATAACAGCCGTTAATGGAATAATGACAATAAGTGATATACATCACCAACCTAGATGGTATAGATTATTATTGTGCCAACTAGGGAGAAAGTGAATGGTCATTTAGTCACAACAGCATGTCAATTATGCTATATAGGTAGTCATGCTACATGGATTTGGTATCTAACCAAAACATGATAATTTAAATGAAGGGTGAAAATGTAAAACCTTCATTTAATCCCTCTGGTGATAAGGCTTTTAACTTGTAGATCCATTTGGCTTCGTGTTGAAGGAGTTTTTTATCCAAATCTCCCTGTCTAGGGCCTTGATGTACTTTCTCAAGGGCTGTGAATGTGAGAACTTCACTGTTACCGCCATGAAAGATTTTAACATGGCGTGCTATTGGGGTGTCAAGGTCTTTCTTGATGGAATAGATATGCTCGCCAATACGTCTTCGTAATTGGCGTCGCGTTTTTCCTACATAGATTTTTTTACATAGACATGTAGCCACGTAGACTACACTTGTAGTGCAACAATTTGAGAAGTCCTTTAGAACATATCTTGCCCCATTACACGGATGCTCGTATATTTTTGTGGGTTTGATATATCTGCAGAATTTACAATTCCCACATTTAAAACATCCTAGTGGGGGATTAAGCCATGTCTTATTATATTTTGTCTCCCTAAAGAAGCTATGCACTAAGGAATCTTTCAGATTTTTTCCTTTGCGATAAACAATTGGTATTTTTTGTGGAAGGATATCTATCAAGTCTTCGTCACTTCTTAAAAGATGCCAGTGTTTAGATATAATATCTTTTATTGAGGCAGACTCGTAGCCAAAGGTTAAAATACATCTTGGATATGTATTATTCGATGTTTGGGTATTTTTTCTGTGCGGTTTATTCAATAATTCCGTTCTATTACATCCCAATGCATATTGATATGCCTTCTTTAAACATTTGTTTGAATATCCTCTTTCTCGAAATCTTTGTTTTAATTTATCTGCCTCAATTTTAAACTTGGTTTCTGAGCTACAATTCCTCCTAATTCTTAGATACTGTCCCTTTGGGATACCCTTTTTCAGGGGTTCGAAGTGTTGGCTATCCCATGATAATAACGTATTTGCAGCTGTCTTTTTTCTGAACGTGGTAGTTGAGATGTTTCCTTCATCATCTTTTTGAATAAGGAGATCTAAAAAAGGGATCTCTGTTCTATGGATTTCATGCGTAAATCTCAAACCCATCTCGTTTTTATTTAGGGAGTCCATGAGGGTTTCAAATTCTAGTTTTGTTCCATCCCATATCACGAATATATCGTCTATATAGCGACGCCAAATCATTGCATGTGCAGTAAGATATTCAAGCCCTGGTTCCGAGAAGATCTTCTTCTCCCAACTGCCTAGAAAAAGGTTTGCGTAGCTAGGGGCGCATGGGGTGCCCATTGCAGTTCCCTTTATCTGGTGGAACCATTTGTCATTAAACAGAAAGAAATTGTATTTTAAGACATACTCTAAGAGTCGAATAATAAAATTATTAAATTTCTCAAAGTTAGTACTTTTTGTACTTAGAAATTGTTTGACTGCCGCAATACCAAGATTATGGGGTATACTACTGTACAGTGCTTCAACGTCAATGGTTGCTAGCCAGATGTCCTTTGGCACTATTAAATGTTCAAGCTGTTTTAGTATGTCATTAGTATCTTGTACATATGAGGGTAGATTTTGTACTAGCTCACGTAAATGATGATCCACAAAAATGCTGGCATTCGATGAGAGGTTTCCTGTACCTGATACTATAGGCCTCCCAGGAATAGGTACTGTTTGTTTATGCACTTTTGGTAGTGCATAGAAAGTTGAGATGCAAGGAAATTTTGGTAAGAGAAACATGAATGTATGTTCGTCAATAATTTTCTCCATTTTGGCTTCTTCTAATATGGATTTTAAGGTTAGTCTATACTCCATATTTGGGTTCTTCGTTAATACTTCATATGTGGATCTGTCATTCAAGATCCTATTACACATTTCTTTATACTTATCATTGCTCAGTATTACAAGGTTGCCTCCTTTATCCGCTTGTTTTATTTGAATATCTTTACAGGATTTTAGCTCATCTAGAGCTTGATATTCTTTTTTAGTCAGGTTAAAAGTTTTTCTTAATTTAGAAAAATCTAAACTTTCTATGTCAATTGTTACCTGTTGGAGGAATACCCAGATATTGGAGTAGTCTTTTAGAAAGGGAGTAAAATTACTTTTATTTTTCCATCTTTTTGTATCGTATGTGTTTCCTGCCTCAGTACTGGTATTCTCTTCTAATAGAGACAATAGGAGTTTAAAGGTGTCAATGTCCTCTTTGTTTAAACCTAACTTGATGTGTTCTTTATCTTGTTTATTTTTAAAAAATTTCTGTAAGGCCAACTTTCGAGCAAAAAGATTGATATCCTTAATATGGGTAAATTTGTCAGACCTTGATGTTGGGACAAAACTCAGACCTTTTCTCAATACAGATTCATGATCATTATTTATAATAAACTTTGATAGGTTGATGATTTTCATATTCTGGTCTTCCATTGGACTTATTGTGTTGGATTTTTTCTCAGTGTTTAATTCTTTTTCCTTTGGTCTCGCCTCTCGGGACCTTTCACAGGAAACTGGCCTACCTCTAAAAAACCTTCATTGTTATAAGGGTTTGGCATTCTAGTTTGTGCAAAATTCCTTGTATTGTATGCCTCCCTTCTATAATGCATAGCAGGTCGTCTACCTCTTGAACTATGAGGATGTTCATCTATATCTGAGTTGTCATAATCAGATGAACTTATATCAGAATTTCTTTGTATTGGTATTGAGGTAGGAAATTTTTTAAAAATTCTATTTGTTTGGAAATCCGTTTTATCTCTTAGGAATTTTTTCTGCTTCCGATCTTTGATATCTCTCTTAAATCTATCAATGTTATCATTTAGTTTTCTACATAGTGATTCATACTCTGTGGAGTCACTTTGTTTGTTGAATTCTTGTTGGCATAGTACAATCTTAGGTTTTAATAGTTCCAGATTATGTTTTTCTGTCTCGATGATCAGACTAATTAATTCAGAAGAACATTTAAGAAGAATTTTTTTAGCGATTTATTACAGATCCACAATTTTTATATCCTTTGTTGAATCACTTATATTCCACTTATTCTATTTTATTTTTCACTACAGCCTTTCCATTTCTCAGTCTGGAGGCCCTAATTCCATGTATTATTTGGGCTGTTCAACGACCATTTTTGTCATATTCTTTAATATCCTCCCATTTATATAAACTCCATTTTCCTGTCTTTAGACTTCCAATATACTGTATCAATAGCGCAATAAGCGCCTCCTGGACACACTGCGCAAGTCCGGGCAGTGTCAATTGGTTGCCGTGGTGACGGCAACGTTTAAATAGAGGGCTAGACGGCCCATTATACTTTACCTTGATAAAGACGTCCGAATGACGGCGAAACGCGTCGGCTCCTGATGACGTGGCATGCCTGACAGTGAAGGGCACGCCGGCGTCTCTCCAGACTAACAGTATTGTACCTTAGACATCTAGAGTTTGAATGCTTTCCCTTCCTGTCCGTTTCCATATGAGTGAATGTTGTGGTAGTAGATGGAGCACATAATAGATGGTGCATATGAACTATAGAGCTATAGGTAACCTGCTGGTTCCTCATTACTCTCCTACAACCTCTTGTCTCCCACATTAAGACTGCATTTATTGAGGTGTGGGCTAAATAGAAGGGGAACAGCCTTAAGTGGTTATCATCTGTATATAACATTTTTTCTTTTGGTATGATAGCACTTCTATGATTAACTGTGCCAAAATTAATACGTTATGCCCTGACTATTTATCACAATAATATAGTCTAATGAGACTGTGGAAAATAATTATCCATATAGGAGAAATATATATATATTTATAGTAAACTAGATCACTCCAGGCTCTCTATATATAGTGCACCCCAAAAGATAAGGGCCACTTCTATATAATACATCAAGTAAACACCACATCATTTAAGTGATATTAGAGATCCATTATTATCACAAGGACAGGACAATTTGTATTGGATAAGCTATCCATTTTTCCCTCTGGAAATACTGTTAGTCGTGAACCTATATACCCCTCTATTAAGAGTTCAAAACTACATCAAGTGGTTATATGTTCACATCCAATTTAGCCTTTTTTATACATTTATCTCTCCAATCCAGGATTTTTTATATAGTATTGTTTTTATTAGATATCGCCGTTGTTACCCTTATTAATAAAGACTTTAGTTTTAAACTTTCTTTCCCACCAATATATACCAATTGATTACAATAGGGTAGTAAATACCTAGGGAACTTAGCATTCCTGTCATACCTTTACAAGTCAGAGTTTACCCCATAAAAATAAATGTATCTATATCTCTTTGTATCGATTTTTGTATACTCATAGGGATTCTCTCCGGTATGCATCTTAAAAGGTAGCACATTTTTGGAACAATACTCATGTTCACAGCTGAATTTCTCTCCAGCCATGAAAGATTCAGAAGTCTCCACTTATAAAGTGTGGATCTAATAGATCTCATTAGATCCATCATATCTCTCAAAGTCTGTCTCACATCAAATGAGAATCATATACCAAGATGGATGATAGCGAAAGTATTCCAATTTAATGTATGACACTGTTCTAGGCAAATTCTTTGCTCTTCCTCTATACCTCTCAGTAGAGTATCTGACTTCAGGAAATTAATTCTGAAGTAAGATACTTGCCCAAATTCAGAGAGAATTTTATTTAAGGAAACACAAAAGTCCCTAGGGCTTCTCAACGTCAAGATGACATCATCTGCAAAACTTAGTAGCTTGAACTTGTCCTCTCCAATGATAATTCCCTTTATAATGGGTAAAAATATTGAACATAAATGGACAACATTTAAATCCTTACTAAATACTTGGAATAAAAGTAAAAGAAGTAATTCACAACCAATGTGGCTTAACAATGATTTAAAGAACAAGATATAGAGTAAGAAACAGGCATTTCAATTATGCAAACAAAAGGGGACAGAGACTGCCTTATGTAAGTACAAGGAAATCAACAAGGCTTGCAAAAGGGCGATTAGACTGGCTAAAATAGAAAATGAAAAATTAGTTGCAAAAGAGAGTAAGACTAACCCTAAAATATTTTTTAAATATAATAATGGGAAGAAGGCCAGGAAGGAAGCTATTGGAACATTACAAGGTAAAACAGGACGTCTGATAATTAGTGACAAGGAAAAGGCACATGAGCTAAATAGGTTATTTTCTTCTGTATACACAAAGGAGGTACCAGTGGTTGGGACACCAAAACATAATGGTGCTACACTACCTTCACCAAATAATTGGTTAACGCAGTAAGAAATCCAAAAGGTTTTGGAAAAAATAAATGTTAATAATTAAAGCCCCAGGTCCTGGCGGAATACATCCAAGGGTACTGAGGGCACTGGGATCTGTAATAGCCAAACCATTATATTTAATTTTTCAAGATTCACTCAACACATGGTGTCTACCAGATGACTGGAGAAAAGCAGAGGTGATACCTATATTCAAGAAGGGAGCAAGAGCAAATCTGGGGAATTATAGACAAGTGAGCCTCACTTCTGTAGTTGGAAAGCATTTAGAAGGGTTAATAAGGGATAATATACAAGAATATGTCTATTTGAACAGGATTATAAGTAGGAGTCAAATTAGATTTATGAGGGATAGAACATGTCAAACAAATCTAATTGGTTTCTATGAGGAGGTTAGTAGGAACCTGGATCAAGGCAACTCAGTGGACGTAGTCTTTTTGGATTTGGCAAAGGCTTTTGATAAAGTGAGGGGAAAAAGTATTTGATCCCCTGCTGATTTTGAACGTTTGTCCACTGACAAATAAATGATCAGTGTATCATTTTTAATGGTAGGTGTATTTTAACAGTAAGAGACAGAATAACAAAAAAAAACAAAGAAAAACGCATGCCAAAACGTTATATATTTATTTGCAAGTCAGTGAGTTAAATAAGTATTTAACCCCTTCAAGTTAGTACTCCACGAGGTGAGATCTTACATGGAACACCACACCGAGGGAGACCGACAGCTATTTTGTGTTTCTTCCAATTGTTAATAATTGCACCAACTGTTGTCACTTTCTCACCAAGCTGCTTGGCGATGGTCTTGTAGACCATTCCAACCTTGTGTAGTTTTTTATTATTCCGTCTCACACCGCTAAAATACACCTACCATGAAAATTATAGACTGATAATTTTTTTGTAAGTGGACAAATGTTCAAAATCAGCAGGGGATCAAATACTTTTCCCCCCTCACTGTACATTACCACATGGAAGACTATTGTGCAAACTAAGGGATACAGGAATTGCAGTAAATATCTGTTCATGGATTGAGAGCTGGCTAAAAGACAGGAAGCAAAGGGTTGTGGTAAATGAACATACTCTGATTGGACTAATGTGGCAAGTGGAGTTCCTCAGGGTTCATTATTAGGTCCTCTCCTTTTTAACATATGTATTAATGACTTAGAAGTGGGTCTAGAAAGTAGAGTCTCCATTTTTGCTGGTGACACGAAGTTGGGCGAGATAATTAAATCAGATAATGATGTACTTTCCCTCCAAAGGGATTTACATAAATTAGAGGAATAGGCATATAAATGACAGATGAGATTTAATATGAATAAATGTAAAGTTATGCACATGAGAAGGTAAAATAGCCATGCAATTTATAATCTTAATGGAGCAAATCTATGGGTATCTGATATTGAAAGGGATTTGGGAGTACTTGTGGACATCCACCTCGGTAACAGTGTTCAATGCCAAGCAGCATCTGCAAAGGCAAATACAATATTAGCATGTATTAAGAAGGGTAGAGAAGCAAATATAATTCTGCCGCTATACAAATCGCTAGTATGCCCTCATTTAGAATATGGAGTATAATTTTGGGCACCACTTCATAGAAAGGATATTTTAGAACTGGAAAAGGTGCAGAGAAGGGCAACAATGTGGTAAGTGGAGTTCCTCAAGGTGTCTAAGAGGAGATATGATTACAATATATAAATACATCCAGGGTCAGTATAAAGCTTTGTCAAGTAAACTTTTTGTGCCAAGAGGTTTTCAACTGACAAGAGGACATCCTTTGTGGTTAGAGGTAAAAAGATTCCACCTTAAAGAAATAGAAGGATTCTTCACAGTAAGGGTGGTTAACCTGTGGAATTATCTACCAAAGGAGGTGGTGACAGCGGATTTGATAGATAACTTTAAAAAGGGAATGGATATATTTTTAATTAAAAAGGGCATTCAGGGTTATCCTGGTTAATTAGAGAGGGAGTATTGATCCAGGGAGGAATCTGACAGCTAATATCTGGGGTCAGGAAGGAATTTTTTTTTTTTCCCTTTTGAGACGATTGGCTATGTTTCACTTTGCTTTTTTCCTGTTTGCATTCCCCTGGATCAATTAACAACTAATCTGCATATTGCAGTTTAGAGGAGATCTTATAAAGCTTAAATGCTGGTCTCTAAACCCAGCACTCCTCAATGATTTGCCTACAAAAGAGACATTTCAAAAAGCATTAGTAGATTATTTCCATTTGAACAGTGGTGGTGAGGTAGATCAGATGGCAATATGGGCTGCCCACAAAGTGCTTGTGAAAGGCTTTTGTATTCAACTATGCTGAACCAATAAAAAATAGGACTTCCTAAAATCAATGAGCGTAACACAAAAAATTTAAATCTGCAAAAATCTTTCACCTTTTCAGAGATCTCCTAAGATCTACGATGAAATTCTTAAACATAAACACAATCCTAACATGATTCTGTGGAGGAAGATTATAACAATAATGCAGTGCACACAATCAATTTTTTTTTGTATTTTCTAACAAGCCAGACTCAATGCTAGCTTAAGTGTTAAAAAACTTAAACAACAAAAAGCATCTGGTCTGGCAACACCAGAACTGTTAACATACTACAAAGCAACCAGACTTGCTCAACAGACTAAATGGTTCACCAAAGAAACACAGAACATCTTAATACAACATGTGCTCTGGCTATGGCTAATCCACAAAATTAATATGACAAATCTTCCTCAAAGCATTTCACACTCCCTTATTTTGCATAAAATAATGCATTTATTAGATAGGGGATCATGGCTCACTCCACTATGGCTAACCCATAAGGAACCCACAAGTGATAAAATCTCTCAGTTATTCTGGTGGATCAGACAAAATATAACCATAGCAGCAGATATCCTAGGGATAAATAACCACAAAGAGAATGGCGTAACTTAGACTCAATAAATATAAACATGGCTTATGTTCTAAGGGACATCAAACCAGCCAGGAAAACACATATTGAGAAATGTTCTACAATTCCAATGGAAAGAAAAATATCTCCATTCTATATAACTTAAACAGCGAGGTTACAACAGGAAAAAAACTGAATATAATGCTTTAAGAAGTGCAATGGGGTAACATTTTTAAGACCTTAGCAAACACCTCTCTCAATATTGTTCTAAGAGAAAACGGCTTTAAAAAACGGCATCTCTCTCCAGCGAGACTACAAATCTCAAATCCATCCCTGGATGGTAAATGTTTTAAACAGGTATATGGGAAAAAGCATACTGTACATTAGAAGAATTGTGGAGATTTCATATTCCTAAAAAAACAGAGGAATTATTACTAGAACTTCCCATTCCAAAACTCCTGAAGGAATCACAATTCCTAGCAAACCGGATTTCTTAAGCCTCCAGAAGTGTCATAGCAAAAAGCTGGAAAACAAATATTCCCATATTTGAAGAAGTTACAAAAATTCAATACATATAAACGATGAGTACAGTTTCAGTGGAATGAGATGAATAGTAAATAAAGGGCACCCTGCTGGAACATATGGACTTTACAATTGGGCTGAAACAGCAATATGGAGAGCATCTACAAAATTGAATTTCCCCTCCTCTTCCTACCTCCTCCCCCTTTTTTTCTTTCATATATTGTTAATAGTCACTTGCCCATCAAAAATTACAGTATAATATTGTCTTAAAATTGTGTCTTCTGTCTGTTTGTGCGCCCTCTAACTCTCTCTGTGGCCCTCACCCTCTCTCTGGGCTCACTCTCTCTCTGTGACCCTCTCTCTCTCCTTCTCTCTCTCGTCCTTCCTCCTGTCTCTCCCTCCCTTTTTGTCTCTCTCTCCCCTCCATCTCCTTCTTACTCTCTTCTTCTGTTTCTCTTCCTCTTCTTCTCACACTCTCCCTCTCCTTCACTCTCTCTCTCTCCCTCTCCTTCTCACACTCTCCCTCTCATCTCACTCTCCCTCTCCTTCTCAATCTCTCTCCTTCTCAGTCTCTCTCTCCCCATTCACTCTCTCTCTCTCCCTCCTTCATTCTATCTCCTTCCCTCTCCCTCCCTCTCCTTCCCTCTCCTTCTCTCTCCTTCCCTCCCCATTCACTCCTCATTCACTACTTTCACCTCTCCTCTCTCCTTCCTTCTCCTTCTCACTCATTCCCTCTCCTTCCCTCCTCATTTACTTCTCTCTTCCTCTCCCCCTTTGGCGCCTATTGCGAGTCTCGCAATTTGCGAGCGTTACACGTAAACTCGAGGTACAACAAGTATATTAGTGATTTTTTTGTTTTGTGTAATATTAGTCCTTTATGGTTAATCAAAGTCAATAAGGAAAGAAAAAAGAAAAAAAAAAAGAAAAGGTTTAAGATACATGGTGACGTTTACTACAGCAATATACTGTAACAAACTTATGATGTATAATTAGATTTTGTGTACTTTGCTTGTATTTCAATAAAATTATTTAAATAAAAAAATAATAATTCTCTTCACCCTTTTCATGAGAAATATTCTACTTATATGATGGGGATAAATAGAATATGTTCCACATTTTTATCCCTCTACATATTGTGGCTCTATAGTGTATACAATAAAAAACATTAATCCCTGTTCTGCTAGATTATGTTATGTGGCAATAAAGCTCCAAATGTACAGATAGATTACGTGTAAGTGTGGGTAAAAGGAGTGGTATAGGGACTATTTATCACACTGAATTTAAGATTATATCCACTTAATTCATAGACTCCATATAGGAAATGTAGTTATTTTATGTTTTAACTGTATTTAACTCCATGTATCCCCAGGTATACCCACTTGTCACTGCTTATTCCAAATTTAACCCTGTTTGGTATATTATGTGTTGGTAATAAAGAGGCAGCATTGTCATTTTCAGTACAGATTATTATTAAGAGAATCTGCTAAATCCTGTAATATTTTTATGCAAGAATAGCTGTTTAGCCAACTTAAACATAACAGAAATGTAACATAAATATACATACTTTATGCTTTGAGATTAAAAATGAAAAAAAAGACAAAATTGTTTATGTTTATGATATTAGCAAAACCATCTTAAGTTGTTATTCATGTCCACAATTTACTCTATAGGGCATACTGTAAGAAATATCGACTTTTATTTTATGTCCTAGCTTTTTAGTCTGGGGCGATTGCTTAATAATGCACCATATTAGAACATTTTAGAGCTGTCTTTGACATTGTAATTGTGTTTGTACTGTTTTAAAGAACAGACCAGACTGTTCAAATCATTCACACTTGGGATTTATTGTTTAAAGTCTGGTTTTGTTTTGTTCTGTAAATAAATAGCAAGTTACTAAAGTACTGAGTTAGGACATTTTCAGATACTAAGAAGGATTCATATACCTTCCTTTCATTAAATACTATGGGATAATAAAATAATGGAATACCTTGCCCACAATATGGTTATATCTTACAGTGTTAGTAACTTATAGTTATACTGAACTATAATAAAGGGCAACTGCAGCCCCATAATTCCAGTATAATAAAATTGTAAATCATTTGAAGGAGAGAAAAACTTAAATAAAAACAATTAAATAAACAATACAATAGTATATAAACCACCCATATGAAATACAACTATATTATAAGTCTGTGATAAACATGTTTATTAACAAAAAAAGAGCCAGACATTGATGACAATTCCTGAAAAAGTCCTAAAGTGGGCAAAGTAGCTGAAAAACATTATGGGCCTCATTCAATTGCGATTTGGCCAATTGAATAGGGCTCTAAATAAGCACATAACATTTTTTTAAAGACGTTTTTAGTTAGTGAAAACCTTGCTTTTGGATAGATGTTTACTAACTAAAAACTTCTTTAAAAAATATATGTTATGTGCTTATTTAGAGCCCTATTCAATTGGCCAAATCGCAAGTGAATGAGGGCCTATTTATATTATAGATATCATGACAGTGTTTGCTACTACAATTCCTCATTGGTAACACCAATGTGAGTGCCATCATGTTGCAACACCACATTATCTGCAAGTGCAACAGGAACCAAGAGTTGCAGCTACCAATCAGTAACTGGATGGGCTGAAGGATTGTGTACAGAGTATGGTAAATTTGAGTTGCACAAAATGTTATTTTTAATGCTATCTTAGAAGCTTTACGACTATTCAAAAGTATATTGTACAAAGGGCAAAAGGGTAATCATGAAAGAATGGAATAAGGATAAATTCTAGTGAAATTATATAAATACATAACACAATATTATTCATTTATATTTTACATAAAAGTCAATCTTTAAACAAATAGTCCCTAATTCAACAGCCCGTTACAATATCAGACATGTTTGACACCATCTCCTCAATAATATCAAAGAAAAGTAAATATGTTTAACAAAAATGTAAGAAAACTACTCATAATAAAGGAGGGTATCCTTAATTCATACAGAACACGACATTAAATGTATTTTGAAAGACAAGCACTGTTTTCATGAGGCCCCTGAAGAAGTCAATGCTTGTCTGGTTAAACGTGTTGCTGCCCACAGTTTGATACCATACTTCTATATGAAATAAAAACACTCTCTTTTATTGTGATCAGTTTTACTTTTGTTTAATAAACATATTTAATGTACTTCACCATTGGAGAGTGTCCTTTCTCTCCTGTTCTTCTTCTTGTAGACAAATAGATCTCTAACCAAAATAATTATTATACAAATCAGAATAAATTACACTTTATTAGTACGACATCAAATATAAAAAAACAAAATAGCAAGAAAAAAAATAACCCTAATAGCTATTTAACATTCTTATTAAACATTCACAAATGAGAGCCTATAAATGAATACAACTCAGTCTTGTTACACATCACAAATATGATTGAATTTGTTATCTGGATATTGCCAGATATATTATATGCAAAAGACGTGTATATATATATATTTTTTTTTTCTAGATATACTTGAATGTCAAATATGAAACATTAACAGAGATCAGTACCTTAAACAGGGTTATTTTTTTGTTCTTCACAAATATTTAGAATTAAATGGATATTCAAGTTTGAGATTTCTATACATAATAAATGTTTTTAAGTATTGTTAAAGATATTTTATAATGTCGAATTAGTGATCTGAAATAAGTCATCAACACATAGGTCCATGTAAACTAAACAATGAGGTATTGTTTGTTGAGGCAAGCGAATAGTAAATACATGCATGTTTTTTATGATTTCATTTCTCACTTGAAGCATTTACAGAGGTGGAGCAAATACTTAATTATTCCACAATTTACATGTAGGTTTTTCCCTAGAATACTTTTAAAAATAATTAAATAACTGATTTATTGTAAAACATTCTTTATAAGAGTTGCTTACTGAGGCAAGGTTTTGGTGTCACTTTAACTTTAGGAATTAACATTAACTCTGAGCGTATAGTCAACGATTTTTGGCAGCAGATACAAAGTCTTTTTCATTAAAACCACTGAACTGTTTCAATGATATAATAAGAGAAATGTGAACTAGAGTACTTCAGCTGCCTTAATATCTCTTTTCTGGCCCCTCTTCAACTTACTGTGAAGCCGCCTCCAGGTGTTGGAAAAGGACTTCTCAGCTCAAATGAATAAAATCTTCAGCAGCAGAGGAGTTTCACATGACATTGTTACTGCTCAGTATGGTGCCTCGATAAGAGAATCTGGCTGCACTCCTGCCTGTGTGGGCGAAAACACAATTGCAAGGGTTTTCATTGAAACTAAATGAAATACCAAAAAAGAAAAACTAGACATCTAAATCAATAAAATAATGTTAACAAAATTCATAGGGATTTAGCTATGTTTCATATTGTGTATTTTTATTTTGCAGTAAGTACATTGTTTTAATAAATATAGCTGTAGAAAAATATACATTTATTTATCTCAAAATAGTAGAGTTTCATGCAATAATGCTGCTGTAGACTTCCAAAAGAAGCAATTATGAAATTCATGTAACTATCATTATATGTATGATTAGCCCAGAATAATACTTAATAGGAGTTCTCTATGTCCTTTATGATATCACTGTTACTAAAATATCTGTTCTATCCACTGCCATCCTTAGTATTTATTTATTTTTTATTTCTAAGCATATTTTGTTCAATGAAGACTGTGTCTACTGAATAGCTATTGAGTAAAATATAAACTTAAGTTAAGCAATTATGGGCCATATTAAATTCCAGCCTCGTAAGTCCAACATGTATCATGTAAGTCAAATTTGGCCTACTTACGTTGCTATTAAATTAGAATGGGCTTCGAGCTACAAGCGAGAGACGCTATTTCGTGAACCAGTTCTCGGCTGTCGAGGTTGCGTGCTTGAACGCAAACAACTAAGCAACCACGTAGTTACGGGTTCAAATGGAGCCAAAGGAAAAAGTGATCGCTAGCGTTATGTCACTGAAAAAGGGGAGGGTAGATTTCCAAGTCCTACGTGCTTCAATTACAGTTTGCGATCGGTCCCACAGGCCAGATATAATGCAATATTAATAAAGTCGTAAATATGATATTCTATTACATGTGAGTTACAGTATATGTCTTAACACATTGATTGCTGGGATCGATATAACACAAAATATAATCATGAAATAAAGTATTTTTCTAGGCCGATTTGCGGGTTTGAGAATGTTGTGCTATTAATTCTAAGACCTAACATCACTTTCCCATATGATAAATGTACAGTAGAATGTTATTATTTGTATTAGAAGCGCAACATATTGGACTTTACCCCCTTTGCGGGTGCTCTACAGCACATGTTGGCCTTTGGGCTTCATTTGCGTGTTACGTGCTTGCTCATGAGTGACCACGTTGCAGTTTAATAGCTGAATTGAACAAGTAACAGTTACGGACTTGACAAATTAAAGTTCAACGTTGCTCAGCACGTAGCCTATTTGCAGCGGTCCTGCGTGCTAACACGCAAAGCCTGCTGCAAGCAACGAATTAAGGGCTAATTTAATAGCCATAACTAGTAAATCTCAAGTTACGGGCTACATTTTACAACGCAGCCCAAATTTAGTAGGGCTGTATATTCTTATGGTTAGTTAAACTTCTCTCTATATCTACGATAAAGCAGTTCCCTATATCTCATCTGTGATATTGTTACACAGAGCCATAGTGCATGATCCTGGGACAAAAGAGGATTTCACTGTTAAAACTGCAGAAAATTTGGCAGAATGGTATATGTTTCTAAAAACAGATTGAAGCACATTGCTGCTTAATTTGTAGTTATTTCGTTTTTCTTTTTTGTGTTCATTATATTGTTTTATTTGTTTTGCTACTATACACTGAGCCCTATTAAATTAGCGGAATTGCAGTTCCAGAAGCCTGCAAAAGTTAAGGCTACTAAATTGGCCTCTTTTAGCTACTGCGGGTTACAGGCTGAAAATCCCTAAGGGCAGTCTAACAGCCCTATTAAATTGCAATTTGGTCAGTTGAATAGGGCTATATACAAGCACAGATCATATTTTTTTTTACATTAGTTTTTAGTTAGTGAAGACCTTGCTTTTGAATAGAAGTTCATAATCTAAAAACGTCTGTAAAAAAACATATGCTCTGTGCTTATATAGAGCCCTATTCAATTGGTTGAATGGCAATTTAATAAGCCTGAAAAAAATCTGAACTCCAGCTAAGCCTTTGATCTTTCAATTCAGTAAATTAAATAGATATTAGATATTAAATTGCTACAAGTCCTCAAGCCCGCAACTGTTTTAACACCCATAAATAGCAAATGTAGCCAAAAATCCTACGGGTACTAGAGAGGACCCGCAAGGAGGTTAAAGTCCTGTCCGTAGCACTGTAAAAGCAAATATAAGCACACTGAACGTTATGAAAGGTATTAAAATGAATAGCACAACATTCTCAAGCTCGCAAATCTGCAATAAAAAATATATTTTCTATTATGTTTAATTTCCGTGTTATATCGATCACAGCAATCAATGTGTTAATACATATAATAGAACTGCATTGACTAGAATATTATATTTCTTGATTTTTTTCATATTGCATTATTTCTGGAATGTGGGTCCGATCCTAACTCAGACTTCAAAACCGTAAGTGATTGAAATATAACTTCTATGTTTTTAGTGACGTAATGATAATGTTCTCTTTTACTATTGGCTAAACAGTTAACTATGGGTTTGAATAATTTATCATGTTCACGCCCAGGAATGCTACGTGGTGAAGCATGGCTTACGCATTTGGATTCCGGCCATGTCCTTGCGGCCTTTTCTAATTTAATCTCTCTGTAACTCCAGCAAATTTCAAGCCCGCAGACATACGGGCTGTACAACGGGCGCTGCTGGCTTGGAATTTAATAAGGCCCTCAGTCAGTGTCTGTAATAAATTCAAAAATTATAACACTCTCCACTATTTATTATATGATTGTATATTGAACTTGTTTGGCTACACAATGCTGACGTCAAAAGTAGGCGTTGGTCATATTAATGTGACTTGACAGTGTACATATACAGTAGACTCTATTTTATTAAATAAAAATGTATATTAACAGGGCTTAACAAATGCCAGGTTGTCATGCCACAAAATTCTTACAGGCACCTAGGTTTCATCCACTGTACGTCTCTGCAATTCAGTTTACCTGGAAGCAAATAGACATGAGTGACTGAGCCAGTGCAGTGTTGGCGTTACATTCCCCGGGTTCAACACCAGGGGAACGTACCTATGTGTAAGTGCGGAGTGGAAGCTGCTGCTGCTAGAATAGCCCTCACTGACAAATATACTTAGCAGAGCATTCTGTGTGCAGCTAATCTAGGCCTCTTTTATTCGGTATGTAACTCTCAAGTAGTGATGTTGTGAACATCAAATTTTCGTTTTGCGAACCGAGGACGCGAATTTCATCAAATGTTCGCAAACGGGCGAACATCGGCAAACCGCCATAGACTTCAATGGGCAGGCGAATTTCAAAACCCACAGGGACTCTTTCTGGCCACAATAGTGATGGGAAAGTTGTTTCAAGGGGACTAACACCTGGACTGTGGCATGCCGGTAGGGGGATCCATGGCAAAACTCCCATGGAAAATTACATAGTTGATGCAGAGTCTGGTTTTAAGCCATAAAGGGCATAAATCACCTAACATTCCTAAATTGTTTGGAATAACATGCTTTAAAACATCAGGTATGATGTTGTATCGATCAGGTAGTGTAAGGGTTACACCCGCTTCACAGTAACAGACCAATCTCCCCGTTTAACGCACCGCAAACAACCGCAAACAGTCCCCTTGCACAACCGCAAACTCCCCATTTGCACAAGGTTGGATACCAAGCTAGCCATGTCCCGTTCCTTGTCCTCACTGATGTCATTGAAGGTCTCTTCCTCCACCCAGCCACCAAGGGTCCCCGAAAGGTGACAACAAGCCCCCTGGGACGCCTGCTGTGTTTGGTCTTCCACCTCCTCAAAGCCACCTTCCTCCTCTGACTCCTCTTCTTCAGACTCCTCTCTCTGCGTTGCCTCTGTCTGTGTTATTATAAGGTGTGTACTGTTAAGTATTACTATTCCTATCGGTTTAATCCCTGTTACGTCCATTATTAGGGGACGTGCATATGGCATTGATTTTTGGAATAGGGAAATGGAAAAAGATGCTTGGTCGGACATCCTACTTCGAATTTGGGGCACTGCACGTTCAATGTAATGTGCCACCAGATAGGAGTGGTGTGTTCAGTTGTGCTATTTATTCCTATCAGTTTAATACCTATTACGTCACCTATCAGGGGACGTGCATATGGCATGGATTTTTGGAACAATCAGATGGAAAAAGATGCTTGGTCGGTCCTCCCACTTCAAATTTGGGGCACTGCGCGTGCAATCTAAGGTGCCACCAGATAGGAGTGGTGTGTTGAGTTGTACTATTTATTCCTATCAGTTTAATACCTGTTACGTGACCTATCAGGGGACGTGTATATGGCATGGATTTTTGGAACAATGAGATGGAAAAAGATGCTTGGTCGGTCCTCCCACTTCAAATTTGGGGCACTGCGCGTGCAATCTAAGGTGCCACCAGATAGGAGTGGTGCGTTCAGTTGTACTATTTATTCCTATCAGTTTAATACCTTTTACGTCACCTATCTTTCATCCCAATAGCACATTCTATATGTCATCAACCGGCCTGGGTGTATTTAGAGAACCACACTTTAAGGCCATGAACCTGGGACAAGGTGGCTTGGCTATCAGAATTGCCTCAGAGCCTTAAAAACTCGCCAAACCCCCTAATCAGACACTCACTATCATACTGGAAATGGGCCAAGAAACACACAGGTTTGTTCCCTGGATCCACCCAAATGACCCAAATTCTTGACCACCCTCAGGCCCCGAAACACATGAGCACAACATAACAACACTGGTGGAGGTCAAGGAAACTAGATAGACTAGGAGACTGGTTAGTAAAGGGCCAGATGCTCAACTATGAGGAACTGAGGGACAAGCATGAGCTACCACTGTCAGAACATTACAATTACTGTAGGCTGAGGCATTTCACACACTCCCTGACCCAGAAACAGGGGACATTGGTCTTAAATTGGTTCTCCAAAATTTGTAAAGATAAACCACTATCAAGGGGGATCATTGGGTCGCTTTACAAATATAAAACATTTGTTACTGGTTGAAGCAACACTGGGGGAAGGACCGGAGTGGGGGAACCCTGGAGACCCTTCAGAAGCAACCGGCGGCAAAATCATCCCAGGAAAGGAGAGGTCGCTTACTGAAGCCTGCCCTAGGGTAACCCAAGGGTGATTGCCCAGGTTAGATATTGTAAATAATAAGCTAATACCGCTGGAGGGATGATAGCTAATAGGACTTTGGTGTTCCCTGCAGATATACTCTTTACTATTGTCTGTTTTACCATGTTTTAGGTATCTCTTACATTGCAATCACAGTAAAAAATAAGAAAAATTATTAACCTAAAAAGTAAAAATAAGAACGAATAGCCAGCTAACTTTCACAAAATGTCTTTATTGTAAATATGTATTTTTGCACAACTGTTTTGCAAGACTGTTCAAAAATGCTTTATTTTTCATTACATGCTGTACGCCTTCTGACAATAAAAGAATTTAAGTGCAAAAATTATGTATTTTTGCAGCAACCAGAAAAATTGATGTTAGTTTGCCAGGCAGAAAGTGCCCTAAAACATTGCGTTTTGAACACTAATTGGTGGCGGATAAGTCACGTAAGTCATCCGGCATTCAGGCATCAAAATACAGCAGCGTGTGGACATTATTAGCTCAAGGCAGCTCATCTATCAGGCCTTTTTTAATCGTATGTATCGTCCCCCTCTGTCAGTCCCTTCTGGATCCCTCCATCATTCATCTTAATAAAGGTGAGGTAATGTAGACTTTTTTGACCTAGGCGACCTCTCTTATCAGTGACAAAATAGGACACTTGAAGCGGGGCAGGACAGAAGTTCTATGGCAAATTGGGATAGCTCAGGCCACAGGGCAAGCGTGCACACCCAGTAGTCAAGGGATTCATCGCTCCTCATAGTGTCGATATCTGTAGTTATAGCGAGGTAGTCTGTTACCTGACGGTCGAGTCGTTCTCTGAGGGTGGACCCCGAAGGACCGTGGCGATGCATAGGACTTAAAAAGCTCTGCATGTCCTCCATCAACAACACGTCTGTAAAGCGTCCTCTCCTTGCCGGCGTGGTCGTGGGAGGAGGAGGATTATGTTCACCTCTTCCGCTGTTAGATTGCCGTTGTGCTGTGACATCACCCTTAAGCGCTGTGTAAAGCATACTTTTTAATTTATTTTGTTAGTGCTGCATCCTTTCCGACTTGTGGTAATTCGGTAACATTTCGGGCACTTTCTGCTTATACCAGGGGTCTAGTAGTGTGGACACCCAGTACAGGTCATTCTCCTTCATCCTTTTTATACGAGTGTCCCTCAACAGGCACGACAGCATGAAAGACCCCATTTGCACAAGGTTGGATGCCGAGCTAGTCATGTCCCGTTCCTCGTCCTCAGTGATCTCACTGAAGGTATGTTCTTCCCCCCAGCCACGTACAACACCACAGGTACCAGATAGGTGACAACGAGCACCCTGGGATGCCTGTTGTGGTTGGTCTTCCTCCTCCTCAAAGCCACATTCCTCCTCTGACTCCTCTTCCTCACAATCCTCTTCCAGCGTTGCCTTAGGTCCAGCAAGCGATGCTGATAAGGCTGTTTCTGGTGGTGATGGTGACCACAACTCTTCCTCTTCACGCTTAGCTACGGCCTGATCCAGCACTCTTCGCAGGGCTGGCTCCAGGAAGAAAACAAATGGTATGATGTTGCTGATGGTGCCCTCGGTGCGACTGACCAGGTTTGTCACCTCCTCAAAAGGAATCATAAGCCTACAGGCTTTGCGCATGAGCGTCCAGTAATGTGGCAAAAAAATCCCCAGCTCCGCAGAGGCTGTCCTAGTACCCCGGTCATACAAATACCTGTTAACGGCCTTTTCTTGTTGGAGCAGGCGGTCGAACATTAGGAGTGTTGAATTCCAACGTGTCGGGCTGTCTAAAATCAAGCGCCTCGCTGGCATGTTGTTTCGCCGCTGGATATCTGTAAAGTGCGCCATGGCCGTGTAGGAACGCCTGAAATGGCCACACACCTTCCTGTCCTACTTCAGGACGTCCTGTAAGCCTGGGTGCTTATGCACAAAGCGTTGTACAATCAGATTACACACATGTGCCATGCAAGGCACATGTGTCAACTTGCCCAAATTCAATGCCGCCAAAAATTAATTCTGTTGTCACAAACCACTTTGCTGATCTCCAGTTGGTGTAGAGTCAGCCACTGATCCACCTGTGCATTCAGGGCGGACAGGACTGTTGGTCCGGTGTGACTCTCTGCTTTCAGGGAAGTCAACCCCAAGACGGCGTGACACTGCCGTATCCGGGATGTGGAATAGTACCTGTGGAGCTGGGGGGGGTGCCGTTGATGTGGAGCAAGACATAGCAACAGCAGAAGAGGACTCAGCCGAGGAGGTTATGGAAGAGGATGGAGTAGGAGGAGTAGAGAAGGTGGCAGCAGGCCTGCCTGCAAGTCGTTGCGGTGTCACCAACTCCTCTGCAGAGCCACGTATTCCATGCTTGGCAGCCGTCACCAGGTTTACCCAATGTGCAGTGTAGGTGATATACCTGCCCTGACCATGCTTTGCAGACCAGGCATCTGTGGTCAGATGGACCCTTGCCCCAACACTGTGTGCCAGAGATGCCATTACTTCCTTTTGCACAATCAAGTACAGGTTGGGGATTGCCTTTTGTGCAAAGAAATTTCGTCCGGGTACCTTCCACTGAGATGTCCCAATAGCTACAAATTTTTTGAACGTCTCAGACTCCACCAGCTTGTATAGTAAAAAATGTCGGGCTAAGAGTTCAGACAAGCCAGCTGTCAGTTGCCGGGCAAGGGGGTGACTTTGTGACATTGGCTTTTTACGCTCAAACATGTCTTTGACAGACATCTGACTGTGGGCAGATGAGCAGGGACTGCTCAGGGCGAGACACAGAGTGGCGGATGGTTGAGAGGGGGCAAGCAGGGCAGCAGTGGTTGACGTGGCTGAAGATGCTGGACCAGGAGGAGGATGGCGGCTTTGACTTTGTGTGCTGCTTGTACTCATGTGTTGATCCCATAGGCGTTTGTGATGTGACATCATGTGCCTTCGCAAAGAAGTTGTACCTAGGTGGGTGTTGGACTTCCCACGACAGTTTCTTTTTGCGCAAATTGCATTGCTGTTGTCACAGGCAGACACACGAAAAAATTGCCACACTGCTGAGCTCTGCAATGACGGCATTCTGGTGGTGGCAACAGCATGCGTTGACTGGCGTGCTGTCTGGCTGACTCCGTGTGCTGATGCATGCTGTCTGACTGTGCCACTAGCTACTTTCGACGACCTCCCCCTGCTTTTAACTCGTCTCCTCCTCCTCTCTGTCTCCCCATCTGACCTTTCCTCCTGTTCTTCTTCTCTTATAGCGGGCACCCACGTGACATCCACGGACGCATCGTCATCATCAACCGCTTCACTTGTATCTGACAACTCAACAAAGGAAGCAGCACCAAGTACAACATAATCATCATCAGACCGTACGTCTATGTGTGTAATGCTGCCTGACTGGGAAATATCCCTGTTATCTACATCCTCTGGCACTAATGTTTGTGCATCACTCGTTTCTTCCAACGGATGTGTAAATAACTCTGCTGACGGATCAAGTGAAGCGGCTGTGGTGCTAGTGTTGGTGGTGGCGGCAGGCGGGCGAGTGGTAACTGGAGAGATGCCTGAAGCTAAGCTGGAAGCGGATGGTGCGTCTAGGTTCCGAGCGGAAGCTGTAGAAGATTGGGTGTCCTGTGTTAGCCAGTCAACCATGTCCTCAGAACTTTTCAAGTTCAGGGTACGTTGCCTCTGAAAACTGGGCATTATTCTAGGGCCAAAGGGAATCACAGCACCACGACGGCCCCTGCGGGGTGGCCTGCCTCTGCCTGTCATTTTTTTCCGATTAGTGGTACTATGCGTGCAAGCTACTGTGACACCAGATATGAGTGTCACTGTGCACTGGCAAAAGTTGGCAGAGTAGGCGCTGTAGGCCTCACACACATGCCTGTAGGCAGGCAACTGATATTCAATCGATTACAGTCAAAAAAGGGTTCTTTTATGTTACTGTACACTATGGTTGCACCAGATAGGAGTGTCACTGTGTACTGGCAAAAGTTGGCAGAGTAGATGCAATAGGCTTCACACACACGCCTGTAGGCAGGCAATTGCTATTCAATCTATTACAGTCAAAAAAGTGTTATTTTATGTCACTGTACACTACGGTTGCACCAGATATGACGTATCACTGTGCACTGGCAAAAGTTGGCAGAGTAGATGCAATAGGCTTCACACACACGCCTGTAGGCAGGCAATTGGTATTCAATCTATTACAGTCAAAAAAGTGTTGTTTTATTTCACTGAGCACAATATAAGCTGTTAGGTGTTAGCCTGTCACACACACACGCTGGCAGGCAGGCATATGCAATTAGATTACACAGAAAAAATAATAAAATAAAATAAATGATGTTCAGATGAGTCCTTCAGGTCTGTAGTGGAAGCTAAATACACAGCCTGGCTATCTATTTCCCTATTAAATCATCAGCAGCTGCAATATCTGTCCTCTCTCAATGAATGGAACTTCAGAATGATTCTAAAATGGATGCTTTCCTTCAGATGGAAGGCTCTGGAAAGGAGTGTATGCTGCTGATTAGCTGGATTGTGTCTGCCGACTGTGAGGTGCAGGGTCAAAGTTTCCTCAATGATAAAGAATAGGGGGCGGACCGAAAAAGCGCATGTGTTCGCAGTCCGCTGCGAACATGCCAAAATCGCTGCGAATAGTCCGCGGGCGAACTGTTCGGGACATCGCTACTCTCAAGGAACCAGAAACAACGCTTATCTACCAATCCCCATGTGTGCCGGGTAACTGAGAGTCTACTGTATATGGGTCTTAAACCTTCATAAATACAAATCAATTTTAGGAATTAAACACATTCATTTAAATATTTTCATGTAAACATAGGACTTGGAGCTCCAAGTCTCCACCTTTCAATTTTGAAGGCTTTTAATTTATGAGGTGCCTTTCAATTTTAGAACTTATCTTGGGTTTAATAAATTGCTGATCAAATTTACCATAGCAGATAAAATCAGGGACAGACAGCATACATTAATATCACATTACAAAAATATATTTGTGGTATGACTAATTTTGGGACATCTCTCTGATTACAGTAATTAAAATGTTTCAACATTTAACAGTAAATTACATCTCTTCAGACACTGTACAAAAGGGTAATACTAAACAGCTAGTGTTTTCCCACATTAACAAAGAAAAGTGCTGAAAGACTTGTAAATCAGGGGAAACTGAAACACAAACTGGAGATTGTAAGATACACCAAATAGAGGACAACGCTTTATATTTAATCGAATCCACAAGAAATTGGGGACTAGCTGTATGAAAAATTACAATGACTTCATAGTATTTTTTTATCAGATTTTTTTTATTTACAAGATATAATCATTATTTTGTAGTTAAGTACTAAATGTAATACTTTTTTTTTTTATGACAGACGTAGCCAGAGCTAACTTGGCTACATTCACTAAGGCCCAAGGTTTCTTACTGGTAAGGTTACCTTTCTATCCCAAAAGATAATCCATGAGTTTATGTACTAATGTGTGAAATATCTCACTTCAAAAACAGGATTTATGGTATAATTTTAGAATTGGAGAGACACCATAGTTTATTTAACTTACCTGTTGTGCATATGGCTGTATCAATTCATTTGCTGATTTTGGAAATTTGAAATTAGAATAGACTAGCATCCATGACTAATAAGATGCCTTATTAATGGTTAAAAAGTACAATGTACAGTAAAGATTCAAATATTACTTTATTAACACATTTTTTGCGTCCAACATAAATTATATTTCCATAGAATCTCAACCCATACATTGTTTTCATGGCATATTTGAACTTATATTTAATATTTAACTTTAATATTTAACTTTAAGTTGTTCTGTACAGGTGATTCCAGGGTTACAGATGACATGACTTACAAATGACCCATACATAAAAGAGGCTCCCAAGGCATTTTATAGAATAGATAGAATTTGCAAGTGGATTAAACACCTGTTCATAACACTGCAAAAGCAAATAAAAACAAACTACTGTACTGTACTAAAAATACTGGGAAAGCAATGAAAGGCAGTAAAATAAATTGCACAAAATTCTCAAGCTGGCAAATCTGCAATAATTACCGTTTTTTTTTTTCTGTTTTATTTCTGTGTTATATCGACCCCGGGAAACACGGGGTTAATACATATCATGGAACCTGCATGGACTAGAACAGTTACTTTATTGATTTCTACATTTCTGGATTGTGAGTCTGATTGCAGATCGGACTTCCCAACCCTAAATGATTGTAGTCTAAACTCCATGTTTTACTGACGTCATGAGCCGTGGCAGAGCTAGTGAATAGAGGGTCCCAGTGCAAAAAATACAAAAAGTAGTTAAAATAATCCCTAAATGTCAGATAAACGGATAAGGCACAAAGATCACAAAAACACTGATATGAGATGAACCCTCAGTTTGTGGTTTAAGTCAATGAAATACATCTGTAATTGTGACAGATTTCTAACTTGTAGACATACTGGCAGTGTGAAGGTAATTACGTCATGGAATTAAATGAGGGGCCAAATTAAAGACGTTCTCAGGAACGTATCTCATCCGTAACCCAGGGACCGCCTGTACTTAATTTATAATATCCTCTCTTGCTAAAGGTTGCTTAAGGAGTCACATAAGTCATACACATTGAGTTGTATATACTACAGTGGGGGGAAAAGTATTTGATCCCCTGCTGATTTTGAACGTTTGTCCACTGACAAAGAAATGATCAGTCTATAATTTTAATGGTAGGTGTATTTTAACAGTGAGAGACAAAATAACAAAAAAAAAAAATAAGCAAGAAAAACACATGTCAAAGAAGTTATAAATAGATTTGCAGGTCAATGAGGGAAATAAGTATTTGACCCCTTCGTCTTAGTGCTTGGTGGCAAAACCCCTGTTCGCAATCACAGAGGTAAGATATTTCTTGTAGTTGGCCACCAGGTTTGCACACATCTCAGGAGGGATTTTGCCCCACTCCTCTTTGTAGATCCTCTCCAATTCTTTAAGTTTTCAAGGCTGATGTCTGCCAACTCGAACCCTCAGCTCCCTCCACAGATTTTCTATGGGATTACGGTCTGGAGACTGGCTAGGCCACTCCAGGACCTTAATGTGCTTCTTCTTGAGCCACTCTTTTGTTGCCTTGGCTGAGTGTTCTGGGTCATTGTCATGCTGGAATACCCATCCACAACCCATTTTCAATGCTCTGGCTGCGGGCGCTGCAGGATTTCAGTTCTTTATGGCGTAGTGTGTTACCAATTGTTTTCTTGGTGACTATGGTCCCAGCTGCCTTGAGATCATTAACAAGATCCTCCCGCGTAGTTCTGGGCTGATTCCTCACCATTTTCATGATTACTGAAACTCCACAAGGTGAGATATTGCATGGAGCGACAGACCAAGGGAGACTGGCAGTTATTTTTTTGTTTCTTCCATTTGAAAATAATCGCACCAACTGTTGTCACCTTCTCACCAAGCTGCTTGGGGATGGTTTTGTAGCCCATTCTAGCCTTGTGTATGGGCTACAGCTCTTTGGTCTTGGCCATGGTGGAGAGTTTGGAATCTGATTAATTGCTTTTGTGGACAGGTGTCTTTTATACAAGTAACGAGCTGAGATTAGGAGCACTCCCTTTAAGAGAGTGCTCCTAATCGCAGCTTGTTACCTGCATGAAAGACACCTGGGAGACAGAAATATTGCTGATTGATAGGGGATCAAATACTTATTTCCCTCACTGACCTGCAAATCAATTTATAACTTTTTTTACATGCGTCATTTCTTTGTCAGTGGACAAACGTTCCACATCTGCAGGGGATCAAATACTTTTTCCCCCACTGTATATGTTTGTGACAAAATAACAAAGTACTTCATAGAAATATTGTAAAATAATTTGCTATTCAATTGGTGTCTTTTAGCTACTCGCAATCGGTTGGGCGGGTTAGAAGCTCAAAATACCTGCGGTTATCAACATTTGAACTCTAAGCCTTGGATCTTTCAAACCCGTAAATATTACAAATAGCAAATCACTATTCAACTGCTACAATTCCTCAAGCCCGCAATTGTCTTTAAACCCGTCAATGGGAAATGTATAACAACATTCTATGTGTACCAAATAAGACTCGCAAGGTGGTTTAACCCCTGCTGTAGCACTGCAAATGCAAATTAAAAAGCAATGCTGGACTTTAAAAGATGGGCGAAAGTGATGAAAGACATTAGAATTAATTGCACAACAGTCACAAGCTTGCAAATCTTATATTTTACTTTTTTTTCTGTGTTATATCAATCTTGGTAATCAAGGAGTTAATAAATATCAAGCCACCCACATGGACTAGAACAGCATTTTTATTATTTTGTACATTGCTGGATTGCGAGTCCAATCGCATATCGGACATCTAATCGATAATTGATTGAAGTCTAAACTCCATGTTTTACTGATGTCATGATGACGGTCTCATTTTCTATTGGCTGTTTCTAAATCAGTAGTTACGGCCTTGCTTAACTGATCATGATCATGCCCTGAAATGCTACTTAGGGTTGCATGGTTTACGGTTTAGGCTTTCAGACATTTACTTGCAGCCATGATCAATTTAATTGAGCTGTAACTGTTACAGTTTTCAAGCCCGTAGACAACTGTATGAAGGCCGTAAGTCGGGCTTGCAATTGAATGGAGGCCTATATTTGGATAAAAATGCCTATTTGTTTGAAATATATTTATACTGCATAAACAGTACAGATTGTATATTCTGCTTAATATATTATCGTAAAAATGAGAATTATAATCATCAATTAAATTTGCAGCTAGAATTTGTAAACACTTTAAATAAATCTATAATGCATTGACAAGTTAGATAATCTTTCATTAATTTTACAAAATATTGAAATTATTATAATAATATTTTAATATTTATAGAGCTAAACAAAGTGTAATAATTGCCTTTGAGCTTTCACATAATGTGGCTACATTCTGTCTTGAAAATGTTCAGCATATGGCAAAGCCGTCTTGACATACGAAGAAATAAGTAGACATGTGAACTTTTTTTATAATTCCAAAGGTGAACAAAACAGTCCCCGTTGTTCTTTTCAAGCTAAAAGGCAAGGTGGTTGATGGAATGTCAAGGTCTAGTGAAATGTGGTGGGAATTATTCATTCCATCTGCTTTCTGTACCACAAGAGAACAGTAATTTCCAGTCATATGTACAGAAACTGGCAGAGGAAAGGCTTCTGTATACAGTGATGTAGAACCAGAGAGACATTTTAGGACAAGTTTTACTAGTATGGCTATGAAACAATGTTGAATGTAGCTTAAGAGGTGTATTCATTATGTGTTTTAACGAGTTCAATATAGGCTCTTGAGCACAAACTATTACTTATTGCAAATTATTTTTTTTCCAGGATAATGTATTGAAACATCTAAGAACCAATTCAAAGGATGGTGAGCATTTTTCTATATAGTCTTTTCAATAACTAATCTTGATAACAGGAAACATATTTTTAGAAAATAAATAAATAAATAAATAAATACAACCTTTACATTTTTTATTTGTATATGTAATGTTTTCTTTATACAAAAGGGTTCCATTTTCTGTTCTGTGTTGATTCAGCCCTGTACTTTACCTGGAGGGTATGTTGTTGTAAACCAATGAACACTCCAGTATTCCTGCATAAAACTGCCACATTCCAACAATGCTGATATAGGGCAATTTCAACATCGTAAGTCCAACGTGTAGGGATGTGTGCATCAAATTTGACCGCTTTACGTTGCTATTAAATTAGAATGGGCTGCGAGCTACGAGCAAGAGAGGCTATTTCGTAAACCAGTTCTCGGCCGTCGGAGTTGCGTGCTCGAACGCAAACAATTAAGCAACCACGTAGTTATGGGTTCAGATGGAGCCAATGGAAAAAGAGATTGTTAGCATTACTTCACTGAAAAAGGGGAGGGTAGATTTTGAAGTCCTACGTGCTTCACATTGATTGCAGGGATTGATATAACACAAAATATAATCATGAAATAAAGTATTTGCACGCTTGAGAATGTTGTGCTATTAATTCTAAGACCTAACATCACTTTCACTTATAATAAATGTACAGTAGAGTGATGTTATTTGCATTTCAAGTCCTACGTTTTGGACTTTACCCCCCTTGCAGGCTCTTGAGCACACGTTGGCCTTTGGGCTCCATTTGCGTGTTACGTGCTTGCTCGCGAGTGACCATGTTGCAATTAATAGCTTAGTTGAATAAGTAGCGGTTACGGGCTCGTCGGATCAAAGGATTTAAGTGCGCAAAGGTCAACGTTGCTCAGCACGTAGCCTATTCTCGGCCGTCCTGCATGTTAACACGCAAAGCCCGCTGCAAGCAATGTTACACGTAAAACACGTAAATCTGGAGTTACGGGCTATGTTTTACAATGTAGCCCCAATTTAATGAGGCAGTTAATCTCCATGTGCATTCAAAATATCTTTACTCCACAGGAATTTAATTAGCAAAAAACAAAATGGCAGATTATACTGCAGCATAATTGTACATAAAATGTAATATATTAGAGGCTGTAATCATTTTTTTTTTACTTTATAAAAAAACGTTGTGCCTGTTTTCAATTGCAAAACAGTATATTTAAATATATGACTACAGTGACCTTTTACATTTATACTACCGTTTGACAATGACCATACATAACAATGTGAACTCTTAAAACCTCTCCAGTTTATGAAGTTCTTATTTTTTCAAGTGCTCTCATCTTCACTGTACTTGCCCAATGCACTTAAATATATTTTTCAGAACTGATTTTCAACTAGTCCAACACTGTAGCTGTGAAAATGTACCATAATACTTGCTAGCTTGCCTATATATCTTTTTTTAAATTAACTGAATGAAATTCTATATTGTACAGCACTGGAATGTGTCATATGCCGTAACATCAATGTGGGATAAATTCTGAATGGCGAACGTGTTCACTAGTGATATGAAACATCTATAAATACTTGGGGGTATTGTACTAAGAACGATTGTGATGTTCTGTGGTGTGGTTTAGTGCATCCCCAGTTTTTACATGATTTACTAAAAGGCTTTATTTTTTTAAATGAGCACAGTAATGTCTCTCCATATGGTATTAGCTTATCATCTACAAAACACTCCTATATTCCTTTAAGTTCTGCCTTTCTGAGCATGTGCTGCAACCCAGATCAAGATCCCTCTGTCTGTGATTGCGGATGGTAATGGGTAAACAATATATAATTAATAACTGAATAATTGGGATCCCCCAGGTACTCTCTCCCTATTTGCAGGTGGGGTGTCCTGATAGCAATACACACTCTTTCATCCTTAAAGTTGTAGGATGTAGAGGGGTTTCAGAAATCTCCACCTAGCCCACCAGTTTCCAATGGGTTAGGCATGTGTTAATTGTGGCCTCACACTTGGTGCAGTAGACTGAGGGGGGTTACACAGAAACTAAAAATGCCTAAAAGTAGGTCCACCACAGCTCTTAATAGCCCTTTCAGCTAAGGTGGGCCATAATCACCCAGCCCCCCTTACCTAAGTCTACCTAGCACCATTGAAACTTTTAGAATTTGACACCTCCCCCCTTTCAGCACATGTTTAGAAGGAGACAACTCACCAGTATAACTATATATAGCGGAGGGCCTGTGTCTTAGTAATCTATTCTTACCTATCTATGTAGAACTGAACGAAGCAGTGAATTCCCACAACATAAAAACAGACAAAAGGAATTTACCATCTCTGATACAAACTGAGACATGATAAAACAGTAGATCCAATGCTGCTTCACACAATATGCTGGTAGTCTGAATATTACTACTGGGGAAGTGCTTAATTCTTCTTTCAAGGATGGTTCTTGCTTCTGAGGTAAAGTGGAGTGTTCATAACTGCTCAATTATGAAAATAAATAAGAAAAACAAATATTCTGTTGTTTTCTGTTTGAAACCTATACTCCCTGTTCAGAAAAAACTTCATATTCTGTGTCTGATATAACTTGGCAGAAAAAACTTTATCGAAACAGTGATAGCATTGGTGAGTACTGATCCAACCTTAAGGCAATAGTTAATACATGTTTATGTATCTAAATCATAACAGAAATTATATAGCATATGGTCTTATGAAAAATATGAACTTACTTGCTTGATTATACTGGGTTTTTAACCTTCCACCTAAGGTGTATATACAGTGCCTTGCAAAAATATTCACTCCCTTGACTTTTTACCTATTTTGTTACATTACAGCCTTAAGTTAAATTTTTTGTTAATCTGAATTTTATGTGATGGATCAGAACACAATAGTCTAAGTTTGTGAAGTGAAATGAGAAACATATATACATAAAATGACTTTTTAGAAATAGAAAGCAGAAAATTGGCCTGTGAGTATGTATTCCCCCCCTTTGTTTTGAATCCCATAAAAAGCTCTGGTGCAACCAATTACCTTCATAAGTCACATAATTAGTGAAATGATGTCCACCTTTGTGCCATCGAAGTGTCACATGATCTGTCATTACATATACACACCATTTTTGCAACACCTAAACAAGAGGCATCACAAACCAAACACTGCCATGAATACCAAGGAACTCTTCAAACAAGTAAGGGACAATGTTGTTGAGAAGTACAAGTCAGGGTTAGGTTATAAAAAAATATCCAAATCTTTGATGATCCCCAGGAGCACCATCAAATCTATCATAACCAAATGGAAAGAACATGGCACAACAGAAAACCTGCCAAGAGACGGCCGCCCACCAAAACTCACGGACCAGGCAAGGAGGCATTAATCAGAGAGGCAGCACAGAGACCTAAGGTAACCCTGGAGGAGCTGCAGAGATCCACAGCAGAGACTGGAGTATCTGTATCTGTACATAGGACAGCAATAGGCTGTACGCTCCATAGAGTTGGGCTTTATGGCAGACTGGCCAGAAGAAAGCCATTACTTTCAGCAAAAAACAAAATGGCACGTTTTGAGTTTGCCAAAAGGCATGTGGGAGACTCCTAAAATGTATGGAGGAAGGTGCTCTGGTCTGATGAGACTAAAATTTAACTTTTCGTCCATCAAAGAAAACGCTATGTCTGGTGCAAACCCAACACATCACATCACCCAAAGAACACCGTTCCCACAGTGAAACATGGTGGTGGCAGCATCATGCTGTGGAGATGTTTTTCAGCAGCCGGGACTTGGAAACTGGTCAGAGTTGAGGGAAAGATGGATGGTGCTAAATACAGGGATATTCTTGAGCAAAACCTGTACCACTCTGTGCGTGATTTGAGGCTGGGATGGAGGTTCACCTTCCAGCAGGACAATGACCCCAAACACACTGATAAAGCAACACTTGAGTGGTTTAAGGGGAAACATGTAAATGTGTTGGAATGGCCTAGTCAAGGCCCAGGCCTCAATCCAATAGAAAAGCTGTGGTCAGACTTAAAGATTGCTGATCACAAGCGCAAACCATCCAACTTGAAGGAGCTGGAGGAGATTTGCAAGGAGGAATGGGCAAAAATCCCAGTGGTCAGATGTGGCAAGCTCATAGAGACTTATCCAAAGCGACTTGGAGCTGTGATTGCTGCAAATGGTGTCTCTACAAAGTATTGACTTTAGGTGGGTGAATAGTTATGCACATTGACATGTTCTGTTATTTTGTCCTATTTGTTGTTTGTTTCACAATAAAAAAGAAACATTTTCAAAGTTGTGGGCATGTTCTGTAAATTAAATGATGCAAATCCTCAAACAATCCATGTTAATTCCATGTTGTGAGGCAACAAAACCTGAAAATGCCAAGTGGGATGAATATTTTTGCAAGGCACTGTATCTTGCCCAAACTCACCCCACTTTTCATTAAACATTAGCAAATGTATGTATGAAGTTGACAAAATGCAATCTAAATGGATTCCACACCCCCAAAGTATTGTGGATGCTTCTAGAGACCAGCAGAGGCATTGACGCTTGTTTTCTCATTAAAACCTGGTTTTATTTGCTGTCATCTGCCTCATTATACACTCTACTTTGTCAGATTAGAGAGAAGTTCAATAAAAGTGAGCATGATTTAACTCATCTGTATGCAACTGGTAATATGAAAATGTCCAGCTAGTTGTACACAGACCAAAATGTTAAATTCACCTAGCTAATCCCTGTGCATAAATTACTATATTAAATTTTCTCTATTCATCCGCAACATACTTATTTCAAACTGCAAGCATTTTCCATTTCATTATAATTAAACAAGCACAGGCCAGATGAAAAAGTCTCTGCAGTGAAATGTATGGAGACAAAGAGGATTACTGCATTTATGAGTATGCAGTAGGGATTTACAACCATTTACATAGTTATTTCAACAGCAACATAAAATCAGCTTGGTTTTAATTATCTACAATTGACTCTGTAAATTTACATGCAGCACTGTAGTAATCAAAGTGGTTACAGACATGACATTGCTAGTTTAAAACTAAATAATCTCTAAGGTTATCTTGTCCTTGTCTTTCTTAAAAGTATAGCTTGAAATATATTTGCTAAATTGTTAGGTCTGAGTGCAGAGGAACAAGGATAGTTCACAATTCTCAAAAAAAGAAGTACAGAAATAATTGGCAAGGTATGAAAAAGTGTTTCCATAATAAAAAATGTATTATGCTAAAATGTGCCAAATAAAATATAAATATAATCTCATTATCATTAATGGAGCTTCATGAAAGCTATAATAATGTTTTATGGCTTACAATTATATTTATTCGAATAAAATAAACATGAACCATAATTATGTTATGGTGATTAATCTAATTGCAAGAAGTTTATAATTAGTAGGATATTTAATACATTCTATACAATATATATATAGAATTACTATTGTTTTAGTGTGCATGCATACAACAATTAATGCAAATAATATGGTTTAGTACAAATGCATATGATGGAATGATGCCCTACTCTTGACCTTTGTATGAATACGTAAGATATAAAATATGAAGAAAACAGCACTACAGGAATATATTATTATGTTTTATTATTATATTTCCATTTCTAAAGAGCTAACATAGACTGTAGTGTTAAAAGAACAATGGAAACAAGACAAACATAATATTTATATCTGTTGGTACTGGAGGTGTTCCAGTTTTCCTGTAGGCTTCCAAGCTAGGGGCTGTTTTGTGGTTCCCAGGATTGCTATGACCCAACCAGAACAGCTGTTCTTCTTTATTATTATTATAATTTATTCATAAAGTGTCAACATATTTAGCAGAGCTACGTTCAGGGTATACAGTAAATACATATATAGAAGGGTTTGACTGCCCCCCTCTTGTGAGAGCTAAGTGTGTGCTAACTGTGATAGAGACAAAAAGAAAAGGGATTGAAAAGTAGGTGTTCACTGTCTTAGAGGAATTTTAAAATCGTTGTTTTAAAGCAAAAACATAAATTCTGATGCAGTGAGGGGAAAATGTTATAGTGTGTGGTTGGGACATGAAACGCCTGTATGCATGCAAAGAAATAAGTAATTATGGAGTCGAAGAGGTAAGTAAGTCATGGGTATGAGCGGAGAGGACAACTTGGAGTATGACTAGAGACAACAGTATGAATGAATAGCAGTATTTTTGAAAGCTATGTTAGGGTCTGGATGTTGAATTTAGTAATAGTAATGAACAATAAGGACGTATTATTTGATCTTGACCAGCTTAATAATTTTTTGGAATAAAATGTAATATTATATATTAACATTAAAGCTTCCCAGGCTGGATATTATCTTTGTCAGATTAAAGACAAGTAAAATAATACCTTTTAACCACATCACATTCTTGTGGATGCCTTTAGCAACAGTTCTGCCTCTTGAAATCTTCACAGGCTTTCATGAACATATCCAGGCCAATGGAATCTAGCCTTTAAAGATTTGCATGATCACAATAGCGTTTAACAACTTCAACAATTTGGGTACAAGGGAGAAATGTTTGGATTTTGCACAGTGCTACTCTGTTCTTTTTTGTGTCATGAATGCTCTCTTTCTTATTGCTTTTGTATAATATAACAACTCTATTAATGTGTAAGTGAAAAGTAAGTTACTTGATCTTGAATGATTTCTGCTGAGGTCAAGCAGGCATTCTCTTTAAATGTCCGTTAATACTATAATTATAAAATAAGAGATTCTACATTGTGGATTTCAAAAAAGGTACATTGAGAATAAATGAAGTCATGGTGGGGTCTATAAAAATGGTGGCACCATTTTAGAGACGTCAAAATTGACAAGCCTTCCTACCATTCATGATCCCGGGACAAAATTCCCTTCCCATTCTCTTTCCCCTCTATCTTTACCTCACTATCCCTCCTATTCATGTGCTCTTTTACCCTCCCTTTCTCCATCCCCTCCCCTTTTAATGCCTGGAGGAGTTAACATCATGGAAAGCTATCTAGCATATGCCTACCATTAAAAAACACCTCTTGAATTTAGCACAGAATAGATATCAGGATGGAAAAGATAGTATCCCAAAATATTGAAATATAGAAAGATTTTGTAGCAGAAGAAGAATGTTATTTCTGATGTTGTGTAGTTGATTATGGTGGTTGCAGTAAATGTATATCCTCCTATGTAAAATAATTGCATTGTTCACACTGCACACCAGTTCATCACCTATTTTATAAGACAGATGTAAAGGGTTTCTGACATGTTGCCTCATGCACATTAAAACATGCACATTAATATATTTTTCAGTAAAAAAAAAATATGATTTTGTTAACTTATCCTAAATGAACAAGGTCCAAATGATTCCCCACACAATAAGCATCCAATAGGGCCTAATGGACAAAAAAAACAAGATGTGATTGAAATGGGACTTGAGATTATTATGAGATTTCACTGTAAAATTAACCAACAGGAGGTAGAGAAAGCATTTGGTACACTGGTTCCTTTTTAAAAAATGTTTTAGTGAATTCCATTTAGAACATAAAAAGCTTTACAGAGCACCTTTAACTGTATTTCTTAATGCTAGTTAGAATAATGGGCACACTGAAACATTTGTTGTTTTTCAAGTGGGCTTCAATTTGACTTTCAAGTGTTTTTCAATTGCAGTTAACAGCTATACCTCTTCACAGTGTTTTGCTTGACATTAGCAACTTATCTATAAAACATAAAGCATTTACCATGAGCGCACTTGTTTTACAGCACTTTTGCGGTTCAATAGGTTTTTGATTACTAAAATGAATAATCTTTGGTTTGTTAGTTTAAACTTTGCTGGAACATTTATTATACTGTTGTTTTTCAATTACATTCTATACCTGGATGAGAATGAAAACAGAGATTCACTAGATTAATGGTTCAAAGCTAATTTGTTAAAAATAGATTGTCTTTTTACCAAAGAATCTTCAATACCCATGAGCTATTTAGTGCTTGATAATGAGCAAGCCTCCACTTCAATGATACTTTTTAAATACATTTTCTCCTTAAGAAATCAATAGTGCTCCTTCTTAAATGCAATAATAAACATTTGTGAGTTAGAAAGGTGATTAATTCAAAACAAAGCAGTGATTTGTACAACTAATTCAGTTTGTTTTTACTTACATTTTTAGATGTTTTTTTGTAGTTGGTTTTAAAAAAATAAACATAAAAGCTTTTTATAAATGCAGTATGTCACGAAACAGAAATAGCCATACCAGAGCTCAGGATCCAGAAGAATACATCCCTAGTAGGAGGGCTTTAACACTTGAGAATTATTCTTAGAGATTAAGGAGTATAGCCCACATCATATTTCCATCATCATATAGCCCACATCATAATAACACAATCCGGTACCACCTTAAATAACACAAGCCAATCAAGAGTCCTGCATTTAGCTTTATTTTGCACTGCTTAATACAGTCTCATTGCAGAACCTAAGAAGCCTCCTGTTGGGCAAGTGCCTAGGAACATGGGGGCACTTTCCTCTACCCAGACCAACAAAACATATAGTAAACAATGGCCTCTTCTCATCATATCATTCACTAATCTATTGTTTTAATCTCATACTAAAATCAGATAGAAAATCCTACAATTAACTGAGAACTGGAGGAGAAGGGTCTTACTTTTGTCACAAAGTATAAACCTAATTTGTCTATTTCTCTCCAGATAGTCTCCAAGCATATTGTTTAACTCAAAGAGCACCCATGTATTCTTAGTTTTTCACCTTGATACAACATACATCTTTATCACCATAATATTGCCATAAACAACTAGTTTAAATTGGCGCCAGTCAGTAATAACTTAAAGGGCGCAAAATTATTCCAGTGATGCCCTCTGTTTCTAGATTAATTTAAATATATCCTAACCACATGCAGTTATCGGCTGGTCGAAGCGTTAAACAGGTGAAAAGGATTTAGAACTAGTATAAATGATCTAAAAACTATCCTATATAAATCCTTGTATTCATTTTCTTATTGGGCCTGATATCCTTAGTATGCTATTTAAAATGGACAAGTTAAGAGTGTGAACTGACAGGGTTAATCCTCTACATTTGTGTGTTGTCTTTTTTAGCAAATCTTTTTTTAGCCAATATTAAGAGTGCCAGGATACTGGGAATAAAATGGTACCAAGCTGGCAGGGGTGTAGGACCTGGGGGAGATGGGGCTGAAAAATCCCCCCTCCCTAGATTATGTGGCTAGAGGTGATAAGGGGAGCATCTCACCTCCCACACCTTTGGCTGCCTGGCCTGGAAAATGCTATACACAGTTCACACAAGATTGCGCAATCTTGTTTCAGAGTAATCCTAGGCAGTCAAAGAGATATGAGGTGAGGGGAAGCTACAGAAGACTTCTGGGAATGGAGAGGGAGACTACTAGATACCAGGGATAAGGTACCTGCTATTGTAAACTTATATATATATATATATATATATATATATATATATATATATATATATATATATGTCACGGTTTCCTGGTTAGAATATATGTAAAATTGATGTGCTGTTGCAATGATAATTGATAATTGAGAAGAAAGTAATCCACTCTCCACATTGTGGTAGTCAGCCGCCTTTAATGTTTCTTGACCCCAAACTGACCTTCAGGAAACCTGACCGTCAGGAAACCGGAACATATTGTAGAAATACAGGCCCTATCATACAGCACCCCTGAGTCTCCTATGTGAGATCAAGAGTAAGATAAACCTCCAGACACCCTCTACTTGGTATCAGAGGGGTCATAACAAGATACCCCCCCCCCCCCCCCCCCCTTTCAGACGAGAGACAGCTGGAATCAGTTAAGATGCCCAGATAGCAAAACATGCCTGTCTAAGACAGGAGGGATGGGTCTGACATGTAATTAGCGGCTCATGTGGATGGGGGGAAGATGATAGTTGAATATTGTGTCCCAAGATGAATAAAGAGCTTTTTCTGTCTATATACTCATAACAAATGTGTGTATTTCATTCTGGGAAAACCCTTGATCCTACCTGAGGTTATCTCTGCTGAACCTGCCTGGGATGCTAAGTTACCTTCAGTAACTGCTACAGATCCGGGTATTCTGTCCTAACACTGGTGCTTTTGGTGAAAGGTGTCCTGGTACTGGTCCATATCCTGTTAACAGGGACACATCAAACCTATGATCTGATGAGCCAGAATTTGTCTAGTGACATTTTCAAGCCCTACCATATAGTAGATTGTGACAACATATATATTTTTATATATATATATATATATATATATATATATATATATATATACGTTTACTGTAGAACAGTCGTCCTATTGCTCCCCATGAAGTGATATTACTTGTGTTCATTTGGTCACTGCTTGGATCTATGTTTTTTTTTTAACTCTGTCCTGCCCAGATTTTTTTTTAAACTTACGCCCTTGCAAGGTGGTACTGTTGAGATTTTAAAAGTGTTATAGTTCAATAAGAATTGTATATTTTCTCTAAAAAATGTGCCTATCACTTTTGTTAAATAATAATATTTTTAATAATTCAGTAATGGCTAAAAAAAAATTGAGAAAATACACAAGCATAACCAAAGTGTGTGCACAGGAAAACTGCCATGTTTTTGTCTTTTTTTATATGGAACTAAATACAGCAGTAGTGGCTCTAATACCATACTGTAAATATAGTATCATATTGAATGAAAATAATAATTACTTGGATTATTTGTTAGAAAACCAACAAACCTACCAGATGAAAGGAACGTCTATCTCATGGCTTCCAGAGAAACCAATGTGTGGGTCATGTGCATGGAAGGAGATGGAGACAGACCTATCACCTCAGGCAGATAACATTCATTTTAAAGGCATATTATTTACAGATGACTTTATTGTTTACTGTATAAGTTCCCACTTTTGAAGTGGTGGACTACAGGCTCATAGCCCTTTACCTGGCACTTGCACTGGCCCTTTAAGTACATTTCTAAGTAGTAAAGAGCAATAAGTGTCATTTTTTACATGAGAGATATATTGTTTTGTCCAACAAGAAATATGAGAAGAATTACAATACTCTGACCTTCCAGAACTCTTATGAGCATAATAGCGATACAGAATATGTTGGTGCTTTGCAAATAAAGGAAATAATAATAATAGAAGTGTTTATATTTAAAGACTTTATATGCACATGTCACTGTGGACTATATAAGGATTATGGAACATCCCTATTGGTGACTATCTGTTAAAAAATAGTTGCTACACAACACATATACATATAGGGGCATATTTACATTTTATGGTGCCCCAGGTCCAGTCAAATAAGCGCGACCCACAATGACTCAATTACTGCTCCTCCTTTCCTCTAATCCAATGACTTTAACCTCATGACGTAGCTTTCCATAAGTCACCCATCAGCTACCACATGAGGGGGACCCGACCAAAATTAATAAATGCCACATTTTTGTCATATTTCTAGTACTGATTTTTGTAAGGAACATTTATTGTAATATATATTTCATAGTTTTTTTTCTCAGAGAGCTTAATCTGTTGCTTCCAATATAATGATTATGTCACTGGTCTATTGCATACTTTCTACAACAGACCAAAATCTCATTTCATATTCTGCTTATAATACATCTCCACTTCTCCAGAAATAATATATACCACTTTTAAAACTTTAAAAAATTGTACATTTGTTTTCACGTTTGCATGTTTAAAAATAAGTTATAAAACTGAGTAAGAACTTTTTCCAGTGTCTTCAAATATACAAGCAAAGCATAGCATTAAAAATAACAATAATATTCAAATTTTTGTTTGTGTACTATTTTTTTTTATGGAAAATAGAAATCTAATCAATTTGGTACTTGACTGTCAAAATATTCATGAATTTTAATGTTTTTAGTCGTGAAGATTTTTTAAACAAGAGAAGTTAAGATTGTTAGAAAGTAAGCCAGGGAGCAAAATAATGGTGAAAAGGATATAATGTGGTACAGGTTGGGTGGAATAAGATGTATTCCTTGCTCTTTTCTTGTTTGCATCTTCATCGGTCTCTGACCTATTCATTATTTTTTGGTATACAGCATACAGTTCTCTAGGAAGAGCAATATTTGCATTTCCGTCGCCTTAATATATTTAAAAAAAAAAAACTGAATGCTGAACAGCAGTATGACTTTAACCTGCAAATAAAGATTTAAATTTACAGTGCTAAATTATATATTTGTATATATATATATATATATATATAATGTGTGTAAAAGTGAAAGACAGAGATAGAAAGTTTAGTCTCAAATGTTAAAAGTTTGTTGAAAACTACAAAATTGTGCTAATGCTTAAAAGTATACCAGTATGTTTGAATACTTGTTTTAATGTTGTTTAGAGGTTTACGACTCTCCGTGACCCTATGGACAGCAGCACACCAGGCACCTCTGTCAGCCACTGCCCCTCTGAGCTCCATCAAGCTCAGAAACCTTACTTTAATGACCTCATCTATCCATCTACTCGTCTGGCATCCCTATCTTCGTGTGCCTTCAATCTTTCCATGATATGTATTAACCCCTTGACACGCGGGATCGATATTACTCAGAACTAAATTTTAAAAATAATATTTAGAATTGCATATTTGTGGGTTTGAGACTGTTGTACAATTCATTTTAGTATGTTTTCATACATCCCCATGCTTTTAAAGTACAGTATTGTGTGTTTAATAAAGTCCTACTGAGTACTCGTAATATTTTTGACGGGTTAGACTTTATTTGCGATCTAGCACTGTTCGTCTAATAGAATATTGATTATGTGTAACTTTAATTAATTAGTGCTCATAATATTCAAGCTGTGCGAAAACAAATGGAGTTCTAAGGCTAGTTTTGCGGGCTTGGATGGTCCGTAGTGATTGTGAGCGTGTGACTCGTAATCAGATTGAGAATACCTAGTAGAATATGTGGCAATATTAAGAGCAGTTTTAAGTGTATACATTTATGAATTGGGCAATTGAATAGGGCCCAATATTGGCAGCTTTGGAACCTATGGACATGGCAAATCTGAATTTTTGAAAACCCTGTTTATAAGTACAGCAGGGTGATGGCAGAATGTGTTTGGAGTTATCAATGGAGGGAAGGGAACAGGGAAAGTTCAGAGCATTTGTTTGATAACTAGCTAAGCCTTACACTGATCCAGAAGTCGGACATTGAATCAAAGAATGCAACCATAGCTTTCCAAAAATAAAATAACGTCAATAAATTGTCGGCTTAGTGGGAAGGTTTTTCTCTCCTACAGGACTAAGTCATGTGAAATATAATTTGAAATGATTTGCTTGGACAAGTTAGATGTAAAGTTGGTTGAGCAATTTTCAAAAGCCATGGATTAATTTACCTTGCAATTGGAAATTAAATTGGTTCTACTTTATATGACTGTCTCTAATGAAATCTCATCATTGTTGATTGAAAACAAAAAGTAAAATATTTTAAACAGGCATCCTAAAATAGAATTTAATTGAACTTTCTTGCTGATCAGGTATACGAATTGATCTCATTGAATTCATTTTCAAAACAGCAATTTAGCAGCACTTAATCAAGATGTTAATCATTATGTAATTTGGGCCAGACTGTCACTTTTGTGCCAGATGGAGTTGAGACATTGGGTCATTTGTTATGGCTTTTGTTCAAAGGACAGATGACATTCATCATAATTCTGGTGACTTGCCATTTTTAGTGCCAAATCATAATTTATTAAATGTATAATTTGATATCTTACAATCATGTTTTCGTGAGAAATAATGAATATCTCGGACTTAAAGGACCACAGTGATCAGATATGTTTTGTATTGTTTTTTTTTAAATTACTAAACAGTATAATGGGCAAATATGTTTCAGAAGCAAATAATTTAATAAACACAACATTTATATTTTCCAACTTTTATATGCAATTATTATTTACTGTTGGACAATGCTTTCTTTCCTGCTGCCTATTATGTGTGTCCTGGAAACTAATTAACTTTACTTTAAGTGCCACTTTACCACAGTGTAGATATAAACGTGCTGAGTATTCAATGTCTCCTACTTCTCAGCTAAAGCCAAAATGTAAAATGTCCACATCAAGTTAATTGCAAAGGAAAAATAGATTGGAGGCTGTATTATTTTTTGACATTATAAAAAGATGTTGGGTTTTAAGTGTACTCCTCCAAAGTAGTACATTTTAAAATATGACCACAGTGGTCCTTTATAAAAACATATACAGTACCTTGTATTTTCACCTTTTTTGTTACATTACAGACTAAAGTTCAATGTTTTGTTAATCTGAATTTTATGTGATGGATCAGAACACAATAGTCTAAGTTGGTGAAGTGAAATGAGAAAATATATACATAAAACATTTTTTTTAGAAATAGAAAACAGAAAATTTGCATGTGTGTGTATATATTCACCACCTTTGTTATGAAGCCATAAAAGCCCTGGTGCAACCAATTACCTTCAGAAGTCACATAATTAGTGAAATAATGTCCACCTGTGTGCAATCTAAGTGTCATTACATATACACACCTTTTTTGAAAGGCCCTAGACGCTGCAACACCTAAGCAAGAGGCACCACTAACCAAACACTGCCATGAAGACCAAGGAACTCTCCAAGCAAGTAAGGGACAATGCTGTTGAGAAGTACAAGTCAGGGTTAGGTTATAAAAACATATCCAAATATTTGATGATCCCCAGAAGCACCATCAAATCTATCATAACCAAATGGAAAGAACATGGCACAACAGCAAACCTGCCAAGAGACGGCCGCTCACAAAAACTCACGGACCGGGCAAGGAGGGCATTAATCAGAGAGGCAGCACAGAGACCTGAGGTAACCCTGGAGGAGCTGCAGAGTTCCACAGCAGAGACTGGAGTATCTGTAGATAGGACAACAATAATCCATACGCTCCATAGTGTTGGTCTTTATGGCAGAGTGGCCAGAAGAAATCCATTACTTTCAGCAAAAATATGGCACATTTTGAGTTTGCGAAAAGGAGTGTGGGAGACTCCCAAAATGTATGGAGGAAGGTGCTGTGGTCTGATTTGACTAAAATTGAACTTTTTGGGCATCAAAGAAAACGCTATGTCTGGCGCAAACCTAACACATCACATCACCCAAAGAACACCATCATCACAGTGAAACATGGTGGTGCCAGCATCATGCTGTGCGGATGTTTTTCAGCAGCCGGGACTGGGAAACTGGTCAGAGTTGAGGGAAAGATGGATGCTGCTAAATACAGAGATATTCTTGAGCAAAACCTGTACCACTCTGTTCGTGATTTGAGGCCATATCGGTACTTAGCTCTCTCCTAATTCTAAAAGGCTCTCTCCTAATTCTGGGAGCTATTATTAGTAAGCCACTTATTGATTTCAATCACATTCCTTACAAGTATAACAGTAAACAGGGGAACATACTCAAGGGCAGTTTCACTGCAGTCCCTAAGTCCTTAAACACTATGGTCGCCATGCAGCCTGCTGCAGGAGACAACGAGAACTGGGGAAGTATATACTCACACACCCTTCCCCCAATCTATCTACATGAACCCCTTCCAATTGTAGGGAAGGAGTTAAAAATATGCAAGTTGTACAGGGGGTGTAATACCCTACTAATGATATCCCTATGAGCCCAGGGAAACTCCTGACTTTTCTTCTTCCCACACACTGAAAGGAAGCCCTGGGGATTTCCTCACCCGATATCAAGCCTAAACTATAATCATGAGGATCTAGTAAGACCTCCATGGCACTTAATGTTTAACATATGAAATGGAGGTCTGCTCTCACTTTTTACATTAAGCTCCACAAGATCCTTCCTCATATTAATGTGCACACTCTCCATTTTGTGATGTTTCGTTTCTGTCTCCCCCGCCAACAGTTCCACATAACTCAGTTGCTCCTTCAAAACAACCAGATGAGGTTTGGTGTCTTGCTCATATAGCAGCTGACTATATGCCAATCTATATAACTCCTGGTGAAACTCTGACATACAGAGCTTGTTGGGCTCCCTTCCTTTGCTTGTGCTAGAACTCTTGCTGCATGTTCAGCTGAAGAATCTCCCCTGTCTTGTTCATTAGGTCCTCCCTGAATAATTATGGCTGCTCATCCATACTTTATTCCTCATTCTGCCTCTCCTGCACAAGCTCCTGCTCTATGCTTCACATATGAACATTCTGCATACATCTCTCTGCATACAACGCAGCACCTTGTGTACACAGGTCCTGGAGGTCAGTGTCAGTCTTTTCTGGACCAGCATCAACTCATTCTCTATCAGAGCTGCTTCCCTCTGCTTCACGGAATCTTCTATCTCTTGCAACTGGGATGAAGGACTAGAAATGTATTTTTCTCTCTGAGACAAACTATTAGTGAGAAGACGTCACTTCTCCTGTTTGCTATCATGCTGCAGCGCCTGCGCAACTTGCTCTTTCAGCTTATACATGGGAGGGCTTTTTCTTTGCTTCAGGATAAACATCTGTTTCTTGATGCTACTTTGCCCCGAAAGTCATGCTTCCTCCACTAAGAAATGGTATTTGGCATAATCTTGATGCATACTAACAGTCTTCAATGTCAGGCATTTAAATCCCATTGGAATTGAGTCCATCTCTACTTTTTGCTGTGCATGTTTTCCCTCTTGTTTCTCCTTGATCAGAGCCCTCTGTATTATGGCCACGTGTGACAAAGAGCTGTCAGGATGCTTCACAAATTTTACTGGGATCCATGTCTATGCTCTGCTTCATATGTCCTTTCAGGAATGGTGGTTCCACCTCCATCAGCTCAATCTCCACACTCCTGTCTTCAGCATCATTCAGTTTAGGAAGGATTCCAGTAGAGTCATCAAAATCAGTTCATCCTTCCTTTCAAAGGACATTGACTGCAATCATCTATTTGATCTCCCCTTTCTCTGGGTCTTTGTCAACAATTTTCTTTCTACAGTAGCATCCTCTACCTCAGGAGCATTCACCAGGCATAGGTATCTGGGTCTGTCCAGGTTTCTTATGGATGCCTCTTCATTGTTCTTACCGATAAGCTTTCTGCATTGGTGTGGTTTCAAATCTTCCCCAGTGGCTTGATCAACATTTTTCATACTAAGGCTGTTTTTGCACCCAGTGAGTGACAACACCTTGTCCTTTACTCTTTGAATCCTGCTCACAACATCAGCCGCATTTGCAATGCATCTTTCTGCATCAAGTTTCCTCCTCAACCCCTTGACAGGGAAGCTGAATCCTGAACTTTGTTAGAGGAGCATGCCCCTTAAGTAGAGAGAAGCATGTCACTTCTCCTGATCCCATATACCGTCACAGTCATGTTTATCCAGAATTCAGAAAGGCTGGTGTCTAGAATAGAGAGGCTCATTTATGTCCAATAGCATTTCCTTGAAATAACAATGCAGGATCTTACAGTCCAAAAATGTCCATGATTGGAACCTCTGTACTTTGTTATCTCTGGTAACTACAACTTTGTCAGGGATTTCTGCTTTCAGACCAACATAATGCATTGCCTTTTCTTCATCCAAAGCCCTGTAAGCTTTCTGAGCTTCACCTCATAAGTAAGGGGCAAGGATTGAGACCCAGTGATTTTGGGGCCAAGTTCCCCTGTGGCAACTCTTTCAAAGTTCAGGAGTTATGTTTCCACATCATTCTTACATGTCATTTTCCATATGAAGAGATTAGGTTTCATGCCTCCATTTATTTCTGAAGTCAGACACAGGCTCTTTCTACAGTGTCTTTGGCTCTGTCCTCTGCTGTTTGTCTTTGCCATTTCTCTCTGGCAAGAAGTTGCCTGTCTCATAATGTCTCTGTCCTCTTCTGCTTGTTTAAGCCATTGCTGTGTAAATTCTTGCTGGCATGCTATGTTCTCTTCTGCTTGTCTCATCATTTGCTGTGCATTCTCTTGCTGACATGCAGTTGCTTCTTCTAGGGCTTTCAAACGTTTCACAAGTTAAAGACACATCTAACACCACATATAATAAGCTATCAGGCTCCACTGAGTTTGTGTCCTTGTTTCTGGCACATTCAATGGAGGAACACAATACAGAAAGCCTTAAATGATTTTCCAAATGTTACTATTATATATTCACCAGTATTACAAAAGATACACCAAAACAAATCAAAGAAAATAACAGGCCTAGTTCTCACAGGAGCACTATCTATACTGTGATAGTTCCTTAAACCTGGATGGAGCGAAAAAACAAAATAAACAATGATTTGTTTTCAATTACTGGCCTGTGTCCTTTAGACTCCAAGTTTCCACTCTTCTTCAGTTTGCTCATCAGCTCCACATCTCTTTGATTTCTTTTGCTTCATACACAAGACACTCCTTTTTTGGGTACCCTTTTCCCAACTCAAACCATTTCTACACACTTCTGGTCTTCTCTCGGCTTCAGTATACACCACTCTGTGTTTCTCTGGTTGTATTTCATTAAACAGCTTAAACTTCTGTGAGTCTGTCTTCCACTCCAAGTCAACTTCGCACACAGTCTTTTTCACAGTTTTGCATCACTCGGTGTATATTTATACAGTATATATTTACTACCGACTTGCCTGTCAAAAATGACGGGGCAATAAAAAGTGAAGCCTTCTGGGCCCATTGCGAACCTCTCCTCTTGTGTAATTTTGCTCCTCTGAGAACCGTCGGCGCTCATCAGAAAGATGCAATCCCGCATTTCCTAAGTGTTTGGTGGCTAAGTCCCGCGTGTTGCAATTTGTGAGCGGCTCGCCTCGCTTTGCGTGGCTCACTGGAGCGCCTTTGGCGCTCCTTTGTGGCTAAGTCCCACGTGTTTAATTGCCTTTACTGCTCGCCTCGCTTTGCAAGGCTCACAGGCAATGAGTGCCTTCGGCAATCACCGCCTAAGTGCTGCGAGTTAACGTCTCGCCTCGCTATGCGAGGATCGAAGACGATGAGCTCCTTTGAGGCTCATCGCCTAAGTCGTACGCACCACACAAAGCGTGACAACGTCTCGTAGTTTAACAACTATTATATGTGATACAGTATATAACATCAATTCACTCATCAAATCTTGCCTATTTCATTGAAACAATATCTCCAAAATACGTCACTATCAGATATTATTATTGTCCAACTATGATTCGTCGTCACTCTGTGTTGCCTGGTGCGTACGACTTAGCAATGAGCGCCGTAGGCGCTCATTGCCTGGCGAGCCTCGCGCAGCTAGACGAGCCCTTAAACCATACCACTTTGCCGATCATACGACTTTGTGATGAGCGCCGCAGTCGCTCATCGCCCGCCGAGCCTCGCCCAGCGAGGCGAGCCGTTAAACCGTACCACTTTGCCGATCGTACGACTTAGCCGTTAAACCGTAGCATTTTGGCAATGAGCGAGGCGAGCTGTTAAACCGTAGCACTGTTACGTTAAACCGTAGCACTATTTTACACAAGACGCAGGACTTAGAAAAAAAATACGAGATGAAAAAAATGACGAGATAAGCGTCGGAACCAAAAAAAATTAAAAAACACTAAATACACACTAAAAAATAAAAACAAGGTCACTTACAGCATGGGGAACAAGGCAGGACCTCTGGGAGGGAGTTGGAACTCCAATTTACATCGATTTTAGACGAGTTACAAAGATAGAAAATCGGCTAAGCGAGAAAAAAATGGCCGCCGAAAAAATGAAAACGAGGCTATACTACTACGAACTGCGTAAAACACAGCTACAGACATATGTGCTCGAAAAACAACAATAAGTAACAAAAGACAGTAGCGAGTACATTTTACGAAACGCAGTTACTTAATGTGGTTTGTCAGTTTTGTGGGGCCTATCATTTTATAAAGGAAAGACCTACTGACGGAAATTTCATTAGTTGCTGTAAAAAAGGAAAGGTGAAACTTCCACTAAGACACCTATTTCCATATTATTTAGAACTAGCGACTTGCCCATCAAAAAATGACGGCAATGAGATGTATATGTTTGGAAAGTTGTTTAGTTATTTAAATATATTTTTGACCCTTGTAAGTATTGTGATATGAACATGTATTTTTGTAAAACGTTGATGTAATGGTTTTTTAAAATGAAATTTGTATCTGAAGAATAGTTCACTTTAATATACATAGAATCCAGAGAAAAGTAAAAAGTAAAAAGACTTTTTGAAACGTGCCGAATTTTAACATGAAGTTTAAAATATATGTAAGCAATAACCTTGAAAGTATATATTTTTAAAATTGAACTTTATTTTTAATGTAACTTTGGAATTTTTGCAAAACATTTGTCTAATTTTGAACATTATAAACAGGAACATAGTAAATACATTTTGTAACATAATTTTGAATTAAAAGTATTAACATTTGAATGTCAAAACATTTTAACTTTAAATTAATCAGTATTAACATGCAATTTGTAGCAGAATAATTGTTAAGTTTAATATACATTGAATGTAGAGGAAGGCACACAGTAAAAACTCTCCTTAAACCGTACGTAATTAAAGTAATTCATTACTGAGCACATAAACTGGTGATAAACATTAATGTAGGTAGTAATCTTAAGATAACAGAGAATATTTACATTGTGACTTAAAAGGTGCTTGAGCTCTTAACATGAACTTTGTAATATGTTGAATGAAATAACTTGAAAATATTGTTTTTAAACTTGTAACATTAGAAACATTAACATAGTGATTTAACATTTTCACATAATTTTTCATAGAAATGCAAGGCAAGTATTTTGTGAGGCGAATTATCCATAAACATGACTTCCATTAATTATGACTGAATTAAACAACCAATTGTTTTGTATTTTTGAATGTTTTTCCAAAATGTTTGCATGGCTTTAGTTTGTATCCTGCAAAGTTATAGTACTTCATAGTAGACAATGTTTTTAGTAAAAATACGTCCATCTTCTAATAAATCACCTTGACTTTCATTGTTTTCAATGTAAACTTTAATAGCCTGTGGATTTTTGCAGCGTGACAACGCAACGTACAATTGACCATGTGCAAAAACTGGTTCTTCCAAGTAAATACCCACAGATTTGAAAGTTTGACCTTGTGATTTATTAATGGTCATGGCAAATGCCATAATAATGGGAAATTGTCTTCTTTGAAGTATAAAAGGGAGACTACTTTCACTTGGTGCTAAATCTATTCTTGGTATGAAAACTCTCTCTCCTTTATGGGTCCCAGTTAAAATTTCAGCATCTATAAAATGGTCCTTTAATTGTTGAACAATTAATCTTGTGCCATTGCATAGGCCTTTTTTGGGGTTCATATTTCGCAGTAACATGATAATTGCACCTTTCTTTAGCTGCAAAATATGTGGTGGCATTCCAGAAGGAGTTAAAGAGTTAATGAATTCAGTTGAAAAGTTTGCCTGACTTTCATTGTCATTAGCAAGTACAGAATCAGCACTGTGATAATTTCTTTGTGGTGCATTAATTTTTTTTAAGATTTCATTATTGAGTATTAATGCATCTTTATTTTTACACGTCAGTATAACTTGGTTGGCAAGCTCGGAATATTCTTCGTTATTTATGCTCCCTTCAAATATAGCCGATATAATATCTTGTTGACAAATCATATGAGGTGGGATCTCTACAGTGTCGTCAGGTAAATGTAGTATTTTTTCTGTTCTGCCTTCTCCAATTTTAATAAGCCAATCATTGAAATCAGTTTGGCCTTCTGATCTCATATTTTGTTGCAGTTGAAGATGGGTAAAATGTTTCCATACTGTACTTGACTTTATACATGTTTCAATAATGTCTGTTCGATTTCCATGTACAACGACAGGTAATGTTTGTCTAAAATCGCCACCCAACAACATTACCTTTCCACCAAATGGAAAAATATTATCCATGACTTCACGAAGCAAACGGTCAATACATTGGAGGGCATAGCATGACATCATTGTGGCCTCATCTATTATAATTAATTTACATTTCTTCAATTTCTTTGCTTGTAAGGATGTCATGCGAATATCTGACACAGAATTTTCTAAAATAGGCACTGGCAGTTTAAATCCACTATGAACAGTTCTTCCACCTTCTAATAAAAGTGCAGCAATTCCAGTAGTGGCAAACGCCATTGCTATTTTTCCTTGTGCTCGTACTGAACTCATTAATAATTTGTACAAATATGTTTTCCCTGATCCGCCAGGTCCATCAAGATAGAAATAACGCTCTGTCACCATGTCATCATCTATAGCATTTTTAATGGCATGAAATGCTTGCAATTGTAGTGTATTTAAAGTTGCAAGTCTTTCTTCTGTTCTTTCTGCTTGTAGTTGAATGTCATAGTCTTCAAAGTTAATGTCATCTATAAGACCTGGATCAGGCAAATTAAAACTTGCACAACTTAATCCATGAGTTAAAAAGACTTCTTGAATTTCCATTAAGGCTTTTAAGTGTGCAATGGGTTCATTGTATCGTCGCATAAAGTCTTCAGCCATATTACTTTTAAAAGTCTCCCACAAAGCTAATGCATTTGGAGCATTTGAGAAGATACAAATAAAAGCAAATTGTTCTCTCATCTGTCGTGGCATTTGACATTGTGCTGCTTCTTCTAAACATCTTTCCCACTCTGTATCATCAGCGAGTACGTTTCTATGTCTTGCAGCTAAATGGAAGGATTCATATACAATGTCATTAACAGTTCTTAATTGTTCAAAACTTTGTGCTCCTGGAACATTTAAAAGTAATATCCGTAAGCAAAAACGTTCAACATCTCTTGGACTGACTGTGTAAATTCGTGGAATTATTTTATTGCCTCTGGTTTTTCTTGCTCTCCATAATCCATTCACAAAAACATAGTGATATGGAATTTCAATATATAAGTATTGTGTTGCTTCAGCATCAGTGGAATTTAATGCAAACCATGCAGTTAGTGTAGTGTTACGATCTTCACTTTGGGCCAATGCATTCATTTCATTTCCAGCATGGAAATAGACTAAATGTCGTTGTGGCAAATGTACTGCTAACCTATATACTGCATGTGATCTATCATGCATTTCAAATTTTAAAAGCCGCCACATAGCTTCTGGCGCACTGACATAGCGAGCATCTACATGAGATGCAAGTTCATCATGTACTAACTTACTACTTTCAGGGTTGTCTGCACTTTTGACGACTACAGTAGCTGCATCGTAACCTTTGTAAATATATTTGTAGACATATTTAATGGATTTGATGGAAGTGCAGGCTTCTACGTTGATGTGGGCATTGTACTTCATGAGTAAATGTGGATTGTAGGGTACTACATATCTATTGTCCACTTTTTTTCCACGAATAATGGCACTATCTCCTTCTCTTCTTTTATAAAGTGGATATCCATCACAATTTGCATATGTTTTGTCTCTATAATCTTTTGGAAAATCTTTTGAACATTGATTATTTTCCATACATGGTGATTGTGGATTAAGGTCTCCACAGGGTCCATGAATCATGCGATGAGTAACAATCTCATATAGTCTACCATATAGTTCTGGATCTGGTAGTTCAGCAACTATGACTGCATCCACTTTGTCCGAAGTATCTAATTTATCTTTCTCTTGAAGTATTATGAGAAGATGTGCATGTGGAAGGCCTCTTTTTTGAAATTCAATGGTATATACATAAGCAAGACATTTGCCAAATAACTGATTTATAGTGAAGTCACGTATTAATTCATTTAATTTGATCTTAAAAACTCTGGCTACTAAATCTGGTCCATCTGAAGCACTTTGTCCAAGAAGTAGATTTTGATTAATTTCTGGCCATTGTGGATTACATGTAAATGTCACAAATAAATCTGGTTTTCCAAATTTTGTCACAAGAGCCATAGCATCATTGTATCTTTCTCTCATATTTCGAGGAGATCCTTGAAAGGAAGATGGTAAAATGATGGCTTTGCCAGCTGTCATGTCTCTGCTTGTAGCCACGTCAGCAACATAGTCCATGAGTCCACAATATTGTTCTACACGTAGTTTATCTTGTTGATATTTTATAAAGTTTAAATTATTTGCCTCAACTTGCAAATATGAATCAATAATCCATTGTTGTGTTAGTTTGCCACCACATAAAATTGGATTAAATTCATCTCTAATGGCAATTTGAGCAACTTTAAATTCAAGCATAGAAACATTATTTCGGATTCTGGCTTTAGCATTTGGGTAACTGGGAAGGGTTAATTTTGGTTGCCAACCTGCTTCTCCATGTGAGAAAAAGATGGGATATGTCATTGGATCTAAATTTGGACTTAAGATATTAATATTAATAAATGGTTGCTCCTCATTTCTGGGATATACTCTAATGTCTCTTTGAAATTGTGGTTCTCCTTCATCATTCTGAAAGACCATTGCAACCTCATTTGATGTTGGCAAGTTATAACAACGTTTATCAGTATGTCTGTCTCTTTTAAGCACCATATTAATCTTTGGCATGGGTAATTGATGTCTTTGTGCATGAAGTAGTTGTTCATTTTCTACTTCTGCCAATTTTTTGTAAGCTTTACTGTAGGGATTGTTGTCCATAATGTTATTTAGCTCTATAAAAATACTGGGTAAGCATTTTTTTTTTTTCTTCCATCTGCATACGTTGGTCAACAGCTTCCATTGTATCTAGGACATATAGTTGAGCGAATTTTCTTTGCTCTCCTTCCTCTGGATGTAAATGTGAAGTCCGATGATAAATTTGTCCTTGGACTTTAAAACAGTAAGGACCATGTCCTGGTACATTAGCAGCCAATGTTGCCCCCATAGATGCAAATGATATGGCACTATTGTAGGATCTTATGTTTGTCTTAACATTTTTGTAATTTGGAAAAGTAGGTTCAGTCATAATATTTTGTAAATAGGTTGGAAATTGTTTCCTTTCTGGAAGTTTGAACTTTCCTTTTTGACAACAACTAATACATTGTCCATCTCTGGGTCTCTCCTGTTTAAAATAATAAGCCTCACAAAATTGACATTGAGTAGTCATGTCCCCACAACTATGAACCTCTACTGCTAAAGACTTCAGTAAAGGACAATTTGCAAAGCATATTGGATGTTGTCTTTCATATTCATCAGATGAAAAGTCATGAAATGTTTCAACAACAGGTTCTAAATGTTTAGTTTTTTTCGTGGATTTTCTTGGTATATGTTGTCCTTGTTTGGTTGAAATGTCCTGTAAGTTTTTAGTAAGAGTTTGTAAATGCTTTGTTTTTGTAGTTGCTTTTTTTGGTCTGTCTTGACTGGTATCTTGTAAAATGTCATCTGATGTTTTAGGAACAGTTTGTAAATGCTTTATTATCTTTTTATTTTTTTTGGTTGTATCTTTCATTTTTGCAGCTGATATTCTTTTATTTGTAAGTCTTTTGCGTTCTTTTTCTCGTCGAATTTCTTTCTCCTCCGGTGTCTGCTGGGCGGCCCATCTCTCTTGTCTTTCTCTAGTTTGACGTCTTTTCTTCTCTTCTTTGGTCTCGTTATCAGCCATATTAATCTGTAAAGGAAAAAAAATAAATGTAATTGTGTATATTTTAATTTGTAATTCCTGTTAAAGATTCTTGTGCACAATTGGTGAAATAAAAGGCAAATCATTAATGTATCATTTATATTTAGTTAAATTTATAATTCCTGTCCTCACTGGCTAAGAATTTGGCCAATGGAATACTGCTGTAAATAAGCATGTAACACATTTTTTTTACAATAATGGTTTTATTTATTAAAAACGTTGTTTGTGGATAGATATTTACCACTGCAAAACTTCTTTGCTAAAAAAAAAGTGATGTGGTTATTGAGCTATGTATTGCATAGTAGCAATTTAAATAAAATAAGGGAGATAGTAAATTAATTTTTTTATTTTTCTGTTGACACGGATGCAACTGAAAGCAGTTTCTTTAGTTTTATACTTTAGTACTTATTATACTTTACCTTGGTTGAAGTGTGATTTAAATCCAAATGTTTGTTGGTCCTCGGTTCAAAATCGTTGTCCAATGGTGTGGTCCTCTGTTGGAAGTCCTCGTCCGATGGTGTGGTCCTGTGGCGATAGCCCTCGTCCGATGTTGTGGTCCTGTGGCGATAGCCCTCGTCCGATGTTGTGGTCCTTTGGTGAAAGTCCTCGTCCGATGGTCTGGTCCTGTGTTGAAATTCCTCGTCTGCTGGTCTGGTCCGAGTCCTCGTCCGATGGTCCGGTCCTGTGGAGAAAGTCCTCGTCCGATTGTCTTCACGCAGTATCTGTTGTAATATAAAATAGAAAATGTTGTTTGAGTGAAATGTCTTTTAAAGAATTAAAAAATTTGGCTGTATTGTATCAGTTATGGTTATTTTTTTCTATATTTTTGATTGTACTGGTTATAGGTTGTTAAACATTAAAGAAGAATGTTAATGTAGTTTCCTATGAGTTTGTGTGATTTTTTGTACAATGCTATTAGGTGCGCAACACTTTTGTTATTCTTATTTTTGCTACTTTGTAAGGCTTATAGGTTGTTAAACATTGAATAAGAAATTCTGTTTTGTGTGTAGCAGTTTGTGTCTCATTCAATTGCGATTTGGCTAATTGAATCGTGCCCTAAATAAGCACATAGCATATATTTTTAAAGAAGTTTTTAGTCATTTAAAAACTTTATTTTGGATAGATTTTTAGTAACTAAAAACTTCTTTTAAAAAAATTGTTATGTTGTTATTTAGAGCCCTATTCAATTGGGCAAATTGCAATTGAATGAGGGCCTTTGTGTGTACCATATGTTGCATAGTTTGCCCCTCATTCAATTGCATGTTTTACAATGTAATAGTACTCTAAGGCCGTCATTGAATTGCAATGTTGAAAATTGAATAGGGTTGTAAATAAGCACATCACATATATTTGTTAAAATAGAATAAGGGCCTAAAAGTGCTTATTTATAGCCATATTTAATTGTCCAAAATAGCAATTGAATGAGGGCCTTTGGTTACTGCATTTGTTATATTGTGAGCTCCTCATTCAATTGTGTTTTGGCCAATGGAATAGAGCTCAATATCAGCACAGAGCATATTTTTTACGGAATTTTGTATTTAGTGAACTTGTATCCAAAAGCAACGTGTTCACAAAATAAAAAGTTCCTTTAAAAAATATGCTCTGTGCTTATATAGAGCCCTATTGAAATGGGCAAATCACATTTGAGTGAGGCCCTTGGCCATTAAAGATATATAGGTCCTCATTGAATTGCAATTTTGCCAATTGAAGAGGGCTCTATATAATCACATAATATATTTATTGAGCAAAGTTTTTAGTTATTGAAAACCTTGATTGTGGTTAGAAGTTCAGTAACTAAAAAGTTATGTATAAAAAATATGTTATGTGCTTATATAGAGCCCTATTCAATTGAGGAAGTCGCAATTGAATAAGGCTCATGGTTCTTTCTTGTTTATACTTAATACTTTACCTTGATTGAAGTTTGGAATGACAGACGGTCCCCTCCTGCCAATCTTAATCCTCCGGTCTTCTTGTAGTGTCTGTTTGAAAAAGAAAGTGAAATAGTTATTTGTATATTTATAATTTTTCATCTAGCAAAGCATGGCCTTTTGAGCATGTAATGTCTTGTTGTATCTTACCTCTTCTTCTTTGTTGGTGTTCTTTAAAAGGGATTGTGCTTCACAGTGCACGGTGCAAATTGTTGAGAGACGCTGTTGATGCAGAGTCTGTTTGAATATTAAAAGAAATAAAAACATTCAGCTTTATATGATCTATTGAATTGCAGTAAATGAATGTCATTTAAATATACTTCTGTAATTTTTTTCAATTGACCTTATTTTTTGTTGGGGGCTTCACACATATGTCACATACATGAAGCATATTCCATAGTTTAATGTAATTATTTAGTGTACGTGTGACATATCAGTATAAATGACTCATATTTAAATGGTTAAATTAACCTTATATTTTTTTTTTCCAACACACATAAATGTGTGTGTGTGAGATGTAACTATAGATGATACACATATATGTGCGTGTGACATATCAGTATACATGACATATAATGTCATTTAAATGTAGTTGTTTACTGATTTTGTTTTAAGCTAATTTTGTTGCAGTGGCAATACACATAAATGTGCGTGTGACATGTCACTATGAAGGGGCAATACACAGAAATGTGCGTGTCACATGTCACTATACATTATACACATATATGTCCGTGTCACATGTCACTATGAAGGGGCAGTACACATAAATGTGTGTGTCACATGTCAATATACATGATACACATATATGTCCGTGTCACATGTCACTATGAAGGGGCAATACACATAAATGTGCGTGTCACATGTCACTATACATTCTATACATATATGTGCGTGTCAGATGTCACTATACATTATAGACATATATGTGCGTGTCACATGTCACTATACATAAACCTCTGTTTAATATTGAATTATGTTTTTTTGTTGTTTTGTTAAATGAACCGTATTTTTTTTTTGAGCCTATACACATAAATGTGCCATATATGTCACTACATAAATCCTATTTTTTTTTTTTTATTTGTTTGACCTGTCCTGATAATAAAATGTAATATATTATAGCTTACCTCTCAGTTGTAATTTGCAATGCAAAGTAGTAAATTAGTAAAGAATTGTCTTCTCAAGTAAAAGCAGCAGTTATCTCAGAAGTCACTCCGTTGATCACCTGAGGAGAAATGTATTTTTTTGTTTGAAATAGGCAGTATTTATAAACTTGTAGAAAGTTCTGGAAAGTGAGACCGTTAGAACGCAATACGCATGCGCTATTTGCGTTCCAGCTTACAATTTGCGTTCCATCCGCCATTTTCTGCGTATTACTGTTCAAAATGGTGTTTAATATGATTGTGATACGTTCCGCATAGTATGTGTTTCATTATTGCGAGTAAGTGTAGTGTAGTTACGTCTGAAGCCTCGTTTTCGTTTTGTTCATCGGCCATTTTTTCTGTCGCTTAGCGATGGTATTAGTGTCTAAAGTGTTTTATTTTGATTTAAATGGAGGTGTAACTTGCTTTTTTTAGGTGCTGGCTGGTTCCTCTTGCTGTAGGTAAGCTTTTTATGTGTTTGTTGTGTGTCTTTCTTAAGTTTTAAATGTTTGTATGTCGGCGTGTTGCGTCCGATGTTTGCGAAGTCGTAATGTGTGGTAACGTGTCTCGTATGGTGTTTGCGTGTGTAGCCTCGTTTTCGTTTTATTCGGCGGCCATTTTTTGTGTCGCTTAACAAACTATTTAGTGTCTAAACTCTTTTATTTTGAATGCAATTAAGTTGTAAGTTGCATTTTTGAGGTCCTGGGTGCTTCCTGTTTGTGTAGGTAAGGTTTTGCTGTGTGTATGTATTGTGTTTTTAATTTTGTAATGTTCGCGAGTTGCGTCCGAGTGTTGCGAGTCCGTAATGTGTGTGAACGTGTGTCGTATGTTGTTTGCGAGTGTCGTAATGTGTGTGAACGTGTGTCGTATGTTGTTTGCGAGTGTCGTAATGTGTTGCGACGTGAACTTTTGTTGAAATTTTGCAAGGGTCGCAGTTGCTGCAACTGAAGACCTCGCTTTGCGCCTGCGGCGCTCCATGCCAGCAACTGAGAACCTGGCACAGTGCCCTCGCTACGCGAGGCCCGCGTCTCGCTACGCGAGCCGCGGCCCTGTTAGCAACAACTCGAACGCTCACAACTATATATGTGATGCATAATGAGCGATCCAACATTTCCAAATTAAAATAATTTGAAAAAAAACATAAGGTCTTATAACAGTGCAATTTAATTTGCTTCAATGGGTGCAACATTAGCAGAAAATGTACCAGGACATGGTCCTTACTGTTTCAGAGTTCAAGGTCAAATATACCACCGAACTTCACATTTACACCCACAACAAGGAGAGCAAAGGAAATTTACACAGTTATATGTCTTAGATACGATGGAAGCTGTGGAACAAAGAATGACACTTCCAGAAAATAGACAGTGTTTGCGCATAGTCTTTGAACAGCTGGATAAAATTATGCAAAAAAAAACCATATAGTCAAGCATACAAACAATTAGCACAGCTTGAAAAAGAACAACAGGAACATGCTGAAAGACATCAATTGCCTACACCAAGAGTAAATATGGTGTTAAAAAGAGATCGTAACACTGATCAAAGAAGATATAATTTACCTACAGTAAATGAGGTTGCCATGGTGTTTAAAAATGAAGATGGTGAATCACCTTTTCAGCAGGATATTAGAATATATCCACGCAATGAAGAACAACCATTTATCAACATCAATATATTAGGCTGTAATTTAGATCCAACGACATATCCCATTTTCGTTCCAAATGGGGAACCTGGATGGGAACCAAAATTACAATTGGAAAGTTATCCCAATTCTAAACTTCGTATTAGATCTAATATTTCCATGCTGGAATATAAAGTGGCACAAACTGCTATACGTGATTGTTTTAATCCAATTTTATATGGAGGCAAACTCACTCAACAATGGATTATTGATTCATATTTACAAGTTGAAGTCCTTGTTAGTAATATATTTGGCGCTTGAAGTGCAGTGCAGAGGGATTGCCCGGTGCTGAGCTGTAATAAGCAGCATAGGCTGTGTCAAATAACAGGACGCTGCAAACTAGATCCACACCGAGCCCTAACAAGCAGCATAGACTGTTCTAAATCATAGAACGCTGCAAATTAGATCAATGCAGACCATAATGTGGATATAAAGATTAATACCATCTTACATATAAATGGTGAACTACTCTGTATATAAGAACTGTAAATTAGATCAGACACAAATATTGTAGCCCACATATAGAAGGGCATGATAAGCTACCAGATTCATATATGGACTAGGTATTTATAGGACTTACTGTTTTGGATATAAATTAAGTAAAACCTCTTTTTGAGATACACATATATATATACCAGGAAGCCAGCTTTACAATTGTAAAAGCACCTTATAAGACATAATAGAAGAGATTATAACACTGAATTTATCTCTCAGTAACTGGTCTAGGGTGCAACATAAAGGGAGTCAATTGTTTTTAAGGAATTATTTCCTATTCCCTTGATTTTAAACAAGTTTTTAATCGACGTTGTCTTCAAGTAATTAAATAAAGATTTATTGTTTTGATTTCTCTGGTTCTTTAATATTATATATGAATAGGTGTTACGCACCGAGAGAAATAATAACTATTATTTCCCAACACTACAAAGAATACAAGTTCCCGGTGCACAGAGTTTTGAGCATTTACGTACAGTGAATGACATACTTTATGATACATTCCTATTAGCTGCAAGACATCAAAATTTCATAGCTGATGATACAGAATGGGGAGGTGTCTGGAAGAAGCAGCACTATGTCAAATGCCTAAGCAAATGAGACAACAATTTGCATTCATTTGTATATTTTGCAATGTACCTGATGCTTTCACTTTGTGGGAAACATTTAAATTAAACATGTCAGAAGATTTCTTGAAACGTTACAGAGAACCAATAGCTCTGTTAAAAACATTGATGGAAATACAATAAATATTGTTTGCTCATGGATTAAATTGTGCAAGTTTTAATTTACCAGATCCAGGACTTATAGATGACATCAATTTTGATGATTATGACACTGAGCTTCAAAAACAAAAAACCCAAGAAAAACTGGCAACTTTAAATACTTTACAGTTAGAAGCATTTCATGCCATCACAAATGCTACAGATGATGAAATGGTCAAAGACCGGTATTTCTATCTAGACGGACCAGGTGGATCAGGAAAAACTTATCTGTACAATTGTTTGATGAGTTATATTCGATCACAGGGTCAGATAGCTATGCCATTTGCAACAACTGTAATTGCTGCACTTTTGTTAGATGGTGGGAGAACTGTGCATAGTGGATTTAAGCTGCCAGTTCCCATTTTGGAAACATCAGTGTCAGATATTCGATTGAATTCCTTACAAGCAAAAAAATTTAAACTAACTAAGCTAATTATCATAGACGAGGCAACAATGATGACATGTCATGCATTGCAATGTACTGACAGATTTTTAAAAGAAGTGATGGATAATAAGTTGCCATTTGGTGGAAAGGTGATGCTGTTAGGAGGAGATTTTAGGCAAACATTACCTGTTGTGCCACACGGAAATAGAACGGAGATCATTGAAACATGTATCAAGACCAGTAAACTGTGGCAAATATTTACACATCTCAAATTAGAATTAAATATGAGATCTGAAGGCCAAAATGAATTCAATGACTGGCTAATTAAAATCGGAGAAGGAAAACATCCAGAAATACAGCATTTACCAAATGATACCATTGAAATTCCATCAGAAATGGTTTGCAATGAATCACTCATATCAGCCATATTTCTAAACACTCTTAATAATGAGGATTACTCAGACATTGCAAACAAAGTGATATTAACATCAAAAAATATCGATGCCTTGAATGTAAATAACAAAATTTGAAAATACATCAATGCACCACAAAAGAATTATTACAGTGCAGATTCTATTCTGTCAGATGATAAAGACAGTGAATCGAATTTTAGTATCGAATTTATTAATTCGTCAACACCATCTGGAATGCCCCCACATATTTTACAATTGAAAAAAGGCGCAATTTTCATGTTATTGCGAAATATGAATCCCAAAAAAGGACTTTGTAATGGGACCCGATTAATTGTGCATGAGTTAAAAGATCATTTTATACATGCAGAAATTATAACTGGTACCCATAAAGGGGAACGAGTTTTTATACCAAGAATTGATTTAGCTCCAAGTGAGAGTGGTTTGCCCTTTGTCCTTCAACACAGACAATTTCCAGTTATCATGGCATTTGCCATGACCATCAATAAATCCCAAGGACAAAATTTTAAGCCAGTTGGGATTTTTTTAAAGGAACCAGTTTTTGCACATGGGCAACTCTGAGTGGCGTTTTTCAAGGTGCACTAATCCAAAAGAAATTAAAGTGCATGTTGAAGAAAACGAAACTCAAGGTCATTTTTTGGACGATGGATGTGTTTACACCAAAAACATTGTCTACTATGAGGTGTTGGAAAGATAGAGGACAATGGTTTCATTTTAATGCCAACATTTTATGGTACTCAACGTGATTGCACAAAAACAATATTTCAGGTAAAACAGCTAAACAATGGACAAAAAAACATACAGAACAGTGGTTTGACTTCCATGACAAAATTAAAGTACTCTGGGACTCTTTAAATAGGGGACCACTATTTCACTTTTGAAAATCTATGTGATATTTGCAGAATGGACAAACTGAAAAAAAAAAAAAATAACAACAAAAACAACAGTAAAATATCCTTAAACAGATTGGAATGGGTTCAAAGTTTCATATTAACATAATTGGCCCCACAAAACAATTAACTGAATTTTTCAGGATTTACAAGAGTTAAATGTTATTGTTTGATGTTACAATTTCAGATGTTAAAAATGTGTTTTTGGAATTTTTTTTAAAGTTTGTTAAATATATATGTGGTATAGTCAAACATGTATTGTTAGTATAAAGTTGAAGCATTTCATAATAATTGGAAATGTATTATTTAAAGACAAAGTATTGATTCAGGGAGAAATCCGATCGCCAGTTAATGGGGTCAGGAAGAAATAAAAATGTTTCCCTCTTTGATACAATTGGACAAGTTTCAATAGGGGGGGGGGTTATTGTTTGCCTTCCTCTGGATTCAATGCTAATTTAGTTTAACAAGAGTTTAACAAATATGTTACAAATGATAAAAAGCATGTTATTGTTAAAACAAATTACTTACTCTAAGTTAATATAGTCCGCAGTTACTCAGTGATAAATATGTATTGAAAAGTGTTAGTATTGTTAACAAAATGTTGAACGAATGTTTCATATACAAGTTGCATGTTACAAACTTTCATGTTTGTGAAATATAAGTTGAAAGTTAAAAAAAAAAAAAGTTAAAAAAATGTATGTGTTTTTATTTTTAGAAAAAAAATAAGGGACAAATGTAGCTGACTCATTTTGTGTTGCAAACAAATTTCACAACATTTAATTTTTATTGACCTTCATTTTTTGACGGGCAAGTCGCTAGTCTTATATAAGACACAACTAAAATTCTAATTCATTCTCTCATCATATCTCATCTAGACTACAGCAACTCACTCCTCACTGGTCTCCCCATTACCCACTTATCACCACTCAAATCTATATGAATGCATCTGCTAGAGTAATCTACAATACCCAATGCTCAATGTCAGCATCACCACTCCGCCTGTCACTCCACTGGTTTCCCATAACCAGTTGAATAAAATGTAAAATTATGACCCTATCATATAAAGCCCTCAACTTTAATGCACCCCCTTATATCTCTGCTCTCATCTCAAAATGCTCCCCCACCTTGACCCCCCGTCCTGCTAATGACCTTTCTGCCCTCCTTCTCTCTTATCACATCCTCTCATTCCCACCGTCAGGACTTTCCTTGTCTTTTCCCTATTATTTGGAACTCTTTGCCTCACTCCACTAGACTTTCCTCCTGTCTCAAGTTCTTAAAAACCTTACTAAAAACACATCTGTTTAATGAAGCTTATCACCTTCATACGTGATATGCCCAATGTATCCGTCACCTTCCAAATCCCTTAGATTGTAAATTTACAAGTTTTTAATTGTATATGATGCAAGATACTTAGGTCAAAGGGAGGGCTCTCTTTTCATTTAATCTGTATTGATATTGTTTTTATGTTCTGTTTCATCCTATGTATAGCGCTGTGGAATATGCTGGTGCATTATACATACTACATAATAATCCATCTTTTGGAATGTGTTAATATTGTTTTGCCTTGATCACAACGTATGTATAGCACTATTGAATATGTTGCGTTACAAATAAAGGATGATAATAATAATAATAATAATAATAATAATATATAATATATATGTATTGTAATATATATAGTATGGTGATCCATTAAAAGTGAAAGTAAACTAAAAAAGTGAAGTGGTTCACAGGCCAATCGCTACATGCTCACTCTGGGTGTGGCTTGCAGACATGTTTATAACACCATCGGAGTATCTCCTGACTGTACCCACAGAATCAAAAAGTGTGAGTAAGGCTGCCAAACAGCTTTGACAGATAATTGTAAGCAAAGTGAATATTGAAAAGTGATATGAGATCCACACTTAAATTATATTACAATGCAAAACATGGGCCTCATGAGGATTTCATATTTGAATTTTTTATATATAACAGCATTGGACAGTGAGAAGGAGTTTTGAAATTATATAACACTCTATTCAGTTCTATTGGTTTACTGTAACCATGACTTCCCACTTGAGACTGAATAGAGTGCAAATCCAAGCAGGATATACCCCCCCCCCCCCCCCAAGCTCGAATTCAGAGAAAGAAGCACCCAGGACAAAAGCAAAGCTTTCTAAATTGATAGTGTTCTGTAATAATGTTTTTAGGCCTATGATTTATATCACTGGTGATATAATTATTTTTTTCTACATACTTCCCAAACGTGAACTTTTACCGAAAATACCGTAAAATGATACATTATTATTTAAACTGAAACGCATAGATGCACGCATAACACATTAGAACAGATAGGCAGTATCAGATTGAGTGCAGAATATCGGATATCACGATTTCTTTAGTGCACAGGTGAGTCAGTCACTACTTTAGACATTTTGCATGAGGACATAGAAAATATCTTGGCCAGGCTTTGGTACGTGAGGACCTATGTTACCTACCTTTGCAACTGTCTATCAATAAGATAAATAAGACGAGCAAGCAATATTATGTGCTGCAACTTGTCAGAAAGGATAACAACTGTTTATTTCCCTTTCAATGTTTAAACATTTCACAATTACTACTGGAAAATTGTTATATGCATTTTGAAGATTGTAGCATTCTAAGAATCATTTAATGTAATTATCTCTGTACATTGCTCACGTATTTGTCTTCATGCTGACTTGTTTTGTACTTTGTAAAGATACCAGCTGAGCTGATTTTTTAAATAAACTTCTTTACTTCAGTAGCTAAAGTATGAAAAAAGTATAAAAAAGTAATTGAGTCTATTATTGATTTTTTAGGAAATACTTAAAAAAAATATTATAATAATATAAAAATCATATCAAGTGACATGGAAAATGTAAAGTAAATTATTAAAACTGTTTAGAAAATTCTCCTTAAGGGAACTCTTAAAGCATAAATGTTTTAACTAGGTTACTTAATTAACTGTATCCACCTCAGTGCAATTATAATATACTATTTAAAAATTCAGTTACTTCTAAAAAATCTACAGAGCAATACATTATCACCTTCTGTAGCCCCCCCCCCCCCCCCCCCATATTTCTGTTCTTCATCATGGGAGCTGGTATGTTACACATCTGTAACCTAAAATCACACCTACTTGACAGGGCCTTCACTCTACTAATTACCAAGGTCTTGTAAACCCGGACACTCAATATATCACATGAGACATGTGTAATATGAAGCCTCTCCTCTGTCCAGCCCTACGGAATATGTTGGTGCGTTACAGATAAAGATAATAATAATAATACATTATGTCATAGCTGTACAACATGGCAGCTATGTGTTAAGGAAGAACAGAAAGAAAGTGTGAGGTTCCAGAATATGAGAATCTTTTACTCTAGAGGATTCTTAGAAGTAAGTGAAGTGTAAATTGTATCTGACAATATTTCAAATAATTTTTATTGGAGACTTATTTATAAGAGATTCAGTCTTGTTTGTTTCATCATTTCCTGATAGTTGGAGCGAGAGGAGAGTTTTTTATTAGTGGAGGTAAATGTTGCAGAGGAGGGAGAGAGAAGGATATTTGTTAGGTAATCAGATGCTATTGAATTTTCCCCACACATGCTAAGAAGTTAGCAGTAGTAAATATAATCCCTGCTCCTCCATAAATGTAAATGCACTGCTCACACACAATCCTCACCAATTTATATGAATGCCTCCAGATATCAGCTGAGGTATAAAAAAAATTCTACTTACAAAGTAGCTTTTCCCCAACTTTTTATGGTCATGGTTACGCGATTGAATTTACAAATAACACGATCTATTATCAAAGCACGTCTTTGCTGTTGTTTATGTAATATTATTCCTTTATATGAATTTTGTTTCACAATTTATTTATAATCCCAGCTGTTTAATAGATCTTCTAACCAAAACTCATAGATCGCTAATTGATCTGTGATGAAAGTTTGTGAGTCTCTGCTACAAATAAATACTGCAGTTATCTAAAATCTGAAATACTATACCCAAAATTACACAATTATATTGGTGACTAGGTGACAATTTATTTTACCCTCCTTAGTGCAATTGCCATGTAAAATGAACTTAATTAATGTTATCCTCTACAATGTAATTGTCATATTAAATTTACACTTCACTTAGAAGAAACCACCAGTGTTCTCTCTCATCTAGGGAGCCATGTTTAACAGTTGTGACCCAAAGTCATGCCCACGGGAAGGTAATTCATACTATCAGTGTCTCATGATGCTCAGACACATAGATAATTATTAAGAAATGAATTACAAAATGATTTGTTTTACAAGGCCTCTATTACATCCATGTCTCCCATAGGAAAAAAACAACGATGTTCACTCTTAAAACACTGCCAAGCTATCACAGCACACACGTAAATATAACCCCTGAGAAATGAAATCCTAGTGCTCAAAATGTCCCTTAATCCTTTAATGGCTTTCCCATAACTATTTTCCAAATAACTATCAAATGCCTCATAGAATGATATCTGATTTCACTGGATTTTATTCAGAAGCCTTTAAAATCAGTAAAATGTCTCCAAAGTGTACGGATGGCAAAAACTTGACAGTATGAAGGAGCGCACACCTTAATTTTGTCAGATTTGAGGCTTGATTGCTCAAGTCCGACTCAATTAAGGAATTATATGGCCTACCACTCCCTATGAGCCTGGGTATTCTCCAGGCTCCTCTCTCAATATCCACTACTACTTAAGCCCTGGAATTCCTTCATCAATACCAAGGGCCAAACTGGCCCGTTCCCCTACACTCAGTGCTTTGTGGTGGGGATGTTCTCTAAACTGAACAATGGGGATCCAAATGGACCTCCATGGCACCAAAGTTTACCCAATTAATAAATTCACATTTGAAGCTTGATCGCTCAAATATGACACAATTAAAAAAGCTACTACCACCTACCACTTCCCCTGCCCAGGTATCCTCCAGGATCCCCCCTCAATTCCTGCTACTCCTTATAAAACTGTGTATCTCCAAAGATTTCACCATCAATAGCAAGGGGCCATCTTGTGATGTGGAGTAGGAGTCCATTAATGCTATATGGTCCCGATCGACTACTATGGTGCCAGTATTGAAATGTCAGCCAATCAGAGCAGGGTTTCATTCTACTGTTATCTTTCTCTGATTGGCTATAGAAACAGCCAATCAGAGAAGATAATATTAGCTAACAATCTCTTCTCTGATTGCATTTTTCACTATAATAAAACCAAATTCTGATTGGCTGACATTTCAATTTGTCAGAATAGGGGAAAATAGTTTCATATGATTAGTTAAAGGCTATCCAATCAAAATGCACAGATGTGCCTGCTTTATCCAGGGCTGAATTTGAGGTCAAGGGTATCGATTATCATCACTGGAGTGTCAGCAAGTGAAAGGTAAGTACAGTTTTGCCTCCTCCCACAGGTGTAGATTTTTTATTTGTGTTTTGGAGCTTATTTTTTCTTTTATGGAATAGGGTTTCATTTAAGGTGCCATTTGGACAGTCATTTGTGACAGTATCCAGATAACAGCAACAAAGAAAGAAAAGATTTGTTCTGCTGAATGTACTAATCCAGAGGATAACAACAAATTAGAAGAAGATAACATAATGTTAATAGATTTCTTCAAGAAAACTGAGGATCCTATAAGAACCTTTCATGCCAAAGTAGGTGTGATAAAATACAACAATGGTAGGGAACATAACAGAAGCAGATCAGATAAGCAAGAGGTGGCAGGAATTCACTGAAGATCTAGACAGGGTAGCATTGATAACTTCAGTCATTTGTTAAAAGAGCTGGAGTCAGTCATCTTGTAGAAAGCAGGAGTTATTAAATCCCTGCTGAATTGTTGAAAATCATAAAAGATGATGCTGGGAAAGTGTTGCTTGCAATAAGTAAAAAAAATGGAAAAACTCAACAAAAGCCAGTAAACTGGAAAAGTTCAGTCTACATCCCACTCCTAAAAAAATGCATTGCCAAAGAGTGTTCAAATTATCAAACAATTGAGCTTATTTCACATGCCAATGTAGTGCTTAGGATTCTGCAACTGTGACTACAAGATGTGCAAGACAAGTTTTGTAGAGGCCCCAGAGATCATATATCCATTGAAAAAGCATGAGAGTTCAAGAAAATAATATTTACTTCTGCTTCATAGATCTAAAACAAATGATTATTTTAATCACAACAAAATGTTGCAAGTTCTTAAGGAGAAGGTACCTTCCACCCATCTTTTAAACTCAATATGTATCACTCTGCTGAACAGGTGAACTTTTTTGGACACTACCACATCCATCACAAATGGTAAACTCAACTCATCTGTGTATAGGAATCCTACAGATAAATGTAGTTACCTCCACAGCTCACAACTGAGACAAACATTGGTGAACAGAAGATGGGCCAAAGAACAGCACCACAGAGAGATCGGCACCCAACCCTGCAACAAAAATTGCTGCAAATAATGTCAACACATCTGCAAAGAGGACACAGCCACACATAACAACAAGAGCTTTAGCATCAGAAGGTCATTTTCATGCACACCATCATCCAATGTAGTCTACATGATACAATGTACTGTTTGCGAAACGGCTGTTACATTGGAAAAACTTCCAGCAACTACATTTAAGTATGTATCTGCACAGACTCTAGAGCAGAAATCACAATGAAGAGAGGAAATGTACCCCAATGGGACAACACTTTTCACAAAATAACCACTCCATCCAGAACTTACAAATTAAAATATTCAGAGGTAATTTTAAAAACCCACAAAAAGAAAGACATTTGAAATGTAAATGATTACATACTTTAATACGAAAAATACAGGACTGAATGTAAATATGGAATTTCTGTTGCATTATCGTAACTTCTTTTAACCTTCTATATTCCTGATATGATTTTATTTTCTTTCTTTCTCTCTGGTTTCCTTCTGTTTTGTTTCTGTCTCCTTTCAGTATTATGGTACCTTACTCCCTATGACCTACAAATATTTACGACCCGGTTTACTTTCTCTATCTACATTCAAGGAGCCTTCTTCACAGCTGACCGAACAGAACGTTCTTTTTTTTAAAATAACCTGTAATTCCTAGGTATTCATTGGAATCTAATATCAGTATAGCTCCGGACTTGAGAAAGAGAGGTTCGCTCTCGAAAGCTTGTCATATATTTATGAATATATTTGTCCAATAAAAAAGGTATCACTATATACTGCAATACTCTGATTATTCATTTGGATTACTGGATAATCACAGCTACCATATTTGATATATACACAATTTAAATGGTGTGATTTACTTACTCAGTAAGCATTTACCTCCATTTTTTTCAAAAGCAGTTTCAACAGACTGCGGGGGCATAAGTCTATTATCATATGCAAACAAGGCTAATGCATTTTAAAGCATCTAATTTGTATTCAGCTGAATCAGTTGAAGGTTTTAGTCACGAGTAATTCTTTTCCAGCACAGCTACCACAATGCTGAACATAAACAGATTGATTTGTTTGTATTGTCAGAGGGTCGCATGACACAGAATTTATTGATTAGACAGTAATCTGACAATTATGTCTGACATTGTCTCTGTGTCTCCCGAGGGAGCTGAACTCTTGGTCACCTTATACACTGACCTTGTCAGTTGTTGCTTGTTATTTTAGACCAGTATGATTATAATGCTCTGATACATTTGTACTAACAGCATTTGGTTCATGACAATATATTGTAATGTCTTGTTTTTCTATCATTGGAGCACTTTCCGTATTAAACAAACAAAAACCTAACTCATGTCGGCAAGCAAAGGTGGTCCTTATTAATACAACATTTATTTTTCCCAATGTTATTTAAAACCATTTGTTAAAAGGACTTGGTATATCCATGGGTAAAATCATATAGGCAGTAAGTAAGTAGTACCTGCTTGAGTCTGCCCTCTGTACTACAGAGTCAGTGTATTTATGAATTGCAGAGGGCTGACCAAATCAGGTACTATTTGCATGAATTTATGGAATAAAAAACAATCTTATAAGCACATCTTAATAAGATAAAATATGTTAAAGTAAATAGATACATGGGTATATTATATACATTCCAGAAACTGTCCATGTCCCGTAACAAAAATTATTTTATCACATTTTCTGCCCTAATAATACAAATAAAGGTAATTCAAAGATCATTATGGTCATATTTTAAAATGTATTATTTTGAAGAACTAAAAAAAAAAAAAAATAAGCAAAAGGTTTTTTCAATGTAAAAATACATCAGCCTCCAATCTATAATCTTCTATATTCACTTCCGTTGATGTGGGACCATTTTGGCTTCAGCATTTCAAATTCCTGAGCTGTCTGTCTGCACATCTGACAGAGCTCTCAAAAGAATTTAATGATGTTCATTAGTTTACAAGGACACACCCACCTGAGAAAGAACATTTGCAAAATATAAAGATTATGCTTAGTTTTTTTTTGTGCTTTCTAAAAACATTTTGCCTATTATCTTATTTAGTTACTTATAATGCAACATAGAAAACAAATTGTCCACAGTGGCCTTCTAAAGGACCGCTTTTGTAATCTTCCAAGGGCGGAAATTGATTTATTTAATAATTAATTAGCCAAGAAAATAATATTTAGAGAAGACATTTCAAAATAATTTTGATCTGTTCAAATCTGTTTCTTTACACTTCTTATTATGTGCAATACTAGGTCCTTTCCTTTTTTAAATTCGCCACCACACTGTCAGCAGTGGCAGCAGCAGTGGCGAAGACCAACCGCTAGATGGTGCTGCCGATATTTCAGTGCCGATATCATAACGTTAGGGTTAGGTAAACTATTAGGGTTAGGGTAAGGGTTAGGGTTAGTTTAAGAGTTAGGGTAACCTTCTAAGGTTACAACTTTTCTAAAATATCGTCAGTGCTGCAAAATATTGGCAGTGCCATCTAGCAGCTCCTTGCTGCAACTGCTGCTGCCACTGCCGAAGCAGTCGAAAATGGAGTGATCCCAATACTTTTCAAGTCTGCAGACATGCAGGCTTGCATTTGAATGAGGCCCTAAGTTTGTAACTTAGAAAAATACTCCTTAACAATTCCCATAGATAAAGTGATATATTTTATGGGAGTGTTTTTCTGTAGATACAGTGTCTGGTTTCACATTTAATACATTTGTCTATGGTATGTAACATATGGCCGTTTTGCATTGAAATGAAAGTAGATACAGATCATTTTACGATTTCAGCTTAAAAGATTTATTTCTGAATATATTTTCGCTGTTTGATTAAACAAATTGAAGGTACAAGGATGCCATCTAGTGTAACAAGATATTAATTGACATTGTATTTTGCCCCTCATGCTCCCATGGGATAAGCATACATTTTTTGATTGGTTGGACAGCTCTGACATCATCATGGTTTCTGAATGGTTACTAGACACATGTCCCTTGATTAGAATGCCTTATAAGAAAATTAAGCTTGACTATAATTAAAGAACTGCAAGAAAGAGGAACCTAAATGAAACACACTCCATTGAGGACAGATATTCAGAAACACATTTAGGAGACATACTCATAACATCCTCCTAGTACATACTATTGGGACACTCCCAAAACACAAATATTCAAAATGTATACTCCAGAAGCTACAAAGAAACTTTCACAGCTCACTCACAAAATCATTTACACACTTGCAGACAAAGAACAGGAAAGTATTTTGATACAAAAGAAATGGTTCAGACTTCCGTGGGCCTAGTCATTTGATGGAACCAAGCACAAGACACTAGAATTGAGTATTGTATAACCTGTTATTTTCTCTTATTTTCTTTTCATTACAATTATGGAAATATGTTGTTAATTTACTATAAAGTAGATTGCTAAATCAATATTAATCTGATTAGTACAATATCACCATAATCGTGTACAGATTACAGATTCATTTTATAAATATCATAAATGTCCGATGTTATACCAATCGAACATATTTTGTTTCAATACCTAATACCTGTAATAAAAAAACATTTTCTTTTTGAATTTGAAAAAATATCATAAGTAGACTACAAAACTTATATAATTTTAACATGGTATGGTATCCTAATAAATAGATATTTTTGGTAAAACACCAAAATAATAAAACCATTTCTGATATCATAATTACCATATCAGTTGTATTAAGCATATTGAACTTGTCTTTTTCATGATTATGTGGACGATGTGACAATAACTGATACTTCATTATTTGTTGTAACTTGATATTATATCTGTTACAATTGATTATGCCATCTTGATTGTTATATTGAAAAATACTGATTTTATGCAATTTTTATTCATTATAATAAATATATTTTCTTTTGTTTATTTCATTTGTTTATTTCATGAGGCCAAAGCTTATACATATTGTGTAGTAAGAATTCCGGTCATTACAAATTGGCAACTGTATAAAATATGTCATTTTTCATTAATATTAATACCGTATTGGTCAGAATATAAGCCGCATACACATATAAGACGCACCTGTGATATTCAAGGGGAAAAAAGGAAAAAAAGATAATATCCAAATATAAGCAGCACCCTTAAAATTGGAGAGATGAGGCTTTTCTCTCTAAGTGATTAGCCACAACTGCAAGAAACAGGCTTTCAAATCAGTATCTATGGTAACTTCTTTTGCAGGTTACAAGCTGAAAAATCGTAGCTCGCAAAATGTTACAATCGCTAAAACCGCAAATCGCTATTCAATTGCTACAAATCCGTAGGCACTCACAACCGTAAACAGCAAATGTAAAGTAAAATCCTATGGGTTCCAAATAGGACCCACAAGTAATCAATATTGCACCGTAAAAGAGGGGAAAGCGATGAATGACATTAGAATTAATTGCTCAACAGTCTCAAGCCCGCAAATCGGCAATCATTTTTTTATGGTCAGGAATATAAGCCAAACCCGTAATTTTCAAACTTGGAAATCAGAAAAAAAGTGCGTCTTATATTTGGGCCAATACGGTACATTTGATTGATATTAATGATATCACCATATTAAGTGGTACAAAGTATAACAATCATTATTATTATTTCTACTATGATTGTATAAAAATCATTATCTGCATAGTGCAGTACATTACTAGTGGAAAACAGGCTTTGCCTATAAGATTGATTTATTCCAGGATGTTGTCTACAATTGAAAATACAAAGAGTTGAACGCAAGAAAATTTGTCTTGCTCTACTGTCACACCCTGTAATGGTACTTAGGCTTGTTTATTGAAAAAAAATTGCAATTATTATCTCTATAGCTTCCTGTTTATGCTTTGTTATAAATAATTGGATCAAGCCTTGTGGATACTGACCTACTTTAGATAATCTTTGTGCCAGGCTCTGTATTTTCTATCTCTTGCCATCCTGCTGAGCCAATAGATTTGGTGGGATACCTCAGCCATGTGTGATTCAACAGCCAAAGCTAAGTATAATAAACTTTGCTATAAGAGTATTATTATTATATAGCGACTTGCCCGTCGAAAATTATGGCAATAAAATTTGAAGCCTGGCAATGCTGTTTGCCACAAAATGCGAGGATATGGCCCCTCTGAGCACCTTCAGCGATCATTACGAGCCGCGCCTTCGTCACTCATTGCGAGCCTCTTACCCTATCTACTTTACAGGCCCTGCAATTAGCGCCTCGGTCGCTCATCGCGAGTCCTGCAATGACTGGCTTCACTGCTCATTGGCATTTTCGACAAGCCGCACCTTTCCTGCTTTGCAATGATCCCCTTCAGTGCTCATTGTGACCCCCACAATGAGCACGTTCAGCGCTCATTGTGAGCCTCTCCCCCTGTGTACTTTATATGCCTGTGTAGTTTAGGGCCCTTGGGTTAAGTGCCTTGAGTTCAGTGTTACTGGCTTCAGTTAAATGTTACTGCCTTATATTAAGTGTTACTGGTTTGCGTTAAGTCTTAGTGCTTAGGGCTCGTATTTACGTCCTTCAGGTTCGTTTTACGTCCTTCGGCCTTGTTTTCATTGTGTTTACATTTTTTCGGCAGACATTTTTTTCTTTCTTCGATGATTTTCAATCTTGAAAATAGGCAAAATATGCCTCAAATTAATTTGCAACCTCACTCACAGGCTCCCTGGCTCTCCCCTGTGATGAGTGTGTAAGTGAATTTGAGTCATATTTTTGTGTTTTTGCAAGTTTTTCCAGTTCGATGGTTCGCCGTTAAAGTCGTATTTTTGCAAGCCCGGCAGTCCATCTACAGCCCGTAATTTTTGCCAAGTCCCGTGTGTCTCGGAATGAGCACCAGCATATTGCAGCCTAAGTCCTGCATGCCTCAACTGCTCGCCTCGCTTGTGGGCTGCAAGCGTGACGACAACTCACAGATTGACAACTATTATATGTGATTTATGTTATTGGATTGTCAGGGTTGATTACATACACCACAAGCCAAAAGGAACTCAGTAAGTGGGAGTTTTGATAGTTTCCTCACCACATTAGTACATATGTTTAACTAGACTACTTTATTAACTTTTTTCCTTATCAGTGTAATTGTGATTGAAAATGTACACTTCCCTTACTTATGTTTCTTTGAGTCACTCTAAGGGCAGGGTGCCATGTTGAACAGCTGTGACATAATGCCACACCCACGGGAGAGAGATTTCACCTTGTTTCATGCTACTAACAAGCAGACAGTAACATGCTATGTGTCTGAGCAGTATGGTACACACTCAGTTACACTATGGTGCAGGGGAGTGTTTCTGCCTAGGCCAGGCCCTAGGGCAGCACATATTCAGGGGGCAGAGGGCTGCGTGACGATACACTGCAGTACATTTAAATGTGTTTATATATACACAGAAACATCTATATATGTGATGATATCTAAGTCTGTGTGCTTGACACTTTCTGACATACCATATATATACAGTGGATAAAGATAAATAATTTCAGAACTTTTTCCACCTTTAATGTGACCTATAAACTGTATAACTTAATTGAAAAACAAACTAAAATATTTTAGGTGGAGGGAAGAAAAAAAAAAAAAAAAAATGTGGTTGCATAAGTCTGCACACCCTCTTATAACTGGGGATGTAGCTGTGTTCAGAATTAAGCAATCACATTGCAAATCATGTTAAATAGGAGTCAGCATACACCTGCCATCATTTATAGTGCCTCTGATTAACCTCAAATAAAGTTCAGCTGCTCTAGTTGGTTTTTCCTGACATTTTCTTAGTTGCATCCCACAGCAAAAGCCATGGTCCACAGAGAGCTTCCAAAGCATCAGAGGGATCTCATTGTTAAAAGGTATCAGTCAGGAGATGGGTACAAAAGAATTTCCAAGGCATTAGATATACCATGGAACACAGTGAAGACAGTCATCATCAAGTGGAGAAAATATGGCACAACAGGGACATTACCAAGAACTGGAGCTTCGTCCAAAATTGATGAAAAGACAAGAAGAAAACTGGTCTGGGAGGCTACCAAGAGGCCTACAGCAACATTAAAGGAGCTGCAGGAATATCTGGCAAGTACTGGCTGTGTGGTACATGTGACAACAATCTCCTGTATTCTTCATATGTCTGGGCTATGGGTTAGAGTGGCAAGACGAAAGCCTTTTCTTACGAAGAAAAACATCCAAGCCAGGCTACATTTTGCAAAAACACATCTGAAGGCTCCCAAAAGCATGTGGGGAAGGGTGTTATGGTCTGATGAAACCAAGGTTGAACTTTTTGGCCATAATTCCAAAAGATATGTTTGGCGCAAAAACAACACTGCACATCACCAAAAGAACACCATACCCACAGTGAAGCATGGTGGTGGCAGCATCATGCTTTGGGGCTGTTTTTCTTTAGCTGGAACTGGGGCCTTAGTTAAGATAGAGGGAATTATGAACAGTTCCAAATATCAGTCAAAATTGGCACAAAACCTTCAGGCTTCTGCTGTGAAAGCTGAACATGAAGAGGAAATACATCTTTGAGCATGACAATGACCCAAAGCATACATCCAAATCAACAAAGGAATGGCTTCACCAGAAGAAGATTAAAGTTTTGGAATGGCCCAGCCAGAGCCCAGACCTGAATCTGATTGAAAATCTGTGGGGTGATCTGAAGAGGGCTGTGCACAGGAGATGCCCCGCAATCTGACAGATTTGGAGTGTTTTTGCAAAGAAGAGTGGGCAAATCTTGCCAAGTCAAAATGAGCCATGCTGATAGACTCATACCCAAAAAGACTGAGTGCTGTAATAAAATCAAAAGGTGCTTCAACAAAGTATTAGTTTAAGGGTGTGCATACTTATGCAACCATATTATTTTATTTTTATATTTTTTCTTCCCTCTACCTAAAAGATTTCAGTTTGTTTTTCAATTGAGTTGTACAGGTTATAGGTCACATTAAAGGTGGATAGAGTTCTGAAATGATTTATCTTTGTCTCATTTTTTACAGCACAGAAACCTGACATTTTAACAGGGGTGTGTAGAATTTTTATATCCACTGTATACATAAAAGAAAGATGAAAGGAGGTGCTTTAAGTGAGAATGGGGTGAGTACAAATCTGAATGGCCTGGGCAGTATTAAACCTAAATAAACCCATTCTGAAGTGAATGAAATTGATTAAGCAATATATTAATTAATTAAGTAATATATTTATATAAAACAAAAAGGAAGTGTCATATTAAATTAATCTGCTATTGCCCCTATTCAATTGAGCAGTTGTTGGTTAGTGGAGCCTGTAATGTTGCCCGTAAACTAATTTGTTATTCAATTGACATATTTTAGCTAACCGCAAATAGGTTAGCTAAACAAATGTGACACCCCTCACACACACAAATGTATCATAGATGCCTCCAGGATCTAATAGATGATAGATGCTTTAATATATATATTTCTCTATTTAAAAAAAAACGTAATGGTGTTCATACGCTTAGTTATGCTCTCAGTCAGACTCACAGCTGTCAAACATATGTATATGTTCCAGGTTAAGAACCTGGGTTTGTGGCAGGGGCCCTCTCTCACTCTGCCTCTTCCCGTGGGAGGGGCTTTCAGCCTTATAAGTACTTCCTGTCCACATCCTCTTGCTCAGTTCATTCCTAAGCCCATGCATGCAGGTTGTTCCTCTGCGCTCTCTTGTTTTTCAGCTTTCCAGGCCTCCTATCACAAGCTCTGGTTGCCTTTTTGGCCATTTGCCTATCGTCATCCAAGTTAAGTTGTTTACTCCATCTGAGCTATCCAAGTCCTAGGTTCAGCCTTCACTTTTCATGCTTAGTTCTGGCCTAATCTTCCAAGTTTCTTGACTTTCCTATACCTTCTTGGGTGGATTTGGACCTGTATTCGTCAAGTTGCATCCCTTGTCCATGTCCAAGGCTACGCCTTTTAGGCTTCGTTAAGTCTGCTTCACAAATTTTGGCTGAAATCTACTAATTTTTCAACTTTCCTGTACCTTTTCTGGTTCATTTTGACCTGAATCACCTAAGATTATGTCCAAGGCTCCGCTCTTAAGCTTTCGTAAGCCTCCTTTGGAGATTTTGGCCCAAACCTGCCATCATTCGACCTACCTCCGGCATTCCAAAAGTCCTAAACCAGCCTTCGCAATCTCACTTCATTCAGCATACCAGCCTTCGTAGGCATTAGCTCGTTCACGACTTCCTTAAGGCCCAAAACCAGACTGCGCAGGCTCACTTCCATCACACTTTCAAAAGACCCCACAAGTCCTAATGCTACTACAGCCCTTCCCCGGACTTTAACAGGATCGCGCTTTCGTGGCCTTCCTTCCCTCTCCTCACAATCACACTGCCCTGGGCCCTCTTCACAGGCCAGATAGGGCGTAGCAATTGGTCACACATCAGCTACATGAGGAGAGGGGCCCAACCTCAAATTTATGTCCAGCTGGTTTCCCTGGGGTTGTGGCAGGGACCCTTTCCCAAATGTGCTCAAGGGCATTCTCATCACTGGAGAGTAATGGTTCGACACATTCGATTGTTGGGAGAGGGACCCGACCACAAATATATATACTAGCGAATTGCCCGTCAAAAAATGACGGCAATAGAATTGTAAGTGAAGGAATGGTGTTTGGCACAGACATTATTTTTTGTGGTGGTCATTGCGAGCCTCTTGGTTGTTGTATTTTTTTTTTATCAGAGGTGCTTTTGCGGTCATTGTAAGGTCGGCGCTGATCTGCTTTTTGCGCTTATTGCAAGGCTGTCCCCTGGTGTAGTTTGTGTGGTATGAGCAGCGTTGGTGCTCGTTGTGAGGCTCGAAGTGAATGTCTTTTGCGTTTATTGCAATAGTTAAAAAAATTTTTTGTCTATATGTTTTTTGTGATGCTAATGAAATATGTAGTAAAATAATAAATTCATATACTTACCTATTTGTAAGTAATACATGCAGGAAGCATTGTGCTGAAGAGCTGACAATCTGTTTTGATGTTCCTGCAAGATACAATGTAGGTTTGCAGTGTTGTGGAGCTGAGGTGTAAGTGTCAGCAATGTGTGCAGTGTGTAGTGTAAATAGGCTGCGTGCGCAAGGGTTATGCGTTAGTGTAGCTGGGTACTTCCGCATTCCGTAAGTTAATGTTGTAAAATGGCTGCGAATGTGTATGTGGTAGGCGGGTTTGTATGATGAAGCGTCCTTGCTAATGGTGAATGTTGTAGGTCGTACAGGTTTTTGTAAAAGCCGTATTTGATTTGTGGAATTTAGCCTCGTTTTAGTTTTTTTCTGCGGCCATTTTTTCTCTGCATTAGGAGATTTTGGAGTGGCTAAACTTTGACAGAATTCAAGGTTTAAGCTGTGTTGCAGAGATCCTGGGTGTACCCCCTTGTTGTTGGTAAGGTTTTTATTTTATTTTTGTGTGTATTTTTGTGTTTTGTAATGTTAGGCGCTGTTGTCCGTTAAGGTTGTATTTTTGCGAGTCCATAATGGATTTTTCATAATTGTTTTTGTGTAAGTCAGCAATTTATTTTGTCCTAAGTTCCGCGGCTGGTGTATTTTTGTGTAAGTCCGTAGTTAGTCATTGCGTGTTTATTTTATTTTTTCCAAGTGCCGCTTGTGTGGTGGTTTGTAACCAGTTGTGTGGCGCGTAGAGCCTCCACCTCCTCAAATGCGGCCCCTCACTTCACGAGGGTCCGCATTTACAGGCCAAAAGTCGTAGGTGGTCATAGGGATGAGCGCCTACAGCGCTCATCTCCACCAGCGCAAGGAGGGCCTTTGGTGCTCCTTGTCAGCAACTGCGCAAGCATTAGCAACGACCTGCATGCTGACAACTATATATGTGATATGTAATTTTTTTAATTTACATTGTGCACTGCTCCTTTGGAGGCCTACATTTTCAGAGAAGCATAAATTAAATTAACTAAAACCTGAAAAATTATAGCAAGTAACATTCCATGGCCCATTCATTATTTTTCCTGGGTTTGTATTTATCCTAGCATAAATCATTTGATTATGCTTTTAGTATTACAATGATTATACATCTAAATTGTTTTGCATCTTTCTTTGCTAATAAGCCTGATAATATATTGGGTTATTTGTTTAAAGAAACAATATATGTTATGAAGAGATGCTAAAATATACATTTTTCTCAAGAGTATCAAAAGGTGATTTTAGGAACGTGAAATCTTGAATTACATGGCAGGGTAGAATGCAATTTAATATTTATAACAGATCCGCGTATGAGATGATAACACTATAAACATGAATCATCTGCTGACAACTCTGAATTTCGCCCATTTTTATACAACAGAGGCATGCGAGCGCAGCAACTTTTAACTGCTTATTTTTATATATAAACCTAATGAAAATAAAGAGCAGATGTGCTATTACTGAAATCACACATATTGGGAAAATTCCTATGAAAAACACAATATACTGCAGCTATACAGTAGTTTCTTTAAATTGGTCTTTTTGTGTAGTGGTCCAAAGCGTAATCAATGACAGGCTGGTTTAATGCAGTTCTTATCAACAGCCAGCAGAGATTAGAAGACTGTCAGAAAGATAATGTTGGAGGTTTATAGATTCCCTAGTGAACTCATTTGGAATCAGATTTCTATCTATTCTGTTCTGTGTGAATGCTTCTTCAGCGACAGTGGGAGAATTACCATAATCTGCTTTGAAGTATCAGAAACCTTTGTTTGTCACTAACAGGGACGTTTTGATCAGTTGTGGATAAAATCCAGCTATTTGGGCCATTCCATTGCATTTTTTTACAAACATGTTCAATTAACTTTTTCAAAGAAATGTCCAGTAAAATGATAAATATAAGAGATATGTTTAATCATATTCAGGGTATCAAATAGCATTTGGCATTTATGATTAATTCTCTCTCGATGATAATCACTCATTGATTACTGTCTCTCTTCAATGTTTCCATCTCCGAAAGGACCACTGTACCATGAAAAAATATATATATACAGGCTGCCCCCTGGGATAAGGATGAGAAGCATTCCTGAGAATGTCTTTAAACAGGATTTGTATGTAACTCGGATCCCTGATGGATAATAATAATAATAACAATACTATAATGGCTCATATGTGGTGATAATACAGTGTAATACTGTAATAATAATACAAATAATAATACCCCTTTACTGTAATAATAAGTTACAGAAACTATTCTGCTTTTCCTTTTAATTCAAACAAACAGAACATAAAAATAAAATCATACAAAAAGCCTTGGGAGCCCATTCTTAAGATTCAGTTGTTTGTAAGTCTGGTCGTCTGTAACCCGGGGACCTCCCCTATATGTTTGAAAACTTTGACTCTAATAGTATAATTCAAAGGGAAAAAGTCATAATGATAGTTGTTTTTTTCTTCAATCAGTTTTATTAAGTGAAGGTGAGTCAGCAACAACAGCTCTGTAACACACGGGGCCACATTCAATTGCTACTTGCGGGCCCCGATCGGGTTACGTGCTGCGCGCTACTTTCCCTTACATTCTTTACTAGCGCAAGTTACTTCCATCAAAGCCTTTGATCTTTCAAGGCCGCTAGAGTTGTGGCTGCAAAAAACACATATCGCTATTCATTTGCTCCGATTTACCCTTCAGTCAAGCCCGTAAATGGCTAAACATAAACAACAGGTTACTGGTACCAAGGAGGTCTTGCAAATATTTTTCTTACAAATTATAGCACTTATTAAGCAAATAAAAAGCAATCCTGTACTTTTATTAGAAGTGAAAGTGATGTTTGGTCTTAGAATTAAAAGCACAACATTCTCAAGCTAGCAAATCGGCAAAAATAAATACTTTATTTCATGTTCAATTTTCGTCAAAAGTCCTACGGGCTTCAACCTCCATGCTTGTATGACTTTGGAATCCAACCTCCATATTTCATTGAAGTCCTACGTGCTTGAATAACAAGTTATGAACTTGGTGGTCATTCAAGCCCGTAGGACTTTGGGCGGAAATTCAACATGAAATAAAGTATTTGGTTTTGGCGATGTGCAAGTTTGAGAAAGTTGTGCTTTAAATCATAATATTACCCATTGTGTGCCCCATCATTTACAGTGCCGGACAGTGCTGTATTGAATTTATATTTGAGTTTGCAGGCTTGCAACCCAAGTTATGGGCTTGTGGCCGCGATCATGTTCAAGCATGCAAATGCTTACTGCAGATCGCATGGTTTGAGATTATCGGGAAGGGGGACTGGCCAGTTGAATAGGTAAGTAAAAGTAGAGCTACTTAAGCAAGTATCCCAAAAGTAGCAAATCGGGAAGTTACTTGCAAATAACAGCCCCGAATTGAATGAGGCCCACGGTGTTTGCAAAATATGAAAATATGTATAGGTAAATTTGCATAGAAATACAAATCTTTCCTTTAAAAATTATAGGATATAAAGGAAAACATAGTACAAAATATCGTCATTCATCATAATTTACCTCTGGTAGTCATCAGGTCCGTGTGCTGGACCCTTACCTGATTTCTATTTTACGATTTAAAATGTATTTAACTAAGGAGTATATTACAAATATTATGTGTGTGTGTGTGTCTGTGTGTCTGTGTGTGTGGTTGGGGGGGGGGGGGTAACAATTAACTTTTGATTCTGTCTCAGACATAATTGCAACAAATATCTTCATAAGCACACCTCTGTCCGCCGCCTCCGGAGCGGGTCCCATGCCAGCCGACCCGGTCTGAGGTATTCTTAAAATGTAAAGGTACAACCATTTAATTTAAGGTTGTAGTATTAGTATGCTATGAGGGGTGTCTAACCATAAGTCTTACATTGATGAGGTTGTAATTTAGTTTATTAATAACTGCTTGTATATGAAGATAGTTTTTAATAAAAAAAATATTTTGATGCCTCTGCAGAATAGTGGAGTCATACATAATGCTTGGTGGAAGTTGAGTGTGTGAGTGGCGTTAACATTTCTGGAGAGCTGTGCTTGCTTCTTTGGCTGTTAGGGGAAGAGGTGTGGTATCAGTATCAATCTAACCCAATTATCAATCAAAGCCTTCTGACATCTTCCTGCTCCCTTCACCCATTATCACTCTATTGATAGATAAAACACTTCCTCATGATTCAGCTCTCAGGAAGTTAAAAAGGCAAAATGGATTATTGTATTCATAAACAGTCTTTAGACATTCTGATTTTCTCTAACAAATGCTTATATGTCCATGGTTTACATAGCTGCTAATGTTGTTTATTACATACGAGTGCCCTTTTTTTTAAACTACAATGGTCCTTTAAATCAGCATAACATAAATCTTTGAATTTTGTTATCCTCTTTTCATGTAATGCTTTTCATTTCTTATTTATTCCCCTTATTTATTTTGCATAGAATAGTATAGAATAGTTTCCTTGCAAAACACTATGATTATATGAATTTTATATTGTAAAAATGAAATACAAATCTGTAAAATAATGACAATTACTCCAGTAAAAACAGTTATAATAAATATACAGAGTGCTGCCTAAACTCCCATAGGCTTCAACTACTCAACCTAAATAATACAAGTTAAAGATAAATTATCATATGTGTTAAGAAAATCAATATATGTGTGTCAATAACAGTTCAGGTATATTCACATGATAAGATTCTTTCCATGCAACATCTTTGTGCCATGAACAGAAACAAATAGTCCAAAATAGGGGTGAAGCTAACAGTGGTGCAGGTGGTGCTTTGAACCAGGGCCCTCCTCTGGTAGGGGGCAGTGCTGTGTAATTTTTTTGGGTATTTAATTTTTTCTGCCCCCCCTTGGGTTGATCTGGGCGGAAATTGGTGCAAACTTTAAAGTTTAAAAAAGAGCTTTTCTACTGAAGCTCCAAGAGGTGGAATTGTGGATCATTTCAGCACGCTGTGGATGTGTATCATGGAAGAAATTAAGATAGCAAGTCCTGCAAAGTGTCAACAAAGTACAAGGGGAGGTGTGAGGGGGGAGATAGCGATGGGTGCTATGTGAACGGTTGTTGTTCTCTGTGGGGATGGATCCTGAGAGCAGATGGCTGCTGACAACGACAAGAACTGGGTGCTATATAGTAATGGAGGCAAAGAGGGGTGGTTGCTGTGTGGGGGTAGTTGTTGAGAGGGACTGGGTGCTATGTAGAGATAGCATATGTAATATATATATATATATATATATATATATATATATATATATAAAGTATATATACACAGTCGAGTCACATTATTATGACTACAGACAGCAGCTATATGGCGTTGTAGTTAGTCAGTAACATACTGGAAGGTTGGCAAAGGTATCTGGATTCATGCAGACTGCAGTGTATCCGACAGCTGCTGAAGTGTTTATGGTGGAGGATCCATAAACCAAACATGGCATCCAAGTCCAGGGAATTTGGAGGCCAGGGAAGTACTCGGAAGTCTTTGTCGTGCTCCTCCAACCACACCCAGATAATTATTGCCATATGACATGTTGCATTGTTCTGCTGGAAGATCCCATCCGCTCCAGGGAAGACAGTCAACATTTATGGGTGTACTTGATCTGCAAGGATGGATAATAAACCAATTGGTGAATAGTGCCTTCCAGAGGTATGAGTGGATCCAGATAATGCCAATAAAATATTCCACAGGCCATAACTATGACATCAATGGCATGTGGTGCTCAGCAGTTTCGACACAGTTTATTTGCAATGGTGCTGTTTGCCCAGTCACGGTACACTTTAGCCATAGCAGCACGCAAACAGTTTACAAACTGTGCTGTTTCTGAAATACTACCACCCTCAGCCTAAAAGTCCATGATCCTCCCCTTTTCAAAGTCAGATAAATTGCACATTTTAGCCATGACAGCGATGGCTGACATATTTGCAGAATATGTAAATGTTACCTTTTATACCAATCGAAACAGCTCAGGACATGTGCCGTATTTCATTGGCTACATGCTGCAGACGTCAAAAGTATGTGGTGGTTATAATAAGGGCACTTAGTGAATTAGTACCAGGTAGAGCGAGTGCAAACACATTTTTACAACCCCCCCTGTGGGCCCAACATTTTTTTTTCACCAGGGCCATCCATTCTCCAGCTCCGCTACTGGTCCAAAATACTTAAAGGGACATAAAAGGTATTTGGATTTCACAAGAAATATAAACTTTTATGTACTTTGTTTAATTAAGAAGTGCTTAAAAGCTCTGTTTTTCTCTGTTTCACTGTTTTTCTGCCTAATATCATACAATGTGTACATGTTTAGGTTTTCTGTCTGCAGCTCATGGAGCTCATGAATACACATAAATATGTTAAATCTGAACAGTATACTTTACATTAATATTTTTTTTCTATAACCAAACAAAGCTTGAAATATTTGGACATGGTCATATATTTTGAAGAACTGCACTTGAAAATATACAAAATGAAGGAGGAAAAATAAAATAACACAGACTCTAATGTATTACTTTTTATATGCAACTAGTTGTCGGGATAATACATATATAAATTACCCCCCACCCCCCTTTCCCTGTATCTCATCCCTCCCCTCTCCTGTGTCTCTCTCCCCCTCTTCCTCCCCTGTGACTCTTTCCCCCCCTCCCTCCCCTGAGACTCCTTCCCCCCTCTCCGTCCCCTGTGTTTCTTCCCCCCTCTATCCCCCATGTCTCTTAATCCCCTCTCCCTCCCCTGTGTCTATTCCCTCCCTCTCCCTCCCCAGTCTCTTTCCCCTTTTCCATCTCTGTGACTCTTCCCTTGTGTCCCTCTCCTGTGTCTCTTCCCACTCTCCATTCCCTGTGTCTCTACCCCCTCCCTCCCCTGTGACTCGATCCCCCTTTCCCTTGTGACTCTTTCCCTCCTCCTCCCTCCTCTGTGTCCCTTTCCCCTTGTGACTCTTTCCCCCTTTCCCCTGTGTTTCTTTTCCCCTCCTCCCTCCCCTGTGTCCCTTTCCCTGTGTCTCTTTCCCCCTTTCCCCTGTGTATCTTCCCCCCTCCTCCCTCCCCTGAGTCTCTCTGCCCTCCCCCCATTGCATGCTCGTGCTGGCCACATACTGTTTTCATGCATGCAGGTGCTGGTGCCGTACTGTGCGCATATGCGACTGGCACTGTGGGGTGCACATGCTTGGCTGCACTGCACATACGCACTACGGGTTGTACGGAAATCCGTACAAATAGTTTGTAAAGTGCACATGCGCTCCCCTGGAGCGTTATGCACACTTTACAAACTATTATAGTGATGATGATGCTGTGACATCTGCCATTTTGTTTCAACTTCATGTGGTGGGCAGAAATGTTTATTCCACAGGAAGCTTCAGTCTGTACAGTAGGAATATGACATCTACTACTGCTGAAATTTTCAGTAATGGAAAACTAAATTTTTTACAGGGCGTTTGTTTGCAATGTTCATACATGTCTAACTCTCTGTGACCTCATGGACCGTAACACACCATAATGATCCACTTAATTTTCATGGCAGAGATACTGGAGTGGGTTTCCAGTTCCTTCTCCAGTGGGCCACAGAATACAGCTCCTGGTATTCTGACCACACTATCTACAGTAATTAATTTGGTATGAATGTTTTTTACAAAAACTGTGTTTATTTAAAAAAAATAAATATATATATATATATATATATATATATCATGTATAGTTACTTAAAAGATCATGTAGAAAAATTACAACATACAGTATACTGTCTAGTCTGTTTTCAAATTCATTTTAAAGATGTATATTTGTATGTACTGTAGGTCAAATAGATTATATGTATAAATCATTAACTGGTTTACTGCTCTATTAATTTAAATAACTGTTATACAACCTTTTCACAATTAGCACTCAGTGGGTAAGAAGTAGCAAGAAATAAAATAACTTAGCTCAATTAAAAATTCTCAGGGTTTGCAAACACTATTTCAACAATTATTCATAATATACAAATCAATGGAGGAAGCTGGAATTGTGTATATTGATTTTACATGCACAAAAAATGTAATACATTTAAAACATATGATGGCTGGGCAGATTTTCAAAGGAAGCTCACTTAAATGAATCAATGTTCAGGGGAATCTGTAAAGTGGCTCGAGTTTACTATTAATGTAAGAGCAAGAAAGTGATGCGGAAGCGTACAGATCAGCCATTATAGCATCATTCTCCAGGATGCTCTGTGTAAGCTGTAAATAATACAGATTGTGCTACAGTGTAATTTTACTTTTTTATGACAGAGAATGTCAAAAATGTGCTAGTCCAATTGTTTCCAAAAGTCAAACTACGAAAAAAGCCTAAAGAAATGAGCGTGATAACTTTTTCATGTGTCATGGATATTTTTTAGAAATAAAAAATAAAAGTTATATTTATAATAAAAGTTATATTTTATTGTAAATAGTTCTATGAAATTAGAGCCTATAATTCAGAAGGCACTCTGGAACATTCTGCTAATTATAGTGGCCCTTGTCTATTTCTCTCTCTTTTTCTAACTATTTCATATGTAAAATACACACAGGCTGGTCGGATTTGTATGTAACTCGGATCCCTGATGAAAAATAATAATAACAATACTATAATCACTCATATGCTGTAATAACAATATCCCTGTACCCTAATCATAAGTTACATAAACTATTGTGCTCTTTCTTTTAATTCAAACAAACAACATAAAAACAAGCTCATACAAAAAGCCTTGGGAGCCCGTATGGGTCATCTGTAACCCAGGGACCACCTGTATATGTTTGAAAGCTGACTGAGAGCATACTTAAAGCGATAGTAATCTCTTCTAACTTGCTCTTCTGCATCTGGCAGAGCGAGTTATGTTATAATGTGTAAAATAACTCATATTTATGTGTAGTGTTTAGTGTTTGTTTACTTGTCACTTTATGCTGGTTATATTTGTTTACAATATTTAAGACGCCCCCAGACTCTGCGGCCAGAAGTCGTATCTGTGTGTCTTTATACAGCCAGTAGCTGCAGCAGAACGCTAGTTTGAGCTTTTTTGCAATGGGGAAGTATCATCCAATCAGATATTTCCCCATTGCGCATGCGCAGTCTGAGTTTGGGATGCTGAAACAGAGCTACTAGCGCATCAACAAACCATGGTTAATACATTTTTTAAAGACTTATGTGGAAAATGGTCACAAACAATGTACCATTCTGTTGTTCTTCTGTAATCAAATCTATTTTATTATCTTTTTCATGAGTCTTTAAAGGGACATTGTATAAGGGAAATATACAGTATGTATGTCTAAAAAAACTTGAGTCTGACTAATGACATAATTAAGCAGGTAAAAAGCATTCATAATATTTTGGCTAGAGTTTACATATTTCCGTAAAGCACTATTTGCATCTATTGATGCAAATTGTCCATTTCTGGGCCTATGAAATAGGCCAAAACAGTGCTTGGTTACAACCCAATACATACATGATAGAATGATTTCAATTGAAATTTAAGGCAAGCCGATTAACATCACACTGATCTAAATCTGTGCTCCAGCCATGGATACTGAAGAGGCTGAGGTTGTCCAATTATACAAGGAAATTCAATAAAAATGTATGCTATGGTATGGAACTAAAAGATACCTGGTATAATTGGCAAGTTTGGCCTCGGGGTACAAAATTAAAAAGGGCCGAGATTAGTAAAATTCTGCCAAATACTATGGTTATGGTAGATCAGCTCTAAGGAAAAGAGGGGGAATCATCAATACAATTAGATACAAAATAGATAATATCCTCAGTGGATGTAAATACTAGATTTTAGGGATTGGACAAGGTAGATAGAATACTTGAAGGACTTTGGACAGATATTTTTGACATTGTCCAGTAAACCGCACCAAGGAATATCCCCCAAAAAAAGAAAACTAAGAAGGCTTCACTTTGAAGGCTGAAAATGACGACAAACTAAAGAGCCTATTGATGATGGTGAAAAAAGAAAGTGCCAAAGATAACCTTCTGATCAACGTTAAAAAGACGGAGATCGTAGCTAGTAGATGGGGAAGAAATGAAGGCAGTGACAGATTTTAGTTTCCTGGGCTCCAAGATCGATGCAGATGGTGACTGCAGCCATGAAATTTGCCTCTGGTTAGGAAAGCTATGGTAAGTCTGGACAAGCGATTGAAAGGTAAATATATAACAATATCAACCATGGTTCACATAATTAGAATCATGGTATTACCAGTAGTAACATACTAATGTGAGAGCTTGACATAAAGAAGGCTGAGAGCCATAAAGATTGGCACCTTTGAATTTAGGGGTTAAAGAAAACTACATACAGTCCCTTGAGCTGCAAGAAGATCAAGCCAATCAATACTATGAGAAATCAACCCAAACTGTTCACTCGCAAGTATGAGCATGAGACTAAAGCTCAAATAATTTGGCCATACCATGAGAAGACAGGATTCCCTAAGAAAGACTAATGCTGTGAAAGATTGAAGGCACATAAAAAAAGTGGTCGGCAGAGTTGGAGATGAGGTAGTTTAACATGAGCTTGAGGGCGCTCACAGAGGCAGTGGTTAATAGATGTGCCTGTTGTGCTGCAGTCCATACGATCATGGAAAGTTGGACATGACTGAATGAGTAAACAACAACAGGTTGTAGAATAACCACATGATCCACCATTCTTTCTAAGTTTCTGCAGTTATCTAATTCATGATATCTCAATGTGATATATATATGTGTATATATATATATATATATATATATATATACAGTATATGTACTGTGTATATATATATATATATATATATATATATATATATATGTATATATACAGTTGCAAGCAAAAGTATGTGAACCCTTTGGAATGATATGGATTTCTGCACAAATTGGTCATAAAATGTGATCTGATCTTCATCTAAGTCACAACAATAGACAATCACACTCTGCTTAAACTAATAACACACAAATAATTAAATGTTACCATGTTATTATTGAACACACCATGTAAACATTCACAGTGCAGGTGGAAAAAGTATGTGAACCCCTAGACTAATGACATCTCCAAAAGCTAATTGGAGTGAGGTGTCAGCCAACTGGACTCCAATCAATGAGATGAGATTGGAGGTGTTGGTTACAGCTGCCCTGTCCTATAAAAAACACACACCAGTTCTGGGTTTGCTTTTCACAAGAAGCATTGCCTGATGTAAATGATGCCTCACACAAAAGAGCTCTCAGAAGACCCACAATTAAGAATTGTTGACTTGCATAAAGCTGGAAAGGGTTATAAAAATATCTCCAAAAGCCTTGCTGTTCATCAGTCCACGGTAAGACAAATTGTCTATAAATGGAGAAAGTTCAGCACTGCTGCTACTTTCCCTAGGAGTGATGACTGCAAGAGCACAGCGCAGACTGCTCAATGAGGTGAAGAAGAATCCTAGAGTGTCAGCTAAAGACTTACAAAAGTCTCTGGCATATGCTAACATCCCTGTTAGCGAATCTATGATATGTAAAACACTAAACAAGAATGGATTTCATGGGAGGATACCACAGAGGAAGCCACTGCTATCCAAGCAAAACATTGCTGCACGTTTACAGTTTGCACAAGAGCACCTGGATGTTCCACAGCAGTACTGGCAAAGTATTCTGTGGACAGATGAAACTAAAGTTGAGTTGTTTGGAAGAAACACACAACACTATGTGTGGAGAAAAAGAGGCACAGCACACCAACATCAAAACCTCATCCCAACTGTGAAGTACGGTGGTGGGGGCATCATAGTTTGGGGCTGCTTTGCTGCGTCAGGGCCTGGACGGATTGCTATCATCGAAGGAAAAATGAATTCCCAAGTTTATGAAGACATTTTGCAGGAGAACTTAAAGCCATCTGTCCACCAGCTGAAGCTCAACAGAAGATGGGTGTTACAACAGGACAACGACCCAAAGCATAGAAGTAAATCAACAACAGAATGGGTTAAACAGAAGAAAATACGCCTTCTGAAGTGGCACAGTCAGAGTCCTGACCTCAACCCGATTGAGATGTTGTGGCATGACCTCAAGAAAGCGATTCACACCAGACATCCCAAGAATGTTGCTGAACTGAAACAGTTCTGTAAAGAGAAATGGTCAAGAATTACTCCTGACCGTTGTGCACATCTGATCTGCAACTACAGGAAACGTTTGGTTGTAGTTATTGCTGCCAAAGGAGTTTCAACCAGTTATTAAATCCATGGGTTCACATACTTTTTCTACCTGCACTGTGAATCTTTACATGGTGTGTTGAATAAAAACATGGCAACATTTAATACTTTGTGTGTTATTTGTTTAAGCAGACTGTGATTGTCTATTGTTGTGACTTAGATGAAGATCAGATCACATTTTTTTACCAATTTGTGCAGAAATTCATATCATTCCAAAGGGTTCACATACTTTTGCTTGCAACTGTATCTATATATATATATATATATATATATATATATATATATTTATTTATAGTATATTGCAAAGTAGGTTATTTAATGTAGACTACTTACTTTTCTGTAATGCTACCTTGTCGGGGTGAAGGGGCTTGTGTACTTCAATGCAGCTGTGAGCTATGAAGGGTCATATAGGGTCACCCAAGATGGCAGGTCATCGCAGAGAGGTCAGATAAAAGATATGTCGAAGGAACTGGCAACCCACTCCAGTATCTTTGCCAAGAAAACTTTTTGGATAAGCATGACCAGAGACATAACGATATGGGAAGATGTGCCTGGCGTGCTGCCGTCCATAGGGTCATGTAGAGCCGGACACGCCTGAACGACTGAACAACAACTCACTGTAGGGTGATGAATACCTATTGTAGTCCTTTAATTTAGAAAAGGGAATCTAAAAAAAATGCTAGCCCACGACCCTACAGCTGTTTTCTGTGGCCCACTGACTCTAATGGAAAATCTTCTCACAAAACTTATTAAAATAAAATACTTGGAACAATGTAAACACTCGGGACATAATATTTATAATACAGTAAAAATAAACATAAGTTTAATTATTTCATACAAAATATAAACCCTAAATATTAATTTATATATTTAAATATATTTGTTAATTATTATTTTAAATCTGGCCCACCCGCTCACTAGCTAATATAAATATGGCCCAGCACTTAATTTGTCATTTTACATGTGGCCCCCTGCACTAAAGAAGATGGACTGCACTGTACTAAAACCTAAATTTGTGTATACTCCAGAAACAACATGATAAATCTTTGCATTCATCACATTTTGAGTATTTTATAGAATGTAGTCATCATCCAAATCTCCCTTATGACATTACTGGCACTGCTGTCTGCTACAAGGTCCAATGCCTTGAAGCAGTCTGTAGCAGCCCAATTTTGTCTGCATTTCATATTATTTACTTTGAATACACACACGTATTCTCCCTTTATTTATTTAATAATCTGACTTCATTTTCTCAGCCATTTAAATATTGTTTTAATTTATATTTCTGACCACGGGCTTAAAGGGATATGCAGCACAATTATTTTGTTTGTATGTTTAAAAACATGCTTAAAACATTATCAAAGGTGTGTTTTGCATGAAAAAAAATATTTTATAGACTTTTATCCCAATCTTATATAAAGCAGGAGTACCGTATATACTCGAGTATAAGCCGACCCGAGTATAAGCAGAGGCACCCATTTTACCACAAAATACTGGGTAAAATGAGTGACTCGAGTATAAGCCGAGGGTGGGAAATGTGCTGCCCTTTGTGTCCCTCTTGTGCCCTCTGTGTCCCCCTCTCTCTCCGTGTCTCTTCTCCCCTCTCCCTTCCCTGTGTCTCTTCTCTCCTCTCCCTTCCCTGTGTCTCTTCCAACCTCTCCCTTCCCTGTGTCTCTTCCCCCCTCCCAAATCACCCTCCTCAACCGCACTCCTCAACCTCCCTCCTCATCCTTAACCTCCCTCCTCATCCTCAACCTCCCTCCTCATCCTCAACCTCCCTCCTCATCCTCATCCTCCCTCCTCATCCTCTCTCCTCAACCCCCATCCTCAACCCCCCTCCTCAACTCAACCCCCCTCCTCAACCTCAACCCCCCTCCTCAACCCCTCCTCCTCATCCTCAACCTCCCTCCTCATCCTCAACCTCCCTCCTCAACCCCCCATCCTCAACCCCTTCCTCAACCTCCCTCCTCAACCCCCATCCTCAACCCCCTCCTCATCCTCCCTCCTCACCCCCATCCTCATCCTCAGCACCCTCCTGAACCTCAACCCTCCTCAACCTCAACCCTCCTCAACCTCAACCCCCCCTCAACCCCAACCCCCCCTCCTCAACCCCCCTCCTCAACCTCCCTCCTCAACCCCCCCATCCTCAACCCCCCATCCTCATCCTCTCTCCTCAACCCCCCATCCTCAATCCCCCATCCTCAACCCCCCTCTTCAACCCCCCTCCTCAACCCCTCCTCCTCATCCTCAACCTCCCTCCTCATCCTCAACCTGCCTCCTCATCCTCAACCTCCCTCCTCATCCTCAACCTCCCTCCTCATCCTCCCTCCTCATCCTCAACCTCCCTCCTCGACCCCATCCTCAACCCCCTCCTCAACCTCCCTCCTCAACCCCCCCATCCTCAACCCCATCCTCAACCCCCCATCCCCATCCTCTCTCCTCAACCCCCATCCTCAACCCCCCATCCTCAACCCCCCTCCTCAACCCCCCTCCTCAACCCCTCCTCCCTCCTCATCCTCAACCTCCCTCCTCATCTTCAACCTCCCTCCTCATCCTCCCTCCTCATCCTCAACCTCCCTCCTCAACCCCCATCCTCAACTCCCTCCTCAACCCCCCTCTTCAACCCCCCTCCTCAACCCCTCCTCCTCATCCTCAACCTCCCTCCTCATCCTCAACCTGCCTCCTCATCCTCAACCTCCCTCCTCATCCTCAACCTCCCTCCTCATCCTCCCTCCTCATCCTCAACCTCCCTCCTCGACCCCATCCTCAACCCCCTCCTCAACCTCCCTCCTCAACCCCCCCATCCTCAACCCCAACCCCATCCTCATCCTCAATCCCCCATCCTCAACCTCCCTCCTCAACCTCAACCCCCCTCAACCCCCCTTCTCAACCTCAACCCCCCTCAACCCCAACCCACCTCCTCAACCTCAACCCCCCTCAACCTCCCCCCTCAATCCCCCTCAACCCTTACCCCCCTCCTCAACCCCCCTCCTCAACCGAAACCCCCCTCAACCCCCCTCCTCCCTCCTCATCCTCAACCTCCCTCCTCATCTTCAACCTCCATCCTCATCCTCCCTCCTCATCCTCAACCTCCCTCCTCAACCCCCTATCCTCAACTCCCTCCTCAACCCCCCCATCCTCATCCTCAATCCCCCATCCTCAACCTCCCTCCTCAACCTCAACCCCCCTCAGCCCCCCTCCTCAACCTCAACCCCCCTCAACCCCAACCCACCTCCTCAACCTCAACCCCCCTCAACCTCCCCCCTCAATCCCCCTCAACCCTTACCCCCCTCCTCAACCCCCCTCCTCAACCTAAACCCCCCTCAACCCCCCTCCTCCATCTAAACCCTCTAAATACCTCCCCCCTCTCCCCTCACTTACCTGCTTGTGCTCCGGCCTCCTCTCCTTGACCCCGCGCGCATGTGACGTCACATGTGCGCCACGTCATTAGCATATACCGGCGCCGGGTCAAGGAGCGGAGGACAGAGAACAAGCAGGTAAGTGAGGGGAGAGGGGGGAGGTATTTAGGGGGGTTTAGGTGGAGGAGGGGGGTTGAGGGGGGTTTAGGTTGAGGAGGGGGGAGGGAAAGAGACACGGGGGGTAGAGAGACACACGGGGGTTAGAGACACACAGGGTAGAGACACACGGGGGAGTTAGAGACAAACAGGGGGGGTTAGAGACACACGGGGGGGTTAGAGAGACACGGGGGGTTAGAGAGACACAGGGGGGAGAGTGACTCGAGTATAAGCCGAGGGGGCCCTTTTTTGCTATAAAAAAAGGGCTGGAAAACTCGGCTTATACTCGAGTATATACAGTAATTCAAATAATCGATTCTGACTGGCTGAAAATGATTGAGGAAAAGGTGCGCTCCAAAAAACATTAGTCACAGTGGGAGCTCCTCAGAGGAGGAGTTATGTCATTTTTTTACAACAGTCTTTTTAGGCAGAGGTCCCTTTCCATGAGCCAAAGATGAGGGTCAAGGGCTTCAAGAACAACAGAACAGAGCGCTTCTTCAATTAACATGGAAATGCCTGCTTATCCAGGACTGAAGATTGAGGTAAAGGGCTTTGCTAAGGACCCCCGTGATATAATATTAAGTATCATTAAGGTTCATAGTAACCAGCATGGCTATACTTTAGATAACCATGCGGGTCCCTGAGGACCCCCATGAAAACGGTTTAATATTTGGTGCCATGGGGGTTCAAAAACACCCTTATGGTTATAATTGACCTGGGGGATCATATGGTTCATGGTGGCTAACTGGTGTGAAGGGAGACTCCCAGGGGATATCCCGAGAGACCCAATGGTTATATTTTAGTATATCATGGAATCCCCATGATATAGGTGTTAATGTTTGATACCATGGGAGATCCCCATGGTAACAGCCTTTTTTAACAAGGAAACCATGGTCTTTGTTACTCAAGATAAAGGCAATATTATCTTCTACAATATATTTTATAAAAATATCTTTATCTCACCATCATTTTGATTCTCAGTTTTATGGTCTGGAGGTTGAGAGAGGTGATTAAAAGAGATCAATTTGTATGAGGGAATAGTTTAGACGTTCATGAAATCCAGATTACAGCTCCTCCTCTTCAGATTACTTGAGGATTGAAAGAAAGTTACGGTAAAATGATAAAACATTTCTATTTTCAAAGGCAAGCACTTTGAATGCATTTTATGGCTAATACAGTACTCTACTTTTGAAAATATAATTATACACTGTGAAGAGGCTTTCCTTGGGTCTCTTGAAAAAAATAAGTGCTCTATGTTCTTTTGAGATACTGAAAAGAAGTTCAGAGGTCTCTTCTTTTGATGGCTAGAGATTTTCCAGATATTGTATATAATTATTTCTTATAAAGGCTACTTCATGCCATTTCATATGGATAAAGTGGCTTTCAGTATTCCATACTTTCTTTTGGATGCTCCCTTCTACTGTGAAACATGTTTTGGCAATAGCAGTCCAAGGTTTTATTCAGTAAAATTGACAATGTAATTATTACTCTTTGTGACTTTGTGAATGAGAGCAGTGAAAGTTACATTCATTCTATATCTAAATACAAATACTAGTCTCTGGGAATGGAAAGTATCACATATATAGTTGTGAGCATGCGAGCTGTTGCTAACACTTGCGGGCTCGCGCAGCGAGCCTGCGGCCCTCTCGAAGCGAGATTTGCAAAATTTGACAGCAGTGAAAGTTACATTCATTCTATATCTAAATACAAATACAAGTCTCTGGGAATGGAAAGTATCACATATATAGTTGGCAGCGTACGGGCCCGTTGCTCACGCTTGCGGGCTCGCATAGCAAGCCCGCGAAGCGAGGGCCGCTGCTCGCGCAGCGAGACGCGGCCCTCAGTTGCTGGAATGGAGCAGCCACCTCCTCCCCACAATGCCCCGCGCAGGGCCGCCCAGTCCCCGGTTCGGGTTCACCCCCCGCACAGTGTGAGTTGTTGCCAGTTGCTGGCATGGAGCGCCCGAGCACACACAGGCCTGCCCAGGCTGGACAGGTGAGTGGAGCCTGATAGGGGTTCTCTGTGGTGTCTCTATACCCCCATGTTCAGAGGCCTGTCCCAGCCAGCTTACCGGCTGGTACTGCTCACATTTCGGCGCTGCCGCTGTGTGTCGGCGAGTCACACTCCCACAATGCAGCCGGAGAGCAGGCAGGCATGGAGGCGCTCACCACCTCACTATACTTCCCACTACCCTCGGGCGGACCCCCCAGTAGCACAGCGAGCCACGGACATACACGGGACTCCCCCGAGCACACACAGGCCTGCCCCCCGGGCTGGACAGGTGAGTAAAGCCTGATAGGGCTTCATGTGGGGTGACAGGGCACATGATAGGGCCTGGGACCACAGGAGTGAGCTCTATATAGGTGTGGGAGAAAACTATATGTGTATATGTATGTATGTATATATATATTTATATATATATATATATATATATATACTGTGTGTTTTTTTAATATATATATATAACACACAGTATATATATATATATATATATATATATATAAAAAAATATATATATATATATATTAAAAAAAACACACAGAGTATATATATATATATATATATATATTAAAAAAACACACAGTGTATGTATATATATATATATATATATATATATATATATATAAAGAAACACACAGTATATGTATATATATATATATATATATATATATAAAAACACACAGTATATATATGTATATATATATATGTATATATATATATATATATATATATATAAAAACACACAGTATATGTATATATATATATATATATATATATATATATATATATATATACAGGGAGTGCAGAATTATTAGGCAAATGAGTATTTTGACCACATCATCCTCTTTATGCATGTTGTCTTACTCCAAGCTGTATAGGCTCGAAAGCCTACTACCAATTAAGCATATTAGGTGATGTGCATCTCTGTAATGAGAAGGGGTGTTGTCTAATGACATCAACACCCTATATCAGGTGTGCATAATTATTAGGCAACTTCCTTTCCTTTGGCAAAATGGGTGAAAAGAAGGACTTGACAGGCTCAGAAAAGTCAAAAATAGTGAGATATCTTGCAGAGGGATGCAGCACTCTTAAAATTGCAAAGCTTCTGAAGCGTGATCATCGAACAATCAAGCGTTTCATTCAAAATAGTCAACAGGGTCGCATGAAGCGTGTGGAAAAACCAAGGCGCAAAATAACTGCCCATGAACTGAGTAAAGTCAAGCGTGCAGCTGCCACGATGCCACTTGCCACCAGTTTGGCCATATTTCAGAGCTGCAACATCACTGGAGTGCCCAAAAGCACAAGGTGTGCAATACTCAGAGACATGGCCAAGGTAAGAAAGGCTGAAAGACGACCACCACTGAACAAGACACACAAGCTGAAACGTCAAGACTGGGCCAAGAAATATCTCAAGACTGAGGTCTTATGGACTGATGAAAAGAGAGTGAGTCTTGATGGGCCAGATGGATGGGCCCATGTCTGGATTGGTAAAGGGCAGAGAGCTCCAGTCCGACTCAGACGCCAGCAAGGTGGAGTACTGGTTTGGGCTGGTATCATCAAAGATGAGCTTGTGGGGCCTTTTCGGGTTGAGGATGGAGTCAAGCTCAACTCCCAGTCCTACTGCCAGTTCCTGGAAGACACCTTCTTCAAGCAATGGTACAGGAAGAAGTCTGCATCCTTCAAGAAAAACATGATTTTCATGCAGGACAATGCTCCATCACACGCGTCCAAGTACTCCACAGCATGGCTGGCAAGAAAGGGTATAAAAGAAGAAAATCTAATGACATGGCCTCCTTGTTCACCTGATCTGAACCCAATTGAGAACCTGTGGTCCATCATCAAATGTGAGATTTACAAGGAGGGAAAACAGTACACCTCTCTGAACAGTGTCTGGGAGGCTATGGTTGCTGCTGCACGCAATGTTGATGGTGAACAGATCAAAACACTGACAGAATCCATGGATGGCAGGCTTTTGAGTGTCCTTGCAAAGAAAGGTGGCTATATTGGTCACTGATTTGTTTTTGTTTTGTTTTTGAATGTCAGAAATGTATATTTGTGAATGTTGAGATGTTATATTGGTTTCACTGGTAAAAATAAATAATTGAAATGGGTATATATTTGTTTTTTGTTAAGTTGCCTAATAATTATGCACAGTAATAGTCACCTGCACACACAGATATCCCCCTAAAATAGCTAAAACTAAAAACAAACTAAAAACTACTTCCAAAAATATTCAGCTTTGATATTAATGAGTTTTTTTGGGTTCATTGAGAACATGGTTGTTGTTCAATAATAAAATTAATCCTCAAAAATACAACTTGCCTAATAATTCTGCACTCCCTGTTTATATATATATATATATATATATATATATATATATATATATATATATAAAAACACACAGTATATGTGTGTATATATATATATATATATATATATATATATATATATATATATATATATATATATATATACATATATATATATATATATATATATATATATATATAATGTGTGCTTTTTTAATATATATATAGCGTATATATAGTGTGTGTGTGTATATATATATATATATATACTGTGTGTGTATATAGTGTGTGTGTGTGTATAGTGTGTGTATACAGTGTGTGTATATAGTGTGTGTGTACAGATATACAGTCAGTGCATACACCTATATGTGCATGTATAACATATATTACACGGTACATTACAGTCAGTCATTGTATATGTGCCTCATCTCCATCTTATTGTGTGTGTGTGTGTATATATATATAATGTGTGTGTATATTGTGTGTGTATACACACATTATATATACACACACATTATATATATATATATATATATATATACACACACACAATATATTGTGTGTGTGTGTGTATATATAATGTGTGTGTATATAATGTGTTTGTGTATAATGTGTGTGTGTGTATATATGTGTATTGTGTGTGTGTGTATATAATGTGTGTGTGTGTGTGTATATAATGTGTGTGTGTGTATATAATGTGTGTGTGTGTGTATATATGTGTATTGTGTGTGTGTGTATATAATGTGTGTGTGTGTATATAATGTGTGTGTGTGTATATAATGTGTGTGTGTGTGTATATATGTGTATTGTGTGTGTGTATATATAATGTGTGTGTATATAATGTGTGTGTGTGTATATAATGTGTGTGTGTGTATATATGTGTATTGTGTGTGTGTGTATGTGTATATAATGTGTGTGTGTGTATATAATGTGTGTGTGTGTGTGTATGTGTATTGTGTGTTTGTGTATGTGTATATAATGTGTGTGTGTGTATTGTGTATGTGTATATAATGTGTGTGTGTGTATATATATATAATGTGTGTGTATATAATGTGTGTGTGTGTGTGTATCACACATATAGTTGTGAGCATGCGAGCCCGCTCGAGCCATTGCTCACGCTTGCGGGCCGCCGAACAAAACGGAAACAAGGCTACAACACACTAAACACGCAAAACACCCCAAGAAACACGCGAAACACCACAAAACACATACGGATATTCCGCTACAGTCGCATACCACACATTACCCGCCATTTTAGAACAATGCCGAAGTACACGAGTACGCTAACGGTTTCGGCTCGCGCACGCACAGTATTACACTGCACACATTCACCCCACTTACACAGCAGCTCCACACCACTAATGCTGCAGCAACATCAAAAAACATTGACAGCTCTTCAACACAATGCTTCAAAATAGGTAAAGTATATTACTTTATTAATCTATTACTTATTTTATTATTATACACCACACAGCATTAGCTCACTTACAATTTCATTGCCGTCATTTTTTGACGGGCAATTCGCTAGTCACATATATAGTTGTGAGCATGCGAGCTGTTGCTAACTCTTGCAGGCTCGCTCAGCGAGCCTGCGGCCCTCGCTCCTTGCCAGCAACTGCGGACCTGGCAAAATTGACGTAGTTACGAAAGGTAAATACAAAACACGTAACGATTCATTGTGACCTCGTAAAAATCGGCCTCAACCGGCGCACATAAAAACATGAAAAATACAATAAATACACACAACAAATACATAAAAAGCTCACCTACAGGAAGAGGGGGCATCCAGGACCTCGAAAACTGAAGTTACAACTCAATTTAACTCAAAATAAAAGCGTTTAGACACTGAAAAATTCTCTAAGAGAGAGAAAAAATGGCCACCGAAAAAAACGAAAACGAAGCTCAGCAGTCTAAAGACGCAAAACACCACCAAACAACTACGAATTTCGAGTAAAAGACCTATGAGATTCGAAAACAAGGACTCAACCCGTGCGACCCCAAAAACATTAGAAACACAATAAATATACAAAACAAACACATAAAAAGGTTACCCACAGCAAGGAGGGCATCCAGGACCTCTGCAAGTGAAGTTACACCTCAATTTAAGTACAAATTTTCAAGTTTAGACACCCGAAAATCACCTAAGCGAGACAAAAAATGGCCACAGAACAAAACGAAAACGAGGCTAAAGGACCCTAAACACGCAAAACACCACCAAACAGCTACGGATATTCCGAAAAAGTCGGACGACATCCAAAACGAAGGACGCCAAATCAGCCACTGCCGCATACCACACATTAGCCACCATTTTAGAACACTAACTTATACAATGCGGAAGTACACAACTACCCTAACGGATTTGCCTCGAGCACGCACACTATTACACTGCACACATTTATCACGCTTACACAGCAGCTCCACACCACTAATGTTGCAGCAACATCAAAGCAGATTGCCAGCTCTTCAACAGAATGCTTCCTCCATATATTACTTGAAAATAGGTAAAGTATATTACTTTATTAATGTATTATTTATTTTATTAGTATACACAAAACAACATTAGCTCACTTACAATTTCATTCTTTGTTTGCATTTAGTTTTTAATTAACTACTAAGGACTATTTGACAGTGTGGCCATATTTATGCACAATGTTATACAAAATGAATTCAATGAGTAAAGGCATAAGCAAATCTAATCATATCAATGTGTTCTACACTTGGATTGGAATTCAACCATTTAGTTGATTTCACATATATCTATTTTTTTACTGCAGTGTGGTAAACAATGTTAATTATATATGATGGTGAACACCATTGATCTCCTACAAATTATTTCTGAGATGTTATCTTCCAATCCTTTTATTCCATTAATAACAGGCTATAACAGTACTCTATTGTTGATAGCAGTCTGATTGCAATATAGAGAAGGGTATAGAAAAATCACCTGTTCAGTGTACAGTATAATATAGAAGTGAGCAAAATAACCAACTAGTGTAGCATTAAATTACTATTTATTATGCTCTTAAGAATAAAATATAGTCACAAAACATATCATAAGGATCTATCTGTTTGGCCTTCAACATCCATGAAGTAGTCATGTCTGGACAAAATGCCTATTGAGCCTGTTATGTTATTTTGCAGATACAACTGTTTTGTTCTTTTAGGAGTATCTGTTTTTACTACTGAGGAAGCCTAACAGTTAGGTGAAACGCATTTGGTACTTTTACTTTGTTTTAAATTTATTTTTAAGCATTATTGATGCTACTCTTTTTATCTCACTAACATCTTAGTATGTTCACATGTATTATTAATTTCTATATAGTCTAATTATACCGCATTGACAGTGTACATTGTACTGCCATCTGTCTGTGGATATATAAATATATATTTTACATATTTTTTGTACTTAGCAAGTTCTTGTGCATAGCACCACTTATAAGTCAAATAAAGAGACACTATATTTTAACATAGTTGCGAGACTGTGAGTGTCCCTATTTTCACTATACACCCATACTGCCAAAACAACTATCATTGGACCAAAGGATCCACAGGACGCTGGGGTTGTATACCTGACAGACAAGGATCCCGGTCGGTGATTTCCGTGAGGAAAATGACGTTGATGGCGTGTTCCATACCTCATTAGCTGAGGTCAGCAAATGTGAGTCGACTCTTGCTTTTTTTATCGTTTTGAAATACCATAATTTATGTTGCATTACGAGGTGGTGTGCTTCTTTCCCCCTACCTTCTTGGTTTTCAAGTCACATACTTTTTTTTTAACTGGCAACCAGACTTTGATGGACACTTGCCATGTGGCTCTGTGTAATTTTTTCATTTTGTGATCACTTATTTTATCTGTACACTGGACTTGGGGGTATAACTATTACATTGGGCCAATAAAAATATTTTGGGGTTAGTACTACTACAAGGGAAACCAGTAGATGCTTCCAGTAGCCAACTGTGATACCCATTATGCTCCCAGTCCCTGGACCAGGCTAGGGACCTGGCAAGTATTGAACTTGAACTCATGGTAAGTGGTAGATTAGGCTCCACAGACTTCAATGGGAAACCCACAGGGCTGATTAAGTGAATTAAGTATTCTTATCAAGACTGTCAAAACAGCAATTAAAACACTTGTTTCAATAGACAAGGATCAATTAGTGTAAAGTGCTTTGTAAGTGATACCCCTTTGATCACTTGTGGTTAATCACAAATTAGAAAGTAGTTGACATTAATCATTGTTCAGTCAAAGTCAGTCCCTAAAAGTAGATACATCCTGGAGCCACTAAAACTCCCCTAGCTGACTCCCCTCTGACTCAATAAAGGTATCACTATCTGCTATTCTCCAGCTAAGAAGAGGATAGACTCAACCACCAAGTTCCACCGACCTGACCGGGCCTTGCCACTAGTCACTCAATGCTCAGGATGTACCACAAGCAGGTCTACTGGCCACACTATTCTTCATTGGGTCCCCAAATAGCGGAGAACCAGTCCCTGAGAAGCTAAAACTTGCACACTCCAGGTCTATGGTCCCACACATGGGCTAGTCTCAGACTTATCACTCAGACCCCCCCCCCCCCCCGTGCCCAGAAGGTAGCTAAAAGCCATAGACCCTTCAGCACCTAGGTGGGAAAGGAGACAGACTTGTGTTACCAAGGGAAGTGGCCTATTGGTGCAAAAACTGTATAATAATGTGTCCTGCAAAAGAAAGTTCATGCTCTTTTTGGGACACATATACAGGGTGTTTTTCATTTAGAGGAAATATGTTTATTATTTTAATTTTTTAATCAGAAATTCATTTTTGATACTTGGAAATGCCCTGATACTCTGCAACTTGTCCCTGAAATGGCATCTTTGAGAAATCAGAACTTGTCCTAGTTAAGATATGTGTGGACCTTTCAAACCCAACGAATAGCAAATTGTGACACTATTTATTGTCCGACACCACATCTTTAACTGCCAGATAACATTGCAGGTATTTTTGGCCACTACAAAGACAGAAAGCAGAGTATAATTCTAATTAGCACATTGAAACAATTAATTAATTTGCAGTATCCTCTCATTTGCATATAAAAACAATAACTATACCATGGAATTTCCTGGGATCTATTCACTCTAGCAAATTTGGATAACACAGCATATAGCCAGTTTTTCATGCTCTTTAAGAACAACTTAAAAAACTTGATTTTGGGATGACAGAGTCCCTTTAAGTATGTGACTATAGGAGCTGTGGAAGATAGAGGTGGGAGGTGGTAGTGCAAAAACGTGCACCTTAAACAGGAAGTATCATATTTGGAAGGGGATGTTTGATCAGTTCAGAGGCAGCAGAGAAGGTGCAGGTTTGTGAGCTCCAAGGTCTGGAGCAAAAAGAAACTTGTTTGAATAAGGAACAATATAAATAATTCATGGTAGTGGGGCGGGGGGCATTAGAAGTAAAGGATAGGAGGGGATTTGGTAAAACAGATCCATGTTGTTGCATGTAAAACAAACAAAGAGATTATAAACTTTAACAAACAAGTAAAAAATCAACAGATTGGCTAATATGAAGTCTAGTATTCAAAAACAACGATTTGGGTTCAGAGGCAGCAGAGAGGATGCAGTTGCATTTCCATATTACTTAGTCTCCTGAAAAGTACGGAAGAACAAATTGATTGGACACCATTATATTGTTGAGCATGACTTGAATCATTTGATGAGTGATCTTGTATGATTTGTCGATGCACTTACCCCTTGCTCACTGTGCCTTAGGGAATACAGCTGCATCTCCCTGACAAGGCCCAGAGAAGCTGAAACATGTCTGGGGTTTGCTGTTTCTTCTGTTCAGGGTAGAATTGCCTGGTATTTCGGGGCTGGATCACTCTTTTGAGTAAGACCAGACTGATATACTACAGGATATTTATTCCTGTGAAGAATACAAGTGAGATAAAAGAGGCTGCTCTCAGAGGGGGTTATCATGTCCATAGAAGTAACCTATTAAGCTTAGTTTTTTTCGCTGATAAACACCTCTATTTTGATTTTATGTACATTTACAAGTAGTAGCTGAAAATGTCCAAACCAATAGAGTATTTTTTTCCTATATAGAGATATACTCTATACCTCTGCTTCTTTATGTCCGATCTCATTTAAGTCTCCCAGCTTATTTAGGGGTACTGTACTTGTGGGCCCCAGAGTAGAATGGATATGAAATCTAAAAGGAGCATGAAAATAAAATATATCTCTGTTTCAAGTAGTCAGATAAAATTTGTACAATGGTAGTATTTTTTTCAGAAAGGAAGGGTTCTTGGGCCTGAAGTGAACCATTAAATACCTGCACTGCATTACTATTCTGTAACTTTTGTTTTGCTCTCTACTGAAATGTTTCATTACATAACAATCTTTCCTGACAAAAACAGAACAGGATATATATGTGAAGAAAGAACACTGAATTAAGAATTATTTAAGGGTTACACATATAAGAAATTTTTTTTAATGGTTGGAGACAGAGAAATAGTGTCATACATCCAGATGACTACATTGTCTTTCTTTACCAGTCTTACCAACAATGACCTTCATTGCAAAATCTTGGAATAAGTATCATCAGAAATGTGATCATGCTTTTCCTTGTGGATGGTATGTAACAAATATTATATTCAGATCTTATTATCTCTAGTTGGCAAAGAAGACTGGGTATCAGATAGCAGCAAAACTATTCATTAGGGTTCACTGAAGTTTTAAAAAATATGACAGTAAAAAGATATGAATCGTACAGACTGGAGTAGGAATGCATGTAAGAAAATTGTAATATGATGATCGAAGGAGAAAGAATACAACATCTTAAAAAATATAACATCTCTGTAGGTTATATTTAGTTAGGCGAGAACTTACAAGCTTAAGTGTATAGACTCTGTAAAATAGTAAAGGAAATACATTCAAACATACCAACATTTACATCCTCATCTCACAAACCTGTCCAAATTATAATTCTCTCAAGCCTCACATCCCATCCCAACCACAACCAATGCATCATTGTTCCACCTCATCAAATCCCCAAAGACATCAACCATAACCATCTCAGCCATGTTATTGTATGCCTTCAACTCTTGCCCTCTCTCTCCCTTTAGATCAACTCATGTTTATCACTTTGCCCCTTATCCCCAATTATCTTTATTACACCCACATATCTTCCATTCACCTACATCACATACATATATCATGAAATCATCACCAACCTATCACTAGGTTAGCTCCAATTCCTTACCTGAGTAACACTTTAAAATGTTAATGCATTGGGTGTCATAGGTTTCTGACCCCTGTGATAAAGTATAGTATATGAGTAACCATAACATAAAGTTCCATGTAATTTCTATTTTCAGCTGGATTCATCTATTTAAGATCTCACCTTAATATTTGACACTTGACAAAATATGTATTGTAAGTAAGATATTTTATAAAAACTATTATGAGAAACAGTAGCAAGATGTTCATCAAAATGCAAGAAACGTGTTTATGTTGAATTACATTAGCTTGATGAAATACTCACGGTGGTGTTTAATACAATAGAAATGCTGAGGGACACTACCATGAGGTAATCAGGTTTACAATGTACAAAAACAGATGATGCTCTGAAGTCCAAAGAGAATAAACATGTTTATGTAATTACTGTGCAAATTAAAGCAGCAATGTTTAATGATTTTAATACAAAATACTATTAGTGTTCCAATGTTATTTATGTTGTAATTAATTTAAAATTTTGCATGTATCTTGTAATTGTGCATAAAATCTTATTTATAATTTAAATAAACAAAATACATTATTTATGTTAATACACACTACTTCAGCCTTATGATCATAGGTTCCAGTGAGCAGTTTGTCTTGATTTCCTGAAGTACTGATTTATTGGATCTTCGTGCAGTCCAAGACATTCTAAGCAGTTTTCGCCAACACCACAATTCAAAGGCATCAAGTCTATGGTGCTCAGTCTTCTTTATGGTCCGGCTCTCACATCCGTATGTTACTACTGGGAATACCATAGTTCCAACTATGCAGACCTTTTGATAGTGTATAGCATAATGTCTATACTTTTTACTAGTTTGTCCAGACTTGCCATGGCTTTCCTCCCCAGAAGCAAACGTCTTTTAATATCATTGCTACAGTCACCATCTAAAGAGATTTTGGATCCCAGGAAAATTAAATCTATCACTGCCTCCACTTCTTCCCCATCCAGGAATGGATATTGCTGTTTGCCATGTCTTTTTAACGTTGAGCAGCAGGCCAGCTTTTGCACTTTCTTCTTTTATCTGCATTAATAGGTCCTTTAGTTCCTCCTCACTTTCAGCCATCTGAGTAGTATCATCGGCGTATCTGAGATTGTTGATGTTCCTTCCAGCAATACTGATTCCGGCTTTGGACTCATCCAGCCTTGCTTTACACCTGATTTACTCTGTGTGTAAGTTGAAAAAATAAGGTGACAATATACAACATTGTCGCATACCTTTTCCTATCTTGAACCATTCTGTTGTCCCATGTTCGGTTCTGACCGCGGCTTCTTGGTCCAGATACAAATTCCTCAGAAGGTGGATGAGATGATCTGGTAATCCCATCTCCTTAAGATCTTGCCACATGTCGTTGTTAGCCACACAGTTAAATGCTTTAGAATAGTCTATGAAGAAGAAGTACATGTTTTTCTGGAACTGTCTTGCTTTATTATCTACTAGTGACTTGCCCATCAAAAAATGAGGGCAATAAAATTGTAAGGCAGGTAATGCTGTTTGGTACAAAAAGTAAGTATTTTGGTTGTGTGAGTACCTACGGTGCTTATTGCGAGGGCCACAATTGCTGCGGGCTCGCTACATAAGCCGGCAATTTTAACATTACGTTACCAACGTTTTTTGACAAGCCCGCGCTGCTGAGAACTATATATGTGATCATACACTTGTGCCTGTTCCTCTGTAGAACCTGGCTTGCACGTATGGAGCACTCTTTGGCACTGCCTTTTTCTGTGATTGAGATGTAGACTGACCTTTTCCAGTCTATCGGCCACTATTGTGTTTTCCAAAGTTGTTGGCATAAGGCAAGCAACAGTTTCACAGAATCTTCCTGTAAAATTTTGAATAGTTCAATTGGGATTCCATCAACTCATGCAGCCTTGTTATTAGCAAGGCATCCTAGGGCCCATCTCACTTCACTCTCCAAGATGTCTGGCTGCAGCTCATTGGACAAACTACTGAGATCATCACTGCTGTAAAGATCCTTCCTGTATAGAGCTTCACGGTAGTCCTGACATCTATTTTTATCTAATGTGCTTCTGTTAAGTCCTTTTTTGTCTTTTATCACGACCACTTTGGCATGAAAGGTTCCTTTGAGATACCCAATTTTCTTGAAGATATCTATTGACTTTCCTATTCTGTTATCTTCTTCTATCTCTTTACATCGCTCACAGTAGAAAGTCTCCTTGTATCTTCTTGCTATCATCTGGAATTCTGCATTCATTTGGACAAATCTTTTCCTATCACCACTACCTTTCGCTTTTCTTCGTTCCTGGGCTACGTCCGAAGCCGCATCAGATAGCCAGTTTGCCATCTTACTTTTCTTTATTTTGGAGATATTCTTGCTGTTTCCTGGATAATGTTGCAAACTTCGGTCCAGAGTTCTTCAGACATTCTGTCTTCCATGTCTTGTCCCTAAAATCTATTCTTTACTTCCACTGCATATTCAAAAGGGACATTATTTATGTTGTACCTGCTTGGTCTGATAGTTTCCCCTCTTTTCTTTTTCTTCAGTTTAAGGCTGAACTTTGCAACAAGAAGCTCATGGTCTGAGCCACAGTCAGCTCCAGGTCTTGTTTTTTCTTAATGTATAGAGCTCGTCCATCTTTGGCTACAAAGTATATAGACAATCTGATTTCCTATTGTCCATCTGGTGATGTCCATGTGTAGACTCGTCTCGGAGGCTGTTGGAAGAGGGTGTTTGCTATGACCAGAGAATTATCTTGACAGAATTCTACTAATCTCTGACCTGCTTCATTCCGTACTCCAAGGCTAAACTTGCCAGTTATTCCAGGTATCCCCGATTTAGCATTCCAATCTCCGATGATGACAGTAACATCTTTTCTTGGTGTTATATCTATGACGTGTTGAAGATTTTCATAGAACTGGACAACTTCAGCCTTTTCAGCATTCATGGTTGGAGCATAAACTTGGATCACTGTGATGTTAAATGTCTTGCCTTGAATTTGAATTGAAATCATTCTGTCATTTATTGGGTTGTACCCGAGCACTGCTTTGGCCACCCTTTGATTGACTATGAGGGCTACTCCATTTCTTCTGCGGGATTCTTGACCACAGTAGAAGATTTGGTGGTTGTCTCATGTGAAATTCCATTCCAGTCCATTTAAGTTCACCAATTTGCAGGATATTGATGTTTAGACTTGCCATCTCATGTCTGACCACATACAGTTTACCTTGGTTCATAGTTCTAACATTCCAGGTTCCTATTCTGAATTGATCTTTGCAGCATCTGACTTTCCCTTCCAGACACATCCGCAGCTGGGTGTCCTTTCAGCTTTGACCCAACAACTTCATTAGATCTGGTGTTACTTGTACTTGTCCTCTGCTCTTCCTCAATAATGTGGTAGGCACCTTCTGACCGGAGGGGCTCATCTTCCAGTGCCATATCGTTATGTCTCTTGTTGTGCTGGTTCATAGAGTTTTCTTAGCAAAGTTACTGGAATGGGTTGCCAGCCCCTTCTCCAGAGGACCACGATTTGTCTGGCCTCTCTGCTATGACCTGCCCATCTTGGGTGACCTTTCATGTTATAGCTCACAGCTTCATTGAGTTACACAAGCCCCTTCACCACAACAAGGTAGCGATCCAGAAGGTACTGTACTTATTTATGGAATAATAGAATCACACATTAAAAGGTACAGTTATTTGAATCAGTCTTCAACTTTTTAAGATAATAATACAATATTTTTTTTGTGTGCAAAGCAAAGTGTAGTCCTTACAGAATCTTTTATGCCTCAAATTAACTTGCAACCTCACTCACAGGCTCCCTGGCTCTCCCCCTGTGCTGTGTCCAAGAGTGTAAGTGATTTTGAGTCATATTTGTGTGTTTTCGCCGTCTTTTCCAGTTTGGTGGTTCGGCCGTTAAAGTCGTATTTTTTGCAAGCTCGTGCCTCAACTGCTACGAGACGCAAACAGCTCGCCTCGCTTCGCGAGGCTCGCAAGCGTGATGACAACTTGCAGTTTGACAACTATTATATGTGATAGTACAAAAGCTCTATATATAAATATTATTTAATATAGTGTATCACATAAATAGTTGTGAGCATTATGGTCTATTGCTAACGCTTGCGGGCTCGCGTAGAGAGCCAACAGCAACAGCGGCCCTAGCAAAGCAACTGCGACCCTCACGTCAAATGCGCTCCTTGTGCTGGTAGAGATGATCACCGTATGACTAAGGCAGGGAGCGCCGAAGGTGCTCACTGCACTGGTGGAGATGAGCTCCATAGGCGCTCATCCGTACAACCCCGTACAACTTAGGCAAGGAGCACCGAATGGTGCTCCCTGTGCTGGTGGAGATGAGCGCAGTAGGCGCTCATCCCAACGACCCACGGAACTACACATCAACAGAAATCTCAATTACACCATTCACAATGCGAGACCCATAGCAGTTTGGAAAAATAAAAAAAAATATGGCTCGTAACACTTTGCAAAAAGGAAAGCGGCACTTACAAAAAAAAAAAAATACAACCCGCGGCACTTAAAAAACAATACGAGGTAAAAAAAATACAAACTTAACGGCCGAACTGTGTACATACCAAAACAACAAAAATACAAAGAAAATACAAAAAAAACATCACACACAGCACAGGGGAACAGCCAGGACGTCTGGGAGTGAGGTTGCACAACAATTTAAGCACACTTTGCAGGGTTTAGCCACTCGAAAATCGACTAAGCGACAAGAAAAATGGCGGTTGAAAAAAACGAAAACGAGGCTACCCGACCCCTAACCACGCAAAACACCCCGTCAGGCACATAAGACTAAAATGGAGATTTACGCAACTAAACAAACGCTTTGCCCTCGCTCATACAGCCTATATACACTGCACACTTGCCACATTGCTGACACTTTCTCCTCAGGTCACCAACAGTCCAAATGTACATTGTATGCTGCAGGAAAAACAAAAGCGATTGTTAGCTCTTCAGGATATTGATTGCTGCATATATTAATTAGAAAAAGGTAACGTATATTAAGTTATCATTTAATTAATTAGTTAATTAATTAATTAAAATAAAAAAATACATATATCTATAAAAAAGAGCAGGGGACAGGCTTGCCATGAGCGCTGAAGGCGCTCAGCGCGGGGCTCACAATGAGCACAGAGGGTGCTCAAAAGGACCAAAAGTACACAAGGGTAGAGGCTCGCAATGAGCGCCGAAGGTACTCAGAGGACCAAACACTTACATTGTGTGGCAAACAGCATTACTTACCTTACAATTTTATGACCGTCATTTTTTGACGGGCAATTCGCTAGTTAGTTATAATACACAGCCGATAAAAGAACAGTTAATGTATGGCCTTTCAAATTGCAAATCTGTTCTCCATAAGAATAATACTCACATTATGTTATTTAGATGTTTTGTAAAATTTAAGTGAATATATAGCAACATATTGATTGTTATAAGAGTGTTTTATAAATATATATATACTAGCGACTTACCTGTCAAAAATTACGGCAATAGAATTATAAGTCAAGGAATGGTGTTTGCCACAGACATGATTTTTTGGGTGGTCTGAGATCCTTTGGCGCTCATTGCGAGGCTCTTGGTTGTTGTATTTTTTTTTATCAGAGTCTCTTTTGCTGTAATTGTAAGGTCGGCACTGATCTGCTTTTTGCGCTTATTGCAAGGCTGTCCCCTGGTGTAGTTTGTGTGCTATGAGCAGCGTTGGCGCTCGTTGTGAGGGGTGCAGTGAATGATTTTTGCGTTTATTGCAATAGTGTTTTTTTTTGTGTATATGTATTTCGGATGCTAATTAAATAAGGGATAAATTAATAAATTAATATACTTTACCTATTTGGAAGTAATATATGCAGGAAGCATTGTGTTGAAGAGCTGACAATCTGTTTTGATGTTCCTGCAGCATACACTGTAGGTTTGCACTGTTGTGGGTCTGAGGTGTAAGTGTCAGCAATGTGTGCAGTGTGTAGTGTAAATAGGCTGCGTGCGCGAGGGGAAGCGGTTAGGGTAGCCGTGTACTTCCGCATTGTGTAAGTTAGTGTTGTAAAATGGCGGCGAATGTGTATGTGGTACGCGGCTGTGGATGATTTAGCTTCCTTGCTAAAAGTGTATCTTGTACCTTGTATGGCTTGTTGGAAAAGCCGTATATGCTCGGAGTTGTTTTGCGGCTTTAGGTGTCGTGTGGCCTCGTTTTCTTTTTTTTCGGCTGCCATTTTTTCTCTCGCTTAGGGATTTTCATCTGTCTAAACTTGGTAAAGTGGACTTAAATTGAGGTGTAACTTCACTTGCAGAGGTCCTGGGTGACCCCCCCCCCCCCCCCCTTGCAGTGGGTAAGTTTTTATGTCATTTGTGTGTGTATTTACTGTTTTTTTTATGTTTTCAGCTGTGCGTAATGCCTTTTTTTCTAAGTCCTGAGGCTCGTATTTTTTTGTGTAAGTCTGTATTCATAGCTTCAGAAAAATACCTAGGACCGTATTCAATTGCAAGCCCCCAGATTACGTTATACAGGTCATAAGTCTGTGGTCTTGACATTTTCTACATTTACAAAGCGATTCAATTGAACAAGCATGCAAGCTATGGGCCAAAAACCGAAACCGTAATCACATGTAGAGTTTCAGAGCGTGATCATGATAAGTTAATCAAGGCCGTAACTACCAGCCTCTCTTCCTATACTTCTCTTCTTCTCTGTCAGCCTTCCCTCCTGTACCCCTCTCCTCCTCTGTCAGCCTCCCCTCCTGTACCTCTCTCCCCCTCTATCAGCCTCCCTTCCCATCTCTCTCTCACTATGTATCAGCCTCCATTCCTCTTCCCCTCTATCAGCCTTTCCACCTTTAGCTCTCTCCGCTATCAGCCCTTTCTCCCCTATCAGCCCCCATGTCTCTCTCCCTCCCCCTCACAGCCCCACACATTTTATCCCAATATCTCCCTTTGTTTCCACACTCCCTGTCTGTCTCTAAAACCCTATTGTCTCTTTCTATCCATTTCCCCTGTCTGTCTGTTACCCTTTTACTATAGCCCTCGTAGTATTTTTAATTTCCTCTGTCTCTTTCTCTTTGCATCTCTTTTTCTCCCCTCTTCTGTCAGTTCCATCCCTATGTATCTCCTTCATCTCTCACAACTCTCACCTCTCTTCTTCTTCTCCCCATCTGTATCTCTCCTTCCCTCTCTTAGCCTGCTAACTCCTTTTGTCCTCCTCTGTCTAGCTCATCTCTCTCCCAACTTACCCCTCAGTCTCCCCCTAAACCTCTCTTCCCTACCTTTCTACCACCTGTCTCCCCTCCACTATCTCTATTTAACCTTCATGCACACTCCTGTTTTTATCCCCTATTTATCTCCACCTCTCTTTAACAGTATCTGTCACACTTCATCTCTCTTTCTCTCTCTCTTTCTCTCTCCTCTGCTGTCTGACTCTCCTCTGTTTTTTTCTTACCCAACTGTCCCATCTATTTTGATCTGTCCCACTCTGATTCTTCCCCCTGTCACTCTCTATCCTCCATTCCCTCTGCCCCTCCGTGGCTATATCTATCCCATCTCTCTTTCCTCCTCAGTTTCTGTTTTTTTCCCTCTTTCTCCCAACATTTCTCTATATATAACTCTCCTCTGTGTTGCACCCCTAACTCACATATCCTTCCCCTCTTCCTGTGATCCTCTATTTCTTTATTTCTCTCTCTACATTTTTTCTTTTCCTCTGTATTTTTTCCCATCTATTTTTCTCCCCTCTTATCTCTTGTCCTACGTCTCTCTCATCATTCTATCTTCCTTTAAGCAGTTTTCTCTCTCCCTTTCTATCTCTAACCTCATGTTTCTTTCTCTCTTTCCCTGCCATCTATGTTCATTTTTCTCTCTTCCATGTCTCCCTCTCTTTTTGTCTTTTACACCCTCCTCTGTTTCTCTCTCTCCACTCTCCACTCTTCTCCCATTTTCATCCCCCATGCCAGTCTCTCCCCTCTTCATCCCCCATGCCAGTCTCTCCCCTCCACATCCTATGTCTGTCTCTCCCCTCAATCTTACCATTCTTTATCTGCCTCTCTTCCCTCCTATCTCTTTCTTATCTTTCTTCTCTTCTCTGGTTCTCTGCCTCTTTCTTCTCACCATATTTCTGTCACCTATTCTTCTCTCTCTTATCTCTTTGTCCTCCACTCTCTGTCCTTTTTGTTCTTAGCCTAATTATTTCACATCCTCTTATTTGTTATCTCTTCTTCCTATGTTTCTCATTCCCTTCTATTACCACTTTCTCGTCATTCTGTTCCCCTCACTCTTCTCCTTTCCACTGTTTCACTCAATTCCCTTCATCTCTCCCATGTTTGCTCTTTCTCTGTCCTCATTTTTGCTATATTAATTTGACCGCTTTTCTTTCCTTTTCTTTCTCCATCTATGGTCTCTTACTCCCTTTTCTTCCTCACTGCAATTCAGTCCTCCTCCTCTTCTTTCCTTTACACTTTCTCACCTTTCCTTCCATTTATTTTCTTTGCTGCTTGTCCTTTTTGTTTTTCTCTTTTCCTTTTCTCCCTACCACCTTCTCTCATCTGCCTCTTCTTTTTTTTTTGCTCTTGTCCTTCCCCCTATATTTTACCTTCTCTTTTCTCTCCCTCCATGTTCTTTTCCCTGTCTATTAGGCAGGGAGCAGGGGGGATATGGTACACTTTATTCTATGCTCTTTGTGAGCCACAGCAGAACAACTACACCCCTGGGGAGACTTAAGATACTCCTATTCTTTTTTTTCTCACACTTAAGCAGTAGAAGCCTAACTTTATGCAGTGGTTTGATAATGCTATAAGTGATACATATGTCTATTTAAGGATTGATGGTGATATCTGCCTCCCCTCTATACTTCAAATTAAATTATAGTATACTGCGTTCATATTTATATTTATACTAGGTACCACTCTCTACCCCCTGCCTTTTTGTTGTTGTTTTTAAACTTTTCTTAGTTTAGTGCACTTTTTTACAAATAAACAGCGCCTATCCTCAAACTTTTTATCTATAATATATGTTGCTGCATCCCTATGATTAGCAAATACCTTTTGCATATGAGGCTTGCATACCAGCATCACTTTATTATTATTATACCATTATGATGCTTATTTTTAAGCTCTAGAGATAAAATATTATACCACTCCATCTGTCATACTAAAGGTGGTCACTTATTTCTAATCCCACAGTATTATGGGACAGTGACACCCATTTTTCTTGACTTGCAGCCATTATTTCAGGATAGACGCTTTTTCATTTTGTAGTTACTTATGTTGCTTTATCCTGGAGAACACTAAATTATCCTACTTTTTTCCCTATTAAATTATTTCCCCCTGTCTATTATCTTTTTCTTTTGGTCTCTTGTCCTGTACTCCTATTTCTATACCTCTCTTGTCATGTCATTATCTCTTCATCTGTACCTGGCTCTTTCTTTCCATGCCTTTTTCCTATCTCTTTTTCTGCTTTTTTCGCTGTTTCTGCTGTGCCTTTTCTTTCACTTTCTTCTCCTCGCTTGTCTACCCTCTATATGTATCTCTCTTGTCTACCCTCTTTCTACTCTCTATTAATTTCCCTTCGCAATACTCTCCTTTTCTCTTGTCTACCCTCTCTTTACTCTCCTTCTTTCTCTCAATCCTCTTCCTTGTATTTTCATTGCTCTTAGTCTTCTCTGTCTTAGTCTACTCTCATCTTCTATTCATTGTCATCTCCCTCTTTTGATATATAGAAATAGTAGAAAAAAGAAGAACCTCTCCCTTCATCGTAATACTCAGATATCATGATACTTAATTCTCCCTCTTTCTAATACAGAGACTAGTAGGAGAAGGTTCCTGGCCAAGAAAACCTACAGGGAGAGATTATAGAAGAGGAGAAGACCCTGCGATGTGATAAGGAGATGGACCGTCAGAGAAAACAACATCAAACAGGTGAAGAAGGGGCGTAAACTAGGTGGGGACTGTTTTAGGTAAGAGCAAGCAAGAGGTGCAAAAGATTACAAGTTAATTGTGTGAGGGTGTGTGTAAGGTAAATATATCTGCACAGTTATGTGTAATGGGGTTTCAGTAGCACACATGATTTATACATGCACACTGCCATTTTTTGTCAGCAAGCCATTCAGACTTTAAATGTCACACCCCCCTCCCCCCAGATTTTTTGGGGCTCCTATACCCCTGCACATAGGTTGTAATCGTCATGCATATGCCAATGTTAAAAGCCATGCTGCAACATGCTGAAAGCTGTTAAAGACACACTAGCTCATTAAATTGCAACACAAATACTGTACATGCAAATGGTTGTCATATTAAACCTTTCACACTTACAGAGGCTCTAATCTGGACCCTAAAAATACTAAGCTTATCTTATATACATTTCACTCATCACATCTACATTGGGACAACAAATAGTGGACAAATTACACAGCCACATGCCATATATCAAGTACCAGGGAAACATTTCACATAAGGTTGTTCAGTCCCACACTTGTGTCCGACTCTCTGTAACCCTATGGCCTGCAGCACACCTACTAATGTCTATGTCTGTGCATATCCACAAGGTTTGCATGCCAGATATACTGGAGTGGGTTGCCAGTTCCTTCTCTAGTGGACTGTGATTTGTCTGACCTCTTTGCTATTACCTACCCATCTACAGTGGCCCTACATGGTATAGCTCACAGCTTCCTTCAGGTACACAAGTCGCCTCACCACCATCACTTAACAATCCGGAAGGGGACCATGGAACATACACCACACTAATCTACTCTAACCCATCAGGAAGGGCCGCAAACAGAAGCAGAGGCATGGGGATCAACAGCCCACTCACCTCCATCAGACGTAATCTCTGTTATACCCATGGTGGCCATGTGCCAAGAGATATACCCATTCCTATTTGTTGACCTTCCATTATGTTTTGCTATCAGTCAATTCACATCATCACCTGTCATATTGCTATCAGGCCTTCTGGGGAATGTTGATACTCTACAGTATGACTAATTGGACTTTCCATGTGTATTAACCAGTTATTATTATCATATCTGATATATATATATATATATATATATGATATATATGATATGATATCTAATGCTATTATTACTATTTTAATTATTATTGTTATGTCATGTATTAATCCATTGCTTAGTAACTCGGGCACATTAGTTTACAGGTATAGGAATGTGACACAAATGGGATGTATGTGGATGTCCCAAAACCCCAACCATTGACAACACACTGAAATGGTGTGAATTGTATAACAAAGCTTTATTTCATACACAGAGCACAATCAGGAATGGACAAGACTGTGCATTAACATCATCGGTGTGGTGTGGGTGGATACCGGAAGGGCAAGAGGTTGTGCTTGTTAACAAGGGGATACCCAAAGGGGGTAATGTCATAGTCTAGAATAAGCATCATGCATAGCACCTACCAGGGTCACATGTGGTGACTACACCACTGCAACCGGAATCTGGTGAGAAAAAGGATTATCAGAAATCACTACTTGTAATTGGAGAAACCAGTCATGTGCATAGCACTTACAACTTGTCTATATCTGCTCAATTAAATAGATGAACATAATCATGGATAATGTCATACAGATCTAATCCACACACAGTTTGTTGTCAGATATTTAGGAATAATCAGAAATTGATTAGCAGAATATGCAACACAGAAAGAGGAGGTTGAGGAACATGTCTTCATGGTTGTGAGATTGGGCTATTAAGGCCTACATAGACAAGAACAAGATATCAATCAGAACATTATTTGGATTGACTTGAACATCTCATCTCAACGGCAATCCACATTGAACACCATTTGCAGAAATATTCAACATAACCATAGTGTACACACTCTGTAGCCAGCCATTAGTATGTCAACATTAATACAACATTATATTCATTGTGGAGTGTGGATGAGGAGGACTTAGGGCAGTGGTTCTCAATCCTCACCTCAGGAGCCATGATACAGGCCATGATTTATGGGAAACAATAAATTATATTAAATGGTTTATAGAGACAGAAAGTACCCTTTAATAGTGCACACCTATTAATCCCACACTGTGTTTGAACTTATAAGAAGAATAAAACTTAACTTTTAATAACTACTTATTAAAAACTTTTGGACGCAGCAAAGTAGATTTTTTTTTCTTTGGTTATAATAAAATTCCCTAAAAGCACTTAATATAACAATGCACCTTATAATCATTTCTATACCAATACTGCTCTACTTTGCTGCGTACAAAAGTTTTTAATAAGTAGTTATTAAAAGTTAAGTTTTATTCTTCTTATAAGTTCAAACACAGTGTGGGATTAATAGGTGTGCACTATTAAAGGGTACTTTCTGTCTCTATAAACCATTTAATATATATTACTTAGTCTTAGTGGCACCCTAAGAACTGGTCATTACATATGTACACCTAGAGCCATCTATTCTTTCTTTTTGCTGAAACAATAAATGAGGCAAATAGTATTCAACATGTGACGGAGACTCAAATTGCTTCACATGTGTATTCACACATGACCTGGGGGATGTTCACACCTACTTCCTCTTTCTGAGCACTGGGTCCAAACCTTCTGGAACCACGTGCTTCCTCCCTCTGCCACGGCCAGGAGGTGTTGGATTGAGGGGTGCATCCAACTGTGGTGGCTGTGTAGCAGCTGTCGTTGGCAGTAAGGTGTGAGATGAGGAGGCTGTAGGCCTCGGGAGCCTATGGAACCAAAGGCTGGAATGTATGCACATGGGGGCTTCAGCCAACTGCACCATCCGTGCCAAGTGATGTGTCTGGGCTTGTCTGTCCCTATGAGCCATTTGCTCTTACCTCTCCATCCAAAGATTATGCCTCCTCACCTCAGTATATATTGCTCAGATGCTTTCCGCCTGGCCAGTAGCAATTTCATTCTGACGTGCCAGGTGAGCTGTCAGCTGTTGGACTGCTCCGATCTCGCGCTCATCATCTAAGCAGATGTGCTGATATACTGTATGTCACTCAAGGTGCCTGGTGTGGGGATGTGAGTTCCATCCAATCCTTATGGTGTTGGACCCGTCTGTTGTGGCAACAACGACTGTGACATAAACAGCTGCCATAAGAGCTGGGGCAACAATGGCTGTGACATGAGCTGGGGCAACAATGACTGCAACATCTGCTGGGGCAACAATGACTGTGACATGAGCTGGGGCAACAATGGCTGGGACATCAGCTGGGGCAACAATGGCTCCAACAATTGCTGGGGGCAACAATGACTGCGACATCTGCTGGGGCAACAATGGCTGCAACATCTGCTGGGCCAACTGCTGGGACAACCACTGCTGTGGCAGCATCTGTTGAGGCCCGGTCAGGAGTGGGAGAGGATTGGGGTCAGTCACACATATTGCCTGAATCTCACCAGGTGGCAGTAGTGGGCCTGTTGAGAGTGGTCCCCATGAGCTCGACATCCCTGAAGGTGGTTGGAGGCTCATTGAACCTCCAGTAATTTGAGAGGGCTGGGACACATGCTCATCTGAATCTGCTGTGTGTGAGATTGACCAATCTGTGACCAATACTCAGCAATGGGTGTTAATATGTTATGAGACATGGTCTTGGCTAGTACATTACACGCAAATGCAGTTCCTAAGTGTCTCTATCCGCATGTGCACTCCAATACGTGTACTCTCTTTTGGATGTGTAATCATTGTGGATCTACAGCTGTACCTCATTTAACGCTGGGGGTAGCTTCCAAGCAGTTGGAGTGTTAAGCGACACAGCTTTAAACAGTGCAGTGTAACATGGGGAAGATAGTGATAGGGGAACTCATTCCAAAATATATACAATTGCAATTGATATTTATAATGTTTTGTTTTATATGAACTTTGAACATACAGCAAACATAACACTAACACAAACTGCACTGGCTACTGCTATTCAGATTCCGTTTTAACTACAGGTATTGTACTGACATTTGATTGATAACAATTAGGATGATAATATGATATATTATAATATTTAGATGTTTATTGATGCCCCATATAACTGTAGTTTGAACCAGAAATATTACAGTGCTTTTGTATGTCAGTTATCTATGTGTGTGTGGGGTTCATGTGTGTACGATGGTATGATGGTGCATATGATACTTACTTTGCAGGGTTTCCTGATAGCCAGTGTCCAACTGTCCTGGAAGGCCCACTACTGCTGCTGGCTCCAAAGACTCCTTGATAGTCTGCTCCCATCCACACTATGTGATTTTGAGTGGTCCCATGGGCTGCAGTCATCATATCAGTGTTTATTCAACCGGACATCAGGGTTTGCAACCCCTAATGAAGCCACAGCTGCAGTCACCTCACTCCAGGCATGTACCTTATCACCAGGCCTCACATTCCATCATCATGTATGGTTCTACAGTGGGCTTCGGCCTTCCCTTGGGAGGGTTTCTGTCTCCTCTTGGCTATAATTGTAGGCTCTCTGCTTTGGCACAACCTGTTGCCCTGCCAACTGTGCCTGAGGTTCCTGGCCTCCCTGTTCTCTCCCTTGGGCTTGCCCCTCATCCTCACTACCTCCCCCCCTGGGATCTGGCCCCTGACCCTCTGCTCCTACACCTTGTGTGCCGACACCTGGGGGCACATCCCTCCCCCCATCCTGCTCGACTCCACTTGTACCTCCCCTCCCTGGCCTGCTGCCTCCTCTCCCTCTCTCCGTACCGCTATCTCTCCTCCTCTCCTCGCTCTCCTCCTCCGGTGTTCCCCTCTCTCTCTCCACATTCTTCTCCTATCCTCACTTTCTATCTCTCTCGCTATCTCTCTCTAACACACTCTATCCCTCTCTCTGGCACTCTCACTCACTCTCTCTAACACTCTCTATCTCTCTCAGTATCTGTCTATTTCTCTCTTTCTCTTTCTCTCTCTCAAAAACCCACCAACGCCTAGACCTGTGTGTTGACTACAGGTACAGCTAAAGCACAGTCAAAGAATTATGGTTTTTACAGTCTTTTAAACCTGTTGCCGCTGTGTTGATTTGAGGCCTCCACTTCCTATTGGTTAATTGACCTGTGACGGGATTGCAACCTACGGCCTTGACTGATTTTGGCACGCTTCATCGAGTCGGATACCCGGAAGAGTTACTGATCAAAACAGGCTTTACGGGCTTGAGGCTTCGGCTCGTAACTCGCGCCCTTGCTCAACTTAATAGTATCGCAATCAGAGACGAACGGGAGCCCACAACACACCGACAGACATTCTGCCGTCTGCGATCTAGTTGCGGGCTTGGAATTGATTGTGGCTCCATGTTTGTATATATGTAGAATAGCAGTTTATTCCTTGCACTTATATTGCCCTGAAAGTAGAGCTTCCAGTTAGAAATGTAGATCGGTGCCTATGATTAATTTAATTATGAGACTAACACATTTATATTTGATTTATTTGATTGACAGATTTTTTTTAAATTTGCAATCAATTTTTTTTATAATGATGTATCTAAACCATATAACATTTATTCATATATACATAGTTATCAATATTTGTAATTTACTCTTATTTTGACTTTTTTCCCCTTGCATCTTGGTCCTTAAATCAACTACCAATATAATCTGGATAAAAAATAAAGATATGAAATGTTTAATTGAGTCACTAATAACATTACCTATAAGAGGCACTCCTTTCCCATCTGTGCCCGTCAGCTCAGGAAGAGGTGAATGTTCCCCCAGTTTGGAAGATAAACCCTCCCCTATCCACCACACTTATTTCAGCTCTCACACATCTATTCAACCTCTCCCTAAACACTGGCAAATTTCCATACTCTTTAAAACAAGTCACAATTCCACCGATTCTCAAGAAGCCCTCATCTGACCCAGCTTCTGCTTCCAACTATCGCCCTATCTCACTACTTCCCCCGGCTTCTAAACTGCTTGAGCGGCTTGTTTACAATCGCCTCACTCAATTTATTTCCTCCAATTCCCTTCTTGACCCCTTCCAAACTGGTTTCCGGGCCTAACACTCTACAGAAACAGCCCTCACAAAAGCCACCAATGACTTGCTAAACGCCAAATCAAAGGGTCACTTCTCTATTCTAAAGATCGTACATTTAGCATCTCCTTCTCAGGTACTTCTCCTTTACCCCTCCCTCTGTCTGCTGGCGTTCCCCAAGGTTCTGTCCTAGGCCCTCTCCTCTTCTCCTTCTACCTCTCCTCCCTTGGCACCCTTATAAAATCCTTTGGATTTCAGTATTATCTCTATGCAGATGATACTCAAATCTACCTCTCTGTACCCGATCTATCCCCCTCTCTTTTCGCTCACATTTCCAACTGCCTCTCTAGCATATCATCCTGAATGTCTACCCATCAACTCAAACTCAACATGTCTAAGACTGAACTACTAATCTTTCCACCCTCTACTACAGCTTCCACTCCTCAAATATCTCTCAGTGTTGACAACACCATCATCACTCCCACCTCCAAGGCCTGTTGTCTTAGGGTTTTACTGGATCCCGCCCTCTCTTTTATTCCTCACATCCAATCAATAACAAAATCTTGTCAGTTTCACCTAAAAAACATCTCCAAAATTTGTCATTATCTTACACAAGACACAGCTAAAATTCTAATACACTCTCATCATATCTCAACTCGACTACTGCAATTCCCTCCTTGCTGGCCTACCCACCTGTCATCTGTCTCCCCTCCATAATGAAAGCCTCCGCACGACTTATCTTCAATACCAAACGCTCAGTGTCTGCAGCTCCTCTCTGTCAATCACTCCACTGGCTTCCTATAGCTTCCCAAATCAAATTTAAAGTTATGACCCTAACATATAAAGCCCTCAACAACAGTGCACACCCTTATATATCTGTTCTTTTTTCAAAATACTCTGCCAACCGCCCCCTTCTTCATTCCTCCTCTCATCACCTCCCCCCACTCCAGTCTCAAGACTTTTCTCATGCTGCTCCTACTATTTGGACCTCCTTGCCCCGCTCCTTTAGATTATCTTCCTGCCTCAAAACCTTTAAAAAAATGACTAAAAACACACCTGTTTAAAAAATCTTATCACCTTCAGCCTTAACATGTACAACTGCCCACTCCACAGCTTAATAACACTTACACTCACAATCTACAGTACAACACACATACACCACTTGACTAAACAAATTGCTTTCACATTGCCATCTTGCATTTGTCACGCTCTTGTATCACACCTAAACCCTTACAGCCTTATTGGAGACCTTGCTTTTGGATAGAAGTTCACTAACTAAAAACTTCTGTAAAAAAATATGCTATGTGCTTAAATAGAGTCTTTTTTAATTTGCCAAATTGCAATTTAATATGGCGGTTAGATTGTAAGTTTGCGAGTTTTCATTCTTGTGTCAGTGCCTTGGAAACAAGCTCTATGTACATTTGATGTTATGCTCACAAACAGAGCCCTCCATTCTTTATAAGGTGTTAAGTTAGTTTTTTGCCATGTACTCAACCCCTGTACAGTGCTACGGAATATGTTGGTGCGATATACTGTAAATAAAGATAATGATAATAATAATGATGACGTCACAACCTGTTGCTTGATCGGAAGGTAAGAGACACTTCTGCTGCTCTCCAACGTATGTATCTTGCCTTCAATGTGCCTACACCAGACTTTCTTTAGACTAGCTATGGAGTTTTAGTAATTTTTCAGTAGGTAGTATAGCGGGGGTAAGTGGTGGATCCACTGTACCACCACACAGATTACCAATTTAGGGATATCTGTGTTTGTATTAGGGCATCTGTAGTCAGTGTAGATTGTTTACATAGGAGCCAGTGGTGGGCTCCAGTACCATCACGCTGACCAGCTATAGGGGCTTACTCTTTTATTACTCAGTACAATTAATTATTATTTAGCTATATATTACATACACGTATTTTGCACTTTGCTGTTTTTGCACTCTCTTTGTGAGTAGCAATATTATTGTATAGTTTAATGTCAATTATATTTATATATTGTGACAATCCAGTGGTAGGGGCTATACAAGCCCAGGGCCAACTGTTATAGACTGCAAGATAACTACCCACATGGACCGTGGGGTTCTTGGAAATCTTGGCACAAGCACCCTGATATCTGACTTCTGTATCAGTCAGGGTCCTTGCATCAGAAATCAGCACTTCCAGGCTTCCAAGAGACTCCAGATCTGCTTCTTCTTAGGGGGCTTGATAAGATCTGTTAAAGTCAAATCTACCCCAGCAGGATCCTACATTGTCTCCCAGTACCTCCCTGCAGTCATCCAAGAGAACAGGAGCAAAATAAGAGACACACGATTTCTATATGTCTCCAGGAGGGAACTGTTTTATTCAAGAAAAGTCAGCAATATTTAAAGCAGTTAGATACAGAGGGGGTGTACACAATGTAACAATGACAGGGTGTGACCCCCAATGGAGTCTAGCAGTACCTTGATAGCTGGCACCTGAAAACAATATGGAATATGGCTACCTTCTAATACAGATCCTGCACTCTCTATTTCTGTGTGGTCCAGACACTAGATAGAGTACATGGCAGATGTGATTAACTTAATTTCTTAACAATGGGCCAGAACAGTAAACAGTACAATAAAGGTATCTGATCACTGCAGACTCAGCACACCCTGTTTTAACCCCATCATGATCAATCCCACAGTTTAAACATAACACAGAATACACTAATATTACATGGGGAATTACATGCAGTATACAGGACAAGGCAGAGACATATGCAAGACCACATGAAGCATTATGGCACTATGTCTCTGGGCTACTCACCCTACCACCCGCCTGCCCACATTTCCCATGTGCAAATATAGTTCTTCTACCCATTTTCCATTTGGGCAGTCTGACCTCTATGATGGCTCAATGCACCAGGATCCAGGCCCTGGAAAGGGGGTTGCGACATATATATATATATATATATATATATATATATATATATATATATATAGATAGATAGATAGTAATTTTGCACAAGGTTTTGATTCATGGTGTTATATGGCACAGTAGATGATATATAGAGGTGGAAGCATTTTTATTTATGTCATGTTTTTCACTTTATATTTATAATATTTATTTATTTTTATGATGTTAGTTAATTGATACATTTAGAATTGTATGGTAATAATCTATTTATATTGAGAGATTATTTCCTACAACAGATTTATAAGCACGTGTTAGCCTTTTCTAGCTGAAATTCGATTTATAATCCCTATTATATCTGCTTCTAACATAATTTACTTTGCGACTGGCTGTTTCTATATGTATATAATATACTTTCCAACTTTGTGAATTATATTGAAATGTATTGACTACTCATTTTTAGGGGACCTATTACATTTTATTATTTTAGACAGCAAATGTTTTTGTTTGAAATTGGCACAATAAATATATTTTATTTTAATTTGGGTTTGATCTGAATTATTGCTATATATATCAAAGTGGCATAAAGGTCTGGTTTAGATTAAGAAGTTCTCTGTTCTTTCTTTATTATTTATGTTATTTATACTTTTATATCCAAACCTTAGTACTGGCATATGATGACATTTTATCTAGACATTCATTGTACCTGAATTACCTGAAATACATTATGATTGAAATTATAATAAATAAAGGTATGTTGTAGTTGTTGCAGACACTTAACCAGAGCTTGTGTTACCAAACCCTCCTGTCCTACTCCAGACTCGTTTCTAACTATTCTTAGAAGTTCTGGGTTCACAGGTATAAATACCTGACCATTGCAGTCATATGAGAAGAACTGGAAGAATTAATCTTTACTCTCATATGTTAACAAGTGGTTGAAAAGTTAACACACTGCAAGGTATGTAAGTGACCAGGATATTTCCTTATCTATATTCCTTTTAGCTTAAATCTGGTACCACTCAAAATAATCATATGGGGCCATGTGCTTACTTCCTTTATCCCTTGACGAGGATGTGCTGGCTCTCATGGTAGCTGCCTCCAGGAAGGTGTGTGAATTCTGTGCACTCATGTAACTAGTAGAAGTTGTTAGGCCATATCATAAGCTATCCTACATCTCATTCTGTATAGCAATAAGGAGCTGCACCATAATACTTTCTTCTTAGGAGCATCTGAATATCTTTAACCAAGTCCACACACAGGGAACATTTGTTCACATAACTAAGGCACACCTAGACCACATCTGTGCTTAGGCTAAAAAAGTGGTGAGTCTGATTAGAAGAATCAACTGCACTATGACCTGCTAAAAAAGTGGTATTTTTGGAGATCTTGGCAATTGGACTGATTATTTTACCATTGTCAGGAGCTAAATTGCAGTCTAAAAAACATCAGCAATCACTGCCTTGACATGCTTTGGCCAAAACAATGCAGCTATGCAAGCTTCAATATGTTAATAGTTGGTGCTATTTGGACTACCGTAAGCCTCCTGATATGCCACTTGTTGTTTTACCCTATATTGTTTAAGTGGTTATTTGTTTTTCTCAGTAAGAAATAAACCTATATATTGAAACATATTTCATCTACTTTCTGCACCTGGCACTTCATGACCCAACATTGTAAAGCGTTTTACTTTATGGAATGTAGACCATCATATTTGAAAGTAAATATTGACTAAATAGCATGGAACCATCCACCAATACATAATATGTCCATGGACTGTACTGTCTCTCTTTGTATTAGACCAATGTCTTCATTCATATCAACTGAATAGAGTTTTAGAAAAAATGAGAAACAGGAAGACAAAGACATACATACTGTACTCCACATGTCCTTTGTAAGAAACAAATTGTAGTGCTCTAAATTGAACAAACACCAGTGTGTGTAATTATGTTATTTTCTATAGCATATTATGGATTTTAAAAATGTTTTAAGGTAGACAATGTCTTTCAAACAATATTGAGTTTGACAGTTTACTGATCAATTCTTTAGACTACTTGCTGTCTTGACCAATTACGAAACAGATTGTATCATATTACTGGACTTTTAATTAGCTTAGGGTGACAGACAAGGTTGTACAACAGAAAAAAAATCAATTGTGAACTGTCAGACTTTGGCAGCTTTGAAAGTTGAAATTCTCTCTTGTGTTTTTAAGCACTTTAACTTCTTCACAGCTGGAGGAATACTAGACTGACTCAATCAGATTAATATAAATTCTAAAATTATTAAATCAAATTAAAGCTCTGTGTAGAAGGCATTGTTGTAGAAATGTATCCTTAATTTGAACAAATTGGATTCATTATGTTTACTATTTTACAGACATGGATCATTGCTTGTTTTTCATTGATTTATTTTGTAGAAAATAATGAACATTGCAAATCAGATTACTAGTATTTTGGCCTAAATGCAGGAATATACTCTTAAGTGCATACAATAATTTCAAAGATTTGTGCAATTATGGAAATATATTAACCTACTGTCCATTCACTTTTTTTAAGAAGTGCTAAGCATGCAGAAATACGTTGTACAGGAATTAAACAAGGAAGTCTGCAATCGAATTAAAGAGTTAAATTACATTGAACTATAGAATAAAATATATCTAAAGAAACATTGTATAAAAATCTCATTTGCATAAAAGAAAAATCACTGCTTAAAACAGAAAAAAAAAATTACTAAAATTTCAGTCATTTTAATGCTTCACAAATACCTGTGTGTAAGTGTGTATTTGTGATATTTCCTTGGATGAATTTGAGATCCACCTTCCCCAGCTTTACAGTTACCTGTAGGAAGTAGATACTTCCCTGATTAGCTGGTCGAGGGACAGATACAAAGGAACTACTTGTGGGTGTCCTGATTGGCTGATGATGATAATAAGAAAATGTATTATACAAATGTGCATCTTTCAATTTACTTTCTTGCTTGTGAGACATGTTTTGGCCTGTACTGCTTGATCTCTGAGATAGCTATATCTCTTTAATCTCTTCAATCAACTGAATACGGAGGTATGCTGCCTACTTTCAGTTCCAGACAGTTGGAATATAAGGAAATCCGGGTGGCAAATCACAGAGTCTAACTCTGTTCAAATGAAGAGTATAATATTATTCTTTCTTGTGAATGTGAGAAATAAGCTACTCTTTAGCCTCACACCATTCAATAAGATTCCTTATCATGATCCACTGGACATTAGCAGGAGACTTGTCCTATGTACCACAGGAGAGCTGCAGAAGAAGACTATTGGATGTCTTCCACATCCAAGAATCAAGTATCAAAACATAAACATCATCAGCCTTATTACATTGCGATTCAGCAAATTTAATAGGGCTCTATTTAAGCACATAGCATATTTTTTTACAGAAGTTTTTAGTTAGTAAAGACCTTGCTTTTGGATAGAAATTCACTAAATAAAAACTTCTGTAAAAAATATATGCTATGTGCTTAAATAGATCCCTTTAGAATTTACTGAATCGCAATTTAATAAGGCTGCAAATGTATTGTTAAATCAGTGAAAATATATACAAGTACCTATTTAGAGAATTGGAATTTTCCTCTCTTGTTTTGGGTCTCCTTTTTATATTTTCCTTTTTGGAACTTCAAAACATGGTCTTTTTTAAAGTAAATGATAACATTTTATGTCTAACTGGTCATTTGAGTAGAAAAAGGCTGATATGGTTCATAACATTTTATTATTACTATTCTTAATTTAGAGAGCACCAACATTTCCATATTATTATTTCCAAGAATAAAGGAAGCAGATACAAAATTAATGCAAAATTATGATAATTCCCTTGTCTACCTACTCTCCTTTGACCCAGCATCTAGGGGTACACCCATATTATTATTGCTTAAGTGTCTGAATCTCCATTTCCTGGAAACCTGGGTTACATTCCAAAGAGTGTATGATCTGATCCATATTCTGTTGCCTCTGCTCTGACACTATCAGACATCACTGTGCCTTGCCTTCTATGCAACCAATGCTGGACGTGGCAATCTGTCCAGGTAGTGTATTTGAGCTAGTTAGAAATACAATAGGGATTGCATATTTAGAGTATAGGTGATAAGTTTCTCTAAGAAGAGGATAGACTGGTAGAGGGAGGTAAGGGGTTTCACAGAAAGGTTGCCGCTCAACAATAGTCCTTAAGTAGTAAGTGAGAGGAGGTAACAAAATAGGAGGAACAACATGGGTTATTTGCCTAACATAAGAAGGGGTGTGGGGAGTATTTGGAGATGAGGACATATGTATAAGGGAGTGCAATGTTATCAAGGGTTTAATATTTTAAAATCTGCATTTTTAACATTATTCTGAAGTCAATGTAGTGACTGACAAATACAGTGGATATAAAAAATCTACACACCCCTGTTAAAATGTCAGGTTTCTGTGATGTAAAAAAATTAGACAAAGATAAATCATTTCTGAACTTTTTCCACCTTTAATGTGACCTATAAACTGTACAATTCAATTGAAAAACAAACTGAAATCTTTTAGGTGGAGGATAAAAAAATAAAAAAAATAATAATGTAGTTGCATAAGTATGCACACCCTCTTATAACTGGGGATGTAGCTGTGTTCAGAATTAAGCAATCACATTCCAAATTGTGTTAAATAGGAGTCAGCATACACCTGCCATCATTTAAAGTGCCTCTGATTAACCCCAAATAAAGTTCAGCTGCTCTAGTTGGTCTTTCCTGAAATTTTCTTAGTCGCATCCCACAGCAAAAGCCATGGTCCACAGAGAGCTTCTAAGCATCAGAGGGATCTCATTGTTAAAAGGTATCAGTCAGGAGAAGGGTACTAAAGAATTTCCAAGGCATTAGATATACCATGGAACACAGTGAAGACAGTCATCATCAAGTGGAGAAAATATGGCACAACAGTGACATTACCAAGAACTGGAGCTTCCTCCAAAATGGATGAAAAGACGAGAAGAAAACTGGTCTGGGAGGCTACCAAGAGGCTTACAGCAACATTAAAGGAGCTGCAGGAATATCTGGCAAGTACTGGCTGTGTGGTACATGTGACAACAATCTCCCATATTCTTCATATGTCTGGGCTATGGGGTAGAGAGGCAAGACGAAAGCCTTTTCTTACAAAGAAAAACATCCATGCAAGGCTACATTTAGCAAAAAAAACATCCGAAGTCTCCCAAAAGCATGTGGGAAAAGGTGTTATGGTCTGATGAAACCAAGGTTGCCCTTTTTGGCCATAATTCCAAAATATATTTTTGGGGCAAAAACAGCACTGCACATCACCAAAAGAACACCATACCCACAGTGAAGCATGGTGGTGGCAACATCATGCTTTGGGGCTGTTTTTCTTCAGCTGGAACTGGGGCCTTAGTTAAGATAGAGGGAATTATGAACAGTTCCAAATACCAGTCAATATTGGCACAAAACCTTCAGGCTTCTGCTTCTCAGCATGACAACGACCCAAAGCATTCCAAATCAACAAAGGAATGGCTTCACCAGAAGAAGATTCAAGTTTTGGAATGGCCCAGCCAGAGCCCAGACCTGAATCTGATTGAAAATCTGTGGGGTGATCTGAAGAGGGCTGTCCACAGGAGATGCCCTCGCAATCTGACAGATTTGGAGTGTTTTTGCAAAGAAGAGTGGGCAAATCTTGCCAAGTCAAAATGTGCCATGCTGATAGACTCATACCCAAAAGACTGAGTGCTCTAATAAAATCAAAAGGTGCTTCAACAAAGTATTAGTTTAAGGGTGTGCATACTTGTGCAACCTTATTATTTATTTTTTATATTTTTTCTTCCCTCTACCTAAAAGATTTCAGTTTGATTGAGTTGTACAGTTTATAGGTCACATTAAAGGTGGAAAAAGTTCTGAAATGATTTATCTTTGTCTCATTTGTTTACAGCACAAAAACCTGACATTTTAAAAGGGGTGTGTAGACTTTGTATATCCACTGTAGATGCTTTAGTCACACAGCATCGAGTAAGGTAGATCATTCTAGCAGAGACACTCATTGTGTATTGGAGTGACTTACAGTAGTCTTAATGGGATATTTCTGTGCAAATGAGTTCAATTGTGTTTGAGACTACAATGTCAATGAGAAATTTCCCATAGGCCATTTTATTAAACATCTTAAAAATTCAACAGTGTAAATGTAATTTTCTTGTTTCTCTTAATTTTTACATGGGCAGGGTAAAATAGAACTCTAAATAATATCAGATACAGGATAAAAATAGCTTGTTACAAGGGTACAATTTTCATCCCAAAGTTATTTTTCTTTGGTAAGGAAATGCATTTCAATAAAGTGTATAGCACAGTGCTAATGCATATATAAATGTACGAGGGCACTGAAGGAGAAGCTTTACAGGTGAAATAGTTTTAGTGCACTTGGGGAAACATCATGTACAGCTTTGTATTGATTAATGACTTAGTGATTTGTCATGCAGAAAGCATTCAGTGGATTTCACTATTTGTTAGAAAAGGGTAAAGAACTCAGTGTGACATCAACAGAGACTCTTAGAAAAGCTAAAAGCTGTTATGTAACTCACACAATGGCTTTGATGGAATCCATTGTATCATATCACCTTAACTGCACTGATACGTTTTGTTTTGTCTCAATTAGCTCTACTAGTAAATTGTGACATGTATTAATACAATATGAAAACAATTTTTAATATTGAATAAAGGAATATAGAAATTCAGTAGGTGTACGCACACAATATTTCAGTGCCTTCTGGCACAACACTTATTTCTGAGAACACACATTAGGTGAGTTTATGGTCTCAAAATATATGTTTGCTCAACTTAACTATCATTTTAAATTTAGATTTTATTATTTAGGTTCAAATGTAACATTACCCATTGGATATTACATTAAAACATGGTATGTGCTATACTATATGAACACTTAAACATTAGTGAGCATAAAATTAAAGTATGCCAAAATGCTACTTTCTTCTATACAACTACTTAATGCACAATCTTGTTTTATTATTATATAAGATATATCTCATGATTTTACGTGCTTATTAATGTATCTAATTTGCTTATAGTAGCACTTTGCCAATTCTCTATTGATGTTTCACAACATGGATTATTGTAGGTAGGTATGCTCCATCTATGTTTATAATCACAATACTTATATTGTAAAATATAACTTAATGATGTAGTTTTAACTTTTAAGTCACTTAAATAATTATTGGATCTATCCCATTGTAAATTTGCCAGCACTGTGGATATTTTGCAGCGCTGCCAATATTTCACACAAGTTGTAACCTTAAAAGGTTTACCCTAACCCTCACCCTAACCCTGACCTTCACGTAACCCTGAAAGTTTACCTAACTCTATGGTATGGGCACTGAAAATCGGCAGCGTCATCTAGTGGTTGGTGGGCGACACTGCTGCTGCCACTGCTGGTGAATTTTTGGCGAATTTGAAGAGGGAAAGGACCTAATTATTTTATTTGTGAAACCTTAAAGAGGTAGTGGGATAATAGATACAGACAGCAAAGGACCACTTTTAAAATTAGAACCAAAAGCATTGCCTAAAGAGTTTATGAAAGCATTTATATCATATTTGTATGAATAATGTGCAACAGCTTATTAAAAACTACCAAGAATAGGTAAAATGCCGACATGTACAAGAGCGAATGTTCATCACCAAGTTTTTAAAAATTCACTGGCAAAAATTACAAAATGTGGTGAATGTAAATGCACAAGTACTTTTAAGCTAATTTGTCTTGTAAGACAATAAGGCTTTAACACTTTTTTTCTAGGCTTTATTAAAACAGAAATTGCTAAATAGTATACATATGCAAAAACCAATGTCAGACAATTAATTTAGTACATGATGAAATAAGGAACTGAATTCAATTCAATTGTGATTTGGTCAATTGAATGGGGCTCTATTTAAGCACATAGCATATCTTTTTTACAGAAGTTTTTAGTTAGTGAACTTCTACCCATAAGCAAGGTCTTCACAAACTAAAAACTTCTATAAAAAAGATATGCTCTGTACTTATATAGAGCCCTATTCAATAGGCCAAATTGCAATTGAATGAGGCCCCAAGTACCATATTAAACTCCAAGGCCCTCATTCAATTGCAATTTGGCCAATTGAATAAGGCTCTAAATAAGCACATAGCATATTTGTTTTAAGGAAGTTTTTATTTAGTAAAAACCTTGCTTTTGGATAGATGCTTACTAGCTAAAAACTTCTTTAAAAAAAATATGTTCTGTGCTTATTTAGAGCCCAATTCAATTGGCCAAATTGCAATTGAATGAGGGCACAAGTCCGCAGTGGCAACCGCACAACAGCAAAGCCTCCGGGGGTTACAGAGCTATAACATTCAACCATGCTGCGACCTGCAGACGCAAGCTCGTAAAACCTTTCTGCGCATGCAAGCTGTTAAGGGGCTGGCCGTGCCACAATCGGCTATCACAATCCAATCGCAGTATAAAGTAATGCGACACAGGTCTCTCAGCCAATAGAAAGCGTTCTAGCAACAGATGATTGACAAAGGGAGATTATAAATTTGCATTCCACCCGCCCATGAGTCGACTATGTTGTATTTTGTGACAAAGTAGCACGCAGGTCCCAACATTGGAGGTTTTTGAGAGAGAGAGCAGGAATATTTTGAGAGCAGTAATTTGTTCATTTATCTTATACCAGGTTTGTCCAAACTCGGTCCTGGAGGGCTGCACCCAGGCCTGGATTTGAACATATCCTTTCTGTGCACAGGTGAGTCAATCAGGATGACTGAAGAAGGGATTGACTCACCTGTGCACAGCAGAAGTATCAACAAATCCAGACATGTGTGTGGCCCTCCAGGACCGAGTTTGGATACCCCTGTCTTATACTATTTACTATTTTATACTTGATTACACATATTTTCAGATTCCAAATTCCACAATTGCAATACCCATAAATTAAAGAACACACATAGAGACACATAGAGCTAGGTCACTCTATACAAACATCCCCATCCCATCCCTCACACCCCATCCCCCAACAGTTTTTTTCCATCATATATTTACAATAACACTTATTTTTATTTATCGTTCTATTATTTTGGGATTGAAATGCAGGGAGGAGAGAGGAGGGGAGAGGGGGAGAGGAGGAGAAGAGGATAGGAGAGGAGGAGGGAGAGCTGGCCCTTTGGGAGTAGTGGCGGAGAGGAGGAGAGGAGTGGTGGGGAGGAGGAGTGGAGTGGTGGAGAGGAGGAGGAGCAGGAGGAGGAGGGGATTGTAGATGAGGAGGTGGTAGGATCCCAGGGGGGGGGGTGTAGTTCAGGGGAGGGACAGGCCTCACGGACAGGTCAGGTAGGTAAGGATCTCAGTCCACAGTCGGGAGTGCAAGAGACTAAGGGCAAGCATAGGGCCCACAATTACATGCACGGGGAGAATGTGGTCCTCCTTGGTGCTATCCGTGGCTACCCCATTATCCTTACAGTTACAGAACGCAGCCGGAATCAAGATAGTGTTAGGAGCCAAGAACAATCAGGACCAACAACCAAAGAAAAGATGATATCTAGCAAATGATAGCTAATCTGAGTTGCAATTAGGAGAATTATCCAGGTTAAAGCCTAGATGTCAGATAGTTAGGAATGCACAAAAAACAATGTATTGTTCTTTATAATAATGACATGTATCTTTTCTTTTCTAACTTTAAGCATCAAGGAGGTCTGGATCCAGTGGTGAGCCAGAGGAGGGGGAGACAGCTCCATCGGAGCAGGAAGTGGGGGAGCAAGCCCCTGCCCAGCAGGAACCGGCGCAGGGGGGGGAGGAAGAAAGAGGATCTGAGGGCCCTGGCTCGGAAGAGGAGGATGTACTATGGGTGGTGGGGTCACCATCTGGACCTCCGGCCACACCGCCGGGATTCGACCCCACTATCCCCCTCCTTCAGAGACTGAGGCTATAGCCAGGGCTCTCCCACTGGAGTCATGAGAGAAGCCAGCCACCACCTCCTCCCCCCACAGCAGTGAGCTGGACTGGCCGCCACCACCACCATCGATCACCAGACTTCGATCACCACCCTTACATCACCAGACTCCGGGCACCAGACCCTCCCCACTCACACATCACCACCGCTTCCTCCTCCTCACCAGGCCATGCCCCAAGGGCCTTCATCCCCAACATCAGGTTAGGCTGTGCAGGCAGGGATGCTGGCCCTCATCAGCAGGTGGACTGTCTTCGGGCTTCCAGGCCAGCATCTTTGCCAATCATGCCATGGCAATGCACAGCCTGGCCAGGGGCCATAGGGAGGAGAGGAGGCACCACCTGATGACTGAATCCTACCTGGCCAGGCTGCTCAGGATTGGGGCAGACCAGAGCGCATTCCAGGGGGTGACCGCAGGAGCCATGCAACATGCTCTACCTCACCTGCCCCTCCCCCCCCCCCACACACACCACCCCCAGCAAGGAGATGGCTGCCAGCCACAGGGAGTGGGGGCCATGTGCCTAGGCAGAGTAGGATCTAGGGGCTGTGCAGATGTTTGTGCCTTCTCAACAGCACTCCTCAGGGACAATCTATTGGTCATAATGTTAACCCAATCTAGCCTGACTACAGAGTCTTGGATCTTGGCCTATGTGATGGTGATATTTTGTATGCAGATGGCTACCTCCCATCACATGGTCCATGAACCTCTTCTCTGGGCACGTAGGGTTCTGTTTAACATTTCATTAATTGATGGTCACTGAGGAATGCTGTTGAGAAGAGATGCTGCAGTCCCTATGATTTTTTAAGGCCTTATTTTGTAGGTGTTATCTTTTTGTTTTGTTTTAGGTACAATTCAGGTCCATGAAGGCATCTTTTTCATCTGCAAGCATTATGAAGGAAATGTATGTGTTTTAAGGTTTTCACAGTGCCTCTCAGGTAGACATTCCTTCAATGACAGCCCCCCCTAACATGTAGCTTCCACAATCTTAAAGTTATCATATAGCCAGATATCTAAGACATACTTTTTGTTAGCCTAAATGTAGACTAATACATCTATGGTGGTAGACTTGCAAAGTCTCACAATGGCATGTTAATGACAGCCAGCATTAATATGTGCACTAGTGAAGCATGTGATCTTGACATCAATAGCAGTCTGAAAACAGATTTTTGCGTCTGATGTAACTAACAGTGAATCTGGCTGCTGACCTTTGTGCCCTCTCCGTATTAATGGGAATTTTCCCATATTGCTTACTATCCAGAGACCTAGCTAATAGTTAGTAATGTTTGCAGATGGGAATCAGGTAAAGGAGTTGGTATATTGTTACAGTTACAGTAATTAGCACTGTACTGTACATGCATGTTGATTATTATTTTTTATCCTCCTCTGCCTTTTTTTAGCTGACCACCTTTTTCAGATTTTTGTTTTGTCACCACACTGTATTTGTGAAACTGGATTGGATTACACAGGCCAGAGGTTGAATCATCTGTTTCATTGAACAGATCTAGACAAGTTGTAAGTGCTATGCTCATTAATGGTTTCTTCAATTAAATGGAGTGATTTATGATGATCCTTTTTTTCATCAGATTTCAGTTGCAGTGGTGTAGTGACCATATGTGACCCTGGTAGGTGCTATGCATCATGCTTATTCTAGACTATCCCATTACAGCCTGTAGGTATCCCCTTTTTCCCACAAGCATCTTGCTCTCCCGGGATCTGCCCACACCACACCCTTGTCCATTTCTGAGTGTGCTCTTTATATGAAATAAAGCTTTGTTATACCGTTCTAACCATGTCACTGTGTTTCAATTGTTGGGGTTATGGGACATCCACATACATCACATTTGTGTCACATTCCTATATATGTAAACTAATGAGGCCTCATTACTATGTAATAGATCAATACATATAACAATAATAATAGTCATAATAGCATTAGATATCATATAATACTGTATATAATCAAAATAAATGGATAATACACATGCAAAGTCCAATTTGTGATACTGTGGAGTATTAACATTCCCCTGAGGGCCTGATAGGAATATGACAGGTGATACTGGAGTGGGTTGCCAGTTCTTCTCTAGTGGACTGATTTTTCTGACCTCTCTGCTATGACCTGCCCACCTAGAGTGACTCTACATGGTATAGCTCATAGCTAAATTGCAGTGCATAAGCCCCTTCACAACCACCTCTTAGCATTGCTGAATGGGACCAGGGGAACATCCACCACACTAATCTACTCTAAGCCAACAGGAGGGGGCACAAAACACACAGAGGCTATGCAGAGGCACATGGATCAACAGTCAACTCACTTCCATCAAGGATAATCTCCTCTATGCCCATCCTGCAAAGTCCCACGCCATTGCTGGTGGCCATGTTCCAAGATGTATTCCCATTTGGTGACCTCCCATTATGTTTTGCTATTCATCAATTTACACTAGTATGGTGTATGTTCCCCTGGTCCCGTTGTGGATTGCTAAGTGGGGGTGGTGAAGCGGCTTGTGTACCTGGATGAAGCTGTGAGCTATACCATGTAGGGCCACTGTAGCTGGGCAGGTAATAGCAAAGAGGTCAGACAAATCACAGTCCACTAGAGAAGGAACTGGCAACCCACTCCAGTTTATTTGGCATGCAAACTTTGTGGAACAGCACTGGCAAATGTGCTGCAGTAGGGTGACAGAAAGTCAGACACGACTGAAGGAATGAACAACAAATAATAAAATGTTTACCTGGTACTTGATATATGTGATGTGGCGGTGTAATTTGGCCACTATTTATTTTCCCAATGTAGATGTGATGAGCGAGATGTATATGCAATTATATATATATTCCAGGGTACACATTAGAGCCTCTGTGAGTAAGAAAGTGTTAATGTGACAGGCATTTAATGTTTTTGTGTTGCAATTTAATCAGGTAGTGTGTCTTTAATTTCTTTATGCATGTTGCAGCCTGGCTTTTCATATTATATGCATGACCATTCCAACATATGATGAAATAAAATATGTTTTAAATGCCTATTTTGGGGATTGTTGTGCAAGTAATTGTATTTCCTTTCCATGCTTTCCCATGCCTCCATTTGCGATTTACGGGCTTGAACGCCAGTGTGTCTTTGAGGACTCTTTATATAATAGCGATTTTCGAACGTAACAGTTAAGGGCTTGACAGATCAAAGGTTTTGCGATAACGGAGTTCAGATTTTGGCAGCCCATAGGGTTTTTCCGTCTGTAACCCGCAGATCCTTTGTGGGTAGCGTAAAGAAGCCAATTTAATAGCCATAATTCTTGCGGGCTCCGTTACGGGCTACAACTTTACACATTATGATAATTTAATAGGGCTGCAAGGGTCAGCAACATATGGCTCCGCAAAAAAAATCAAATGTGGCTCGTACAGATTAACGTGGGTGTTCTGTGAAGCCCAAATTCATCAGCCTGAATTAAAATTATTGTTAGCTTTGAATTCAAGTGGGCGTTAGTATGCTTAATTGATTAAATAACAGCAACATGTTGAATGTCCATATAAGATGGAATGGGTACACTGTGTGAAACAGCCGGACTGTAATCAATCAGGAAGATAACAGTAATCAAAATAGTTACATTCGTCTAAGGTCTAATTTCCCTCTGACACAGGGAATAAGACGTCAAGGAGTTGCTAAGTAGTAAGCTGCTTCTTTTCTCTCCTACTCAGAAATATAGGACAGGGAACTGCAGCATTACGAGCATAGGTTCCACAGAAATAACCTTTGAAATATAACCATAATAGGTTGAAAATATAACTTTATATATCTGATATGGAGCCTCATTCAACTGCAAGCCCGCAAATTGCGTCCTACAGGCTGTATGTCTGCTGGTTGAACAAGGCCGCAACTTACGGGCTGAAACCGTAAACCATGCAATCCTTTGTAGCATTTCAGAGCATGATCATGATAAATTAATAAATTAAGAAAGGCCTAACTACCTATTTGCAAACAGCCAATAGAAAATAAGACCGTCATCATGACGTCAGTAAACATGGAGGCTACATGTCAATCAATTAGCATTTAGAGGTCAATATGCGATCAGAGTGAGAGAAATTGAATTGAATAGCAAATTAGTTTACGAGCTAAATTTCGGGCTCCTGTAAACACGAATAGCTCAATTGAATCCAGGCCATATTGGAGTAAAATATTCCTACATGATCCCCTAACAACATTCTCAGTATTGCTTACTGATTTCTTCTTGATTGATTATTGTCTGACAGTTTTTCAACCTATAAGCCTTGCTCCATTCTCTGTTTGATTTTATTTCAGTGTGTAGTTTGGAGGCGCTAAGGACCAGGTCCAGAGACAGCAAGTGTGTTCCTCAACATCTGCAATGTTTTTGTAGAAATCTAAATTTTACAACCGGAATCTTCCGATGTTGGAGAACATTTTTCAGTGAACTACCAAAAGCGCAACATGAAAGTTTCCTTTGTGACTTCTATATTTTTTAATTCTGACAAGCACTTGTGTTTCTCCCCCTTTGCAGAGCTGTAGCGATCAAGATTTTACAATTAGAAGCTTCGAAAATATTGATGAATTTTTCCAATGGACTACCAAAAGCGCAATTTGAAAGTTTCTTTTGTGACCTCCATATTTTTCAAAACTGTGGAATGTTGTATGCCCCCTTTACACTAAAGTTTTCACATAGATTGGTTTATCAATTCTAAAACAGTGCAGACCTCTTTACTATGCTTTTTATAAAGTAGAATATTCCCAATTTATCCCCACATTTTCTATCTCTTAATGTTATATTCATAGTTACATAGTTGCATAGTAACTTAGGTTGAAAAAAAGACTTTAGTCCATCAAGTTCAACCTTTTTAGATCTCTGCTGAGCTGCAATATGCAGATTTATTGTTAATTGATCCAGAGGAAGGCAAACAGAAAAATAAAAACCCCAGTGAAGCTTTGCCAATCGTCTCAACAGGGGAAAAAATATAAAATCCCTTCCTGACCCTAGATACTGGCGATCGGATTATTCCCTGGATCAATACCCCTTCTCTATTTATCCAGGATAGCCCTTAATGCCCTTTTTATTTAAATATATATCTAATCCCTTTTTAAAGTTATCTATTGAATCTGCTGTCACCACCTCCTTTGGTAGAGAATTCTACAGATAAACCACCCTTACTGTGAGGAACCCTTTTCTTTTTTTAAGGTGAAATCTTTTTACTTCTAATCTCAAAGGATGTCCCCTTGTCATTTGAAAACCGCTTGGCATAAAAAGTTCCCTTGACAAAGCCTTGTATTGACCCTGGATATATTTGTATAAGGTGATCATATCCCCTCTTAGACTCCTTTTTTCTAGAGTAAATACGTTTTATTTTGTTAGTCTTTCTTCATAACTTTATTATTAGTTTTGTTGCCCTTCTCTGTACATTCTCCAGCTTTAAAATGTCCTTTTTATGTAATGGTGCCCAAAACTGTACTCCATATTCCAAATGAGGGCGTACTAGGGATTTGTATAGTGGCAGAATTATATTTGCTTCCCTTGCTTCTATACCCTTCTTAATACATGCTAATATTTTACTTGCCTTTGCAGATGCTGCTTGACATTGAGCACACCCAAATCCCTTTCAATATCCAATACTCCTAGATTTGCTCCATTAAGATTATACATTGCATGACTATTTTTCCTTCCCAGATGCATACTTCTTCTTTATCTTATATGCATTTCTTTCATGAACAATATTATAACTCTCAGTATATTTGATGTGTCTCTCATTTTCTCTTCCTTACTGGCAAAGAAGAATTCTATTTGAGATTATGAGATTCTTTCCTCTCTCGATTTTTTAGTGAGACCACTTTAGCGGTCTTATGAAGGCCTCTTTTAAGAATAGATAACTATGGCTTGATAAGAAAAAACTTTATTAAACTGTTTCCTGTACATTTAAACAATGAATAGTTTTCAATAAACCCCACAGGCTGAATAAACTCTGGTTCTCTCTATCCGTGAATGAAGTATCGTGGGTGCAGTGTTGGGGTGCCAAGGGGGAAGTGCTATCTAAATGGGCATGCTACAGCTATACTATTGTAGTGACTAGAAATTGTATGTGTGAAGGTGTGTAGATGAATTACAACTCAGGCTACACTGCTCCATGCTACTACTGGAGGTATTTACTATGTACTGATTGCAAAATTTGAGATTACAGGCCTTCACACTTCATCTCAACCATTTGAGATGTTAAGTAAAAGTCCCCTGGAATGTGTGTTCAAAGTGGACCCCTTTTTATTTCTCATAAACACTGTAATCTAGATTATAGGCATAACACTAAATGAAACATATAAATGAGTTGCTTAAATGCACAGTAAAAGTTTAATAACATTTTTTTCTTATCAATCCCTCTTCAGAGAGTTATTTATAATGCCACTAATCTATAGAAATCCTTATTTCCAAGAATAAGCATATTAAATATTTTATAAAGGGACACTGGAACTAGAACTTGGTTTAAAGAGAGCACAAAACTCTCTTTACATTGTATTAGCCTACTTTCTATAAATACTTTTTTAGTTATTTATAATTATTTATGCAACTCTAGTATGCTAATGAGTCCTCGATAACGGTTAGGGAGCGGATATAACTCTATCATAACATCAGGGGTATTGTTTAGGCCACCACAGAGATAGAGAAGCATACTCTGATACTAATTAGCACATTAAATGTATTACTTAGTATGTGTGAGCTTCTCATTTGCATGTTTAGTATAGCTCAGACAAGCCTAAATAGGAATAATTCATATGTATAGCCAGTTTTTCATGGTCTTTATGAATAATAAAAAAATAATAATGGTTATAGCTGAATAGATAATTTGGGTGTTTTTTTTAAACAAATATATAAAATCAACCATTTAAAACCTGAACTTCACATCAGATGAGCTATTTATTTCTAGGCAAGCATTTGATTTAGTAACCAACAGATGATTAACCAATTGCCTTTTTGCATATTTAGGGCTCAAACACATGGCTACCATAAGAACTCCAATAAGACTGCCTGACACCTATGGGAGTTCTTATGAGAGGACTTACTAAGCTATTACATGGGTCTTGCAGTCTATTCATGTTACAACTTACATTCAATTTACATTCACAAAAATAGCAGAGAGATTGAGAGATAGCAAGTGAGAGTCAGTAAACACAGAAGTCTCCATAGCAAATCCAGTCAGTTTAAAGAACATCAGTAATTATTGCATGGTGCTTAAATTTTGAGGCTTATTTATTGTTCCTACATACTTTTTACACTCAAATTCACCCATAAACTATTCACATAGAGCTTCATTCAATTCGGGGCTCGCAACTCGATCGTAGACAGCCGAATGTCTGCGATTGAGTTGTGGGCTCCCGTACCCCTCCGATTGTGATGCTACTCAATTGGCCTGGGCTGCAAGTTAGGGGCTAATAGAAATGAAGGCAGTTAACAAAGCCTGTAACTCGTGCCTAGCTCAAATGTTATAGCTCTTTAACTCTGCCAAATCTCAAGGTCGCAGCCGTTTTGAAGTGACATGTCAATCAAATAGCAAATTAATAAGTATGAAATAGGAATGGCCTGATATGTATTAACGTATTGATTCCCGAGCTTGATCTAACCCTGAAAATTACTCATTGTAATATTTATTTAATATTACAAATTTACGGGCTTGAGACTGTAGTGCAATTAATTCTAATACCTGTCATCGCTTTCCCCCTATTATAGAGTGCTCAGACTTGTAGTTAAGCCCTTCGTGAGTCCTCCTTGGTACCATTTACTTGGGGTTCGATTTTGGCCATTTGTGGGCTTGATGGAGTGGTTAGCGAGAGTGAATCAGAGTAATTGAATAGCGATTTGCGATTTTAGTGATCTGAACTCTTGCGACCGTGAAAGATCAAAGGCTTGGAGGGCATTAACTTGCGATTTTAAACACCGCTATAAATCACAGCTCGGTGCCCGTAACTCGGTTGGAGCCCGCAAACTGACGCCAATTGCATAGCAAAGAAACTTGTGGCGTCCGTTTCCGATCTCCCGAAAGCCTCAATTGAATGAGGCTCATAGTCTACATACCCCTATATTAATAATCTTAATAACACATTTTATAGGCCTTACCCAACACATACCACTTGCTACCTACTCCCTACAATACAAATACCCCCTGTTACTTATTAATTTCCATTAACCCACTGCCCATGCACCCTTAGAAGACACATAAAAAACACATAATACAAACACATATTTTTTGCAAACACATTTTCACACTTTTCATTTACTAATCATGTGAGTGGGTAGTATTACTGTGTGTTTCCTAGAGTATATCTGTGAGTGTTGCTTGTCTGAGATGGAGGGAGGAGCGGGGGGGGGGGGGGGTTGGAAAGAAAGTTCAGCCTGAGGGAGAGGAGAAAAGAGGAGGTGAGATGTGATGAGGCATTTAGTCAAGGAGGAAAGGAAAGGGGGAGAGATGTGGAGACAGGAGAGGTTTCTTGTGGGGTAGAGATGAGAAGAGTGGTAGAGGATAGGGGAAGAGATGTGATGAGAAAAAGAGGAGAGGAAAATGGCAATGGCAAGGAGAGGGGAGAGAGGAGAGGTAACAAGAGTTGTCCCTAGTGAAGGCACTCCAACAGTAGTGCCTATAGGGGGGGTCTCAGGGGAAGCAGGATGGGAGAGCAACAAGCCTTGGAGCCAACACAGGGAAGTGAGCATCCCCAGGCACAGTTAGGGGTCACAATTCCAATAAGAAATGCAAAGATCCCATTTTCTCCTACAATTAAATGATTATTCTCCTAAATGCCATTGATGCAAACGCCTCCATGGAGGAAAAAAGATAAAATCTGACAGTGGGTAAGGATAGGGCGAGAGGTGCCAGAAGATCAGCATTGGGAGTTCACATCAGAGATTGCAGACTATTTATCACTGCTATGATGACTGCTGGATCATAGTCAAGTGGAAGATAACAATGAAGTTGCCAGCAACAGCATCAGGTAATGGTCCCCCAGCAGTTGTGGAATACAGTGCTTGGGAGAAAATCCAGAGGGGCAGAAGGTCCACAGCCACTGTTGTAGAAATACATGGTTTACTGAACACAGAACTGCCCAAGAACTTGCAAGGTGAGTGCATGCGCCACCAATCATACAACACCATTATCAATACTTTGATACTAATAATATATAACAAAATGTGTGAGTAGATATGTGTAATTGACGTTGTAATTTAGTTGATTATTCTATAGTTTTTATTGTTGTACATGGCTGGTTTAACTATTGGAAAGGCTTATTTTGTGATTCAGGATGTATAGGCCTAATTGTATTTAATGTCCTTTAAAATGCTTCTTTATTCAGTTTATATTTTAGTACTGGGTTTTTAAAGACACTCATTACTTTTACATGTCTCAGTTTTCTCGTAAGAGATTTAGCTGATCTTGCATAGAGCATGGAAAATTTCACACATAGGCCCTCATTCTATTATCGGCCGTAAATCGGCCGCAAAGCTGCGATTCCTTGCGAAGCTCCCGTTACCTTGCAATTCAAATATACAGCCCCGCAAGGATCTCCCCTTACGGCCGTCCGTATATCTTGCAACCGGCCGTAAGCTCAGAAATCTTTAAAAGCAAAAATAAATTCAAGACGGCACTGTAAAGCTCTGTAAATGCTTGGGATCATAATGGGGGACATGAGGATTAATAGCAACCCCCTCTCAATCTGAGATTTCATTAACTGTTTATTTTCTGGGCCGCAGCGTGGGCGGGTCTGAGGTGCTCAAAGCCCTCTGGACTTTTTCCATGGATATTTGATATAAATTCAAATAAAATTTATTTATGGATTTGAGTGTAGGGGAATGTTGTGCTATGAATGCTAACACCTACAATCACTTTATCGTCTCATCAGAGTGCAGAATGGCTTTATTATGTGCTTATTTGTGTGCCTGCGGGACCTTTTTGCTGCAAGTAAGCTGCGGCTCGGTTTTAGCCTTGCAGAGAGGGCTCCCGGAGCAATTGAATAGCAACCAGGATTTTCTTGCGACCGAAACTCTTGCTGCCGTTTAAGATCAAAGGCTTTCCTCCGGCGCGTGCGGCCGCAAGGGATAACAAGGCGCCGGCCGCAAGCCTGCCGGAATCCCCAGCCGGAAGGGGATAGAATAGGCAAATAGCTTGCGGCGGGTCCTTGCGGCTCCACATCTCCTACGGCCGATAATAGAATAAGGGCCCTTAGTGATCACTCGTGAGAGTATACACGTAAGGTGTTCTTACAGCTGACATGGAATAGCTATTTAGCTAGCTAGGGCATATGTGAACTTTTGAAACATAAGATGCCCTATGCAAGCCATATAATAATGATTTTGTATAGTTTTCATTGTCATCCTATTGCCTCAGTAATTATGAATATGTGGGTTTGTATATAAGCATTAATATGTATGATTCTTTAATTCAAAAACCTTTATTGCAGATCCAAAATTACTTTTAAAATATGTTTGATAGCAAAAAAGAAATACGTTATAACATGGAAATTCTAAGATAAAATACTTATGTCCTATACATTGAAGCATGAAATAGAAAAAGGGAAGTGTCAGAGTTGTAGATTATGAAATCGTATTACATATATATTAATTGCATTTGTACTGTTAATCTTGGGCAATAATATTGGCTTTTGGCAGGAACAGGGTTATTTGGGAATGTAAAATCAATTTTTATATGGCATTGTTCAAGGAGTACTTACACAAAAAAACAGACTGCACTGTATTAATTAAGGCTTTGATTAAAAAGATATTACCTTAAAAATAATAGTGCATTTAAAATATTTACTAGTGTTTCTATTTTTAATATTGTGACTGATTATAAATAGCACCACATATTAATGAGTTATAATAGAACATTCAAAATGAAAAAGAATGATGTAGGATCACAAGAAATATTAATAATGTTCCAGGAAAAGTGAATGTTAAGTCCTGTATCTTTTGTGATGAATAATGTAATTAACTAAATTTCAACTACAATGGACACACAGATACATATATTCCTTCTCTGACCTTGTGTACACGCCCACACAATAATATTCATTGTAGTCATGCATCTGACAACAACCTGAGTAAACCTTGTTGAGTCCTGTATCTTTGGTGCTGAGGATGTACCGGTAATTATCCTCCTTTCAAATACAAGATAATGGACACACAGAAACATGCATGTTTTCTCTTATGTACTCTCTGACCCTGCATATGCATCCACACAATAATATTTATTGTAGTCATACTTCTGACTACAACCCGAGTAAGCCTGAATAGATATCTAATTATTTTATTTACGATGCCTGTCATCTGGCCCACAAGGACATGGTTGTTTCTGCACTCTTTTTTTATTAATTCTAATGGAAATGTAACACCTAAACCCGTATTGCTTCTGAATTGATAGAGTTTTACCTTCCTGTTCACTGTGTACTCCAATACTTAGCATTGTGTGTGTATGTGTGTGTGTGCAATCGCCAAGATTGAGCAACGTGCTGCAAAACATTTTAATTCTGATGGACAAAGCATTTCTAACAAGACAATATTTGCAGTTGGACAAGCCTTTTATGGTACAAAGCTAGAAATAAAGTGAATGTTTGCATTTACAGAAGTCATACTTTGAAAGCATTTTTTATTCAATCTTATATATATATATTTTACTGGTTTTATGCAAATAAAAGGTCTGGCTCTCACAGGGTACTACCTTAATACTGGAGTTAGCTCCCTCACTAACCAGGCCTGCATCCAGGGGGGGGGGGGGACAAACAAAACCAACAGTCCAAACAATTAAAGTCACTGGCCTGTATTCTTCATTAGTGCAGACTCTCACTTTTCCTGTGTGGCTTGCCAATCAGCTCCACACTGGAGTCTCTCTGTGTCTTTTCAGTTGTATGCCAAAACATTTTTCTTTCTCTGGGTGCCTCCACTTGTTTTCAACTCCACCCATACTCGTCTGTATGTCTTCTGTCTGCAGTTCTTCCACCTGCAGTTCGCTGTCTGCAGTACCACTGTATGCAGTTCCACTGTCTATATTAGTCTCTCTCTCTCTCTCTATCTCTCTTGTTGCTTACTACTCAGATTGCAGCCCTGCAGTCCCACCTATCTCTCTGAACTAATCTTTTAAAATCTGTGATCAGGTGCTTCCAAACCTCTGTGGCCCACGCAGACCACTGGGGGCACTCTGTCACACATCCCCCTGCTCAGATAAACAACATAGGGGTTATGCGGCTTGAGCCCAGATGCCATAAGTCAACATAGCAGACAACATAGCTTTGCAACCACGCTATGTTGTCTGCCATCTCTGTGAATTCTTCCCTTCACCTTTGCACTGGTTAAAATATCATGTAGCTTATATATTTACCAAAATACTCCTGTCCAGCAGGGTATTCTTAAACATTCTATCCATAAAAGTGCAAAATTGAAAAAAAAACACACATTTAAATGGTCTTCATAAGAAGAAGTAAATTAAACATGACTCAGCATAAAACTTCCTGCGCACAATCACTTAGAAACTGCACCTCAGAATGACAAAAACCTAGGTAACCATAGGAAACTCTTGAATATAATGACTAAGATTAGAGGCTAAAAAATAGATTGATGTATATTCCTATTATTTAAACAATCTGATACAATAATTCAGATCAGGTGGTCATGGTGCTTAATGTAACTAAATTATAAGCTTGATAATTAACAGAAATAAATAAGATAATGGCACAACAATGAACTGGGCCCTGATTGTAATATTCAGAGGCATCAGCAAAAGAATGGGGTATATATAAGTAAATGAGATCACATATACAAAAAATACTAAAAAGTAATACCATAAAAAGTTATACTGAGACTAGAATGTTCCTAATAGAAATGGGAAAACAATCAAAGATCAGAGAAGTGAGTTCATAAACTTATCCAAAATATTTTTAGGTGAAAATAATATAAATAAAATAAATTAATATGAATAAAACATAAAAGAAAATATTTCAATGGGAGACTAACTAGATATGAACATGCACGATGTTGTTTTTATCTATCAGTGAAGGAAGGGTAAGGAACATTTGCTAGATAACTTGATGTTGTTGAACTTCTCCCCTGACATAGCGAAAAGCAGATACTGTGCATCAATAAATGCAAGTCCTGTTCTCCACAACGAATAATTGTTACCCCTGTGAGCCCTGTAAAATTAAATTTGTATCTAAATTATAGTATTCAATTTTTATTCAGGTTACTTTAGAGTTTTGGTTGCTTGAGTTCTAGTTAACTGAGAGTCTACTGTATATGATTCTACATGTATGAAAAATAAGGGCCTGAAAGGCTGTAGCTTATACCTCATTTCATTCCCCATTTAATTGTTCCTGAAATATTTAATATAATAAACAATCAAACAAACTGTATGATTTATACCTGAAATCGCATGTGCCTTGCCAAGAGAAGAACTATATGAAACCAGGATTCGTTTAATGTCCTTAATTCTGCAATAAATACCAACAAGGATCATATGGTAGCCATACACATAGAGGGTGTACTGAACTATTTTCAGATTTTCAGTTCCCGGCAGGAATATAATTAAAGCAATTGAAAGAGAATCAACAATTATCCATATCTAAGAAGCGAGCTTGCCAATAGGTTTATCTTTAGAATATAAACATAAAAGCATTGTGCAAAAGCTATAGAATAAAACTCCATCTGTCTTTATGGCTCTGCTGCAGACTTAAAATGCTTCATTTTCTAGAATGATTAGTACTGCTATATGCACTATGTATACATAACGATACAAAACAAGGCTTAGTGTGAAGCATTGAGTTCTACTATATACTTTAAAATTGAGGTTGCATAACAATTTTACAGCTACAAGGAGTAATATTCTCCCATGCTGTTTAGAAACAAGTACATAGAAGGCATAAAATATCCAATAAACATACATCAAGATCTGAGAATGAACAGTAAAATTACAAGATTGACTTTGGGTTAAAAAATAGGGAAATCTGAACATTTTCTTTATTTCCGCAGAAATGAGAACTTCATATACTACTACAAAGCAAATGCACTTGCTACTTTCCATGCCTCAAAGGCAAAGGTAAAATGGAATAATATAAGAATACTGAAACAAGAAATACAGATTTTTATTGGTCATATACAGTGTGTTTTGCAATCTTAGGCTAGCAAAAATTGAGCATATACAAAAATATGTGTGGGGATTGTTGGATTTATGATTGAAAAACTAAATATATGTCTAAATTTATTACTATACAGTTTAAAGTGACACTGCCATCCGAGTAGCATCAAAAGCTTTTTTCAGTTTCTCTCTACAGTAAATCATATCTGGGATATTTATAAATGAATTTGTGGTTCCTTATGCTAATCTGCGGCTCCTGTATACTAATGTGCGACTCAGTATGGTAATGTGCGACTCAGTATGCTAATGTGTGGCTCAGAGCAGTTGATAAGGGTGGTAGAGGGGTGTAACTGCCAGATTGCATTGTAGGTTTTATTTTGGCCACTACAGAGACAAACAAGCAGACTGTAATTCTAATTTGCACAGCAAAGCAACAAATTAATATGCATGACCTATTCATTTGCATTTAAATGCAACAACAAAAACATGGAATTTTCCCAAGGTTGATTAACTTTAGAAAACAATTAATGACAACATATAGCCATATAGGGTCACTTAAATGGTCCATGTAATGTCCTAACAACAGGAGCTAGATGTCTAGATGTTCTATTTAGGGATTGATCAATTATAAAATGTATACTCAATGATAAAAAAAAAAAAAAAATAGTAAATAAACATACTTTTAAAGATCAGATGCAGTTGCTGTTTGTCTCTATAAAGTCAAATGGGGGAGCAGCTTTGTTTGCAGGCTATGATTAGTTTTCTGGCACTAAGTTATATCAACACAATATTCTCTTTTCGCTAGAGACTTGCCCCGAACCTAATTGATTGACATGTAACTTCCATGTTTTACTGCAGTAATGATGGTCGTCTTATTTTCTATGGGCTGTTTCAACATGGGAGGTTATGGTCTTGCTTTAATTGATCGCATTGCCGCCCTGAACTGCTATGAACCAGTGCATGGTTTATGGAGTCGGCTTTCGCCCCCTCGCTGACAGACATACAGCCTCTATCCCGCGAGATGCTGACTTGCAATTGAATCGGGCTCATGGTTTCCCTATGGGAGCAGCCGATAAGATTCTTCTTAAAGACCTTTTAGATGTGTCTCTCAACCAAATCCCCCTTCCTCCTTGATGACCTTAACAGGGTGGAGAGAGTCAGCTCAACTGGTAGTGAATAATCTTTGAAAGTGAAATGAATATGCAGTATTCAATATGTATTTTATCAATGCTTAGTGCATTGTTAAGGCATTACAGTGGTTCTTTGAAGGGTAATTTTCACCTGAAATTATGCTTCTTATATTAAAGATTATGAAACGTGTCTAGTTTGCCAGTTACTCCTGAATATTGATGGCAGAAGCTCCCATTTTAAGCTCAATTTTAGTCACTTACACTGAGATCTTTGAGATGACTTGGTCAAATGTTCAAGAGCCAGCTGAAAAGACACAAGACTGAAGGTGGCTTTTAAGCCCTGACAGTACATTTTTGTGTCTCCAGTAGCTGATATTACCTAACATAAAGAAGACTTGTAGCAATAAAATGTGAATGATGTAACTTACATATATTTGAACTTCTATAAGTATAAAGGAAACGTGTTTGGTGAAAGTTCCCATTTAACTTACAGACACCCCAATCCCTGGATACAGATTGACAATACTCTTACCCGGTGTCAGATTTCTTGAGATCATATGGCTCCTAGGTATAGCAAAACTAAATGCTGCATTTGGGATTTGTAACCCTTTTAATGTTTGATTGTAGACAGGCATAAAAATACATATGAGAAGTGAAGACTCAAGGGAATGAAAGAATGGAAATTTATGTAGATGGCATCTGAGGATCCATAGCCTGGACTCTATTAACACAAGGAAACAAGCCATTTTGAGTACATCTACATGTGCCAATGGTAGTAGATACATTGCCACACATAATTATTTACATGCAGCCTTATTAAATTGCGATTCGGCCAATTGAATAGGGCTCTATATAAGCACAGAGCATATTTTTTACAGAAGTTTTTAGTTAGTGAAGACCTTGCTTTTGGATAGAAGATCACTAACTAAAAACTTCTGTAAAATAAATATGCTGTGTGCTTATATAGAGCCCTATTCAATTGGCTGAATCGCAATTTAATAAGGCTGATGGTTCCAATGCAGTTAGGAGTATTGGGTAATGATATGGAAATAAGGCTCATCATATATCACTATTGCTGACTACAAAAACACAAAGAGAAAAAGTTTGTACAACAGTAATATTTGTCCTGGTTTTGCATCATTTTCTCCATTGTTGCATTCAAAGCAAAACGATCCCTGAGTTTTGAACATCTCCCTTTATATAAGTGGTGCATTTTAATGAGGTATAAATCTGCAGCAAGTGCATTAGACGTTGTGTAAGTGCTTTAAACTTAAAGTGTTATTTGTGATAATTGAATTGCTGGTAATACAACTTTATAAAAGCTACTCTGTATGTGTAATGGCGCACCTGTTTTCCTCTAACTGTTGTACTGGGGGTACTTTACCTGGCTTTCCAGTTACTTATATACAGCCTCGGAAAGAGATGATGTAATTTATTTGGAACATTTGATTCTTCTGTGAATAAAAGTATAAAACCATTAAAGCAATCATTTCCATTAAATACAGCTATGTTCTGAAGACTGGAACAGTTGTGTATTTCCAGTAACAAAGATACAAAAATATATTTTAATACACAGTTATTCCTTATTTTATTTAACAAAATTCAGTTTAAAATGGTTTCTTGGCTTGTGCATAACTGATCCTGGGCTTTGCTTAAAGATTTGTAATACGGCAGGCATATGCTTAAAGGAAGCCATGTTTAAAATGGTACTGGATTACAAGAGCTAAGCCTTTGTGGGCACATTTGCATATGCCTGCCCAGGTTCCCAAAATGCAGTGCAATAGCTGTATTTCTCAGGATTCTGAACAGGTAATACATTTTTTAACTTGTTTTAGACATTCATATCTGAACACAAATGTACTATTAATTAAAAAAGACAAATATTCAAAAATGCAACCCTCTTTTTAAACTCAACAGTAATAATCAAATTATGTAAAGTGAGTAAACAGTTTCTAGCAGTCAATGAAGTTTTCAGAAGTTGATTCTGATGAGTAAAGCGTATTTTCAGCAAGATTTTAACTCAAACTGATATTTGCTGAGGTATGATGTAGTAATTGCTTGTTATCCTTCCTGTTCAGTGCATAAAGGCACAGCAGAATTTGCATGTGGTAGTGTAAATGCTTTCTGCTGTGAAAGTGCATGGATGTGAGGAAGGTGTCAAATACCAAAAGCTAAACTTTTTACCAATGAGAATACATGTCCCATTTTTGAATATCCCTACTGCCGGATAAAAAAATATATATCTACTTCAAGACAAAGAAGAAGGAATACAATATAGAAGCCATCACATATAATAGTTGTCGTAATTGCGAGTTTGTCGGTGACGCTATGTTTAATACTATGTTAAATGCTTCGGGTTTGCAAATGTTACGGGTTTGACGGGGCTGCAATGAGCGCCAAAGGCGTTTTTGGGAAGTCTCAGAACGGCTAAGCGAGGAAATAAATGGCGGCCGTAATTGTTTTTCAAGCCCGTAAATCTTAAGCCCGCAAATGGTTTCACACTCATAAATGCAAACAGGAGCACAGAGGAGGGAGAGGAAGGAGAAATTTAAACAGAACAGAAAAGAGAAAAAGGTCTCCCATTCTATCCAGCATGCCCTATTGCATTACCCTTATTAATTATAAATAAAACATAAAAAAAGTATCTGAAACAAGTAAGGAAATTTTATTAGCAAGTATAACAAATTCATTAAAAAAACGACTATTAAAACATAAAAAGTTGCCCTTGTATCAAATAACACCCTCATGTATTTCTTAGAATAATAGGATAAAAATTATTGAGTCTGTGTGTCCAATGTCACAGATGGTTATCTCCAAACCACTCAGGAAATAAAGTGCATAAAAATCAGTGTTGTATCCTAAATATAAATAAAGACCCTAATATGAGTGGCATAGATGGAGCCCGCCACTTACTCCCTAAATGTGCTCAAAAGAGAAGGCTAATCTAACCCTTCTCCAAAACTAACCCTACTATAAAAAGAAAAAAACTATTAGGATGTGGCAGAGTGGGGATTGCCACTTATCCCCCTATCTGCCTTTGAAAGCTAAACTATTCTGTGCTATACAATAATAATATCCTAAGTGGGATGTGTACACCACCCTGTACACACACACAAAAGTCCATACAAAAGAACTATAATGTTATGGCTTATGTCCCAGAAAGTATCTTTGTCCACACAGTATATAATGTATTACAAGTTAATCAATTGCCATTAGCACTGGCATATGATGAGTCTGGTATAGTTAGCTTTATTTATATCACATTGGAGGATGTTAAAAGTAAAGTGAGTCCAGTCCGTACATCAGTCCAGTAACATTACTATTCTGGCGTGCAAATTGTCTCCATGTCCTATGTGCATAGTGCAGATCCAATCCCACATGAAGCACTTCCGGGTTGACGCAATGACGTCAATTCCAGGGCATCAAGGGCAATACAGTCGACAAATGCATTTCGCCATTGGCCTCTACCAGGGCCTGAAGATGCCAAAAGATGCCAATTAATTAAAAAATTAACTTACAACCTCACACACAGCACAGGGGGAGAGGCAGGGAGCCTGTAAGTGAGGTTGCAAGCTAATTTGCTATTTAATTGGCGTTTTTGGGAGGTAACAGCAAAGTGAGGGAAAAAAATGTCAGCAGTAATTTTTTTCCAAGCCTGTAAATACGAAGCCCGCAAATGGTTTCACACACATAAATGCAAACAGGATCACAGATGAGGGAGAGGGGGGAGAAAGACACAAGGTAGAGAGAGGGGAGAGGGTGGAAAGAGACACAGGGGAGGGAGTGGGGGGAAGAGACACAGGAGGAGAAAGGGGGAGAGATACAAGGGAGGGAGACAAGGAAAAATACGGGGAAGGGAGAGGGAGCAAAGAGACATGGGAGGGAGAGATGGGAAAACAGACATAGGGGAGGGAGAGAGGGGAAAGAGACACAGGGGTGAGAGAGTGAAGAGAGGCTCGCAATGAGCACTGAAGGCGCTAATTGTGGGGCACGAAAGTTGCGGGTTGGCCGTGTCCTGCAATAAGTGGCAAAGCCGAAGGCTCTCATTGCAAGGCCCGTAAAGTAGAGGGCGGAGAGCCTCGCATTGTGTGGCAAACAGCATTGCCAGGCTTCAAATTTTATTGCCGCCATTTTTGAGGGGCAAGTCGCTAGTCAGAAAGATTTTGCCTAAAATGTTTATGCTAATGATTTACACAGCTTTTTTACACAATTTACAAACATGATATTTTTGACAAAATACAAAAAGTATTTTACCTGAGGGAAAACCTTAATTGCCAATAGTATTGCAAACAGAATCAACTTAGGGTATAGATAATAACCATAAAGCAATTGATCACTAGACCACATATAGAAACCAGAGCTATTTTGGGGGTATATGGGCTGGTTGTAAGAATTTTCTCTCCCCTTTGTGCCCTTTAGAGTATGCATGCCCTATGCATGAGTCTCAAATATTGCAAGAGGGGAGACCACTATGCCAAATAATAAAGTCAACACACAATTAGGGTAAAATGACCATCATAAAATATTGCAATCACCTGACCACGACTAAACTCCAGGGATAATAATTAAGTGAAGGGAAGATATTCTGCTTTTAAATAGGTTTTTATACTTCCAAATGCACAAAAATGTGCATCTTACAAATAGTATCATGCATTTAAATAACAAACAAGGTCATCCAGGGTGTTTGTGTAGTTTGGTAGGGATCCTTGATAAGCATTAATCTTGGACCACTTACAGAGCACAGTGGAAACAAGACCCCTTATTTCAAAGGACAAACAATGGTCATCGTGTGTCTGGTTGTGCCAATCCCTAAGGTTTACATGGCAAAGATACTGGAGTGAATTGACAGTTCTTTCTCCAGTGGTCTGAGATTTGTATGACCTCTCTTCTATGACCTGCCCATCTTGGGTACCCTACATGGTATAGCTCACAGCTTCATTGAGGTGCACAAGTCCCTTCACAACAACAAGGTAGCAGTCCAGTAGGGGTTTTCGAATGTAACCATGCTCAAATATTTGCTGTGATTATGGTTCTATGTGATTCATGTATTAGACTTTCTTAGTACTTATAGTAAAATATATCAATACGAGCAAAATAATATACCTGTCACAAGGCTGTGCTTTACACCCATTACTACATGTGATGCTTAGTTTGAACATTACCTAAATAACGCTTTAATGAGATAGGGAGGATTAAATGGAAAGTACAAGAGAGAAACATATTTCAATAAAAGAGAAATTGTGGAACAAGAGGTTAAAACCTAAATAATTATGTTAAAAAATATTATTTTAAGAAACGAATAATGGTTACATAGAATAGCACCCTGTAAGAAACAGAAATGTATTACTGAATATTATTTTGAAAGGTTGTTCATCAAGAATTTACAATCTTTTGTGTATCTCATCAAATCATCTTTAACTCTCAATGAGTCCTCCCCTAAACAATTATTTAAAAAAAATAAATAAATAACATCTTGGTTCTTTACCTCGTCTCTTTTTTTGTGTAAGGATTTCATGCGTGATCATCTTATCTCCCCAATACACCATAAACGGAAATGTGAAGAATCTACCTAATGGAACTAGATAACATAACAAACTACATTTAGTCTTGCATTACTGGAGCCTAGATATGTTCAGTCTCTGTCTTTGAGAATGCATGTACTGTGCTTAGGTAACATTTACTTTGCTTCTTAAATTTGAACCTGGGATCTCAATACTATCATCTGCTTCTACTATCAGAAACATGACTGCAACCATTAAAGCTGACAGTCTGTGACTAAGATGTAATCTAGTGCATGAGCACCTTTTATTAAAATACTGCATGTTCCATTCAGATGTTGATTCAATTTCAGGCTGATATCTAAATCATAATTATTAGGAACATTTTGAGTGTCTTTGCGGCATGAGATGAGCATCCCTGAAAGTATGCATCTGTATTTTTCTCCTTACTATTTCCTGCCTCTCAAACTCCTTCAGAGGCCATTTATCACAAGCACCTTCTTTAAAGCTTCTATATTTAGCCCTCCTTTAGTCTCTGTGTAATGGTTCTTATGTTGTGCATTATCCAGACAAAAGACCTGTTTAATGAATGTATGTTAGTTCTTAGAATGGAAAGACGTAAAATCTGCCATATAGAGAGTTAAGATGAATTTGGAAATTAACACCAGTCTACACAATCACCATAATTTTCAATTCACAAATTGCAGTCACGGCTAATGGACTTGTAGCCACTTGTAATGTACCAGAATATGATTCAGAGAAGGGTTTGTGTTCATTGGCAGATCAACATATTTAAATGCTTACCTAAGTTTATATTTCCTATAGTTGGAAGCAAAAAGAAGCGTATGGGTTGCCTCCACATGAATTGGATTAGTTGTAATCTCCTGTCTGCTGGGCATCGATCCCATCAAGGGCAGGTGGATAAGCAAATAGATATGAGCATTTAGCCAAGTTACTAAAATAGTTGGCTGTTCCATAATATTCATATTAATAAGAAATACATGCTGATAGTCTACTAGAGACTCCATCTTATTTATGTGTTAGAACTATAATAGTTTCCTGCATTGTAAATGAAAGCGCTGAGTGATCTCTTAGCATAAGTTATCCCACTCTTTGATAGGAGGACCTACACAGTTGATAAATGGTGCTAAAATAGTATTTTCAAACTATGTTTTCAATCTAATTTTTAAATAAACAATGAAGTTGCTTATCATGAACTATACTATTAAAATATGTGTTTACTGGACACTTTTTTGTGTCTTTTTAAGTCTTTAACAAAAAAAGAGTGAAGAACTTTAACTGAAAAGTAATGAAATAGCACTAAAAGAATAAATAAATACAGTGACTAATATTGAAAGTGTAGTATGTCATATACTGTGCTGTGTACTGTTTAAATGGTGGTGACGAATAAGTGGTAACATTGGCTCACTAATTCTTGTATATGCATATAAACTAAATTGACTCATATTTGCACATCAACCGTAATATTTTTTTCAAGAATTGATATATGCAGGAGAACATTCTTCATCACAATGCTTAAGCTTAAGAGTCACATTATTTTTTATTCAGTCTTGAACATAAGTGTCTAAAAGGCCAAATATTCTAATATATAATATAGGAGACTGGAAGATGTAGTCCATGAGTAGTGTATTCCCTAACAATTGTTGATAATGTGACAAAAGATTACCTAAATTCTAAGATTGCGTAGGAAATATTTTTTCATAATCAATATTTTTTTCCGAACTAACTCAGAATCAACAATCCTATCACAATTTTTCATTAACTCTTCACCCTGATTTCACTCCGGCTATCACACTGACAAATAAGTCATAGGGAAGCTCATTTTACTGTATAATGTCTATTATGTTTACAGCGCAATTAGAGTTGCTATGAAGCCCAAAGACTTTTTGTTCATGAAATATAATATCTGAATGTGATAGGCAACTTTATTGACTTGAATATAAAAGTGATAAGACTTTTTTTTATACAAAGCAATTATAATAAATTTAACCCATTCATAAATTCAGCTTAAAATAATATATATGTTTGCAAAACCCAGTTAAAGCTTTGCCTATTTCTTATAACCAGATTTATGAAATTATATGATTTCAACTGAGAATAACTACAAAAGAGATAACAAACAGAGCAAAGAAGTTAGCAATTTTAAATTGTGAATTTGTGGAAGAGAGATAAGATTTTATTTTGCTCAGACACAATTCAATGTTACCATAGGCTTGTTCCCTGCTGCAATCTCATCAGGGCAGCAGATGGCAAAGTGCTAACAGCACAGAGAGATATCATGGCACATTGGAAAGTATATTTCAAGAAGCAATATAAGACCTCAAGGGACAATGTAGACACTACCAAATGTGAAACCATCATCTGCAGAGTCATAAAATAACCTTCACCTTTGCTGAGAGTGATAAAAAGCACAGTAAACAAGCTGAGACTGGAGCACATGGCGCAGCCTTCTTGTGCAGCTGAACTTATAAAGCAAGCTGGCAACTGTACACTCAATGTCCTTTATAAAATCTCTTAGGTCAACAAACAGACAAAAAACAAGGGGAAATTGAAAGATCAGAACAACATCATTTGAATTTCTCTAGTTCCTGAGATTCAATTTATTGTAGCTCCGAGTTGCTAGTAAATTTAAACAACAAATGTCAGCAGCTGTATATAGTTTCCTGTGGTGTTTTTTTTCATAAAGTTACATTGTAAGCTTTTGGTTTGGGATTAAAGAGCTCATGGAAGAACAAACTCATACAGAGCTTTTTTATAAAGCAATGATAAGTTGCCTGTGGGTTGCTTTGATTAGTGAATAACCCAGAAATAACTTGTTGTCACGGATCTTCCTGATCAGTAGCCCTATTGAATTCAAGCAATGTTTAAGCTTGCATTGTAGAAAGTAAGGCCTACAGCTATTAAATTAGCCCCGCAATGTAGGCCGATCTGTGGGTTAGCTGCGAAACAAGCCTACTGGTTGAGAAACGTTGAACATCGAGGTCGCAAATCCTTTGATCTGTCAAGGCAGTACCCACTACAGTTCCAATCATCCAATTGCAATGAAGTATTTCGCGAGCAAGCCTGTAACATGCAAATGTAGCCCAAATCCCTACAAGTGCTGGGGAGGACTCGCTAGGGGGGTAAAGTCCAATACGTAGCACTTGTACTGTGAATAAAAACACACTACTGTACAATTATTAAAAGTGAAAGTGATGTTAGGTCTTAGAATGAATAGCACAACATTCTCAAGCCACCAAATCGGCCCAATAAAATACTTAATTTCATGTATATTTTATGTGTTAGATCGATCCCGGCAATCAATGTGTTAATACACTTAATGTAACCCGCATGTAATAGAATATAATATTTGCGGCTTTATTAAAGGTATATTTAAGTGAGCTGGATTAATATATTTCTGCACTCTATAGGCAAAAAGCAGCCTACTGTATATGTATACAGCACATCTCATAAAACATTTTATTTTTATTAATATCTAAAAATCCCTCTAATGATTGGGTTGACACTCCCAGGCGGTGTCTACACAAGTTCCTGATCCCCACCCAATCAGCATGCAGCATTCGGGAAGCAATATTAACCCACTATTTACCTGCTCTTGCTTGCTCAGCCAAAGGTAGAGCAGTGTTGTCAGCCTCCCAGTCACTGCTGGGATATGACTCATCCCTGCTTCCTGTCTATGCTGTGTGCTGTTGACATTGCAACTAACATTGTGCTATGTCTCAAATCTTTCATCTAACGGGATTGGCCAAAACAAATTATGGAGGCGGTGTTAACCTTAATTTGAAACTGTCAGAAATTACAATAGATTTTGCTAACTTCAAGGTAAGTGTTTAAATGTTTATTCTGGTATTTTTTCATGCAAACATTTTTTTTAATATACTATTAATTCTCCTCTATCAGATGCATTCATAAACCAGAAAACTTACATATCACTTTAATATTGCATCATGGATGGAACGCAATGATGATGATCTCTGTTTCCACTAGCTCCATCTAAACCCGTAACTATGGGTTTGCTTAATTGATCACCAGCAAAAACACAAGTCCGACGACCAACAACTGGTTTACGGGTTTGGGTCTCAAACTCGTAACTCGCAGCCCATTCTAATTTAATAGCACAGTAACACTGGGAATTTCAAGCCCGCAGCCACTGAGAGCTTCACGTTGCACTTACAGGGCTGGAATTTAATAGGGTCCCAGGTCAGCAAAAGACCTATACCTCAGATGCCTGAGACCAGACACTTGAGTTCCTGTCTTAACCTGTTTGCTCCTGTCCTTGAGTTCCAGTCCAGAACATATTTGATCCAGTAAGGTTTGATTTTGAACTGTCCTATTTGCTTTACTGACCATTACGGATATTGACATGTTCTGCCGCAGATCCAATGGTCTCCAATTGCTCCCAACACTCCTACCACAATTGAGTGGGTTTGTCTTCGGGCTGTTGCTAACCACTAACTATAAAGTACAAACTACAACCTCACACTTTTATTTCTAAACATAATTATAGCTTACTGTGCACACAGGGACATCTGTCAATAAAATGCAATCTTGTACTCATTTTATGCAAATAGTCATATGCTCCAATTAGTGAGTCCTAGACTGAAACAGGAAAAATAAAATGGTCAAAGTCTCATTTGTACCTAAAAAAAAAAAAAAAACATCCTTCCAAGTAGAGATACATATGCATCCAGTGCTTTAGTCTCAATGGTCAAAGAATAATAAAAGACAAGAAGAAGGGAGGATAACAAAAAGTCCCAATATGTTTCAGTAAAGCATATTGTTCACCCTTAAACATATATTCACAGCATACCAACTTGTAAGAAGTCAGCATGAAGCCCCTCTGTATGAAGTGATGGCCAGGTGAGATGCATTTAAAATGCTTCATTTATAAGACGTCTTCATTTCTGAGAATTGTAGATGTAGAATATATATTAAATGCACAGGAGTGAACAAAGACATTGATTAATGTTTTGAATCTTTGTCGATAGGCCTGGAATTTAACCTACGTTTTGTATTAACACCTAGATTATAGTTAATCCGAGTTGTATGCAGATAAAGAAGTGTACAATGAACCTCAAGGAGAATTTGCTGTTATAATCGATGATAGAAAAGCTCAAATTATTGGGTGATGAAAGAGACCTATATGCCAATTTAGTACATGAGCCACTAAGCTAACATTTTATGTGATGATGCCAGTGCTTTGTGTTGATTCAAAATTAAACTGTGACCTTAAAATCCATGTCTACTTTAGCAGTATTTTCAGAAAGGTCACTGGGGGGAATTTCCTGTTGCTTATAATGCTTATTGTAAAAACTGGCTGATTTTTAAGAATGTTATACTGAGGAACATGACTGCACCAATGATAAATCAGAGGTTCAATTGGGATGTGGGTAGGAGATACTTCTTAGAGGTAATGAGGTTGATAGTGTTGGCAGCATAAAGCATAGATTGGAGAAATATTGTGTGTAGAGAGCAGGAGCTATTACTGCTATAGACCTGAACATGTATGAATTGAGAAAATACCATATAATCAACATGCTAGTGCCCAGTAATATTTGTTTATATTTAATACATTTATTTTATGGTAAAATACATTGTGCTAATTTTAACATTTGGTTTGATTGGTAATTTGCTAGACAAATAAAGTATACCCTGTTTAGCAAATTATTATTAATATACAAGTGAAGTCAATGCCCTCTTACCCCCTTACAAACATTTAGAAACTGCTGTCTCCAGTATAATAATGGTTATGATATTTATATAAGAGTATAAAAAAAACTTGTTTTTCCAATGATCAATACAAATGTATAGAACCTTATTCTCTTACCTATGAAAGTCATACCACAGATTTATATCTACAAACATTGACACACATTTGAATTTGGATTTTTGGAACTGAAATGTTTCAAGGGTAATGGAATAAGGTCCATAAGCTTTCAGAGAAAAGTCAACTGTATGTGTTTTAATCGTTTCCAAATAAGGGACCTGAAAATTTAATTTGCATCAGTAATTGCTGAGTAAATTGTGCCAGACTTGAGCAGACAGTGTGTTCATCAGACAGCATGCTAGTGTTTAATCAGCTCAGCAGGTGAACAATTGGATTTGAAAAGCAAAATTAAATGGGCTGACCTGATCAGAGTAATTTATTTTTTAGCCCTATACTTTCCTTTTAGCAGATCATCCTTGTAAACCGAAATGAATCATCCGTAATGTTTGGCAGTAAATCAATTAATCTATGCCAAACAGTAAAAATGACAAATATTAGAAAGACAATTATAATACACATTTACCTCCAGTCTGCCAATTTAGGTAATAATCTTTTGGTGTGTGGTTTTATTATCTTCAAAATTATACACTAATGCTTGTCTATAAATATGCAATATGTCCTAACATGGCTACATTATCATACCATGCTGTTTAAGTTCTCATTAGGAAGCTGATGACATGAAAGTCAAAAAACACATACGGCATGGAAAGTCATTCAAGCTGGGTAGTAAATAGAAATGCATGCACAGTTCCTATTTTTTGGAATAAAAAATACATGTTGTACAAGAAAACATAACAAACAATTCTCTACAAACTGTTATAAATAATTTCTTAAAAGTTGTTAAATATTTGTAAATGCGGATGAAAATATGATTCACTCAAATAATTCTAAAACTGTAAATAGTTATTAAAGTTCTAGTTTACATGTTGCAGGAAATATATGTTTTCACCGTTTTTATACAAAAAGCCAACAAAATGTTCAGGATATCTGTCAAAGACTTGCACATCACACCTTCTGTTTGTTGTCAATCATAACCATGTTAGTCATTCTGTGCACTAGATAGACTTCAGGCTATTTCATACCCATGTAAATATAGCATAAAAAATGCCAACCCTGTGAAATTACATTTTATTAAGAAAATTAACACATAAAATAATAATAAAAGAATTAGATACACTCATAAATCTCAAGGAATATGTAGTAGTATTCTGAGTAACTGCATAGACTGAAGACCAAATGATTTCGGCCAGATACAGTACCATAGTGCCGGACTACAAACATGGATGACCTAGTTTTTGGGTTTTCCCACTCCAGAACTACTACAAACTTTACCAGAGACTGTTATGTTCAATGGATGCTTGATGACTATAATATAGTAATAATACAGCATATAACAGTTATGCATTTGTTTTGGTTTGAATAATGTTTGAATCTTTTAAGAGGAGTATGAATTATACTATATTTCAGAAGAACAGAAGGTAACAAACCATAAGTACACTATAGAGGAGCAATGTATTTTCTGCAACTGGATTCAGATTCAGCACATCTGAAATTTAAGTCTCCTTCAATATTAGCTTACAACACCTTTTTGCTAATTATTTTTGGACTTTTAACCAAGATCTCTGAATTGTGGAATATTTATTTTTTAGGATATTTTTATAAAAATGTAACTTTATTTTCATTTTCTGATTTGATCATTTTAGTGAGCATTAATTTATTGGAATCCATTCTCTTTGGAAAGAAATTGTAAATGTATTGTAAAATTAGGATTTTTTCCCACTTCTGGATCGCTATTTTGTTGTGGTGAAGCGGCTTGTCTACCTCAATGATGCTGTGAACTATACCATTTTGGGCCACCCAAGATGTGCAGGTCATAGCAGAGAGGTCAGAAAAACTTCGGGCTACTGGAGAAGGAGCTGGCAACCCACTCCAGTATCTTTGCCATGAAAACCTTATGGATGAGCACAAGATGTGCTTATCGTGCTGTGTCAAAGGGAGCTGTACACAACTGAACTACTAAACACAGACACACACATTTGTGTCATACTCATGTGTGAACAATATTTACAGTGCTAATTGTCCTATGCTACTATATAGCTCGCAACAAAAATTTACATTCGATTTTTTTATTTTTTGCTAAAAGGAAAGTATAGGGCTAAAACAAATTATTCAACTGATCATGTTATCCCATTTAGTTTTGCTTTTCAAATCCAACTGTTTGGTTACACTTAATATACAGTTTCAGATGTTACATTGTCATCTAGCATAGTGCCAAATAAGATGTCTGCAAATGTATTGAAGGAAACTTGACAGTTGGAGATTTGAAGATTATTTCAGTAAAGTAGAAAATAGTTTACTGAGCAATTGCATCCTTACACTATTTTTTTACCACCTGAAGATTTGATAGATGATACAGCAACACCATCCATCATTTTTGCATAAGTCTAATTGGCTTCTTGAAATTCCTTTGACCTCCATCCTTCTAGAAAATACCTGTATTGGACGTCTTCAATTTGAACTTATTATAAATGCTTGTTGTTTTATATACATTTTCTAACTATATTAATGAAAGCATTTTTAACATCTTCTAAGGAGTTACAATTTCCACATCACTTACTTCTAAAGGAACAGATTACCACCAGCTGAAAGCTCTCTATTTCCTCCTGTTCTGCTTCATGAGGGGTGCCATTTTGCACATCTGTAATCTAAAGTTAAATAAGACCAGAGGGACTTCATAACGTCAATGTTTCCTTTAGATGTGTCTATACACTGATAGTTTGAAGCCCCTCTTTGTTGGGTAAGAATTGATGTAACAGATGTGCAAGATTGCACCTCTCATGAGGGAAAACAAAAAACAAAGGGGATACTCAGAAAATAAGAATCTGTTTGTCGGGGGGCTTGTTAGAAGTAGGTGAAGTATACATTTTGTATTGAAATTACACTGAGAAGGATAAAAATTGGTAATCTATTTAAACTTATATAAACCAAAAGTTGCTTAAATATTCCCTTATTTATAAAAGATAGGTTTGATTAATGTACAAAGACAGAACTGATTTCTTAATATGAGTTACAAAACGATAGTGTCATGGCGGAAGCATGCCAAGGCACCATCTGTGCAATACCTAACAGACTGATGCCCTCAGCCTTCTAAGATAGGCTTATTGTGCCAGGGGAAAGAGACCCACTGAGATGGGTTAACATTGGGGATGTTGTGATTTATGTGTTATTCCTTGTTATGCCTGTTTAAAGTTGCCTGGGTGCCACTGGGCCATACTATGGTACCCATGTTTATAGTTGGGGTGTGCGTATGAACATGATGGGAGTGATGGGATGTATGTCTGTGTTGTGCTTTGGGGAGGCTAGCACTTACAAGGGAAATATTGTATATGCCCAGTATTTCATAGAAATGGACTAGTCCCTTATTAACAAGATTAGGGAGTTAATTGACCCCTAGGAGTCATTTGACACCACTATCTCTCCCACTATCACAAGCCCTTAGAGTGCATGTAATTACACCTACTAAGAATACATAGGGGAAAAGGGAAAACAATGGGTAATTCTCTTAGACTTGCAGGCATCAGTGATAATGTGAGCTAGAAGGATTGGGTGTAAGCATGGATGCACATTTTAATTGATTGGTCTAATGTTGCTAGAATGTGGTATAAATATGTCTGATGGTTTCAGTAATAAAGTTGATACTGGTTCACACGATTAATGTGTGAATTGCGTTACTGATGCTGGTTCCTGGAGTAAGTCCTTTTCAGAATCTAGAACGTTTTGTATGCTATGCAAGACCACAGACATCTCTCAGTCTAACCCAAGGGCTGAAAGTTCTTCCTGCTGTACAGAGGTAAAACAAACCGGTCACACCTGTGGGGAGAGGTTTGGGCAATAGGCTCTTATCACACCCCATATACACATACATACAGGTTGTGACAAATAGACTATACTAGTATTGCAAATTTCTGCATATTAATGAAAACTATTGCCCTTAATACACATTCCCTATGCATTCATACTCATATATGTCAGTCACAAATTATATTACAAATATTTAAGCATTTCTGCATTTTTGCTATAATTAGAAGTAATTTTCTTTTTTTCATGGAACCATATATTATCAGCAGTAGTCCTTTCCAGTATTTATTTATTCATCTAACTATTTTTACAAACATAAAATATATTCATTAGAAAGAAACACTTTCAAAATACAAGCTTTAGCCAGTTATTTTTCCACACCACCAACATAGTTTTATGTTTATTTTAACCTGTTTTCATTACAATTTGAAGTCAGTGGTTGATCACAGTTCTAAGTGTTGTGGGCTTTTGAATTGCATTCACCACAGGGTTAGGAACTTCCTGTGAACGGCTTGCCGCTAAACTTTTTATTTGATTATGAAGACTACCCTAAATCTTCACAGAGTGTCTTTCATGATTTATATTTAGGGAAAAAAAGAAAATGTCTTCAAGTAAAAAAATATTCTGTTGGATTTTTTGCCCACTGAGATCGGTATAATAAATTCAACATCAATGGCTATTCTGACCAGATTGAAACGATACGCTATATGGGGCATTTCAAAGTTCTGCAAAAACTTATCTGACATCTGCTTCATTGCTTAGGAGAGCATCAAAGTAAGAATGTAAGAGTGTTATGGTTTGCATAGAAATGTTATTAGCTCTTAGCTGGTTTACCTTTAGTGAAAACAATAATTAACATGAACATCAAGTACATACATAAATGAGTTATAGCACTTAAAGTATACTTCCTGCTGATCTTTTTATGGATATTGAAAGTTTAAGAATCACATAACCTCTGTGACATATTGCATGGCAGAACACAAAGTCTTGAACACCTTTATATTGCTTTCTAGATTTTGAAAAGGCTAAAGGGACAGCCTAAAGATTGACCACAGGAGCACCCTTTTACCTGCAGACAGACCAGAAATAGTTGACACCGTTTTATTCAAACATTATTTTTTGTCTAGAGACCTTGATCCTGACCAGATACTGTATAATGCACTAGGTTCATTTAGACCTCTCATGTTTTTAGCTATGTTGCAGCTAAAAAAAAGCTTAAGGTGAATGAAACATTTAAATGATCACTGTAGTGCAACAAAAATGTCATTATTTGTCAGTTATGTAACAAACAATATCAGCAGCGTTAGGGTTCCCTGGTGGTCCAGTGGTTAGAAATCAGTGCTTTCATCATAACAACCTGGGTTTGATTCCCAGTCAGGGAGCCAAGAGGTCACACCATCCAGCAGTTGTGCAGAGTTCAGCCTGGTCAGTGGGAGACCACATAGGAATACCAGGAGCTGTATGCTATGACCCACTGGAAAAAGTAACTGGCAAACCACTCCAGCATCTCTTCCATGAATACTAACAGCCTTATTAAATTGCATTTTGGCAAATTCTAAAGGGCTCTATATAAGCACATAACATATTTTTTTTACAGAAGTTTTTAGTTAGTAAACTTTTATCCAAAAGCGAGGTCTTCACTAACTAGAAACTTCTGTAAATAAAATATGTTATGTGCTTATATAGAGCCCTTTAGAATTTACAGAATCGCAATTTAATAAGGCTGTAAGTGGATAGGAACAACCATGGGCATAAAGATGTCCTGGTGTGTTATTGTCCATGAGGTCATGGAGAGTCAGAAACAACTAAACAAGGCCAAACAAAATAAAACCATGGACTGTTTTTAATACTCGGCTGTGGACATTTTTTTTTCTTTTGCTTTTTGCTTGCCATTTGTTGCATGGAACTTTATTTATCTGATGATTTTAGTTTTGTGGAATTGTTAGTTGGTAGCGTCAATCAAATTGTGATTTTTGGGGTAGGTAGTCAGTGGTGGGCTCAGCGGGACAGGCTATTATGGCAACTATCAAATTTGCAGGCAGTGGCGAGAGAAGGTAAAAAATACTTTCAGACACGCAAGAAAACTTGGAATTCATAACACAAAAATTGCCATAGATGGCCAGTGAATGTAAAACAAAAACATTATGGCAGGCAGACATAATTTTAAATGACATTTTTCCTGTGTCTCTATTTCTGCATTTATACTGTATAAGTATGCATGCAAGTATTTGTAGTATTTAATATTTTGTCAATATGGGAAGTTCTACTTTGCTTGTAAAAAAAAGTCTAACCATTCGATTGACAATATAATATATGCTCTGTGTTTAGTTGCTTTAAAATCAACCCAGAATTAACCTAAAAGGTTGGCAATTTAAAAGGCTGTTTGCAAATATAATTATATTTATAATTAAAAGGTATATTTATAATTATATTAAATTACATCATAGCGGATCTAGTGTGATGGCATAACTAATATTAGGAATTATGTAGTTTTTCATATTATATGCATTGTCAACAGTGATGTCAGAGCTGATGTCATTCGACATAAAATGTCATGAAATATGCCACCTAATGTCATATATGATGTCATCAGAAAAAAAGGAAGTGTAGGAAGGGGTTTAGGGTTGTGTGCAAATTTAACTTAATAATTTACAAACACACTCCTGACTGTTTCATGAGTGGTGAAGGCTTTGTGACCCCAAAGATTTATAGTTTTCCCTGAACTACAGGAATGCAGCAGGAGATGTTAACCCCAACTGTATTCTTTTGTGGATTCCAGCAGACATTTACCTGCACAGATGAATTTGTGAAGGGTTAACTCTCTTTCTGCTTATGCTCGCTGCTGTTGCTGTGAGTCTGTCTGGGGGCACTGCCAGTGACTCATGTAAACAGACACTTCATTAATGATTTTTTTTCTTTGAAAAATGCACTTCTTTCAAAAATTCAAAAAGTATTTTAAGAGGACTTTACAACGGTGTGCTCCAAGTTATGTTGAATTAACTGTCCCTTTAACTATTAGCAACATCATAAGGCATCTTCATTTCATGATATGAAGAGTAATCTATTGCAAGCCCACACATAGGAACCATAAACTGAAATGTGGGAAAAATTAATTGCTTTATTTTCATAGACCTGATGCTTGCTATAGTGTTGTTCTTTTGCATATAATTTCTTAAGAGCAGTATAAGCATGTTGTTCATATAATGTTATTTTTTTGCCTAACATAAACCAAACCACATGGACACTATCTGATATACATGTATTTTTGTACTGCATATAATTGTATTGTTTTTAAGTGTTTGCCTGAGTGTAGTTGTTAAAGTCTATTACTAACCATAAAGGTCTTAGTAACATTATTGAATTGACAGATTTTTGCTTGATTCAGTCAACCTCCTCAATCAAGTTTGAGGTTCTTCAAAGAAGGGTTTGTTCTTATTTTTTTGATATATAATTATATATAATGAGTTTTTTGTACACAATTATGCTTGAATATCATTGATTTTATCATATATTATTTTGAATTTGTGGAGTTTAAGGATTTTGGAACAACATGAATCTACTTGGTTGTAAACTCAATTTTTTTTTATTTGTCTTGGAATAGTCAGTTTAATAAAATGGTTTTGAAATTAATGGTAACCTGTCTGAGGTGCTGGGTTTAATTCTCCTTATTGTCATGTGACTGCCATTGATATATGTTTAATTATTCATTGCTTTCATTTGGTTAATTAACTGTTGTTTAGAAAATCAGGATACAAAAAAAAATGTGGATCACTAATGACATCAGGCGAAAGCTTGGTCACACATGCGGTGAGAATAGGGATAAAGGGACATAAGTCACAAATGTGGCAAAATTAAACAGGCAAATTTTGTCAGTCATGTGATGGGAGGTACAGAAAGATCCAGTAGACCAGGGAGGTAACATTTTAAAACTATTTCATTTTCAGATGGATTTATTGTTGAATTTACAAGAGGTGAAGTTGATATTCCCAATCCTCTACCTGGCACGTATACTGGTCCTTTAAATAACATTAAACTTGAAATTCTGCATAATAAAATCACTATCAAAGAGGAAACCAAATGAATTGGTACTTTCTAAATTGTGGCCATACATCCAGTGTGCATATAAAGTTATATTTTTCTCTAATTGCAATAAAGCTGTTTGAGTATCCCACTACACAAGAACTAACTTTACATGACTTTTGGCAACATAGTTTTCCTTATATTTTATTTACTTTGACATTGAATGGAAAATAATTATGCATGAGGACACATTTTAAACATTGTGAAACAACTTAATTGTAATCATGACACTGTTCGTCAATTATTTACAAGGAAAATCGGTATGCATTTTATAGATGTGTGTGTTTTGGTCAGATTATAAATGCTGCCTGTTGCCACTGTTATGATTCCTTGGTAACACCAACACTAATATAATCACTTTACAACTCACTTATCAATAACCACAACGAGGACCAAGAGCTGTAGCTACCAGCTACAAAATGGATGAATTACATGGATATCTTGACTGCACTAAATTTGTTTTGCACAGGAGATTTTTTTTAATATCATATTAATTCATAAGCTTTAAAGCCAATCCAAATAACAGATCACTAATTATAATAAGAAGTAGAGGGGTTTTCAAGAGCTGCAATGATTACTGCAACTTTTTAGCAGCTGCATTGGGAAAATAATGATTTATGTAGCATGTTTAAAACTATTATAAATGTAAATTAACCAATAACCATACAGTTAGAGAGCAAAAATGTGCTATTCATAGACCCAGATCTATTATTATTGAATTTATAGAATACCTAAGTTAATTTATGACAGATCCCAATTACTTTTACTTGCTTATCCATATAGACATCAATTACTCTCTGGCAACCTAATATTGATACTTATGGTTGATAAAGCATTTTATTTACACATTACTTTTGAAAAGTGATATTATTCAAGTTTTTCTAAAGAAACATTTCAAATATTAATAGTGGTTTAATTGATTAACCATTTTATTTACACATTCCTTTTGAATTATAGTGTTGTTTAGGTTTATTCCTGTATTGTAGAGTACAAGATTCTATGTTAAAATGATATATTGCTTTTTTTATTACTCTGATAACATCTAAAAATGTACAGTCTTAGGTCTGTTTACAAACACACTGCTGACTGATCCATGATTAACAACACATGCCGACCCCCAGCCGGTGCAAGCTCTACAAACAAAGATTTATATTTGTTATCTGCATTAAGGAATGTAATCAGCTGTCAGTTAACCCACAAGTAACATATGTAGAAGTTTCCAGCAGTCATTTCCCTGCACAGATACATTTGGGAACAGTTATTCCTCTTTCTGTATCTGCTCTTACTGTCAATCTGCCTGGAAGACTTGCCAGAGTCTCATGTGAACAGAAACTTTTTCTGTAAAAAAAGCACCTATTTCAAAAATGATTTCAACATATTTTTAGGAGTACTTTACATTGGTGTCCTCCAAGTTGTACTGAATTAACTAACGCTTTAAATTATATAACAATATCAGCAGCTTCTATTAAAATGTGGCAAACTTTAGTACCACTAATTTCAACAGGATTTATGGGAATGTCATTTGGATAAAACTAGTAGGTGGGGGGGGGGGGGGGACTATATAGAAGCATTGGGGTAGAAAAGGTAGAGAGGGAAAGGGATCTATTGTCTACCCACGGGGGAGAAGAAGGGGGGATGGTTACAATAGACAGTAGGGAGGTATTACTAGGTGACTCAAATACAGTGGCAAGCATTTCACATTGCCAGAACCATAGCAACATAACGTTTATGCTTGCTAATGCAAGAAGTTTGCCTGGGAAAATGGGCGAGCTAGAATTTTTAGCAGTACAAGAAAAATGGGACTTAATAGGCTTTACTGAAACATGGTGGGATGAATCTCATGACTGGATGGTTATAATTTATTTAGGTTAATTTGGAAGGTTATAACTTATTTAGGAAAGATAGGGGTAATGATAGAAGAGGAGGAGGGATTTGTCTGCATGTTAAGCCTAGTTTTAAACCTGTAGTCAGAGAATATATTTATAGTGGAACTAGTCGGCAACATTGAATCTTTGTGTGTTGAGTTAAATATTGGAAGAGCTAATTCTAAATGCATATGTGTGGGAGTATGCTATAAACCCCCAATTATAATTGAAAGTGAGGAACTGTAATTATTGTTACAGATTGGAAATGCAGCTAAGCACGGGTAAGTTCTAATAATGGGAGACTTTGATTACCCTGAAATAAACTAGATAAATCAGACCAGCAGTTCAGCTAAAGGGAGCAGGTTCTTGAGTACACTCAGGGATCATTATCTGGCCCAGGTAATACAAGAACCTACTAGAAATGGGGCCATCTTGGATTTAATCATCACAAGTAATTTTAATATAATATCAAATATTAAAATTGGGGAACACTTGGGAAACAGTGATTATAACACAGTCTTATTTGAGTTTGAATACAAAAAAACAGAGTTGTAAGGGCCAACAAAAACTCTAAATTTTAAAAGGGCTAACTTTAATGGCCTAAGGGCAGCAATACAACATATAGACTGCGATAAAGAACTTACAGGGAAAAATACTGAAAATAAATCGACAACATTCAAATCCTTACTAAATATACACATATCCCATGTGACTTAAAGATCATGATAAGGAAAAAGAAACATGCATTTAAATTATACAAGACAGAGGGAACAGAGATTGCTTTATGTGAATATAAAGAAATTGCAAGGCTTGCAAAAGGGCGATTAGACTGGCTAAAACAGAAAATGAGAAGTCAGTTGCAAAGGAAAGTAAGACTAACCCTGAAACATTTTTTAAATATATTAATGGGAATAAGGCCAGGAAGGAAACTATAGGAACATTACAATGTGACACAGGCCGTCTGATAATTAGTGACCAGGAAAAGGCAGATGAGCTAAATAGGTTCTTTTCTTCGGTATATACAAGGGAGGTACCAGTGGTTGGGACACTGCATCAAATGGGGCTGCACTACCATCACTAAATAATTGGTTAACGCAGGAAGAAATCCAAAAAAGGTTGGAGAAAATAAATGTTATTAAAGCCCCAGGTCCTGATAGAATACATCCAAGGGTACTGAAGGAACTGGGTTCTGTAATAGCCAAACCATTATATCTAATTTTTCAAGACTCACTCACCACAGGGTCGCTACCAGATGACTGGAGACTAGTGATACCTATATTTAAGAAGGAAGCAAGAGAAAATACGGGGAACAGACCTGTGAGCCTCACATCTGTAGTTGGGAAACTTTAAGTCTGCTAAAGGGATAATAAGGGACAGTATACAAGAATATGTCTATTTGAACAACATACAGGAATTGAAGTAAATATCTGCTCATAGATCGAGAGCTGGCTAAAAGACAGGAAGCAAAGGGTTGTTGTAAATGGAACATACTCAGATTGGACTAATGTGGTAAGTGGGGTTCCTCAAGGTTCAGTATTAGGTCCTCTTCTTTTTAACATATTTATTATTGACGTAGAAGTAGGACTCGAAAGTAGAGTCTCCATTTTTGCTGATGACACTAAGTTGTGCAAGGTAATTTAATCAGATAATGATGTACTTTCCCTACAAAGGAATTTGCATAAATTAGAGAACTGGGCGGCTAAATGGCAAATGAGATTTAATACAAATAAATGTAAGGTTATGCATTTGGGAAGGAACAATAGCCATGCAATTTAAAATCTTAATGGAGCAAATCTAGGGGTATCAGATATTTAAAGCAATTTGGGAGTACTTGTGGACAACCAACTAGGTAGCAGTGCTCAATGCCAAGCAGCAGCTGCAAAGGGAAGTCAAATATTAGCATGTATTAAGAAGGATATAGAAGCAATGGAAGCAAATATAATTCTGTCACTGTACAAATCCCTAGTACGCCCGCATTTGGAATATGGAGTACAATGTTTGGCACCACTACATAAATAGGACATTTTAGAGCTGGAAAAAGTACAGAGAAGGGCAACAAAACGAATTAGGGGAATGGAGGGGCTAAGTTATGAAGAAAGACTAACCAAATTAAACTTATTTTCACTAGAAAAAAGGCATCTACGATGGGATATGATTACCTTATTTAAATACATCCACAGTCAATATAAGGCTTTGTCAAGTGAACTTTTTGTACCAAGAGATTTTCAACTGACAAGAGGATATCCCTTGAGGTTAGAGGAAAAAAGATTTCACCTTAAAGAAAGAAAAGTGTTCTTTACATGGTGGTTAAACTGTGGAATTCTCTACTAAAGGAGGTGGTGACACCAACGTTGATAGATAACTTTAAAAAGGGGTTAGATATATTTTTGAATAAAGAGGGCATTCAAGGTTATCCTAGATAACTAGCAAAGGAATATTGATCCAGCGAGAAGTTTGATTGCCAGTATATGGGGTCAGGAAGGAATTTTGCTTTTTTTTCCCCCTTGTGAGACATTTGGCAAAGTTTCAATTGGTGTTTTTTTTTTGTTTGCCTTCCTCTGGATCAATTAACAATTATTAACAAATAGCCACATACTAAAAGGATCAGAAGAGATCTAAAAAGGTTGAACTTGATGGACTAACAGTCTTTTTTCAACCTCAAATACTATGTAACTATTCAATAAAAGAAGCTTTCCTATTGAGACATCATCAAAACCTGCAACGCAATAGCTTCCTCCAGTAAAGAATAATTCCATGCAATAATTTAAAATAATTTATGTTTTACTTTTTTAAATACATTGTTACATACTATCAAGTGCAGTTATTTAAAATACAACACTGTAAATGCGGAAGTAAAGTGTACTTTAAAGCTTATTTAAACTCATTTTATTCACACTTGATACTGAAGAGACTTTTCCTTTAATGCCCTTTCTAAGACCTTTAAATCTGTATCCCTTTGATAAATAATTAATCTTATTAAATCTCTGGAGCACTGATCTAAACATTGCACCACTCAGTGAGAAAGTGCTTATTATCTACTCCATGTGTGGGATGTTTAAGCAATCTCAATTCCCTTGGAATCCTATTATATTTTAAATATTCTCTTAGCATGTTAATATCCCACCACGTCCTAATTTCTAGCTGACAGATCATTAATATCCCCTGCTAAATTAGATGTCTCATCTATATTTATGTGCATGGTCTTGTCACAGACAGATATTAGTATTCTTAAAAAGTACGAATCTATCTGCTTTTGCACTAATAACATCATAAACATTTGTTGAATAGAAGACAAATACTGATACAGATATATGCAGTATTGTATTTTAACTTTATCACTAAGTACGGTAAGTGATTTCTATAGTGAAATAATTTAGGTAGATAACGCAATATTCAGTAATGGTCTACTTTTAGCTGTGAACATGTATATATTCCAGAAGTATCATGACCTCAAGAATCAAATAGGAAAGCAGATAGATTCAATAACCTCTTAATAATTCCATTAAAGGGGCTATAAGTGTAAGTGTATTGTTTTATATACATGATTAGCAAGCTTTTTTATTAAACCTTTTCCTTAGTGTTATTTTAACATAAAATTCTCGCCTTGAAAAAGTTAGTACTTGCGAGTCCTGTTCAGTACTCTGAATATTTTTGACATAAAAGTGATACTTTTTTCATTTGCAGGTTAGACTTTATTTGCTTGCTTTAGCTATGGGTCCTATAGAATATCAATTTTATGTGACTTTAATTATTTAGAGCTCATAATATTTAAGCTGTGCTCAAACCCTTAGAGTTAACACATAGCTCGTAACTGTCATCTTAGGGCTATTTGCGTGCTAAGATGCCTCGTAACGTTGCTCGCAGAGGGCTTTGCATGTTAACACGCAGAGCTGCCGAGAATAGGCTACGTGGAGAGCAACAATGAACTTTGGGCACGTAACACCTTTGATCTGTCATGCCCGTAACCGCTGATTGTTTAATTCAGCTATGAAAGTGCTACATGGTTACTCATGAGCAAGCACGCAAAACGCTAATGGAGCCCAGAGGCCAACGTGTGCTCTAGAGCACCCTCAAAGGGGGTAAAGTACAATACGTAGCACTTGTAATGTAAATAAAATCACTCTACTGTACATGTATTATAAGAGAAAGTGATGTTAGGTCCCAGAAATAATAGCACAACATTCTTAAGCCCGCAAATTGGCCCACAAAAATACTTTATTTCATGATTATATTTTTTGTTATAACTCTCCCTGCAATCAATGTGTAGCGACATATAATGTAACTCGCATGTAATAGAATATTATATTTACCGCCTAATTAATATTGCATTACATCTGGCCTGTGGGTCCGATCGCAAACTGGATTTGGAACATGAAGGACTTTAAAATCTACCCTCCCATTTTTCAGGGACATAATGCTTACGATCTCATTTTCCATTGGCTCCATCTGAACCCGTAACTACGAGATTGATTAATTGTTTGCGTTCGCACATGCAACTTTCTAATTTAATAGCAACATAAGTCTGCTAAATTTGAAGCATGCAGCCCTTAAGTGCTACATGTTGGACTTACGAGGCTGGACTTTAATATGGCCCTTTAATTACTTACATAGGGCCCTATTCTATTGCCCAATTCATACATTTATACACACTTAAAATCGCTCTTAATATTGCCACATATTCTATTAGCTACTTGCAATCCAACTAAGAGTTACCCACCCACAATCACTACGGGCCAGCCAAAGAAGCAAATTAGGCCTTATAACTTTAGCCCAGCTCTAACATTAGGAGCGCTAAAACCAATGGAGTTCTGAGGCCAAATTTGCATCTCAGGTTTCCAACATTTTAATTTCCTAATTACATTCAGAAGGATAAAATCAATTAATAAACCTACAGTATTTAGTACTTTTATATACTATTAAAATAAAGAGTCCCCTTAAAATGTTTGCAGTGAAATCATCAACACACATGAGTATTGATTTAAAAACATAAAACATAGATTTAATTGCTGTTCATTAATATGTTTCACAATGTAGGCTGTCATACAGTGTCATATATACTAGTTGGCTGTCTGCATGAGTTGCACAGGCCTTTAAAACTGTCAATAATTTATATATATAAATATGTAATAAATAAGTAAGCTATATAAGGGCTGCTAAGATATGCCTAAATAAAAATACTATTCCGATCTAAATAGAAGACTTGCTGCATCCAAAAAGAAGACTAGTCATATCACATGGGTGACATTGTTATGGTTCATGGCATTTCTAGTCAATCAAAAGTTCTAAGTCTTCATACCTTTCATTTATAATGCTTGGACTCATTAATTAATGTATTTTATAGCCAATAAATATTTATTACTAAAAAATGACGGCAATGTGATGTATATGTTTGTCAAGTTGTTTAGTTATTAACATATATTTTTGACCCTTGTAAGTATTTTAATATGAACGTGTATTTTTGTAAAATGTTGATGTAATGGTTTTTTAAAATGTAATTAGTATCTGAAGAATTGTTAACTTTAATATACATTGAATGAATAGGAAAGCAAAAAGTAAAAACCCTTCTTTAAACGTCGCGAATTTTAACATGAAGTTTAAACTATATGTAAGCAATAACCATCAAAGTATATATTTTTAAACTTGAACTTTATTTTTTATGTAAGTTTAGAAGTTAACAAAACATTGGTATAATTTTGAACATTATAAACAGGAAGATAGTGAATACATTTTGTAACCTAATTTTTTATTAAAAGTATTAACATTTGAATGTAAAAACAATTGACATTTAAATTAATCAGTATTAAAATTCAATTTCTATCACAATAATTGTTAACTTGAATATACATTGAATGTAGAGGAAGGCATACAGTAAAACTCTTCTTAAAACGTACGTAATTAAAGTAATTTATTACTGAGCACATAAACTGGCGATAAACATTAATGTAGGTAGTAATCTTAAGATAACAGACAATATTTACATTGTGACTTAAAAGGTGCTTGACCTCTTAACATCCACTTTGTAATCTGTTGAATGAAATAACTTGAAAATATATTTTTTAAACTTGTAACATTAGAAACATTAACATAGTGACTTAATATTTTAACATAATTTTTACTAACAATGCAAGGCATGTATTTTGTGAGGCAAATCATTCATAAACATGACTTCTATTAATTATGACTGAATTAAACAACCAATTGTTATGTATTTTGCAATGCTTTAAAAAAATCTTGGCATCTTTAATTTGTATCCTTCAAAGTTATAGTACTTCATAGTAGACAATGTTTTTAGTAAAAATACGTCCATCTTCTAATAAATCACCTTGACTTTCATTGTTTTCAATGTAAACTTTAATAGCCTGTGGATTTTTGCACCGTGACAACGCAACGTACAATTGACCATGTGCAAAAACTGGTTCTTCCAAGAAAATACCCACAGATTTGAAAGTTTGACCTTGTGATTTATTAATGGTCATGGCAAATGCCATAATAATGGGAAATTGTCTTCTTTGAAGTATAAAAGGGAGACTACTTTCACTTGGTGCTAAATCTATTCTTGGTATGAAAACTCTCTCTCCTTTATGGGTCCCAGTTAAAATTTCAGCATCTATAAAATGGTCCTTTAATTGTTGAACAATTAATCTTGTGCCATTGCATAGGCCTTTTTTGGGGTTCATATTTCGCAGTAACATGATAATTGCACCTTTCTTTAGCTGCAAAATATGTGGTGGCATTCCAGAAGGAGTTAAAGAGTTTATGAATTCAGTCGAAAAGTTAGCCTGACTTTCATTGTCATCAGCAAGTACAGAATCAGCACTGTGATAATTTCTTTGTGGTGCATAATTTTTTTTTAAGATTTCATTATTGAGGATTAATGCATCTTTATTTTTACACGTCAGTATGACTTGGTTGGCAAGCTCGGAATATTCTTCGTTATTTATGCTCCCTTCAAATATAGCCGATATAATATCTTGTTGACAAATCATATGAGGTGGGATCTCTACAGTGTCATCAGGTAAATGTAGTATTTTTTCTGTTCTGCCTTCTCCAATTTTAATAAGCCAATCATTGAAATCAGTTTGGCCTTCTGATCTCATATTTTGTTGCAGTTGAAGATGGGTAAAATGTTTCCATACTATACTTGACTTTATACATGTTTCGATAATGTCAGTTCGATTTCCATGTACAACGACAGGTAATGTTTGTCTGAAATCGCCACCCAACAACATTACCTTTCCACCAAATGGAAAAGTATTCTCCATGACTTCACGAAGCAAACGGTCAATACATTGGAGGGCATAGCATGACATCATTGTGGCCTCATCTATTATAATTAATTTACATTTCTTCAATTTCTTTGCTTGTAAGGATGTCATGCGAATATCTGACATAGAATTTTCTAAAATAGGCACTGGCAGTTTAAATCCACTATGAACAGTTCTTCCACCTTCTAATAAAAGTGCAGCAATTCCAGTAGTGGCAAACGCCATTGCTATTTTTCCTTGTGCTCGTACTGAACTCATTAATAAATTGTACAAATATGTTTTTCCTGATCCGCCAGGTCCATCAAGATAGAAATAACGCTCTGTCACCATGTCATCATCTATAGCATTTTTAATGGCATGAAATGCTTGCAATTGTAGTGTATTTAAAGTTGCAAGTCTTTCTTCTGTTCTTTCTGCTTGTAGTTGAATGTCATAGTCTTCAAAGTTAATGTCATCTATAAGACCTGGATCAGGCAAATTAAAACTTGCACAACTTAATCCATGAGTTAAAAAGACTTCTTGGATTTCCATTAACGCTTTTAAGTGTGCAATGGGTTCATTGTATCGTCGCATAAAGTCTTCAGCCATATTACTTTTAAAAGTCTCCCACAAAGCTAATGCATTTGGAGCATTTGAGAAGATACAAATAAAAGCAAATTGTTCTCTCATTTGTCGTGGCATTTGACATTGTGCTGCTTCTTCTAAACATCTTTCCCACTCTGTATCATCAGCGAGTAAGTTTCTATGTCTTGCAGCTAAATGGAAGGATTCATATACAATGTCATTAACAGTTCTTAAGTGTTCAAAACTTTGTGCTCCAGGAACATTTAAAAGTAATATCCGTAAGCAAAAACGTTCCACATCTCTTGGACTGACTGTGTAAATTCTTGGAATAATTTTATTGCCTCTGGTTTTTCTTGGTCTCCATAATCCATTCACAAAAACATAGTGATATGGAATTTCAATATATAAGTATTGTGTTGCTTCAGCATCAGTGGAATTTAATGCAAACCATGCAGTTAGTGTAGTGTGACGATCTTCACTTTGGGCCAATGCATTCATTTCATTTCCAGCATGGAAATAGACTAAATGTCGTTGTGGCAAATGTACTGCTAACCTATATACTGCATGTGATCTATCATGCATTTCAAATTTTAAAAGCCGCCACATAGCTTCTGGCGCACTGACATAGCAAGCATCTACATGAGATGCAAGTTCATCATGTACTAACTCACTACTTTCAGGGTTGTCTGCACTTTTGACGACTACAGTAGCTGCATCGTAACCTTTGTAAATATATTTGTAGACATATTTAATGGATTTGATGGAAGTGCAGGCTTCTACGTTGATGTGGGCATTGTACTTCATGAGTAAATGTGGATTGTAGGGTACTACATATCTATTGTCCACTTTTTTTCCACGAATAATGGCACTATCTCCTTCTCTTCTTTTATAAAGTGGATATCCATCACAATTGGCATAGGTTTTGTCTCTATAATCTTTTGGAAATTCTTTGGAACATTTATTATTTTCCATACATGGTGATTGTGGATTAAGGTCACCACAGGGTCCATGAATCATGCGATGAGTAACAATCTCATATAGTCTACCATATAGTTCTGGATCTGGTAGTTCAGCAACAATGACTGCATCCACTTTGTCTGAAGTATCTAATTTATCTTTTTCTTGAAGTATTATTAGAAGATGTGCATGTGGAAGGCCTCTTTTTTGAAATTCAATGGTATATACATAAGCAAGACATTTGCCAAATAACTGATTTATAGTGAAGTCACGTATTAATTCATTTAATTTAATCTTAAAAACTCTGGCTACTAAATCTGGTCGATCTGAAGCAGTTTGTCCAAGAAGTAGATTTTGTGTAATTTCTGGCCATTGTGGATTACATGTAAATGTCACAAATAGATCGGGTTTGCCAAATTTTGTCACAATAGCCATAGCATCATTGTATCTTTCTCTCATATTCCGAGGAGATCCTTGAAAGGAAGATGGTAAAATGATGGCTTTGCCAGCTGTCATGTCTCTGCTTGTAGCCACGTCAGCAACATAGTCCATGAGTCCAGAATATTGTTCTACACGGAGTTTATCTTGTTGATATTTGATAAAGTTTAAATTATTTGCCTCAACTTGCAAATATGAATCAATAATCCATTGTTGTGTTAGTTTCCCACCACATAAAATTGGATTAAATACATTGCGAATGGCAATTTGAGCTACTTTAAATTCAAGCATAGAAACATTATTTCGGATTCTGGCTTTAGCATTTGGGTAACTGGGAAGAGTTAATTTTGGTTGCCAACCTGCTTCTCCGTGTGGGAAAAAGATGGGATATGTCATTGGATCTAAATTTGGACTTAAGATACTCATATTAATAAACGGTTGGTCCTCATTTCTAGGATATATTCGAATGTCTCTTTGAAATGGTGGTTCTCCTTCATCATTCTGAAACACCATTGCAACCTCATTTGTTGTTGGCAAGTTATAACGACGTTTATCAGTATGTCTGTCTCTTTTAAGCACCATATTAACCTTCGGCATTGGTAATTGATGTGTTTGTGAATGAAGTAGTTGTTCATTTTCTACTTCTGTCAATTTTTTATAAGCTTTACTGTAGGGATTGTTGTCCATAATGTTATTTAGCTCTATGAAAACAGTGGGTAAGCATTTTTTATTTTCTACCATCTGCATACGTTGGTCAACAGCTTCCATTGTATCTAGGACATATAGTTGAGCGAATTTTCTTTTATTTCCTTCCTCTGGATGTAAATGGGAAGTGCGATGATAAATTTGTCCTTGGACTTTAAAACAGTAAGGACCATGTCCTGGTACATTAGCAGCTAATGTTGCCCCCATGGATGCAAAGGATATGGCACTATTGTAGGATCTTATGTTTGTCTTAAAATTTTTGTAGTTTGGAAAAGTAGGTTCAGTCATAATATTTTGTAAATAAATTGGAAATTCTTTCCTTTCTGGAAGTTTGAACTTGCCTTTTTGACAACAACTAATAAATTGTCCATCTCTGGGTCTCTCCTGTTTAAAATAATAAGCCTCACAAAACTGACATTGAGTAGTCATGTCCCCACAACTATGAACCTCTACTGCTAAAGACTTGAGTAGAGGACAATTTGCAAAGCATATAGGATTTTGACTTTCATATTCATCAGGTGAAATGTCATATAAAGTTTCAACAACAGGTTCTAAATGTTTTGTTTTTTTCGTTGCTTTTCTTGGTATATGTTGTATTGTTTGAGGTAAAATGTCATGTAATGTTTCATGAAACGGTTCTAAATGCTTTGTTTTCTTTGTTGCTTTTTTTGGTATCTCTTGTATTTTTTCTGGTAAAATGTCATCTGATGTTTGAGCAACAGGTTGTAAATGCTTTATTTTCTTTGTTGTTTTTTTTGACATATCTTTAATTTCTGCAAGTGACAGTCTTTTGCTTGCAATTCTTTTGCGTTCTTTTTCTCGTCGAATTTCCTTCTTCTCTGGTGTCTGCTGGCTGTCTGCTCTCTGTCGTCGTTCTCTAGCTTGGCGTCTTTTCTTTTCTTGTTTACTCTCGTTATCAGCCATGTTAATCTGTAAAAATAAAATAATGTACCATTAGTTTATTTTGAGATGTTAAGTTGTTTTTCAAGACAAATAGTTATCAATAGTGTGTTAACATTTTATACTTAATCAATTTCAATGCAGTCAATTGAATAAAAGTCTAAATAATGGCCTCAGATAATTATTTAAAGACATTTTTATTTATTAAACATGTATCCAAAAGCAAGTGTTTCAGTAACTAAAAAGGTATTTTCAAAAAGATGTTATGTCCTTATTTACAGCACTATTCAATTTGTCAAATGGCAATTAAATTAGGGTTTAGGACTGGAATGTTACAATGACAAATTGTATAGATTCTGTGTTTTTAGACTTTTTTGGACTATGCCAATTTATTCTTTAAGTTTACATTGAAGTTTGTATTTAGTGTTAAAGATTATTGGCCCTAAAAGACAAATAAGAGATAGATGATAGATATTACTTTTTATACTGTACCTTGGTTGAAGTTTGATTTCAAGCAAAATTCTTTGTTGGTCCTGTGTTGAAAGCCTTCGTCCGATGGTCTGGTCCTGTGTTGAAAGTCCTCGTCCGATGGTGTAGTCCTCTGTTGAAAGTCCTCGTCCTCTGGTGTGGTCCTCAGTTCCAACTCCTGTTCCGATGTTCTTGACGCAGTATCTGTTATAAAATAAAAATGAAAATGTTATGTTATTTGAATGTCTTTGTATTAATGAAAAAATGGCATTATTTCTGTGTTTTTCTACAATCCTTTTTGGTGCGCCACAATTTTGGTATGCTTCTGTAGGCTATTTTCTAAGGCTTATAGGTGGTTAAACATTAAAGAAGAATATTAATTAATTTTTCTCTTTTTTTACTTGTTATACTGTACCTTGGTTGAAGTTTGATTTGAAGCAGAATCTTTGTTGGTCCTGTGTTGAAAGCCTTCGTCTGATGGTCTGGTCCTGTGTTGAAAGTCCTCGTCCAATCGTCTGGTCCTCTGTTGAAAGTCCTCGTCCGATGGTGTAGTCCTCTGTTGAAAGTCCTCGTCCAATGGTCTGGTCCTCTGTTGAAAGTCCTCGTCCACTGGTGTGGTCCTCATTTGAAACTCCTGTTCCGATGTTCTTGACGCAGTATCTGATATAAAATAAAAATGAAAATGTAATTTTATTTGAATGTATTTGTATGAACTAAAAAATGACATTATTTCTTTGTTTTTCTACAATCCCGTTTGGTGTCCACCACTTTTGGTATGCTTATTTAGGCCTTTTTCTAAGGCTTATAGATTGTTAAACATAAAATAAGTATCTAAATGTACTTTGGTATGTGTTTGTGTGAGTTTTCATACAATCCTGTTTGGTGCGCACCACTGTTGGTATGCTTATTTAGGCTTCTTTCTAAGGCTTATAGGTTGTTAAACATAAAATAAGAATGTAAATGTAGTTTGCTATGTGTTTGTGTGAGTTTTCATACAATCCTGTTTGGTGCGCACCACTGTTGGTATGCTTATTAATGTTGTTTTGTAATGCTTATAGGTTGTTAAACATAAAATAAGAATGTAAATGTAGTTTGCTATGTGTTTGTGTGAGTTTTCATACAATCCTGTTTGATGCGCACCGCTGATGGTATGCTTATTAATGTTGTTTTGTAATGCAAATAGGTTGTTAAACATAAAATAAGAATCTAAATGTAGTTTGCTATGTGTTTGTGTGAGTTTTCATACAATCCTGTTTGGTGCGCACCACTGTTGGTATGCTTATTTAGGCTTCTTTCTAAGGCTTATAGGTTGTTAAACATTAAATAAGAATCTAAATGTAGTTTGCTATGAGTTTGTGTGAGTTTTCATACAATCCTGTTTGATGCGCACCACTGTTGGTATGCTTATTAATGTAGTTTTGTAATGCTAATAGGTTGTTAAACATAAAATAAGAATCTAAATGTAGTTTGCTATGTGTTTGTGTGAGTTTTCATACAATCCTGTTTGGTGGGCACCAATGTTGGTATGCTTATTTAGGCTTCTTGCTAAGGCTTATAGGTTGTTAAACATTAAAATAAGAATTTAAATGTAGTTTGCTATGTGTTTGTGTGAGTTTTCGTACAATCCTATTTGATGGGCACCACTTTTGTTATACTTATGTAGTGTTTTTTCTAATGGTTATAGGTTGTTAAACAAAAAGGGCCTCATTCAATTGCGATTTGGCCAATTGAATAGGGCTCTAAATAAGCACATAGCATATATTTTTTAAGAAGTTTTTAGTTAGTAAATATCTATCCAAAAGCAAGATTTTCACTAACTAAAAACTTCTTTAAAAAAAATATGGTATGTGCTTATTTAGACCCCTATTCAATTGGCCAAGTTGCAATTGAATGAGGGCCAAAGAATATACATTTAGGCCCTCATTCAATTGCAATTTGGCCAATTGAATAGGGGTCTAAATAAGCACATAACATATTTTTTTTAAGAAGTTTTTAGTTAGTAAACATCTATCCAAAAACAAGGGTTTCACTAACTAAAAACTTATTTTAAAAAAATATGTTATGTGCTTATTTAGAGCACTATTGAATTGGCCAAATCGTAATTGAATGAGGGCCTTAGTTTGCTATGTGTTTGTTACAATCCTGTTTTGTGTGTACCAGTTTGTGTGTACCATATGTTGCATACTTTGGCCCTCATTCAATTGCAGTTTGGCCAATTCAATAGGGTTCTAAATGTGCTTATTTGGAGCCCTATTGAATTGTCCAAAATATCAATTGAATGAGGGCCTTTGTTTGCTGGATTTGTTATATTGTGAGGGCCTCATTGAATTTGGGGCCTCATTAAATTCCAGCCTCGTAAATAAGAGGCTTCTACTTAAGCCCTACGTACTGCAAAGTTTCTCTAACTTACAATGCTATTAAATTAGCCCTGCTGCGAGCAACGTATGAGCTACGCAGCAGGCCCGTACGTATCTACACTGCGTAAATGTACATGAGGAGTGACAGCCTGCGAGATGATATCGCAGGCTCCCACTCCTCATCAAGTGCTGCGGGGGTCCTAAAAGGGACCTCCGCGGCAGTCCCCCACATAAGCCCTGCCGTGGGGGGTACTCCAAACCCCCCCCAGGCACCTAAAATGAACCCCCCCTCAATGCGGGGGTCCCTGTCGGGACCCCCGAAGTGTCCTCACATGAACACCTTGCTGCAGGGGTCCATAGGAACCCCCGCAGCCCCCACACATTAACCCCTTGCAGCGGGGGTCCCCGATCGGCACTGATCAGGCCCCCGCTGCATTTAAAACTTTTAAATTCCCCGCCGCGGCTCCTTAAAGGGGCCGCGGCACACTATTACCCAATCCCGGCCGCGGCACTTAAAATTAACCCCCCTCTATGCTGGGGGTCCCCATCGGGACCCCCGAAGTGTCCCCACATAAACCCATTGCAGGGGGGGGTCCCCGATCTGCATAGATCAGGCCCCCCGCAGCATTTAAAACTTTTAAATTCCCCGCCGCGGCTCCTTAAAGGGGCCGCGGCACACTATTACCCAATCCCGGCCGCGGCACTTAAAATTAACCCCCCTCTATGCTGGGGGTCCCCATCGGGACCCCCGAAGTGTCCCCATATAAACCCCCTGCAGCGGGGGGCCCCGATCGGCACCGATCGTGACCCTGCTGCAATTCAATTTTAAATTTCCCGCCTCGCGGGTCCTCAAAGGACCGTAAAGGTCCTGAAAGGACTCGCACTAAAAATAATAACCCCAGGCAACTATAATTACCCCATTAACTCATGATGGTCAATCCAGACCACCATAAGGCCTAAATTAACCCATTAACTCATGGTGGTCAATCCAGACCACCATAAGGCCTAAATTAACCCATTAACTCATGATGGTCAATCCAGACCACCATAAGGCCTAAATTAACCCATTAACTCATGGTGGTCAATCCAGACCACCATAAGACCTAAATTAACCCATTAACTCATGATGGTCAATCCAGACCACCATAAGGCCTAAATTAACCCATTAACTCATGATGGTCAATCCAGACCACCATAAGACCTAAATTAACCCATTAACTCATGATGGTCAATCCAGACCACCATAAGGCCTAAATTAACCCATTAACTCATGGTGGTCAATCCAGACCACCATAAGACCTAAATTAACCCATTAACTCATGATGGTCAATCCAGACCACCATAAGGCCTAAATTAACCCATTAACTCATGGTGGTCAATCCAGACCACCATAAGACCTAAATTAACCCATTAACTCATGATGGTCAATCCAGACCACCATAAGACCTAAATTAACCCATTAACTCATGATGGTCAATCCAGACCACCATAAGGCCTAAATTAACCCATTAACTCATGGTGGTCAATCCAGACCACCATAAGACCTAAATTAACCCATTAACTCATGATGGTCAATCCAGACCACCATAAGGCCTAAATTAACCCATTAACTCATGATGGTCAATACAGACCAGCATAAGGCTCTATTTAACCCCATCAGTCCCATAAGGGTATATTATTACCATTATGGGCCTGTTACAACCCAACATTAACCACATAAGTGCCATGATGGTCCTCAAGGACCATCATGACACTAACTACAAACACTACACTATAACCCCCAATAAACCATTTAATCTAAACTAACCCCCCTCTACACTAATCTATTAACACTTACACTACCTACCTACACTACCTACCCCCTAATAAACCTCCCCAACACTCTAATTACAAAAAACAAAAAACCTACAGTACAAAAAACAAAAAAACCTACAGTACAGAAAACAAAAAAAAATTACAACCCCACCCCCCCACTACAGAAAACAAAAAAATACATTACAACCCCACCCCCCACTACAGAAAATAAAAAAATTACACACCTGAAAAGGAAAGACAGATAAACACAATACAATAATACATATAATACATTACATACATTACATACAATACATGACATTACATATAATATATTAAATATAATATATTACATATAATATATTACATATAATACATTACATACATTACATACAATACATGACATTACATATAATATATTAAATATAATATATTACATATAATATATTACATATAATACATTACATACATTACATACAATACATGACATTACATATAATATATTAAATATAATATATTACATATAATATATTACATATAATACATTACATACATTACATACAATACATGACATTACATATAATATATTAAATATAATATATTAAATATAATATATTACATATAATACATTACATACATTACATACAATACATGACATTACATATAATATATTAAATATAATATATTAAATATAATATATTACATATAATACATTACATACATTACATACAATACATGACATTACATATAATATATTAAATATAATATATTAAATATAATATATTACATATAATACATTACATACATTACATACAATACATGACATTACATATAATATATTAAATATAATATATTAAATATAATATATTACATATAATATATTACATATAGTCCTAATCAAATACCCCCTATCTATCTAACATACAATCTATTTAATTTAAAATAAATCCTAACTATATCAAATACATCCCCCTATCTATCTAATATACAAAAAATCCTAACTACATACACAGACCCTTATTCTAAAATAAAATAAAATAATTACAGTCCTAACTACATACACAGACCCTAATTCTAAGCTAAAATCAATAAATTAAGACCACTTACCTTTAAGATGTTGCTTCAGATCACTAACCTATGGGTCAAACAAAAAAAAAAATTAGTACAAAACATTAACATCAAATAAATAAACATTATATACATTCTACATATTCAACTCACCTTTACAGCATGTCCAGTCACTGTTAAGCTCTTCCGGCGCGGCCCTGTTAAAAAAAAAAAACACAATACATGAATACATGAATACAATATATAAACAATAAATAAAATACACAAATAAACATCTAAATATACATTTAACTTACCTCCCCGCGATGTCCCCGGCCTTCTCTCCTTCAGCCCCGGCTGGGCCGCGGAACCATCCGCGCTCTAAAAAAAAATAAAAAAAAAACTAACGGAGGTCTGCACTGGCAGACCTCCCCGACGCTACTGAACCTCCCGGAGTCGTTTCCGGGAGGAAATTGGCATTGGCGGCTTGTGATTGGCTGAAAAAGCTGTCAGCCAATCAAAAGTCGTCAATGTAGGAGCCAATCAGGATGCGCAGATGTCTTCTACCAATCACTCCGTGGGGGTGTATCCCATAGTGATTGGCTGAAGGCATCTGAGCGTTGTGATTGGTTCCCATAAAGATAGACAAGTGTTTTAGCCAATCAGGGTGGGATATTGGGGTGTATCCCATCCTGATTGGCTCACACATTGACGACTTTTGATTGGCTGAAATTGATAGACAGCTTTTTCAGCCAATCACAAGCCGCCAATGCCAATTTCCTCCCGGAAACGACTCCGGGAGGTTCAGTAGCGTCGGGGAGGTCTGCCAGTGCAGACCTCCGTTAGTTTTTTTTCTTTTTTTTTTTTAGAGCGCGGATGGTTCCGCGGCCCAGCCGGGGCTGAAGGAGAGAAGGCCGGGGACATCGCGGGGAGGTAAGTTAAATGTATATTTAGATGTTTATTTGTGTATTTTATTTATTGTTTATATATTGTATTCATGTATTCATGTATTGTGTTTTTTTTTTTTAACAGGGCCGCGCCGGAAGAGCTTAACAGTGACTGGACATGCTGTAAAGGTGAGTTGAATATGTAGAATGTATATAATGTTTATTTATTTGATGTTAATGTTTTGTACTAATTTTTTTTTTTGTTTGACCCATAGGTTAGTGATCTGAAGCAACATCTTAAAGGTAAGTGGTCTTAATTTATTGATTTTAGCTTAGAATTAGGGTCTGTGTATGTAGTTAGGACTGTAATTATTTTATTTTATTTTAGAATAAGGGTCTGTGTATGTAGTTAGGATTTTTTGTATATTAGATAGATAGGGGGATGTATTTGATATAGTTAGGATTTATTTTAAATTAAATAGATTGTATGTTAGATAGATAGGGGGTATTTGATTAGGACTATATGTAATATATTATATGTAATATATTATATTTAATATATTTTATTTAATATATTATATGTAATGTCATGTATTGTATGTAATGTATGTAATGTATTATATGTAATATATTATATGTAATATATTATATTTAATATATTATATGTAATGTCATGTATTGTATGTAATGTATGTAATGTATTATATGTAATATATTATATTTAATATATTATATTTAATATATTATATGTAATGTCATGTATTGTATGTAATGTATGTAATGTATTATATGTAATATATTATATGTAATATATTATATTTAATATATTATATGTAATGTCATGTATTGTATGTAATGTATGTAATGTATTATATGTAATATATTATATTTAATATATTATATTTAATATATTATATGTAATGTCATGTATTGTATGTAATGTATGTAATGTATTATATGTAATATATTATATTTAATATATTATATTTAATATATTATATGTAATGTCATGTATTGTATGTAATGTATGTAATGTATTATATGTATTATTGTATTGTGTTTATCTGTCTTTCCTTTTCAGGTGTGTAATTTTTTTATTTTCTGTAGTGGGGGGTGGGGTTGTAATGTATTTTTTTGTTTTCTGTAGTGGGGGGTGGGGTTGTAATTTTTTTTTGTTTTCTGTACTGTAGGTTTTTTGTTTTTTGTAATTAGAGTGTTGGGGAGGTTTATTAGGGGGTAGGTAGTGTAGGTAGGTAGTGTAAGTGTTAATAGATTAGTGTAGAGGGGGGTTAGTTTAGATTAAATGGTTTATTGGGGGTTATAGTGTAGTGTTTGTAGTTAGTGTCATGATGGTCCTTGAGGACCATCATGGCACTTATGTGGTTAATGTTGGGTTGTAACAGGCCCATAATGGTAATAATATACCCTTATGGGACTGATGGGGTTAAATAGAGCCTTATGCTGGTCTGTATTGACCATCATGAGTTAATGGGTTAATTTAGGCCTTATGGTGGTCTGGATTGACCATCATGAGTTAATGGGTTAATTTAGGTCTTATGGTGGTCTGGATTGACCACCATGAGTTAATGGGTTAAGTTAGGCCTTATGGTGGTCTGGATTGACCATCATGAGTTAATGGGTTAATTTAGGCCTTATGGTGGTCTGGATTGACCATCATGAGTTAATGGGTTAATTTAGGTCTTATGGTGGTCTGGATTGACCACCATGAGTTAATGGGTTAATTTAGGCCTTATGGTGGTCTGGATTGACCATCATGAGTTAATGGGTTAATTTAGGCCTTATGGTGGTCTGGATTGACCATCATGAGTTAATGGGTTAATTTAGGTCTTATGGTGGTCTGGATTGACCACCATGAGTTAATGGGTTAATTTAGGCCTTATGGTGGTCTGGATTGACCATCATGAGTTAATGGGTTAATTTAGGTCTTATGGTGGTCTGGATTGACCACCATGAGTTAATGGGTTAATTTAGGCCTTATGGTGGTCTGGATTGACCATCATGAGTTAATGGGGTAATTATAGTTGCCTGGGGTTATTATTTTTAGTGCGAGTCCTTTCAGGACCTTTACGGTCCTTTGAGGACCCGCGAGGCGGGAAATTTAAAATTGAATTGCAGCAGGGTCACGATCGGTGCCGATCGGGGCCCCCCGCTGCAGGGGGTTTATATGGGGACACTTCGGGGGTCCCGATGGGGACCCCCAGCATAGAGGGGGGTTAATTTTAAGTGCCGCGGCCGGGATTGGCTAATAGTGTGCCGCGGTCCCTTTAAGGAGCCGCGGCGGGGAATTTAAAAGTTTTAAATGCAGCGGGGGGCCTGATCTATGCAGATCGGGGACCCCCCCTGCAATGGGTTTATGTGGGGACACTTCGGGGGTCCCGATGGGGACCCCCAGCATAGAGGGGGGTTAATTTTAAGTGCCGCGGCCGGGATTGGCTAATAGTGTGCCGCGGTCCCTTTAAGGAGCCGCGGCGGGGAATTTAAAAGTTTTAAATGCAGCGGGGGGCCTGATCTATGCAGATCGGGGACCCCCCCTGCAATGGGTTTATGTGGGGACACTTCGGGGGTCCCGATGGGGACCCCCAGCATAGAGGGGGGTTAATTTTAAGTGCCGCGGCCGGGATTGGCTAATAGTGTGCCGCGGTCCCTTTAAGGAGCCGCGGCGGGGAATTTAAAAGTTTTAAATGCAGCGGGGGGCCTGATCTATGCAGATCGGGGACCCCCGCTGCAAGGGGTTAATGTGGGGGTGCTGCAGGGGTCCTGATAGAGACCCCTGCAGCATGGGGATGTGTATAGGGTGCAGGGGGGAGCCTCACGCTGCTGTCTCGGGCTGTTCCGAGGCAGCACGTAGAGGCTTTCGGATCCCTTGCGTGGACTTTTTGTCCACGTAGGGATTCTTACGATATGCGAGACTCGTGCATAGATTTAAGGCTACGTAGCTCTCTCGGAGCCTATTCTCGGCCATTTTCTCGCAGTCATATCGTAAAGCAGGCTGCGAGAGATTCGGTTCTCGCAAACAGCAGGAAAACTGCCTTTTGCGAGCACCGAGAGAACTACGAGGGAGAATTTAATAGGGCCCTTGGTTTTTCAATAGGGCTCTATATAAGCACAGAGCATATTTTTGAACAGAAGTTTTTAGTTAAATTGAGCCAAATGTGCTTATATAGAGCCCTATTGAAATGGGCAAATCACATTTGAATGAGGCCCTCGGCCATTAAACATATTTAGGTCCTGAATCAATTGCGTTTTGACCAATTGAATAGGGCTCTATATAAGCACATAAAATATTTTTTGACAGAAGTTTTTAGTTAGTGAAGACCTTGATTGTGGTTAGAAGTTCAGTAACTAAAAATGTCTGTCTAAAAAATCTATTATGTGCTTATATAAAGCCCTATTCAATTAGCCAACTCACAATTGAATAAGGCTCATGGTTCGGTTCTTTTTTATACTTAATACTGTACCTTGATTGAAGTGTGGAATGACAGAGGGTCCCCTCCTGCCAATCTTAATCCGCCAGTCTTCTTGTAGTGTCTGTTTGAAAAATAAAGTGAAATAGTGAATTATAGAATTTTTTATTTGTATTTAACAAACCATGGCCTTTTCAGCATTTAAAGTATTTTTGTATCTTACCTCTTCTTCTTTGTTGGTGTTCTTTAAAAGGGATTGTGCTTCACAGTGCACGGTGCAAATTGTTGAGAGACGCTGTTGATGCAGAGTCTGTTTGAATATTAAAAAAAGTAGAAAGATTGAGTTTTAGGTGATCTATTAAATTGCAGTAAATTAATTTAATTGAAATATACTTCTGTAATTAATTTGAATTAACAATATTTTTTGGTGGGGTCTACACACATATGTCACATACATGAAGCACATTTCCATAGTTGAAAGTAATTTTTTTGTGTGCGTGTGACATATCAGTATACATGAATCATATTTTAATTGTTAAATTAACCTTATTTTTATTTTTGGCCAACATACATAAATGTGTGTGTGACATGTGACTATAGATGATACACATATATGTGCGTGTCACATATCAGTATACATGACTCATATTTTAATAGTATTTTAATAGTCCCAACTTATTTTTTTCTAATGTAATTTAAATGTAGTTGTTTAATTAGTTTGTTGCAGGGGCAATACACATAAATGTGCATGTGACATGTCACTATACATTATACGCATAAATGTGCGTGTCACTTGTCACTATACATTATACACATAAATGTGCGTGTCACTTGTCAGTATACATTATACGCATAATATATGTGCGTGTCACATGTCACTATACATTATACGCATAAATGTGCGTGTCACATGTCACTATACATTATACGCATATATGTGCGTGTCACATGTCACTATACATTATACGCATAAATGTGCGTGTCACTTGTCACTATACATTATACGCATAAATGTGCGTGTCACATGTCAGTATACATTATACACATAAATGTGCGTGTCACTTGTCAGTATACATTATACACATATATGTGCGTGTCACATGTCAGTATACATTATACGCATATATGTGCGTGTCAGTATACATAAACCTCTTTGTCTTCTTTAATTTTTTTTTTTGATATCCTGTCTTGATAATAAAATAAGTAATATATTATAGCTTACCTCTCAGTTGTAATTTGCACAATGTAAAGTAGTAAATTAGGAAAGAATTATCTTCTCAAGTTTTAGCAGCAGTTATCTAAGAAGTCACTCTGTTCATCACATGAGGAGAAATGTATTTTTCTCTGTGAAATAGACAGTATTTATAAACTTGTAGAACATTCTGGAAAGTTAGACCGTTAGAACGCAATACGCATGCGCTATTTGCGTTCCAGCTTACAATTTGCGTTCCCTCCGCCATTTTGTGCGTAGTAGTGGTTAAAATGGTGTTTAATATGAGTGTGATCCGTTCCGCATAGTATGTGTTTCATTATTGCGAGTAAGTGTAGTGTAGTTACGTCTGGAGCCTCGTTTTCGTTTTGTTCGGCGGCCATTTTTTCTCTCGCTTAGCCGATTTTCGGTCGTTTAAACTCTTTGTTTTGACTTAAATGGACGTGTAAATGAACTTTTGGAGGTGCCGGATGCCCCCCCGTGCTGTAAGTAAGCTTTTTATGTGTTTGTTGTGTTTATTTCTTGTGTTTGTGATGTTTTGATGCGCGGCGGTTGGAATGGGTCTTTCGCGGCCGTATTTTTTTCCGATGCGGCCGTATTTTGTTGCGATGTTGCCGTATTTTTTTGCGATATATGCAGTTAGCTTTTACGTGTACGACGCAGTGTATTTGTTTCTAAGTCGTGCGTATGTGTGTTAAGAGCGTGTGAAGGGCCTTTTTTACTGTTTTTTTGTTAAGTCTTGCGTCTGTGTGTCTGGGTGTAAGCGGGTGTGAGGCGACTTTGAGTTTTTTTTTGTTATGAAGTTGTGTGTGTGTGTATGTGTGTTAACACAGCCGATGTTGGGATGCTCCCACCACCGCAAATGCGGACCCTCGCTTCGCGAGGATCCGCATTTGCGGGGACGTTGTTGGGTTTTTGTTGGCTGGGCGGTTGGGTTTATTCTGTTAAAAAGTCGTGTGTGTGTATGTGTGTGTTAACACAGCCGACGTTGAGCCTCCACCACCGCAAATGCGGGCCCTCGCTTCGCGAGGACCCGCATTTGCGGGGAACTGCGTCCCTCGCTTCGCGAGGGACGCAGTTCTTGCGGGCTTGCGTAGCAACGACTCGTACGCTCACAACTATATATGTGATGCAGAAGACTTAGATTTTAAAAATGACCCCAGATTTCAACACTTGTACTATATCAAAACCAAGTACATTACAGCTACTGTTTATAGAGCAGTAAATGTGTATTGCTTTATTCATGAATATTACAGCCTTATTTTGTACCTTTATTCAAAGCAGTCAAGCTTAAATTATTTTGTGCCAGGGGATGACAGAATGGCCCAGAGCACATTTTGAAAGAAATGAAAAATCTTCTATGGACATTTCTATATTTTCATAATGCTTGAAAATCTAGTGATCAGCGATTTGAATCATCTTGTCTTCAAACTGAAATAATTTTGTGGAAAGACTTTCATTGTATGTACCTTCTCTTCAAACATATTCCTTCTACATCAGATTCTCTGCACAGTTACACATTTGACAGGTATTACAGGACTTTCTTATCTACTTGATGACACTGAATCCCATTTGTCATTTTTTATCTTTCCAAACTCTCTGTTGGACAAAAAATATAATAGAGCAAATCCTCTGAGAAATAAATAAAGTAGCAGGCTAGGAATTTTACCACATGAAGAAAATAATATAAAAATATTCATGTTAATAGATATTTTGCTTTGAGTTGAATGAATTAATACAAATGATGTTATTCTCCACATTTTGTACAAGTATACGTATAAATGTCTTAAAGGAACTTTTAAGGCAAATTTTATTTGTTTTATATAAATATCCTATCTTAGTGACTTATTTAATGTTATTCTCTCTGATGTAATTGTCATATAAAATGTACAGTTCACTAAGAAGCCCCCTTCTTCTTGATTGCTGCCTTATCATGGTGAAGGGGCTTTTGTGCTTCAATGAAGATATGAGCTAGACCATGTATGGTTATCCAAGATGGGCAGGTCATAGCAGACAGGTGAGAAAAATCATGGCCCACTGGAGAAGAAACTGGCAACCCACTCCAGTATCTTTGCCAAGAAAACCTTAAGGGTAGGCACAACCAGACACAAGATGCCTGTAAGACTCACACTGCCTGCAAACGTCCACATGACCTCTGGGCCTCTCTCTCTGTCTCTGAACCTTAAAATACTCAGACTGGTTTCAAACTTCGGCTGAAGTGCCCACATTACGTGTGAGCCTCTCTCTCTGTCTTTGAACCCGAAATTACTTACACTACCTGCAAACTTCTGCTGAAGTGCCCACATTACGTCTGATCCTCTCTCTCTCTGAACCCGAAACTACTCACACTACCTGCAAACTTCTGCTGAAGTGCCCACATTACGTCTGGGCCTCTCTCTCTGTCTCTGAACCTGAAACTACTCACACTACCTGCAAACTTCTGCTGAAGTGCCCACATTACGTCTGGGCCTCTCTCTCTGTCTCTGAACCTGAAACTACTCACACTACCTGCAAACTTCTGATAAAGTGCCCACATTACGTCTTGGCCCCTCTCTTTGAATCTGAAACTACTCATACTGCCTGCAAACTTCTGCTGAAGTGCCCACATTATGTCTGATCCTCTCTCTCTCTGAACCCGAAACTACTCACACTACCTGCAAACTTCTGCTGAAGTGCCCACATTACGTCTGGGCCTCTCTCTCTGTCTCTGAACCTGAAACTACTCACACTACCTGCAAACTTCTGATAAAGTGCCCACATTACGTCTTGGCCCCTCTCTTTGAATCTGAAACTACTCATACTGCCTGCAAACTTCTGCTGAAGTGCCCACATTATGTCTGATCCTCTCTCTCTCTGAACCCGAAACTACTCACACTACCTGCAAACTTCTGCTGAAGTGCCCACATTACGTCTGGGCCTCTCTCTCTGTCTCTGAACCTGAAACTACTCACACTACCTGCAAACTTCTGATAAAGTGCCCACATTACGTCTTGGCCCCTCTCTTTGAATCTGAAACTACTCATACTGCCTGCAAACTTCTGCTGAAGTGCCCACATTATGTCTGATCCTCTCTCTCTCTGAACCCGAAACTACTCACACTACCTGCAAACTTCTGCTGAAGTGCCCACATTACGTCTGGGCCTCTCTCTCTGTCTCTGAACCTGAAACTACTCACACTACCTCCAAACTTCTGATAAAGTGCCCACATTACGTCTTGGCCCCTCTCTTTGAATCTGAAACTACTCATACTGCCTGCAAACTTCTGCTGAAGTGCCCACATTATGTCTGATCCTCTCTCTCTCTGAACCCGAAACTACTCACACTACCTGCAAACTTCTACTGAAGTGCCCACATTATGTCTGAGCCTCTCTCTCTGTCTCTGAACCTTAAACTACTCAGACTGGCTTCAAATTTCTGCTGAAGTACCCACATTACGTGTGGACCTCTCTATCTCTGTCTCTGAACCCAAAACTACTCACACTACCTGCAAACTTCTGCTGAGTGCCCACATTACGTCTGGGCCTCTCTCTCTCTGTCTCTGAACCCGAAACTACTCACACTACCTGCAAACTTCTGCTGAAGTGCCCACATTATGTCTGAGCCTCTCTCTCTGTCTCTGAACCTTAAACTACTCAGACTGGCTTCAAACTTCTGCTGAAGTGCCCACATTACGTGTGGACCTCTCTCTCTCTGTCTCTGAACCCAAAACTACCCACACTACCTGCAAACTTCTGCTGAGTGCCCACATTACGTCTGGGCCTCTCTGTCTCTGAACCCGAAACTACTCACACTACCTGCAAACCTCTGCTGAAGTGCCCACATTACGTCTGAGCCTATCTCTCTCTGAACCCGAAACTACTCACACTACCTGCAAACTTCTGCTGAAGTGCCCACATTACGTCTGGGCCTCTCTCTCTGTCTCTGAACCTGAAACTACTCACACTACCTGCAAACTTCTGCTGAAGTGCCCACATTACGTCTGGGCCTCTCTCTCTGTCTCTGAACCTGAAACTACTCACACTACCTGCAAACTTCTGCTGAAGTGCCCACATTATGTCTGATCCTCTCTCTCTGAACCCGAAACTACTCACACTACCTGCATACTTCTGCTGAAGTGCCCACATTACGTCTGGGCCTCTCTCTCTGTCTCTGAACCTGAAACTACTCACACTACCTGCAAACTTCTGATAAAGTGCCCACATTACGTCTTGGCCACTCTCTTTGAATCTGAAACTACTCATACTGCCTGCAAACTTCTGCTGAAGTGCCCACATTATGTCTGATCCTCTCTCTCTCTGAACCCGAAACTACTCACACTACCTGCAAACTTCTACTGAAGTGCCCACATTATGTCTGAGCCTCTCTCTCTGTCTCTGAACCTTAAACTACTCAGACTGGCTTCAAACTTCTGCTGAAGTGCCCACATTACGTGTGGACCTCTCTCTCTCTGTCTCTGAACCCAAAACTACTCACACTACCTGCAAACTTCTGCTGAGTGCCCACATTACGTCTGGGCCTCTCTCTCACTGTCTCTGAACCCAAGACTACTCACACTACCTGCAAACCTCTGCTGAAGTGCCCACATTACGTCTGAGCCTATCTCTCTCTGAACCCGAAACTACTCACACTACCTGCAAACTTCTGCTGAAGTGCCCACATTATGTCTGAGCCTCTCTCTCTGTCTCTGAACCTTAAACTACTCAGACTGGCTTCAAACTTCTGCTGAAGTGCCAACATTACGTGTGGACCTCTCTCTCTCTGTCTCTGAACCCAAAACTACCCACACTACCTGCAAACTTCTGCTGAGTGCCCACATTACATCTGGGCCTCTCTCTCTCTGTCTCTGAACCCGAAACTACTCACACTACGTGCAAACCTCTGCTGAAGTGCCCACATTACGTCTGAGCCTCTCTCTCTCTGAACCCGAAACTACTCACACTACCTCCAAACTTCTGCTGAAGTGCCCACATTACGTCTGGGCCTCTCTCTCTGTCTCTGAACCTGAAACTACTCACACTACCTGCAAACTTCTGCTGAAGTGCCCACATTACATCTGGGCCTCTCTCTCTGAACCTGAAACAACTCACACTACCTGCAAACTTCTGCTGAAGTGCCCACATTACGTCTGGGCCTCTCTCTCTGTCTCTGAACCTGAAACTACTCACACTACCTGCAAACTTCTGATAAAGTGCCCACATTACGTCTTGGCCCCTCTCTTTGAATCTGAAACTACTCATACTGCCTGCATACTTCTGCTGAAGTGTCCACATTACCTCTCGGCCTTTCTCTCTGTCTCTGAACCTGAAACTACTTAAACTGCCTGCAAACTTCTGCTGAAGTGCCCACATTATGTCGCGGCCTCTCTCTTTGTATCTGAAACTACTCACACTAACTGCAAACTTCTGCCGAAGGAATCTACAGACACTGGGGAACTTTTAATATATGCACTTATTAACAATATTTGTATGAACGTCTCTGTGATATAATTTTTTAAGAGGTAGAAATTATCACTAGGCAAATATTTACCTATGCTTTTTCTCAAACCCCAACCCCCAAAGCCTGGTTTTATTGCTTCTTATCTGTGGAATAACATTTGGCCATCCTTCCACTATTCTATGTCAGTGTCAACATTTCCTCTGGGTCTCTCTCTGAACCTGAAACTATTTCCCTCTCACCCACCCACCCCTAGTTACTCTTAATTTATTGATTCACACAAATTCCTTAAAGGTGATCAATTGATCAATTAGCAACACATTATTATATTATATATATATACAAAAACAAAATAAACACATTTATATTTATGAAATCTATAAATACCATTGTCACATCTATATATAATGGTTCATTGTAGCAGTTACGGCGCTTGTTCTGACTCATTATAATAATCATGACGTTATCACTCTCTATTGGTTCCTAGGACTATTCCTCATCTGTAAAGCTTGGTTTGGGTACTCGCTACACAGAAATATCTTGCAGATAAGGCTTTAAGTTAGGGATGTGGGGTGGATGTTGTAATGTGGGGGAGCTAAAGATTAACATAGATGTTTAACGTACAGAGTCGATTTACAGCTGTGTCGTAATTTAAACTGCCCGATTAGCATGAGGCCCCTAGTCATTTCTAGGGCACATAAGCTTAGACATCATTAGGAGAGATTCATGTGTTAAATGTAATAAAGTGACTAGGTAGGGATTTCAATAACAGCAAGATGTCTTAAATGATTCATTAAAAGTATTATATTTTCATGATTCTGTACATATTTATATTTGAGTTTTATACCCAACATTCTTAAATTCAGATACAATGTATTTGTGTTTATTTACCATATTATGATGCGTGCTGCGTGCCTGTGAGATTTTTCCTGCATAAAGATATTAATTCTGGAGAAACATATTTTTCACATTTATCTTTTGTTTGCTTTTTGTTTGTCTTACCCGCCTTACTAAAATTGCCTGTGGGAAGCTTCCAATTATAAATAACTTTTCTGTAAGCCGTTGGTCATTAGGAATAGATATGCATTGTTTGCTTTGTATAACTTGAATCCATAGACTTGTCTCTTTTGCTTTATCTTCTACAGCAGGGTTTGGATGCATTATTAAAAATATAATGTGGACAATTCCCCATTATGGAAAAAAAGATCAAAGCAATATAACATGCTTACAAATAACAAAAATGATATGCATAAAAGCTTCAACACAGAATAAGTATTGAAGAAACTGGAATGGTGATCAGACTTTAAACTTTTTTAAGAGAGATATAAAAGTTAAATAAAGTGCTAATGTATTATATACAATTAAATTCAGCATTATCCATATCTATTTTTTACTTCTAAGACCTACTCTGTTTGAACTTATTTTTCTTTTCAGGTAGAAGGAACTCTTGAACACTGATATGAAGTCAATACATTGTATTGTAACACAGTGTCTAATTACAACCATAGACCAGAGATACAAATAAACTTTGTTTATTTGTTTGTCTTCTAAACCAAGAAGAAACCATAAAAGTAGAAGATCTATGGTGCAGAGGTAGAGAAGTATGACAGTTACCCACACTGCTGTCCAGGGGCCTTATTCAATTGAGAAAATTGTAGTTTCGGGATCCCGTAAACTGATTTGCTATTCAATTTGCTCTAGCCTCAAATGACTTGCTGGTCACAGATTAAAAATCCATGTGGTTATCAAAATCATAACTCCGACCCAGCTAAGCCTTTAATCTTTCAAGCCCGTACATGTTACAATAACAAATTGCTATTTAATTGCTACAATTCCTTAATGTTCTCACATTCGTAAATGGCAAATGTAGAAGAAAATCCTTACGGGTGGGTACCAGATAGGACTCTCAAGGGGATTAAACACCCATTCATAGCACTGTAAATGCAAAAAAAAAATCAATACTAGGGAAAGTGATGAATGCATGTACAGTAAATCTGCAATCGAAAATTATATATATATATATATATATATATCTATATATATATATACAGTGTATATATATATATATATATATATATATATATATATATATATTTATTTCCATGTCATATCAATCTCGGGAGTTAATGAGTTAATACATATCAGGCCACCCACATAAATTAGAACAGTATGACCATTCATTTTAAATTTTTTGTACATTGTCGGATTTGATTCCGATCACATATCAGACTTCTAAATGCTAATTGATTGCCGTTTAACCTCCATGTTATACTGTCGTAATTATGATCGGTAGTTACGGCCTTGCTTAATTGATCATGATCACGCTCTGAAATGCTACTTACGATTGCACTGTTTACGATTTAGGCTTTCGGCCAGGTAGTTGCAGGCTTGTTGAATTGAATCGCTCTGTAACTGTTGCAAGTTTCAAGGGCGCAGACTTACAGCCGGTATAAAGTCAACTACAACTGAATGAGGCCCAAGGGGTCTGGGCTGGGGAATGGGTCGTTGTTATAGGCAAAGTTTAAATCTAGCAAATCCGAATGAGCGCTTAACAGCTCTGTTCTAGTATGGTTATACTCTATTCAGTTTAGCCTATGGCATCTGGGATATTATGGCTCTGAGGGCACTCGTAAACTGGGTAAAGCACAGTAAATACAAATTGTCCTTTTAAATTCAAATGAGGTTTCCTTTTCTTCTTTGTATCTGCATCACATTGATAAAATAATTTACAATAGATGCAAATCCCTTTAACCTTCATACCCTTTACCTCATCTCCACATCTCTTACCTAACAAACCCTGCTTCTGCTTCTGACCTGCGAGTACTTTCCTGCTGTTAAGGAGCAAGACACATCTCTGCATCTTTTACCGAACAAACCCTGCTTCTGACCTGCAACCACTTTGAGAATAAAATTATGGACACTGAGAACTGAAATGAACATGCACAGAGCTACAGCAGGACAGCTTCTATGATTAGAATATTATTTTTGGGTCACCCATAAGTTAATGAGGTTAATGGTGCTGACTTCTGTGATTTATTATGTTGGTTGTTCTAGCTTCAAACATCGACATACCATTTGTGCATAAAATGCAGTGGAAGTTTCAATTTACTTCTGACATATATCACTATAGTGTCCTGAAATCACACATTTTACAATATGAACTTTAGATGAGGTTAGGAACGCTCCACCCCGGAAGCAGTATGACGAATCACTAAGGCGGGGTGTGCAGGACGCCAAGTTGAAGCGGAGAGCATCGCGAGAGGGCTCCGTTGGAGGAAGGGAGACGCCAGAAGAGATACAGATGCCAGAGGACACAGATCTCGTGGTGGTAAGGCGAGTAGCTGGTCAACCAGCATGATGAACAATGGATAACCCTCTGTACGCTGAAATGCGCATCTAAAGGGAAACCTGATTGATTTATACATGCTACTTGGAAGTAGTATAAGAATACACACTAAAGAAAAATACTTAAAAAAATAAACAGCGTATGGATGTCTCCCTGTAACAAACAGACTGACCTCTCAATTTGCCACACTTACAAAATACATAAACAGTAAAGCCTCAGAGATAGAAAATGAGTGAAACTAAAAGCTAAATATAAAGTAACTTAAGGTGCTCAGCTGTAAGCCAATTACACTGTATGAGCGTGGGGCTCTGGTTGAAAGCATATTGAGCTTAATAATCTTTTTTATCTCACCTCTACCCATTGAAAAAAAAAGTTTTTTTAAATGTTGGACTTTCTGTTATGAATATAGAAAAGAAGAGAAAATAACATCAATAGAGGCAGGTGGATATGGAACTATTATAAGCTTATGAAAATATAGGTTCCACAAAGTAGAAGCCTCTGCCTGTGAAACACTGAATAATATTTTGGCCGCATGAGCATGTAGCTCTGGCTAGCAGGAGATAATCAATAAGACCTACAAAAGAAAGGTCAACTGATTTATAGGGTGAAGGGGAAGGAAAGAGAAAAGAAAGAAAAAAAAAAAAGGAAAGGAAACCTTTCCAGACTGCTCCACTGATTCTGGAAAATTGACTGCGAAAAGCTCCGGGATGTATTTACCTTTGGATGAGCATATAATAATTCACAGCTTCAGTTAAGGCTGAGAACTGATATTATTATTATAGTTATTAATATTATAGTTTATTTATAAAGCGCCGACATATTCCGTAGCGCTGTACATAAATTAGGTTCAGAGAATGATAAATACAGACTAACATATAGCAAAGTAAGAACGGCCCTGTCTTTGAGCTAGGAATCCAATGTCCATGGTGAATTCCCAAAGTACTTAAGATAGAAACTTGCAGACTTACAATCTAAGGGATAGTGAGTGGTAAAAGAGGGAGAGAGAGGTGATAAGTGTGTTAGGGTGGAAGGTGATACGCTTCTTTAAAGAGATGCGTTTTAAGTGAGGTTTTAAATGTTTTGAGGCAAGAGGATAATCTGGTGGAGCAAGGCAAGGAGTTCCAGAGACTAGGGGCAGCACAAGAAAAGTCCTGGAGGTGGGAGTGAGAGGAGGTGACAAGAGTTGTAGAAAGAAGAAGGTCATTAGCAGAACGAAGAGGGCGGGTGGGGGAGTATTTGGAGAGGAGAGCAGAGATGTAAAGGGGAGCATTATTGTTGAGGGCTTTGTAGGTTAGGGTCATGATTTAAACTTTTATTCTTGAGGCTAAGGGAAGAGGAGTGATTGACAGAGAGGTGATGCCGACACTGAACATTGTGTACGGAAGATGAGTTTAGCAGAGGCATTCATAATGGATTGAGGTGGAGACAGTCGGGTGGTAGGTAGGCCAACAAGAAGCGACTTGCAGTAGTCTAGTCGAGAGATGATGAGAGAGTGTATAAGGATTTTAGTTGTGTCTTGTGTAAGATAGTGACGAATTCTGGAGATGTTTTTTAGATGAAGAAGATAAGATTTAGTTAGTGATTGTATGTGAGGGATGAAAGACAGGGCAGGGTCCAGTAGAACTCTAAGACAACGGGCTTGGTAGGAAGGGGTGATGATGTCTTTGTTGACAGTGAGAGAGATGTGAGGAATTGACGCGGTGGGAGAGGGAGGGAAGATTAGGAGTTCAGTTTTAGACATGTTGAGTTTGAGATGGTGGGTGGACATCCAAGAGGATATACTAGAGAGGCAGTTGGAGACGTGTGTTAGAAGAGAGGGGGACAGATCTGGTGCAGAGCGGTAGATTTGGGTGTCATCTGCATAGAGATGATAATGAAGCCCAAAAGAGTTTATGAGGTGACCAAGTGAGGAAGTGTAGATTGAGAAGAGGAGGGGACCAAGGACAGATCCTTCGGGTACACCAACAGACAGGGGGTGAGAAGAAGAAGAGGTGTCAGAGAAGGAGATTTTGTAGGTATGATGAGAACCAAAAGAGAGCAGTGTCTTCGAATACCGAGGGAGAAGAGGAAATGGAGTAGAAGTGGATGGTCGACAATGTCAAAGGAAGCAGAGAGATCTAGAAGTAGAAGAATTGAGAAGTGACCTTCTGACTTGGCGGTAAGTAGGTCATTGGTGACTTTAGTAAGAGGTATCTCTTTGGAGTATTGGGGCCGAAAGTCGGATTGGAAGGTGTCAAGAAGGGAGTTAGAGGAAATAAAGCTGGTAAGGCGGTTATAGACTAGCCGCTCCAGCAGTTTGGAAGCCAGGGGAAGCACAGAGATAGGGCGGTAGTTAGATGCAACGTCAGTGTCAGATGAGGGTTTTTTGAGGGTGGGTATAACTATGGCATGTTTTAGAAAAGACAGAAACATGCCAGTAGTAAGGGCGAGGTTGAAAATATGTGTGAGAGCTGGGATTAGTGTGGTAGAGAGGGGAGATAAGAACTGAGATGGAATAGGATCCTGAGGACAGGTAGTAAGGCAAGTGGATGATAGCAGTTTGGAGACTTCATCCTCTGTAGCCGGATCAAAGCAGTTCAAAGTGTCAGTGGGATTGGGGAACTGATAATCTTACCTCCATTGAAAAGGACTAATGATATACAAAATCCTCCAGAATTGGCATTGAGATATTGCAACATACCGGGACTTTATGTACACTGGACTCTTAAGACACTTGATAAAAGGAAATTTAAGATTATTAATATTGTGCGATACTAAGGAGTATTCCTGTTTATAGTGTGATTAAGGAATTAAGCACCAAGGATCTGTCTCTGAAAGGAACTCATTTGTTAACTAGAACTAATATTAGGTTAAGGTTGGCCCTTAATGAGCCAAAATGCAATCCTAGGGTTTATTTTTCTTTAAGAACCTACTAAAGGAGTGTATGAATAATATATAGAGGTGAATAACATTGCAACTAAGACCAAAGTAAAGAAGAAAAAAATACAAAGGAATGCCTACATACTTTTCTCCAAAAAATGTGTCAGATCCTGAGGCTTCACAATTAGAGACACCCTTATTCTCAAATGTATCTAAACCGAATTTAAGCAGAAATCTTACTGTCCTTGATGACACTATAGGAGATCAGAATAATGAATAATAGTGAAGAAGATAAATTAACAGTGTCTAGTATGAAAAAAATCAATTTGAAAGAGTAAATGAGACAGGACATAATAAACAACACAGTTGAGATTAGGGGATTATCCAGTAGGCTTCAGGATCTGACACAAGACTACACTCAGGAAAATCTGAAAATCTTCCCCGATTTATCTATAGCTACCCTCCTAAAGAGGAAGGAACTTAGCTATATTATTAAACGTTTAAGAACAGAGGGAGTAAGGTACAAATGGGGTCCAACATCACATTTAAATATTGTAAAAAAAAGGAGTGAGATTGGTTATAAGAAATAATATAGAAGGGGAAAAAATCTTAAGTGAATGCGAATTAAAGGTGGAGAAATTAATAACCAAATCAAGCCCTGAACTCTCCCCTGAATTCCTGAACTGGAAAGAGAAATAAAACAGAAAGAAGGAGCAATTAATTTAAGCGAATATACATTGTCTTCATAATAGGGAACAATAGCAACATATAAAAAAAGGGGAGAAAGTGGTGGGGGGAGAGAAGAGAAGGGGAAGGGATAAGAGAGATGGAAAGAAAAAGGGGAGAAAAAGGAGAAAAATGTTATCACTGATAAGTAAAACACGGATTACGTTGTTATGGTTAAATAAGGACTAAGAGAGGTAAAAAGGAAAAGAGATATAACCTTTATTTATTTATTTATTTATTTTTCTTTCCTTCTCCCTTTGTCCTTTTCTTAGTGAATTAATAGATGTGTAATGAAATTGCTCACAGTTAAATTTAATATTATTGTCACATAGGGACCTAAACAAATTAATCAAAGTATAAACACTGAGGAAAAAACACAAATTTATAATTGAATTGAAACCAAATACTGTATATATAAATGTAATTAAATGGGATAAAGTAAGGATAAAGGTTGAATAGATAGGATTGCTGCTGGGTCCTTATTGATGGAGACAATTGTTTAACTTAAGTTGCTAAATAAATCTACCCTTCCAGTCTCTTAAGATATTAATAGAAGGGAATATACTCAAACCGTATAAGGCTGAGGATTGGGTTTATAAGTCAAAAATCTCTGAAGATATTGCTGTTAATTATGAATGGCTTGGTGCTGCTATTCTCAAGATAAGTCCAGCTGTATTTTATCCAGCCGGCCCTCTTGAAATGGAATCAGTGGGAAAAGTAAAGCTAAGTAACATCAAGCTTAAGAAACTGAAAGCTTTTTTGTATATGTATGTGGCAATGTTTTTCTGTAAATAATTTGGAAGAAAGTAATTTTAAGAGACTTAAAAATAAAAATGGAATGCAAGAAAGTATGGTGAAAAGTAAAAAATATATAAAAAAATGAAGAAAGAAAATCATAAAAAAAATGTACACGGATTAAATTCTCCATTTGAAAGAAAGATAGCTTCAGATTATCGACTTAAAGAAGATGCAGATATAATATTTTTACAGGAAACACATTGGAATACAGAATGTAAACCACTTTTTTTGAATGGAGAATATCCACTTCAAGTACATTCTAAACTTAAATCGAAATCAAGAGGGATATCTATACTCTTTAGTAAAAAATTTAAAATACAGCAGGAATACAAAGAGTTAGATAATAATGGGAGATATATTGCATGGTTGGGTTCCATAAATGGAAAGAAATTTACATTAATTAATCTCTATGTCCCCAACCAAAAACAGATAAAGTACTTGAAATACATTTTGCAAAAATGTGATAAAATCAAAAATGGACTTTATGTGATAGGAGGAGATATAAATATGGTCTTAGATGCCAAAATTGATAGAACATATGGAAAGATCATTAAGACAGAGAACCAGATTGTAAATAATGCTGATAGATTTAAAGAATTAATATTCAATTACCAAATGTATGATGCTTGGAGAACTTTAAAAAAAAAGTTAATTCAATGATGAATAGAAACACTGATAGATGTAAATAGTAAACAACATAATAATCCAAAAGATAAAGGAGAAATCTTTAGAAATTATTATAATTCATTGTAAAATTTGGATTAAAAAGAAAATATCATAAAACCTGCTAAAGAGCAAATAAATATATTTTTGAAACAAATCCAACTTCCACAAATCTCAAAATCAGAATTAGAGACATTCAATTCACCAATAACTCTTAATGAAATCCAGGAAGCCATTTTAGGTCTGAAAATTGGTAAAGCACCGGGACCAGATGAGTTTGTTGGACACTATTATAAATTGTTCAGTAATATTTTAGCCCCTAGACTCGAAAAAGTAAAAAAAAAAAAAAAAAGACAAAGGCCAAATGCCAGAAGAAATGACCGAAGCAACAATAATCTCCATACATAAACAAAATATAGACCCTACGAATATCCTGAATTACAGGCCAATATCACTCATAAATATCGATACAAAATTATATTCTAAAATCTTGGCAACCAGGTTAAGACACTTAATGCCAAATTTAATACATAAAGATCAGACAGGTTCCGTGCAAAAACGTCAAGGTCCGGAGAATATCAGAAAATTAATCAATATTATAGAATTTACACAAAAAAAATAATATACCTAGGTTATCTTTGGGTCTCGATGCTGAAAAAGCATTTGACCGGGTTGATTGGTTGTTTATGAACTTAGTTTTACAAAAATTTGGTCTGGGAGACATCGGACATAAAGCTATAAAAACTCTATATTACAAACCCAAGGCCCAGGTGGTGGGTATGGATTTTAAGAGTGATACGTTTTATATTACTAATGGAATCTGGCAGGGATGCCCCCTTTCCCCATTGATATTTATATTGGTTTTGGAACCACTTCTTGAAAGCATTAGAATGTCTAAGATTATTTCCGGATTTTGTACAGGTAAAAACATGTATAAAGTTACAGTCTTTGCAGATGATACAATATTAACTATCAGTAATCCAGAAGATTCCCTGCATGCAATTCATAAATTGCTCGACGAATACAGTAAAGTATCAAACTATAAAATTAATCTGAATAAAACCCAAACAATGTTGTTAGGACTAAAAAAAATAGAGATAGAAAATCTAAAGAGTAAATACTCCTATAATTGGAAAGATAACATCTTGACACATCTAGGCATAAAAATACAACCGACTCTAGATAATATGAGCAAGAAAAATTCAATTGACCTTTTAAGAGATATACAAGAAACTCTGAACAATGTGGGAGATAATAACTTATCCTGCTCTGGCAGGATTGCAGCCATTAAAATGGCCATCTTGTGAAGGATAAATTATTTATTTCGATGTATACCAATAAAAATACCTAAGTATATTAGAAATGTATTTCAAAAGATGATAAATATATTTATAGTAAGAAAAAAGCAAGAATAAATCTTACAATAACTAAAAAGAAATTAATTAGAGGAGGATTGGCATCACCTAACATAGAAGATTATTATTGGGTGGAACGTTTGGCCCATTTGGCCAACTGGGGACCAACAGAAGAGACACCATGCTGGTTAGATATTGAACAATTTTTGATAGGTACAACTGTATTGACGGATCTGTTATGGGAAATGTCGAATATGAATGGGATTCCTCAAATTGCTAGAATAGTAATTAAAACAAATTTAAAATACTGGGAAACATTAAGGAAAAATTATGATTTGTCAAAAAAAAACATCTTTAGCACACACAATTCAATTTCGATTAACAAAATATGCACCTAGTGAAAGTACAATTTGGGAAAAATGGAATTTGCTCTATGTGGATGATGTATATAATGAAAATAATTTAATTTCTTTTGAGGAACTCCAAAGAAAATACGACATCCCTCCATCCTATTGTTGAAATATAGATCTCTAATATACATCACAAATTCTAAATAAAAATAATTATAAAACAACTATAGATTATAACTTAACCGAATTTGAAAAGTTATGTTTGAATAGGGATAAAAGCAAACATCAGGTAGAGTGAATAATGTAGGTAATGGTGTGGTGTTTTTAACCAGGGTATTATTTTTTGTCTAGGGTTACTGAGAATTCTGAATTAATAATATTAATAATAATAATAATAATAAAAATAATAATAATAATAATAATAATGTACAGTTGTGGTATATAATGAAGCTTATGGACAAATGTTCTTCTTTTGTAAAAGTCTGCAAAAAGGCCACACAGTGTGAGTATTATTATTATTATTGTTTATTTCTAACACACCAATATATTCTTCAGCGCTATACATGGGTTAAGTACAAGGCAAAAACAATATTAACACATTGCAAAAGAATGGAGAGCCCTATCTTTGAGCTTAGTCTAGTGACCATAGAGCTTTATCTAAAACACACAGTACAAAAACAAATGAATGAGTTCATGTAAAGTAAGAAAGAAAATATTCTGTTGAAATAGTATAAAATAATTATGTTTACCTATTAGAATTGTTTCAAGAGTACTACAGTTATTATTCCATACATTTTGCAATATTATACTATTGTAATTCACTATTAAATAAAGCTAATGACATGATGTAGATAAATACAGAATTAGATTTGATTATAAACTGATAATTTATTTAAACCTATAATTTTTTCTTGCATCATAAATAAAAGTCTGGATTTATATATTGTGCTTGGTAAAATGTAACTTGTTAATATGAAAAGAACTGAAATTATTATAAACAAGATAAGAATTACTTTCTAGGAAGGCTGAATAAGTATCATTGTACTTGACATTGAATCACTAATAAGATCTAAGTTGCACAATGACAAACCAGCATGAGCCTATGTAATGGAATGTTAAGCTAAATTAACTTAGAAATAAGCACAGCTTTCATGCAAGCAAATATTGTGATCTTAATCCTGTTTTAACTCTTGCATGTAAAATTGAAACATATAGAGACTACTGAAAGTCTGTTTCAGACTCACGACAATGTCAAGGTTAGCAATAATATATCATGTTTATAATCACATATAATAGTTGTCATCTTGCAAGTTTGTCCGTCACGTCATGTTAAAAAGTTACTCCATTGTGCGCCTCGAGATGAGCGCCGCAGGCTCTCATTGCGATGCTCGCACGACTTTTCTGCAATGAGCAAAGGCGCTCAGGCACGAAAGGGCTCGCAAATGAGCGCCGAAGACGCTTATCATGAGGCCCATAAACTACACAGGGGGAGAGGCTCGAGATGAGCGCCGAAGGTGCTCAGAGGGACCAGAACCTTGCATTGTGTGGCAAACAGCATTGCCAGGCTTAAAATTGTATTGCCGTCACTTTTGATGGGCAAGTCGCTAGTAATACATATGAATTTTTAATTGTTTACACTTTTAATAAAAAAAAAGTAGAGCATCCAGGCCCTGTGTTCTGGCTCAGTATGATAATATTATTTTTGGTTAAAATGCTTTTAATAGGGTTTTTGTTTTGGTAGATTTGTTTTCTTCATGCCCCAATTCCACAATGCGTTAATGTTGGCTTTTTAGCCAATGTTATGAGTACTGAGCAAGTTCATGTGAATATTAATTGCCGATCCATTTGAAAGTAAAGTGTAATGTCTAAAACCAATTACATATGCAAATGATAAAGAATATCACATAAATAATGAATGGTTATATAATGGGCCTGTCTTACTGCAACCAATAATTTAACAAGTGTGAGAACCCATACAACAAATATTCAAATGAATAGGATGTAAATGTTTCAACCTACTGCTTCTGTTTGGCTTGATAAGAATCTAGTTCAAACCTACCCAAAAGGACCATCAGGTTATTTGTGAATCCCTGATAGCAGGAACAAGACCAAGTCAGCTTACAGCCACCAAAGGGCCTAGCAAACTATAGGAATCAGTAGAGCCACCCAGCAAATGTTACCAACTATAACAGAGTCCCATGCAGGCTCAGCAGCAATAATCCGAGTAATAACGATAATTATTGCATCAGAATGAAACACAAACCTCAATTATGCATGTTTAAACTAAAAACAGCCTTTATTGATGTGGTCAAGTATTTATGCACAACACAGTCACAATCTGAGTAATAAGCCAGTCACAATCTGAGTAATAAGCATAATTATTGCATGAGAAGGAAACACACACATCAATTATGCATGTTTAAACTGACAACAACTTGCCCTTTGATTTGGAATTTACAGGCGGTATCTGATCAGATCAGGAGTGCAGACACTCAGTCTCTGATGTGCAGGACCCTAGATTATGCCCAGGATTCTTCCTCATTCACACCTAAGTGTCCACTGTCCTCTGGTGCCAGTTAGCTCTCCCCCCACTTTGCTGTATCCCCTTCCATCACGCATATCATAGCTGGTGAACCCTCTGCCCCAGGGACCCTGGTAATACACTTTATTAAAATCTCGGGAAATGCAGCATTTCAATACCAAATATTCCTGGGTACCACCTTTACATCAATAAATCTATACAATAATAAATGAACAACATGGCTCTCCCATCCCACATGGCACACAATAAGAATGTAGCTGTCACAGTTCAAGTATTCAGGCTGGGAGGACAGTGTCAGGGGAGAGAAGGAAGAAATCCATGATAATCCAGGGCTCCCAATCGTCCAACAGTCCCTCAAGGTCTTGAATGTCACAGTAAAAATATAACAGTTATTCAGATGAATATTGTGCAAATCATATGAACTACCATTAAGGGTATAACTTTTAACATGGAAAAAGAACCACTCAAAAGTCATGGGCTATATAGAGTCTACATTTTAGTAAAGTCCATGCACATATTAGAAGGTGGAGAGTCAAACTCTGTAGTAGCTTTTTTTCTGGTTAAAGGCCCACTGTCATTTGGGAAAAAACATCATATACAGTATTTGTAAATATAAACAGCAACATGCCATGAGCAAATTTTTTTAGAAAAAAAAATATAATCATAGTAAACAATGCCTGTGTCTAAACTCTTCCATATTTTACATTTAGTGCTCTCATAGCTGGCTAATGCCCGGGGCTGGGTGCTTCTGTTGTGACTTGCACATCTGTTAAATGCCACATAAAAGTAGCAGTCTTTTAACAAATAGAATGAATATGTTATCTACATACAAAGTACCTCACACTAATGTGTGCTCCAGTAAAGCAATATGAAATAAATAATTAAAATATTATACTGTATTTATTCTTTTTACTTTTTAAAAAATACTGTTCTCCATCACTGAAGTTAATCAACAACAATTATTCAAGGTGGTTATCAAGAAGATGTTAGCATACATTTGATAAGAAGGCATCACATAATTTCTTTTACATTTATATCATTGTGTAATCAACAGCTCTAACTACTTTCTTGAAACAAAAGAGAGTTTCATAATTCTCAAGCAACTCAAGCAGCTTTTTAGCCAAATTGATGTGTGTATGCCATTCAGCTGTGTCCCAGTTCCTGCAACCTCATGGACCGTAACACACTAAGATGATCCACTTGGTATTCATGGCAGACAGAGATACTGGAGGGATTGCCAGTTCTTTTGCCAGTAGGCCACGGCATACAGCTCCTGGTATTCCTAGGTGGTCTCCCATACAATTGCGGATCAGGCTCAACCCTGCCCATCCTCTTTTTAGGAGCATTACAGGGTCATGCACATTTAGCAGTAAGGGTTGGACATACCAGTTCTAAGGTTGGAGCAAACAGATTAATGGACAAAGGATAGTATTAAAGTAAGAAACACAAGGACAATGAATGAATGACCAGTTTTAACCACAATAAAGGCTTCAAGGAGCTAGAGGTTAATAGAGGTTAACAATAGGACAATTTGCTTAACTGAAGTAGTGCCAATTTATTAAGCACAGAAAACAATCATGGATTACATCTCAATACTTATGTTTCCTTTTAGATGTACCTGACAGGAAAATGTAAAACAAAAAACTTTCACCACAAACAGCTATTTGAGTAGCTTTTTTCGTGCCTGGTCAGCCTTTTTTTGGGAGTCCAAGGGGCAACTTATAGATAATACTTTTAGGGGTCTTTTTAATGCCTGCATTTGAGAATCTTCCTAGATTCCATGTTTATTTCTTTGTTTTGTTGCCTGGAACTTCCTGGAACTTAGTGTATCTGGTGTACCAATATATCCAGATTGAAAGGATGCTGGCAGATTGCTATTTTAGAGAGGCAGAAAATACCTGCAGTTTACTGTACCTCTATGATTTAAAAATTGGTTATTGCACTATAGTTACAATCTAAACGCTATCTTTAGACTAAGTGTATATAATATAGCTTAACCTTCTAGGAACTAATAGATGATATTATTGGCTATTTAGGCCTGTTGATGGAAGGTATGGGGCCGACTAATTGTAATCCATTTAAAATAAAAATGTATTTTTGACCTGCGAGTCTGCTACTTGGTTATGGCTCTGACCTCCTGCTTATCTCTACTTCTAAACCTTGCTGCCAGCCTTACCATTTGAACCATTATTTGACCACTCTTTTTTGTCTCTGACCTCTTTCTGCTAAGAAGATTTGGACTTCTCTGCTACTAGACTCTTTACTTATTCTAGCTTTTACAGGGAGTCAGATTAAACGCTGCCAGTAACATAATCTATGGCAATGACTGCAGGGCTGTTTACATGACTGCATATATAGCCCCTGAGTACTGAGAAGGGTTGCACAATGGATTTTAGTCTTTTTTGTTTCACATGTAACAAAATTGCAAAATCTCTGTGAGAGAAATGGAGAGGTTAATTTATAATAGAGGTATAGATAATGAGGATATGTGTTTTAGAGTGCAAAAGATAGTGATTTGATACCTGTGGAGAGATAAAATAACATTTATATTGTTGAAAATCGGCATGCTTTCTCACACTAGATAATAGGGTCGAAGGGGATCTTCACGCTCAGATAAGGCTACTTTACATGGATCTTGTAAGTCTGGTGACCAAACATGGATCCTTTCATACAAGAGGGAAATTGGGAAGTGTATAGGGTTGACATCATGATGTGAGAGTTTGTGAAGTTATGCCCAAACATCTTTGGATTTAAAGAACTATTTCTCCTTCACACAAAATAAAAAAATGAGTGACTCAGGGAGTATTAACTAATAGAATGTTCTTCTGCTGTATACTGTTCTAAAGGGAATGTTTATTGATTCATAACTCTCTTACATACAAAATATTCTTCATAGTCATTATGCACATGTTTGGGCATTAAAGGGTTTTAACATAACCATTAGGTCTAACTGAGATTGTTTTAAAGGCATATCTAAATTTGCTGGATTAATATATTTCATAAAATGCAGCACATTACATAAAAAAGGTTTTATTTTTATTAATATATCAAAATCCCTCTAATGATTATGTTGATGCCCCCTACATAGGTACCTGATATCCCCCAATCAGCATGGAACATTTGGGGACCAGTTTTTAACTCTATACTAACCTGCTGTGTCTTCCTCAGCCAATAGGAGTGCACTGATGTCAGCTACCAAGTCACTGCTGGGATGTGACCAGCCCCGGCTGCTTTTGGATGCTATGTACACAGTAAGAGTCTTTCTCTGAAGCAGAGGAAGTTCTGGCAGAGATCTGCCCTTACAAACTCAGTTCTTGTACTGAGCATGTCAGAAGCCACTGAGATGAAGATTGATACAATGTATTATGACAATGTATTATGTAATATGCTTCTGATTGGGCACAGCCAAATATGAATTTTATGCTAATTTAGCTGGGATTTTCTAGGGGTTTACACCATGAAATGCAACTGTCAAAAACAAAACATAAGAAATGTTGCTAACTTTAAGGTAAACTAATTAATGTTTATACACTACTAATTCTCCTCTATCAGATGCATTCATAATCCAGAACACTTCAATATGCCTTTAAGTATTTACATTGTCATACTCTGTGCTATTCAGTAACATTCATATGGTATTTAAAATGTCTGTCAAATTGAAATGACAAGAATTTGCTTAGAAACATAATATTCTTGACTGTGGCTCAATATCTTGCTGTCGCTATGTCATAGTAAACATCAAATTCATTACTTTTCAATACAGTTAAACTGTAAAAAAAATGTTTTTAATTATGTAACATGTACACAGCAGAAGACAAGTACCAAGACTAATCAGACACAAAAAGGCTAGGAAGCTTTTGTTCCAATATATTAAGATACAGATGTATTTTATTTTACAGAAAATAACCCAGCATTTTATTTGTCAACTGTACAAAAAATAAATAAATACCTGAGGATACAATTGCGTGCTATTAAATGTTTAAAGTTGTCATGGAAACCGTCACCTAGTTTATGAAAGATGAAGAATGTGATGTGAAAGTAGAATAGACGAGAACACATATTATTTTATCTGCGTAACAATGGAAGAAGATTAAAACAGTGTGTTATTATTAAGTCAAGGATATTTTGTCAATGTATGTGCATATTACTATCAGACTATTTAAAAGTCTTAGTTTTGGATGGTAATTTTGTGTGAATATAAAATGAAATATTAAAAATATATATGCAACATTGGATCACTGTGGTCATATTTGTAAAAATTTACTGTACTTAAAAATATGAAACATGTTTTTTAAAATGTAAAAAAAACAGGCTCTGATTCTAATTCAGTTATACTGCTGTGGAATCTATAATTTTGGTGTCAACTAAGCAACTTCCTGAAGGAGGGTACTTTGAAGGAGACAGGAAGTTTCTATATGTATAATAGGATTATGGCAGTTATATTTAGCAGTGCTCTTAGAGGGTCTAAAGGAAAGTTCATTTGTTTACAAGAAAATGCCAACCTTATGAAGTAACAGAGAGTAGCAAGCAAAAAATAAAATGGAACCCTCACAATAAAAAAGGACATAGAAGTTACAAAATGTAAATGTTATGTTAATTTATAAAAAATTTGATTGATTTTGCTCAATATTAAGCTTAGTTATTCAAAATATCATATCATTTTCAACTCAGTTTATTATTATATTATTATAATAATAATTATTATTATTATTAATAAAAATAATAACAATAATAAAGCATCACAATTTGACATAGTACAATACTTAACCTGGAGTTATTGCAGTTTCATTTTACAGTTCAACAACAAATATGAAGTTCTGAGGCTCCTGCTCTTGCAAGATATTAATCTTGTAGGGGTGAATGGACACAAGGCTGGAGGGAGCAGAGTGGGACAGACATTCATAAGATCCTATAATCATATGTATTTTCTGAAGTTATGTAAGGTTTAGATCCAATATCATTTTGTAGTATGGAACAATTGTGGTGAATTATGGAAAGTAGCACAGTAGTAAAGCCTGGGTTGTAAAGCTGAGCAGAGCCTTAGGAACAGAAATAAGGATGTGTTAAATTTGAGTCAGGGTTGGGACTAGGTTGTCCAAAATACAGAGTTTTTTAGAGAGTTTTTGAAAATGTGGGTCTTGTGTAGTGAACTGAGAAGGGAGCTCTCAGTGAGTCTTGTTTGTAGCGAATGAGCGGAAGTTATCAGAAAAGAGACCAAGGGTGGGTTTTTGGAGATATGGGGGGAAGGGGGGGGGGGGGTATTTAGATATACAGTAATGGAAGAGATCCAAGAGGGTAGTGAATAATGATTATATTTTATACAATTGACAAATAAAATAATATGTTATTTTCTGTAAAACAAAAGACATCTGTATTTTAATATTTTGGAAAAAGACATTGGATTAAGCTGTGTACATTTTACAACATTAAAAATTATTTGTTTTTTTCACAGTTTACTTACAATGTTTTACTAGAGAGTTTTTTTTTTAAAGGGATAAGAATGGAAAAATCATGAATTTAATGTTTACTAATATAGACATAAGAAAATAACAGAATGGATAAATCAAGAGATCTCTTCAAGAATGTTAGGGATCTCAAAGGCACCTTTTATGCAAAATGGGCATGATAAGAGACAAAAATGGTAGGGACTTAACAGAAGAAGATCAGATAAAGAAGAGCTGGCAGGAATACACTGAAAATCTATACAGAAAGGATGTCAACAGCAGTGATGATCTCAAGAATTTGTCTAATGAACTAAAGCCAGAAATCATGGAGAGCGAATTGAGATGTGCCCTAGGATGTTTTGCTGATAATAAGGCTGCAGGAGGTGATGGAATCCCACTTGAACTATTCTCAATTCTATAGGATGATGCTGTGTTACTTGCCTTATGCCAACACATTTGGAAATCTCAACAATGGCCAGTAGACTGGAAAAGGTCAGTCTACATCCCAATCCCAATAAAAGGCAGTGCCAAAGAGTGCTCCAATTATCAAACAATTGTTCTCTTTTCACATTCTAGCAAGGTAATGCCTACAATTCTACAAGCTCAACTCCAACAATATATGGACCAGGAACTACCAGATGTGCAGAGGAAGAGGCACAAGAGATCAAATTGTTAATGTCCGATGGATATTAGAGATTGCAAGAGAGTTCCAGAAAAGCATTTACTTCTGCTTCATAGACTATTCTAAAGACTTCGACTTTGTGTATCATAACAAAATGTTGCATGTCCTTAAAGATACAGGACATCTCATCCTCCTCCTGAACAATCTGTATGTGGACCAAGAAGCCACGGTCAGAATTGAACCCGCGACAACAGAATGGTTCAAGATAGGAAAAGGAGTGAGACAAGGTTGTATATTGTCACCTTATTTATTCAACCAATATGCAGATTACATCATGTAAAAAACTGAGCTGGATGAATCCAAAGCCGGAATCAATATTGCTGGAAAAATTATCAACAGCCTCAGATACGCCAATGATACTACTTTAATAGCTGAAAGTGAGGAGGAACTAAAGGTCCTGTTCATGAGGGTATAAGAGTGCAAAAGTTGGCCTGCTGCTCAACGATAAAAAGACGATGATCATGGCAAACAGCAATCTCAGTTCCTGGGAAATAACCAGGGGAGAAGTTGAGGCAGTGACAGATTTTATTTTCCTTGGTTCCAGGAATGAGGCCACTGAAGCAATGAACATGAATTTGATCAAGCGCAGTAGGACAGTGATTGAGAGATTTACCTGGTGTGCTGTGGTCTATAGAATCAACGAGAGTCAGACGCAACTGAACGACTAAACAACAACAATAATAAGATAGCAACAGCAAGATATTGGTCACAGACAAGATTACAATGAATGTTTCCAAGCAAATTATAGCCATTTACATTTAACAGCCATTTTAAATACAATATTCATGTTACTATGAAAGTCTGAATGCTTAAAACAATCTGAGTTAGACTTAATTGTTATATTAAAACCCTTGGATACCAAAACATGTACTAAAAAAAAAATATTGAATATTTTGTAACTGAAACATCGTAACATTACTGCCATTGCATATTTTTGTTATTGCTTCTGGTGGTGTTGTGATTTTCTGTATTCTCATAATCATTAAATCACGCAAACCATGATAGGATAAGTAAAAGTAAATATAAAAGTAAAAATAAACTTCCAATAAACTGCATTGTTTATCTTCAATTCTTCTACTGTTAAGGGACAATGATATCCCAGAGAGGTAGAATTAATGAGCATTGCATATTTGTGATTAAGTAAATAAAATATCTTAATTGTACAACTGCAGGCTCACACAGAGAAAAGCATCCTCTTTTAAAGGCTGGATATATTCCATTTATTATAAAGTAAAATATTATGCAGCTTATACTTATAAGCAATCAAACATTTTGCAAATATGATGATGAACAACTTTAATAAAATGAATTTGACGTTTAATGGAGAACAATACTTCAACCACTTAATTCATCTGTCATAATATGACATTAATAGAATTAGCATGGTGGTGTTAGCTTAACCTATTCATTTACTGAAATAGAGAAGTTTAAAAGATTATATCTCATATGATGCCTGTATTATAAATTATTTAAAAATATATTTTTGGATATAGTGCACTACCATGATAAATATGAATTTCAGTGCCAGAAAAAAAGTAATCAGACTAAACAGGATTAGAAGGCATTAACAGCCTTATTGAATTGCGATTCGGCCAATTGAATAGGGCTCTATATAAGCACAGAAAATATTTATTTGACAGAAGTTTTTAGTTAGTGAACTTCTATCCAAAAGCAAAGTCTTCACTAACTAAAAACTTCTGGAAAAAAATATGCTCTGTGGTGCTTATATAGAGTCCTATTCAATTGGCCAAATCACAATGTAATAAGGCTGTTAGTCTATAGTCAGAAACAGGCAGCAAAGTGTAATAAAAGTGAGGACAAGGAGAGTATCATGTGTAGGTCCATTGATCTCAGTGAGGACCCTGACATATCATTGGTTGGTTTGCCGGTTCTGTGTGTCCGAAAATGAGTAGTCCGATTCAGGGGTGGAATGTTAGATTTAGATGTGAAACGTTGGGCAGACATGTGATGTCAGTGATGTGTGGACAGCTCTGGACTTGCATAGCTCACACTATATTTCTTTCTCAGCATTATGCCTCGCCTGAGAGGTTTGGCAGTTTTTTTGAATGAGGCAGCTCCATGCTGGACCGTTAAAGCCAAAGTTGCTGTAAGCAGATGTAAAATTTTCCATACTGGCTTGCATTTCTGGCTCTGTAATAGCATTTAGAGCACAATCATCGGCAAAGAGAAAGTCCTGAGGCACAGCTTCCATGACCTTGGTGATGTCATGCAGACTCCTCAAATTAAAGAGTTACTTGTCAGTTCTGTAATTCAGGCCTATTCATTCAGCACGATGCTGGAAGGCATCGCTCAGAGTGGCAGAGAATATAATGCTGAACAGCTAGAATACACCCTTACTTGGTAACCGCAAAGTTGCCGAACCATTAGCATGAAACGGTCAGGGAGGATCGTACCAAGCAAAAAGCTGGAATCAGAGGCTGAATATAAACTGAAGTCTGGAACGACAATTATGAATAACAGACTGTTGGATCACTTAATTCAGGAGGCAAATCAATGAGCTCAAACTGTTGGGTTTATATAGTACTTTACCAAGAAACATTCTCCCTGTCAAAGGCATTGACACAAAGTAATGCTCAATGCAATTATATACAAAAAGTATTTTAAGAGTGCAAGGAACACATATAATATTTGAATAAATATACAGGAAAAAAATATTTTAGCAGCCACAGAAAATTTTAAAATGTTGAATCTATTCTTTTGTTTTTTTCTCAATCTAACTCTATTCAGTAGATGCAAAAGCAAACAAAAAACAGCAGACAATTGTATGTGTAGAATGCATAAGATATTGTATTAGAGTAAAATAAATAAATGTATGCCAATGTATGCCAATCAACTTGCAAATCTAAGTTCAGCACCTCAGTAACAGGACCCAAAAGTCCATTCTAGAAACTAGGGTCAAAGCCAGCTCCATCCCACTGTGGTGAACAATCCTCATTCACTGTTCCCTTCTAGAGATGTCCCGGACAGTTCACCCGCGGACTATTTGCGGCGATTTTGGCTCTTTCGCTGCATTCGTTGTGAGAGGACAGATAGTGTAGCTGCTGGAGATTTATTAGGGAAATAGATAGCCAGGCTGTGTATTCAGCTTCCACTACAGACCTGAAGGACTCATCTGATATCTGCTGCAAGGACAGCAACCCAAAAAGCCATTTTCAGGGCTAGAACATCATTTATTTTATTTTATTATTTTTTTTCTGTGTAATCTAATTGTATATGCCTGCCTGCCAGCGTATGTGTGTGACAGGCTAACACCTAACAGCTTATATTGTGCTTATTTTCACTACTCATACCTGGTGGTGTACCATACATTGAAAACAACCATTTTTTTCCTGTAATCTAAATTCAGTTGCCTGCCTGTGTCAGGCTCACAGCTAATATTCTGCTCTGTTTCACCAGTCATAGTTGGTGTACCATACATTGAAAAAAAAAAAAACCCTTTTTTCCTTTAATCTAATTTCAGTTGCCTGCCTGTGTCAGGCTCACAGCTTATATTGTGCTCAGTGACATAAAACAACACTTTTTTGACTGTAATCGATTGAATATCAGTTGCCTGCCTACAGGCGTGTGTGTGAGGCCTATTGCGTCTACTGTGCCAACTTTTGCCAGTGCACAGTGCCACTCATATCTGGTGTAACAGTAGCTTGCACGCATAAGTACCACTAATCGAAAAAAAAATGACTTGAAAAGTTCTGAGGACATGGTTGACTGGCTAACACAGGACACCCAATCTTCTACAGCTTCCGCTCGGAACCTAGACGCACCATCCTCCTCCAGCTTAGCTTCGGGCACCTCTCCAGTTACCACTTGCCCGCCTGCCGCCACCACCAACACTAGCACCACAGCCGCTTCACTTGATGCGTCAGCAGAGTTATTTACACATCCGTTGGAAGAAATGAGTGATGCGCAAACATTAGTGCCAGAGGATGTAGATGACAGGGATATGTCCCAGTCAGGCAGCATTACACACATGGACGTACGGTCTGATGATGATGATGTTGTACCCGGTGCTGCTTCCTTTGTTGAGTTGTCAGACACAAGTGAAGCGGTTGATGATGACGATGCGTCTGTGGCTGTCACGTGGGTGCCCGCTATAAGAGAAGAAGAACAGGAGGAAAGTTCAGATGGGGAGACAGAGAGGAGGAGGAGATGAGTTGGAAGCAGGGCGAGGTCGTCGCAAGTAGCTAGTGGCACAGTCAGACAGCATGCATCGGCACCCGGGGTCAGCCAGACAGCACGCCAGTCAACGCATGCTGTTGCCACCACCAGAATGCCGTCATTGCAGAGCTCAGCAGTGTGGCAATTTTTTGGTGTGTCTACCTGTGACAACAGCAATGCCATTTGCAACCTGTGCGAAAAGAAACTGAGTCGTGGGAAGTCCAATACCCACCTAGGTACAACTTCTTTGCGAAGGCACATGATGTCACATCACAAACGCCTATGGGATCAACACATGAGTACAAGCAGCACACAAAGTCAAAGCCGCCATCCTCCTCCTGGTCCAGCATCTTCAGCCACGTCAACCACTGCTGCCCTGCTTGCCCCCTCTCAACCATCCGCCACTCCGTGTCTCGCCCTGAGCAGTCCCTGCTCATCTGCCCCCAGTCAGGTGTCTGTCAAGGACATGTTTGAGCGTAAGAAGCCAATGTCACAAAGTCACCCCATTGCCCAGCAACTGACAACTGGCTTGTCTGAAGTCTTAGCCCGCCAGCTTTTACCATACAAGCTGGTGGAGTCTGAGGCGTTCAAAAAATTTGTAGCTATTGGGACACCGCAGTGGAAGGTACCCGGACGAAATTTCTTTGCACAAAAGGCAATCCCCAACCTGTACTCGATTGTGCAAAAGGAAGTAATGGCATCTCTGGCACACAGTGTTGGGGCAAGGGTCCATCTAACCACTGATACCTGGTCTGCAAAGCATGGTCAGGGCAGGTATATCACCTACACTGCGCATTGGGTAAGCCTGGTGACGGCTGCCAAGCATGGAATACGTGGCTCTGCAGAGGAGTTGGTGACACCGCCATGACTTGCAGGCAGGCCTGCTGCCACCTCCTCTACTCCTCCTACTCCATCCTCTTCCATAACCTCCTCGGCTGAGTCCTCTTCTGCTGCTGCTATGTCTTGCTCCACATCAACGGCACCCCCCCAGCTCCACAGGTAGTATTCCACATCCCGGATACGGTGTTGTTGATGGAGGACATGCAGAGCTTTTTAAGTCCTATGCATCGCCACAGCCCTTCGGGGTCCACCCTCAGAGAACGACTCGACCGTCAGGTAACAGACTACCTTGCCTTAACTGCAGATATCGACACTATGAGGAGCGATGAACCCCTTGACTACTGGGTGTGCACGCTTGACCTTTGGCCTGAGCTATCCCAATTTGCCATAGAACTTCTGTCCTGCCCCACTTCAAGTGTCCTGTCAGAAAGGACCTTCAGTGCAGTACGAGGTTTTGTCACTGAGAAGAGAAGTCGCCTAGGTCAAAAAAAGTCTAGATTACCTCCCCTTTATTAAGATGAATGAGGGATGGATCCCGAAGGGACTGACAGTGGGCGATACATTCGATTAAAAAAGGCCTGATAGATGAGCTGCCTTGAGCTAATAATGGTCCACACGCTGCTGTATTTTATCCCTGAATGCTGGATGACTTGCGTGACTTATCCGCCACCAACTAGGGTTCAAGACACAATGTATTAGGGCACTTTCTGCCTGGCAAACTAACATCAATTTTTCTGGTCACTGCAACAATACCTAATTTTTGCATTTAAATTATTTTATTGTCAGAAGGCCTACAGCATGTAATGAAAAATAAAGCATTTTTGAACAGTCTTGCATAACAGTTGTGCAAAAATACATATTTACAATAAAGACATTTTGTGAAAGTTAGCTGGCTAGTACTTCTTAGTTTTACTTTTTAGGTTAATTAATAATTTTTCTTATTTTATACTGTGATTGCAATTTAAGAGATACCTAAAACATGGTAAAACAGACAATAGTAAAGAGTATATCTGCAGGTAACACCAAAGTCCTATTAGCTATCATCCCTCCAGCAGTATTAGCTTATTATTTACAATATCTAACCTGGGCAATCACCCTTGGGTTACCCTAGGGCAGGCTTCAGTAAGCGACCTCTCCTTTCCTGGGATGATTTTGCCGTCGGTTGCTTCTGAAGGGTCTCCAGTGCTCCCCCACTCCTGTCCTTCCCCCAGTGTCGCTTCAACCAGTAACAAATGTTTTATATTTGTAAAGCGACCCAATGATCCCCCTTGAAAGAGGTTTATCTTTACAAATTTTGGAGAACCAATTTAAGACCGGTGTCCCCTGTTTCTGGGTCAGGGAGTGTGTGAAATGCCTCAGCCTACAGTAATTGTAATGTTCTGACAGCGGTAGCTCATGCTTGTCCCTCAGTTCCTCATAGGTGAGCATCTGGCTCTTGACTAACCAGTCTCCCAGTCTATCTAGTTTCCTTGACCTCCACCAGTGTTGTGATGTTGGGCTCATGTGTTTCGGGGCCTGAGGGTGGTCAAGAATTGGGGTCATTTGCGTGGATCCAGGGAACAAACCTGTGTGTTTCTTGGCCCATTTCCAGTATGATAGTGAGTGTTTGATTAGGGGGTTTGGTGAGTTTTTAAGGCTCTGAGGCAATTCTGATAGCCAACCCACCTTGTCCCAGGTTAAGGGCCTTAAAGTGTGGTTCTCTAAATACACCTAGGCCTGTTGATGCCCTATAGAATGTGCTATTGTGAGGAAACATAACTGAGCTGCCTTGTGGTAATATTTTAAGTTTGGACACGATAGTCTCCCCTCTGACTTATGAAGGTACATAATTTTCTTTGTGATGCGTGAGGGAGAGTGGTTCCAGATAAACTGAAATATTTTCCTTTGAATATTTTCTAATTTTTTTATTTAATCGGGATCGGGAGTGTTCAAAATATGTAGAGCAACCTAGGAAGGACATTCATTTTTATCGTATTTATTCTCCCTAGCCATGATAACCTTGTTTTAAAGTCATTTTCTTCTATTAAGGGGAGATCACAGGAATTAAGAAATCCCTTAATTTTGGGTAGATCTATGTGTTTTGTTGCCGTATAAAGGGTATTGTAAAATTTTGTAAAAATCTTCTGGATCTTCTTTGGGTTCGTTTTTTTTTCTCCCTTCGAGGTCTTAATTTGAAGTATCCTATTTTGTGTTGTTTTGGTTTGTAGTTTCCTGGCTAGTAACGGGACAGGTTTATTGGCTTTATTGAATCCGATAGGAATAAATAGTACAACTGAACACACCACTCCTATCTGGTGGCACCTTAGATTGCACGCGCAGTGCCCCAAATTTGAAGTGGGAGGACCGACCAAGCATCTTTTTCCATCTCCCGCTTCCAAAAATCAATGCCATATACAAGTCCCCTAATAGTGGACGTAACAGGGTTTAAACCGATAGGAATAGTACTACTTAACAGCACACACCTTATAATAACGCAGACAGAGGCAACGCAGAGAGAGGAGTCTGAAGAAGAGGAGTCAGTGGGATGGCAAGAGGAGGAAGGTGGCTTTGACGAGGTGGAAGACCAAACACAGCAGGTGTCCAAGGGGGCTTGTTTTCACCTTTCGGGGACCCTTGGTGGCTGGGTGGAGGAAGAGACCTTTAATGACATCAGTGAGGACAAGGATCGGGACATGGCTAGCTTGGTATCCAACCTTGTGCAAATGGGGAGTTTGCGGTTGTGCAAAGGGACTGTTTGCGGTTGTTTGCGGTGCATTAAACAGGGAGATTGGTCTGTTACTGTGAAGTGGGTGTAACCCTTACACTACCTGATCGAGACAACATCATACCTGATGTTTTAAAGCATGTTATTCCAAAAATTTAGGAATGTTTGGTGATTTATGCCCTTTATGGCTTAAAACCAGACTCTGCATCAACTATGTAATTTTCCGTGGGAGTTTTGCCATGGATCCCCCTCCGGCATGCCACAGTCCAGGTGTTAGTCCCCTTGAAACAACTTTCCCATCACTATTGTGGCCAGAAAGAGTCCCTGTGGGTTTTGAAATTTGCCTGCCCATTGAAGTCTATGGCGGTTCGCCCGGTTCGCCCGTTGGCGAACATTTGATAAAATTTGCGTCCGCGGTTCGCGAACCGAAAATTTTATGTTTGTGACATCTCTATTCCCTTCAGAGGATTCCACCTGTGTGGTCCCAGGGTTCCCTGAAGTTAGCAGAAAGGTTTCCTTTTGACTGAGGATTTCTCTATAGTTGGCCACAGATCTGCTGTGTTTGATTTTTTTTGTAGGCTGAGTCTTTACTTGACAAGTAAATACAGATAACGCAGAATGAATGAACCAACACATAGAATGGTAGTAAGACCACAGCCCCCTTTTATTGAAATAATAACATATACCCACCCACACATATAAGCTCCAGGGGACCCCATGCCCCAGGGGTACAACCAGAATGAGCATACCACACTGCTTTATAACCAACTGGGGCAAGCATACACGCACATCACAGTTGTGACAATAAATAGCATTACTAAATTAGATGAACCTTCCTCAAAATGAATAAGCAAATACTATACAAAATACTAAAGTCTAAATTATGTTAGAAGGCAGGGAGATGTGATCTGATGTCTATATGCAACTGACACTCGGAGGGGAGAAAGCCAGCATATATAAACTAGTCCCTGTTATATAATAACCCCTCCCTAATTGCCCAACTCTAATATTAAGAGAAATATTTTAATAAACCAAGGTCCTCCTTGTTCCAAGCCCGGTCAAACTTCCACTTTCCTTAACTCTGTGCTCCTTTTTTGACCTGTGCATTGTCAATACTAATAACCCAGAAATGAAAGACCCAGAACATAGAGTTGTGGTAAAAGGCCACAGCCCTCTTTTTTTGAAATTATAACTTATAAACATAATAGAACGAGGGGTGCTTGCTTACCAATACATATAAGCTCAAGGGGACCCCATGCCCCAGGAGTACAGCCAGAATGAGTGCATGATGCTGCTCAATAACCAACTGGGGCAACGCACCCCACCATAGGACCTTCTAGATCAGTGTGGTGAAGAGATGTACCGCCCCGCTTTCTAATATAATGGTGATTGTCTTATTTACTTTTTCCTTGATTTTTCCATGATATCATTTTGAATGAGAGGGTGCCATTTAAGGCGACTAACTATCTCTGACCATACTATGCACATTTTTGGAAATAGCTGTAAAATCCTATATACGTCCCATTTCAAGTGTGAAATTAAATATTTAAGTGACATAAAACCAAGGTCGTTACCTCCAACATGTATGATCAAAATATATGGAGGACCTGCTATCCTAGCATACTGAGCTAACTCTTTAACCACACACTCCCACTTCATTCCCCTTATTCCAAGCCATTTCATTATGATTTGATTCCTGTCAAGCCCCTGTTGTAGCGCATTATTCTTGACTGCTGTGTTCCTCCGGGCCAGGATCCATGCAATTCGAGGGGGAGGGGGCAGACCTGTAGAGTAAAAAAAAAATTATAAGCAATCACAATGCACCAGTCCGCCCAGTGTTAAGCCCACCCCCCCCCCCAATGTTAAAGCCTCCCAATACCTGTGCCCATAATCTCTAACAAAATAAGGAACACAGGAAAAGTATAAGATAATTTATAAATAAATGAAAATGTTATTAACACATAAAGATTTGACCATAATTAATGGAGCAAGCAAAGAGAAAACAAACCTAAGCACCACAGCAGTGAAAGTACTGCTAGGCAATGTTGAAAAGTAAGCACAGGAACCGCAGCAGTGAGAACAAACTGCTAGGAAATGTTCAATATCCAACAGTTATGTGCAACAGTTATGCCACATAGTCCTTGGACTTGGCTCCTGCTAGGGACCACCCAGGTCCCATAAATGCTCTGGGCATGGAGCTGAGTTTTCACAAGCCCCTGGCGCTAAATCCCTGAAGTGTTGCCATTGACCATGCGACAGGGCGTCTGCTATACCATTCTGGCATCCAAGTAAGTGAACAGTCCTACACAGAATATTTCTCTGCGTGCAGTCCAATATACTAAACTTTTGAGTAAACGCACCACAGTCAAAGGTGAGTATGTAAGCTTGGTAATTGCCATGACAACCCCCATGTTGTCAGTGTGGAAAACGACGTGTTGATTGTTTAACTGGTCACCCCACACACATATTGCCACAATAATGGGAAATAGCTCAAAGAAAAACGTGTTCTTTTTTTTTTTAAATACATTTTTATTATGAGAAAAGTAGGTTACAATGCATTTGAACATGTCTTCATAATGAAAGAATACAAAACATTGTAGTATGACACTTTACAGCCTATAATAAACACATTTACTGCAACTATTTCTCACTCTTTTTTGTTTTGTTAAAGTACAATTGACTTCTCTTAGTATTTCTAATGTAATACTGAGCAGTGTTTTAACAATAAAAATAAAATATATATATAAGAAGAAGAATGAAAGAAGAAAAAGAAAGAAAGATATTACCCTCTTTCAAGGTCCACATTCACCAACCTCATCGGCCAACTCTCAGCGTCCACATATCCCAGCAGGAGGCCCATTTCCTGTATTTTGAGAGACTCATGGAGTGAATAAACTCAATCTTCCGTAAAACCTCCTCAAAGGCTGGAATAGTTTTTTCTAATGTTTTGCAATTATGCTTCTAGTAGCCAGAAATATATGATTTGATAGAAATTGGGCATTTTTAGAAAGACCTGGGAGTGTTAATCCTAATAATGCCTCTTCTGTTTTTTGAGAAATAACTGTATCCCATAGTTTCTCCAGGGTATTATAGGTCGCCATCCAATTATGCTGAACTTTGGGGCAATCCCATAGCATATGTTTTAAGGAACCTATGGTGTTGCAACCTCTGGAGCAATTGCCATCCCACTGACTATTTGAACAGTGGAGTGTAGCTGGGATAAGGTACCACCTCAAGATAGTTTTGTAAACATTGTCCTTCAATATAATGTTTAAAGAGGAGTTTGCTGCGTTTTTGATAATTATACCCCATTTTTCATCATCTAGGCTAATATTGAGCTCAGCCTCCCAGGAGGTCCTATAGGACAGATTATTAGGCGTGTCCTGGTAATTTATATAGTTATAAACAATAATGTGTTTTTTTTACCTTTTGAGTTGTGTAAGCAACAATGCTCAAAGGGAGTTTTGCTATCTAATTATTATTATTTTTTTTTGCAGATTGTCCAACTTGTGTGCTAATCATCAGGTTAAGCCATTCTTTGTGTGGCAATCAGTGATTTATGCTAAAGTCAGATGGAGACAAGTTTTGACATTCTAGCAGTACATCTGCAACAATTGTTATCTGACTTCTAATCCACCAAGCTAATTGGGTATTTTTATTGATTGATAAGTCTGCATGGGGTAGCCACAATGGTGTTAGCCATGAGCGATTTTGTAGTATAGGAGTTCTCTTGTTGATTAGCTTCCATAGTACAATAGAGTGACTCAGACACATCGGAAGTGATTTTAAATTAATACTCTGATGGATGCCTATCCATAGTATTTGTTTCACGAGAATATTTTGGTCCCATACAACTTGACTTTCTATCTCCAGCCAAACTGAGTTGGCTCTCTTAATATACCAATTAGCCATTTGGGCTAATCTTGCTGCCTTATAGTATCATAGAAGGTCAGGAGTTGCTAAGCCTCCTTTCTGTTTTGATGCTGTCATGGTCGCCCTATTTATTCTAGGTTTCTTATTGCCCCAGATTAATTTAAATATTGTTTTTTGTAATGTTGCTATGTCTTTAAGATGATGGTATAGACCGAAAAAGGTATAGCAGTTTAGGGAGGGTGTTCATTTTAATGGCGTGCATTTTACCAAACCACATGATATTTAATAAAGAGCAGGTGCGAAGATCTGAATATATTTCTTTAAAGATAATGGGTTAATTGGCATCATATATCTGTTTAGTAAGTTTAGGGATATGAATACCTAGGTACTTTATATGATGCGAGGACCATTTAAAGGGATAGATTAAGGTCAGCAAATTTTCCAGTTTCTTGGGCAATGAGACATTAAGAGCTTCACTTTCATTTGCGTTAATTTTAAACCCTGATATATGGCCAAAATTGCTCAATTTTTAAACAGACTAGGTAAGCTAATTAATGGGTTAGTAACTGTGAGGAGAATATCATCTGCAAAATAGGCTTAGCTTATATTCTTTATGGTCTAACTTTATCTCACTAACATTTGGCGCTTCCCTTAATGCTATCGCTAGTGTTTTATTTTAGCATAGAGCAAAAAGTAGAGGCGATTAAAGACATCCCTGTCTTGTTCACCGAGCTATCTTAAATAATTGAGACTTGAAACCCTGATAGTAAATATGGGCCCTAGGGGCAGAATATCATGTCATAATGCTGTCTACAAAGTTTTCACTAAGGCCAAATTTAAGCAATGCTTCTTTCATATAAGTCCAATCAATCCTATCAAACACTTTCTCTGCATCTAAAGTAGCATTAGTGGTAATTTTTTTGTCTGGAGCGATATTCATGAGGTTATCAGGGGTTTCCCTACCAGGCAACAAAGAGGCCAAAAAGAAAACCATGTTCTTGATCAAATTAGTCTCTGCCCAAAGTGAAGGCCATCTAGCTGCACACCATTGTTAAGTATGCTCCAAATCCAAAGCTTCCCGCAGAGTCTGTGTAAAGGTCAATATCATGGTTGAAGACCTTCTTGGCCATAAAGAATGACTTACTATTGAAGTCTTGCAAAAAAACAAATCAAAATGCGCAAATCTTCCTTCATCAATTCTATAATTCTAATGAAATGATGAGGATGTGTAATTCCAATTGTAGCCAGGGACAGACGTCTGCAGAAAACACTTCCCATTGGTTTGATTCTGCATGCAAAATTAAGGTTCCCCAGCATTGATTGCATTTCTTTATGGTTGATTTTCTTTACAGATAAAACCTCCATGATCGCCAACCGCAGATCCTCAACTTTTACTATAGGAATCGAGCTTTGAAATTTCACTGAATCAATAGCTATGCCCAAAAGGTTAAAGGACGTAGAAGGGCCCTCAATCTTTTCAACTGCCAAAGGTATGCCAAATTATTTTGTAACTTGAACAAAAGAATGTGTCATATATTGAGTTTGATGAATGGATGAACTGACCAGTAAGAAATCATCCAAATAGTGGATCATCAACCTACTTCCAGTTTTGCGTTCAACCACCCACTGAATGAACGTACTGAAGGTCTCTAAGTACACCTATGCAATGGAGCATCCCATTGGCAGACACAGATCAACTTAATATTCTCCTATGAAATGACAACCCAGCAAATTATGTGACCATACCCCCATCCTGCCATTCTTACCAAATCAATAGCCTGGTCAAAAGATGCATAGCAGGCCGATGATATTTTTTTTATCAATGCCGTCATTAACTGAATTACCTTTGGGGAACAACAGGTGATGCATAAGCCTATATTAACCCATATATTTCTTAGGAACACCTAACACAGGTTTTTTGAAGGAGGCTTCTGATAAGGGCCAGCATCCGACCTGACATTACCTCATTTTGGAGCTTTGTAAGAACTATGCCGGCATATTGTCTAGCTTATATAAGCTTACTGGAACATCGGTGCAGGGAAGACTGGGAACCAGGGATAATAAAACCAGAACTAAACATGCAAAATAGTAGATCAGCTTTTTTAGAAAACCGCCACCTATGACCGTAGAGTTTTAACCACAGGAGCATTTTTTTACCAGTATCGAGGTTGTTGCTCTTAGGAGCGGATTCTCCTGGACTTTTGAGCTTCCTAAAGCACCAAAAGGAGGGGTGTTGGTTACCACACTCTGCACATTCATGCTTAAATTTGCATATTGAGCCCTATCTACACACTCCCTCATTGAACTGAAAGCATAACTGTCTTTTGTTAGCGGAAGTTTGCATTGAGGAGCCAGATCTTGTGGCTGTGTTACGAAAGGATCCAGCCATTTTTGCAGGTGTTACAATTTTCATCCACCTTCCCATGTCCCTTTCATCCCACCTCATACTCTCGGTGACTGCTAGATATTAAGGAAAGTTATATAGTTACCTGGTAATTGAGGTTGAAAAAATACTTTTAGTCTATCAAGTTCAGCCTTTTAAGATCTCCTCTTATCTGTAATATGCAGATTCCTTGTTAATTGATCCAGAGGAAGGCAAACAGAAAAAAAAACAAGTGAAACTTTGCTAATTGTCTCAAAAGGGAAAAAAAATATTCCTTCCTGACCCAGGATACTGGCAATCGAATTCCTCCCTGGATCTATACTACCTCTCTAATTAACCAGGATAACCCTGTATGTCCTTTTTTCAAATATATTCAATCTCTTTTTAAAGTTATCTATTGAATCCGCTGTCACCACCTCCCTTGGTAGAGAATTCCACAGATTAACTACCCTTACTATGAAGAACCCTTTTCTTTCTTTAAGGTGGAATCTTTTTACTTATAACTTCAAAGGATGTCCTCTTGTCAGCTGAAAACCTCTTGGCACAAAAAGCTCCCTTGACAAATCTTTATACAGACCCTGGATGTATTTATATAGGGTAATCATATCTCCTCTTAGATGCCTAGAGAAAATAAGTTTCATTTGGTTAGTCTTTCTTCATAACTTAGCCCCTCCATTCCCTTATTATTTTTGTTGTCCTTCTCTATACCTTTTCCAGTTCTAAAATGTAATTTTTCTGAAGTTGTGCACAGAACTGTACTCCATATTCCAAATGAGGGCACACTAGGGATTTGTATATTTGCTTCCCTAGCTTCTATACCCTTCTTAACACAGGCTAATATTTTGTTTGCCTTTGAATATGCTGCTTGGCATTGAGCTCTGTTACCTAGGTGGTTGCCCACAAGCACTCCCAAATCCCTTTCAATATATGATACCCCTAGATTTGCTCCATTAAGATTATAAATTTCATGGCTATTTTCCTTCCCAGATGCATAACTTGTTTGTAACGGAACCCATCACTGTTTTACCCTGTTTTATGGTTATTTAATTATTATGGTTAAAATATGATCACATTGCTGTGCTGTCGATGTGTTGGTTTGTGCTCTGCAGGATATTAGCTCAGACCATTGCAGACACCTAGCATAATACATAATCCTATTAGGGTCTCCTAGAGGCAGGAGAGCCCTATTGTGTAAAGTGTTCACATTGTGAAAGATGGAACAAAGAGAAGCATTATCTTATCAATGTCTGTTATTGTATCAAAAGTAGCCGGCTAGTCCCTGGGAGGTGTGACCACACCTATTGTCTCTATTGTGTGGCCAAATATGGGCATGTGTATTACCTGTGGAAAGAGGTGTATATATATTTCTGCATATAACAAAATAAAGTCAGTATTCTTTGACTCCCAAGAAAGTGTCATCCAATATGGGTGGTCTGGGCTTCTGAGACTGCGCAGTGCTTCAATATGGATATTTAATGCTGAACCTGACTTTCCCTCTGGAACTCTTGGATGGGATTATACCAACTTCACTTTTACACAGCAGCTTGCCAGGGAAAAGGACGTCTCCAACGGCTGGTACCCTCTCACTACCGGGGTAGCCGTTACATTGGTGGCAGCGGTGGGATGGTCCTTTTCATCCCCAACGCAAGTGCTGAATGGAATCCCAGTACGCTAAACTGAAAAGACCCACACTAAAGGATCTCTTGGAAACCAGAGGAAGGAGTGCCAGCAACCGACCACGGAGAGAGCTGATAGCTGACCTACTGGAGCTGGACGAGATGGATCGATCCATGGAGGTCGTGGACCAACCTTCCCCTGTCAGCGAGGAGGAGGAAATTACAAACCTGGTTTAGCGGAGATTATCCATGTACCCAGCAACATCCGTTGAGCTAATAGATCAGCTGTTCCGGGAAGCGAGAACGGAGATACAAAATAGGAGGGGGCACGAACTTGAACTGGCAAGAGCTAGACAACCCCTGGCACATACAGTTCATACTCCCCCACCCGCTGCTACAGTAAAGAAAATACCCTTCACTGCCTTCAAAGCGTTTGTGGAAAGTGAGGAAGAAATTGATGGATATTTGGCTGACTTCGAGAGGCAGTGCTCACTACACCAAATACCACCAGACCAATGGGTCACTATTTTGGCTGGAAAGCTATCAGGAAAAGCAAATGAGGCTTTTCGGGCGCTTACTGAGGAAGATATTGCGCAGTATCGCCGGGTGAAGGCTGCACTGCTCACCAGATATGCCGTCACCCCAGAAACATATCGCCGTCGCTTCAGGGAGTCTAAAAAGAAGGCTGCAGACTCCCACATGGAATGGGCCAGCAATATACAAAGGGTGGCATCACATTGGGTGCGAGGGTGCAATGCCAACACAGGAGAGGAAGTACTACAGCTATTCCTGATGGAACATTTCTTCCAAGATCTGGCGGCAGACATACAGGATTGGGTGAGAGATCGTCGCCCTGCTAACTTAATCGAGGCAGCACGGCTAGCGGACGAATACGCAGAGTCCAGAAAGGTGAGCCAAGGGTCCACACGACCAACCTCTAGAGCAGAGCCACGCACCTCAATGCCCGCTGCACGCACAGAATTTCGGGCCCCAGTACCCACAGGACCACCACGGCCTCAGGGGTCTAACCACCAACCCCGGGATTCTTACAAAATGACGTGCCATCGCTGCAGCAACACAGGGCATATTGCCCGTTATTGCCCTTTGAGATCAGCCAATAACAAATGGAGGCGCACAACACCCCACACAGAGACCCCGCCATCACGTCCCTCTGCTGCTCACTGCCTGAAAATCAAAGGGAGCCCTGAGGAGTGTTTGGGAATCTTGTATGAGGCCAACCCCGTACAGGCTGCCTCCCCGGATAACCGCCAGCATCACCGCCAAAAGGTGCGTGTGAATGGACAGATGGCACAAGGCTTAAGAGACACTGGCGCTACCATCACTTTGGTGCAGAAACATCTTGTGAAACCAGAACATGTATCTAATCGTACCGTTGCTGTTCGTGTCGCAGGGGGGGCTGTTTTTCGCTTACCCACCGCCCGGGTACACTTGGATTGGGGAGTCGGGTCGGGAAAGACCACAGTAGGCATCATGGATAATTTACCTGCTGAGGTTGTGCTGGGCAACGATATTGGCCCTCTAGCCTCAGCCTTTTTACCCACGACTGCTGCTGCTTATCCCGTGAAAAACCGCTCACAGACCCGTACCGAGGACGTTCCTACAACAGGTCGGGAGACCCAGGTAAGCCACAAGCAGACACTTAGCACTACCGCCACAGAGAGACCCATAGCGTGGGACACCCCCGAAGAGCTTGGGAGGGAAACTAGACAGAACCCCACCCTCCAAAAGTACCGAGCATTAGCCGACGATAGAGGGGATGAGCGGGAACGTTTTATATGGAAAGGGGTTTCTATGGGACAGAGATTGTGGCCCACCTTTTGGACACTGGGATCCTGGACTGTTGGGATGGGATCCTGGATTTTTTTGGGTGGGTGTACAGGGGGAGAACAGTGGGCCCTGTACAATAGGGGCCCGACCACGAGCTGGGGGAGGAATGTACTCTGCAACTTGGGACGGTTTAGCTAAAGGACTTCAGTTCATTTGGAAGGCTGATGCTTTTCTGCTTCATTATTTAATTGTCTGAAACCAGTTTGTAAAATGTATTTTCCCTCTCCTTGAAATGTTTATTGCTGTGAATGCTGTATGAAGTGTGCGTTTGTTTTGTTCTTGAAATGTGAGGAAATGTGAATTGCAGTAATGCTGATGGGTTGTCAAACTGTAGAAGTGACCAACAAATCGTTTTGTCCGGACATCCCCAGGCCGATCCGTTGGGATCAGACCGTGTATGCCGGCTTATGGTCACGGGGGAGGTGTGTAACGGAACCCATCACTGTTTTACCCTGTTTTATGGTTATTTAATTATTATGGTTAAAATATGATCACATTGCTGTGCTGTCGATGTGTTGGTTTGTGCTCTGCAGGATATTAGCTCAGACCATTGCAGACACCTAGCATAATACATAATCCTATTAGGGTCTCCTAGAGGCAGGAGAGCCCTATTGTGTAAAGTGTTCACATTGTGAAAGATGGAACAAAGAGAAGCATTATCTTATCAATGTCTGTTATTGTATCAAAAGTAGCCGGCTAGTCCCTGGGAGGTGTGACCACACCTATTGTCTCTATTGTGTGGCCAAATATGGGCATGTGTATTACCTGTGGAAAGAGGTGTATATATATTTCTGCATATAACAAAATAAAGTCAGTATTCTTTGACTCCCAAGAAAGTGTCATCCAATATGGGTGGTCTGGGCTTCTGAGACTGCGCAGTGCTTCAATATGGATATTTAATGCTGAACCTGACTTTCCCTCTGGAACTCTTGGATGGGATTATACCAACTTCACTTTTACACAGCAGCTTGCCAGGGAAAAGGACGTCTCCAACGGCTGGTACCCTCTCACTACCGGGGTAGCCGTTACATTGTTTTTTATTCAATCATTTTTATTGTCACTTATGAGAACTTAGCATATTTCCAAATTTTTTAAATTTCTCTGCCAGGGCTCGCAGGCCCTCTCATGTTATAAGAGCAACACATACAATAATCATATTACATTTAAATGTTTCATTTAAAGTTTGTGACATTCACTACCTCTTTTTCCTTTTTCTGTTCCCCTTTTACTAGCTTTCCCCAGCTAATTAGATTAGTTTTTTGGAGCCTTCATGTTCATGTGTTTTTATTCACATTTCTGAAGCCCCTTAAATTATCGGTTCCCCCCTTGTCTCCCTCCCCACTTTTCCCATTAGGACCAAATCGAACTTAAAATAAACATATAACTGTAATTAAACTGTTGGCAGCTATTAATTGTCCTAAGAAATCTGACTTCTTCCCTCCCATGTCGGTTTCCCCTCTGTTATCTTACCTCTTTGGTGCAAGGAATTCTTGGGCGTCCCCCAGTCCAGCCTCTCAGTCCTTATTCTCTCCTCTCTCTCTCCCCAGGACATTAACCCCCTTCAAGTTATCTTTGTTGTTCTTGACACGTGACCCAGGGTCCCCATATTGCTAAATACTTGTCCATAGTATCTGCTAGTGTGTGAGATATTCTTTCGTATAGCATAATTTGGTTTAATTTACTGGCTATCTCTAATGGTTCTATATGTTCTGCTTTCCATCTTTTAGCTATGCAGTTTTTAGTCGCTAAACATATAAATTGCATCATTTTGTTTTGGGTAGCCATTAAGACCTTCATGCCTAGACCTAGCAAACATACCTCCAACCGGGCCTGTAGATCCGTTTGAAAAACAAGGGATGCCAGACGTGCACATTCTTGCAACATCCTCTGGGCTTTGGAGCAAGTCCACCACATATGTATGAAAGTGCCTCTTAAGTTGCATCCTCAATAGCAGTTAGGATTTAGCCCCCCACTCCATTTTGCAATCTGGTCCGGGGTTATATAGGCCCTATGCAAAAATGTTATGGACGTCTCAAGCAGACTGTAATTTAGTGAGCCCCTTGTAAGTTCTTTCCAGGATCTTTTCCACTGGGTTATTTCCCAGGTGCATCCCAAATCCTTCTCCCATTCTTTCATAAATTTATCCTTGGGTTCTGTTTTTGGTTTATTGAATTCTGAATAAAGCATACCCAGTATTCCTCTTGTTAAAGGCACTGTGCTGCATAATTTCGAGAACCAAGTGTATTTCGGGATACCCCATTGTTTGATTAAGGAATTTGCTAAATGACTAATCCTACAGAAATTGTAGTGTTCCTCCAGTGGAAGATTATATTTATCCCTTAGATGCACATAGGAGAGAGAGCCCCCTTCTGTCCCCCAGCTCCCAATTCTGCCTAGGTCTCTTGATGTCCACCATTCCCTTGAGCATTCAGATAGAGGGGTCCGAAATTCCGGGTGTGGTATCAGGGGAGCCAAGCCAGAGTCCCATGATGTGTCTGAGCCCATTTGCAGCATTGCAACGACAACCTGATTATCGGGTTTTGTAGCCATCTTAGCGCCGCCAATGGATCTTTTAGCCAAATGACTTGATCCCATGTGTAGGGTTGTAATTCCTGGTCTTCTATGTAGACCCAACTTGGTTTATGTTCCCGTGAATGAATCCTAGGAATAACTGCTAATTGAGCTGCACGATAAAACTGGATGAGATTAGGGCATGATAGGCCCCCCCATCTCTTATGTCTAGTCATTATCTGTTTCGCTATTCTATGAGGTCTATATTGCCAAATGTATTGGAAAATTACTTTTTGGAATTGTCTTAGTTCTTTTTCCGGGCATCTAACTGGTAGGGATCGGAACAAATAGAGAATTTTCGGTAACAGATTCATTTTTACAGAATGTATCCGTCCTAGCCAAGATAATTTGTGTTTGGACCATGAGTTCATGTCGTTCTTTAATTGTTTGATAAGAGGTTCATAATTGAATTTGTAAAGATCCCCCAAATTTCTTGTAAGATTGATCCCTAGGTACATAATATGGGTCTTTGGCCATGTAAACCGATAATTTTCTCTTAGAAAAGTCTCCTCTCCCTGATTTAAATTCACCGCTAATACCTCTGTTTTGGTCACATTTAATTTAAGACCTGATATTAAACTAAAACTGTCAAGTATTTCAAACAGAGCCGGGATCGATGTTATGGGATTGGTGAGTGTACATAGTACATCATCCTCAAACCAGCTACTTTCGAATTGTGCTGGGCCAGCCTGTATTCCTTTTACCTGGGCGGATGTCCTGATCTTCTGGGCCAGAGGCTCCACTACCAGGGCAAATAGTAGCGGAGAGAGCGGGCATCCTTGTCTAGTGCCCCTCTGTATATCTATTGTTTCATTGTTCTGACCTGACACTTTAATTTCCGCCTTTGGTTTCTTATAAAGTGTTTGAAGCAGGTTTATAAAAGTGTTCATGAAACCAAACTTTGCTAGCACCTCCCATAAGTAGGGCCACTCTACAGTGTCGAAGGCCTTTTCTACATCAAGGGCCAACATGCACAAGGCAGAGCATTGTTGTTGGGCCATATAGATTAGATTAGTTACTTTGCGAATATTGTCCCCAGCTTGCCTATGGGGGATGAAGCCTACCTGGTCTTGGTGAACCAGCTTGGGAAGGAATCTTGCTACCCTGTTGGCCATAATCTTTGTCAATATTTTTAAATCAATATTGAGTAATGATATGGGTCTGAAATTTTTCACTTCCAGTTTATCTTTACCCTCTTTTGGAAAAAATACCAAATTGGCTTGGTTAAATTCCGCTGGGATTGATTTGCCCTCAAGAATATAGTTATAGAAAGTAGTTAAGTGTGGGGCTAGGATGTGTGAGAAGGTCTTATAATATTGTGCCGTAAATCCTTCCTGTCCAGGGGACTTGCCCACCTTTGCATCCTGTATAGCCTGTTTCACCTCCTCTAGTGAGATTTTGGAGTCAATTAAGCAATTGCCCTCCTCCGTCAAGCTGGGGAGTTCACATGAATGTAAGAAATCCCTTATGGAGGCTTCTGTTGTTGAGCCTTGGGAGGTGTACAGTTTACTATAAAAGCTTTTAAACACTTCCTGAACTTTCTTGGGGCTAGATAATATTTGTCCTAGTGCATCTTTTATCTGATAGATTTTCGATTGGGCTATTTTATTTTTCAGTTTGTTGGCCAACATGGTATCTGGCTTATTCGCCCTAGCGTAGAATCTCTGGCCCATAAATCGCAAGGCTCTTTCAGTCTTTGCTGACAAAATTTGATCTAATTCCACTCCCACTAGCTCTATTTGTTATCTTAATGCTTTCGTCGGGCTTTGTTGATTCATCTTTTCTAATGTTGTAAGTTTTTCCTTTGCTAACCTTTCTTTTTGGCTTTGTTGTTTTTTATGTTGGGCTGCAATTTGTATACAAGTCCCTCTAATGCAGGCTTTATGAGTCAGCCATACCCAGTCTGGAGTTATATCTCCAGTCATATTTTCTGCAAAGTATGAGTCCAAAGCCACCGCTACTTGATCTCTCAGGTGAGGTTGGGCTAAGAGCATTTCATTTAATCTCCAGCCTCTGGCACCCCCAGGGCCCCCCCCCAGTTGAATTGTGAGGCAAACATAAGAAGGGTCTGACCAAGAGCACGGGTGTATCTCTACCCCGTCAGTATGATCAATTACATTTGTCCCTATTAGAAATGTATCTATTCTCGAATAAGTTTGATGTACTTTGGAGAAAAATGTATACTCCCTATCCATAGGGTGTCTCTCTCTCCATATATCTGTCATCTGTAATCTCCTTAGTTGAATTTGTATTAGGTCTATTTTTTTGGAAAATTTGTCTCCCATAGATGTCCCTGTACGATCCAGAGCAGGCCTAAGCACTAAATTTAAGTCCCCCCCTAAGATAATGTGTCCTAATTCCTTAGTTCCTAAGTGACGAAGTAGTCGTAAGAGACAGTTGTGAGGGGATGAGTTTGTAGAGTATAATGAAATAAGTGTAGTTCTGGTATCATGTATTGTGCCTGTCAATATAACAAAGTTCCCTTCCGGATCAATAGTCTTGTTACCAAGAATAAAGGGGAAATCTTTGTGCAACAGGATAGCCGTTCTCGCCTTTCTTGAGGCCTGTGTGGTAGCATATATATGAGGATAATTTCTGTGCATATATTTTGGCATACCGTTCAGCTTGAAATGAGTTTCCTGGAGGAAAATAGCTGCCGGATTATGAGTTTTATATGTTAGGAAGGCTTTCCTCCTCTTAAAGGGTGAGTTGAACCCCCTGACGTTGTGAGTTATAAAAGTGTATCCTACTCTAGCCATCTGTCCCAGGGAGAGAGAAGAGTACAAAAATAGTACTTACTTTTAAAGCCGATGATCCCTGGACTTTCGAGAAAGCTGGACCAAGGAAGATCCTCCTTCCCGCACCTCTGAGTTATAAATTTCGATTCTGTGTTACTGCCAAAAAGAGTTACTAACCAGAAAATGACAACAGTATTTTCAACTAAACTAAAACTTTCCATGTGTCTGAGGACACTTGTGCTCATTCCCCACCATCCTTGAAGATGTATCTTTGTAATTCTGGCCTGAGGAGAGAGAACCTTCTCTGTCTCCGCCATGCCAGTATGAGGAATGCACAGTATGTAGAACTACGTTAGGCTGCTATAATTTCCCACCTTAAACGTCTTTTGTTTAATCACCATAGGGTCCCACCTTTAAGATTTTTTTTTTTTTATTAGATTTTTTTAAATTTTTTTTATTATTTTTTTATATATTTCCCCACTACCCCTGCCGTTTTCCTCAAATAGTTTCCCCTCTTCTATAGTAGTGTCTCATGTTCCCAGCCTTCTGCTGTTTATTTCAAACCCTCCTATTATTAGTAGTATTGTTTATATGGTATACCCTTTTAACTGTTTAGAAGTCTATTGATAAGCAAACCTCTTTATCCTTAATCCTATTGATTAGATGTTCTAAATAAAAGTCTCTATAGCTTTAACAGTCCATACATCGGGAATAAAAAAAATCCTTTTGTCTTCTCTGAACCGTCCATATTCCCTATGCCAGGGCCTTATTAATAGAATTGTTTTATATGGTATACCCTTTTAACTGTTTCGGAGTCTATTGATAAGAAAACCTCTTTATCCTTAACCCTATTGATTAGGTCTTCTAGATAAGAGTCTCTATAACTTTAATAGTCCAAGCATTGGGAGTATAAAGTCTCTTAGTTTTCTCTGAACAGTCCATACTCCTTATGCCAGGGTCTGGTTAGGTCAAGATCACCCTGCTTATACTCTCGGAGGAGGTTCCTCAGTTATAAGCCCTGTTTTACTCCTTTGTGGGAGCGGAGTGTCTTGCCACTGTCTCTTTGGGCTCCTTCGTGGGGCATCTTGTTGCTGCAAGCCTTGTTCCATTGTTGTAATTAATCCCAAGTTTTGTAGTATTCGCATACACTCTTCTAGTTTTTTAATAGTATAAGAAGTTCCTTTCACCTGAAACAGAAGTACAAAGGGAAATCCCCATCTGTATGCAATCTTGTGTTGTTGTAGAACTGTCAGAGCCGGTCTCATTTGTCTTCTTCTCAAGAGGGTGTTGGGGGCTAAGTCCGCATATATCTGTAGTACAGAGCCATCTGGACCTTTAATTTCTTTGCATTTTCTTGCAGCTCCCAGTATAGCATCTCTGGCCCTCTGACGAAGTAGCCGTATAATCACATCTTTGGGAATATTAGGAGCTGATGTAGCCCCCAGGGCTCTATGTGCCCTCTCAATTTCCCAATCGGCCTCTGGTAGTGTTGGGGTCAGACAATTAAATGTGGCTTGAATGTAGGATAAGAGGTCCGTCAATGCTCGGGGTATCCCCCTTAGTCTCAAATTATGTCTCCGGCTCCTGTTATCCATATCCTCTAGCTTCTCGGCCATTTCTGCCATTTGCAAGCCGATCCCATCTGGTGTTGAGTTTCTCCAATATCATCCACCAGAGTTTCTATGAGATGGGTCCTTTGACCCAGATCATGGATCTCTTTTGTAAGCTCATTCTTGACGCTGTCTAATTTACTTTGCATAAGTTCCGCTATCTCCGCCATGGACTTTGCAGATATGTCCATTGAGGTATTACTATTTTGTTCCATTTCTGATTCAGAAGGTCCTGAATCTGCTGGGTCATTATCTGAAATGTCATTATAGAAATGTTCTTTAATATTTTTGGAGAGTTCTGACCGTTTGGGTTTAACCATGATTCCAGCTCAGAGATAGGTCTGTACTATCAGTGTCGCAATTCTTTATCACTATTTATATCTGAATGCAGTGTTTTAGCCAACAGTGACGGCCTTGATATTGGAGCCCCCTGAGCGCAAGATTCTTATTATTTACTGTTTCCACATTATATAGAAATTCTGGGCTTCTGTGTGTGTCTTGAGGTAGTGGCACATTTATATATTTAGTAGGTGGGACCCAGGTTTGCTGCAATGTTTTAAGCCATGTTTATGATCTCATCTGCCAGCTTCTTCTCGCCTCTGCGTCCCTCCATTGGGGCTAAATTTCTTATTAACAGCTGTTGAAAGCTATAGTTCAGTTCTGTGGAGGCTTATGTCTCTAGGTTGTGAGTGGTGACTCAGCTGTTTTTTTTTTCTTTTTTATTCCCCTCCAGGGTGCCTGTGTAACGGACACTTTTATTATGCCCTTAAGGGCCTGTGTGTTACAGTGCCTGCCTTCCTTCTCTAGGTCCAAGCTATTTATATTCAATTATATAGCTAGGCCTCTGGTCTCCCACTTGTCTTATGCCTAAAGTGAGTTAAAATTACCATTTATAGTCTTTTGAAAATGGCCGCCGTGTTTTTCGCGGGCTTCTCTCGCCCAGTGATGGAGGCGCCTCGGTGGCTGTGTCTCCACCCTTCCCTCCACTTTCCCACCTCCAGTGTCTCCCCTCGTCTCTCTCAGGGTGCTCCCCTCCCCCTCCAAGCCACCTTCAGTTAACTCACCAGTTTTGTCCCGTTACCCGGAGTGGGTCCAATGCGGTTGGGAGAGGAGTGCAGGCTCGGGTCCCAGTTTCCGGCTATGTCCCGAGTTTGTTCTCCCCGTTCCCTCTCTTAGATCTTGTTGGCCCGCCGCAGGGCTGCTCGAGTTGGGCTTCCCGGTCTGCCTGCGGCAGGAGGCTGCGTGGGGAAGTCAGATGTGCCCGCTCTGTGTGCCTCAAAGGCCTCGTGGCATAGCAATTGGGCGATTTGCCCCACTTGGGACCCCTCAAAATCATCCCCTTGATGTGGAGAGTCTTCTAATATAGGGGTAAACTGGGTCTGACTGCCCCTCTTTATTTGGGCTTTTAGCGGTCCTGACACCGGAGCTCAGTCCAAGCGTGACTGCTCAGCTCCCTCTCCAGCCACGCCCCCATCATTATCTGTTTTAACTACCTTGCACAACTTTGTGTCATCAGCAAAAATTGAGACAATACTTTCCAATCTTACTTCTAAATCATTAATAAATATATTAAAAAGGGGAGGACCTAATACTGAACCCTGAGGAACCCCACTTACCACATTAGTCCAATCCGAGTATGTTCCATTTACAAAAACCCTTTGCTTCCTGTCTTTTAGTCAGCTCTTAATCCATGAGGAGATATTTACAGCAATTCATGTATCCCTTAGTTTGCTCAATAGTCTCCCATGTGGCACTGTATCAAAAGAATTTGCAAAATCTGAAAAGACTACATCCACTGAGATGCCTTGATCCAAGTTTCTACTAACCTCTTCACAGAAACTTATAAGGTTTTTTTGACATGACCTCTTCGTTCTGATAATGACCTTCTTCTTGCTACAACTTTTGTCACCTACTCTCGCTCTCGCTTTCAGGACTTTTCTTGTGCTGCCCCTATTCTCTGGAACTCCTTGCCTTGCTCCACCAGATTATCCTCTTGCCTCAAAACATTCAAAACCTCACTTTAAATGCATCTCTTTAAAGAAGTGTATCACCTTCCACCCTAACACGCTCATCACCTCTCTCTCCTTCCTTTACCACACACAATACCTAAGTTTGTATGTCTGCGAGTTTTAATTCTGCAATGAACTTTGGGAATGCACCATGGACATTGGATTCCTAGCTCAGAGACAGAGCTCTCCTTTCTTTGCTATATGTTAATTTGTATTTATCTTTGTCTGAACTTAACTTATGTATAGCGCTACGGAATATGTTGGTGCTTTATAAATAAATAAACAATAATAATAATAATAATAATAATAATAATAATAATAATAAATAGACATGTTCTTGTATACTATCCCATATTAACCCTTTTAAACACTTTCCCACTACAAAAGTGAGGCTTACAGGTCTATAATTTCCTGGATTTGCTCTTGCTCTCTTCTTAAATATAGGTATCACCTCTGCCTTTCTCATGTCATCTGGTAGAGACCCTGTGTTGAGTGAATTTTGAAAAATTAGATATAATGGTTTTGCAGTTAGAGAGCCCAGTTTCCTCAGTACCCGTGGATATATTCCATCACGACCTGGGGCTTTTTTTTATTTTTTATCTACAGCCAAACTGAGCATAACTTTAATGGTTAATTCACCTCTTTTTATATAATTTACACATGCAAAACATCAAAGAACAATTGATTTCACCAATCAGAATATACAATCTTTGACATAGCACAATGGTCACTACATGGAACAAGATTAGCTCCAGGGAGTTGGAGACTTCCAGGCGTCCTGTCTCCTCTATCCCCTAGGTGCCAGATAGTCTCATTATATTGGCTTATTCTGACAGGATTATGGACACCACAAGAGTTAAATAACCATTGTCTGCTTATCCTGTTTCCTCTGGCAGGATCTAACACAGCAGAGTTGATAAGACAATGGGACTTTATTAACATTTTTTTTTCCAACCTCTTTTGGATTTCTTTCTGCATTTACGAATTATTTGGTGAAGGTAGTGTAGCCCCATTATGTTGCAGTGTCCCAACCACTGGTACCTTTCTTTTGTATACCAAAGAAAATAACCTATTAATCTCATCTGCCTTTTCCTGGTCACTAATTATCATATGTCCTGTGTCACATTGTAATGTTCCTATAGCTTCCTTTCTAGCCTTCCTCCCATTAACATATTTAAAAAAATATTTAGGGTTAGTCTTACTCTCCTTTGCATCTCACTTTTTATTTTTTATTTTAGCCAGTCTAATAGCCCTTTTGCAAGCCTTGTTGAATTCCTTGTACTCACGTAAAGCAGTTTCTATCCCCTCTTGTTTGTATAATCTAAATGCCTTTTTTTTATTCATCATCTTCATCTTTAAATAATTATTAATTATAAATTACTTTTATTTCCACATGGTATATAATGATAAATATTTTTATTTAGTAAAGATTTGAACGTTGTCCATTTAAGTTCAGTATTTTTACCTATCAGTTCTGTGTCCCAGACTATACATTGTATTGCTTCCCTTAGACCAATAAAATATGCCCTTTTAAAATTAAGATTTTTTTTTTTTTATTCAATCTCAAATGAGACTGTGTTGTGATCACTGTTTCCCAAAGGTTGCCCTATTTCAACATTTGATACCATATCGATATTATTTGTGATGACTTAATCCAAGATAGCTTCATTTCTAGTATGCTCTTGTATAACCTGGGCTGGATAATGATCCCTGAGTGTACTCAATAACCTACTCCACTTAGCTGAACTGCTGGTCTCATTCATCCAGTTTATTTCAGGGTAGTTACAATCTCCCATTATTAGAACTTGCTCATGCTTAGCTGCATTTCAATCTGTAATAATAATTGCATTTCCTCACTTTCAATTATATTTGGGGATTTATAGCATACTCCTACCAAAATTCTTTTGGAATTTGCTGCTCCGCTATTTAACAAATCCCTCCTCCCCCTTTACCATTACCCCTATCTTTCCTAAATAGGTTATAACCATCCAGATTAACAGTACAGCCATGAGAGTCATCCCACCATGTTTTGGTAATGCCTATTAAATCCCATTCCTCATTAACTGCTTATAATTCCATTTTTTCCTGGCAAGCTCTGGCATTTTCAAGCATACATCTTATGTTATGAGTCTGTAGTTCGGGAGTGACTGCCACTATACTTGAGTTACTTAGCAGTACCTCCCCATTGACAATACTAACCCTCATCTCCTCCCACATGACTAGTTATTTCCCTCCTTACCCCCTATACACTTACTATCCAATTACTTCTATCTAGTCCCTCCCCCCACCTGTTAGTTTAAAAACTTCCCCAGCCGTTCTACCATCCTTTACCCTAGCACAGCAACTCCCTCGTCATTAAGGTGCAATCCATCCCTGCTATATAGATTGTACCCAAGTGAGAAGTTAGCCCAGTGCTCCAAAAACCCAATCCCCTCCTTAGTGCACAAATTTTTTAGCCATGCATTAACCTCACAAAGCTCCATCTGTCTCTCTGGTCTAGCACATGGCACTCAAGGTGCTCCTCATATGACCACAAAGCCATGACTCCATAGGTCCTATGTATGCTCTCTATGTCATAGAAATAGCAAAAAAGGAGGAGCAATACGTCAGGAACTTTTTCCCTATAATGCTGGTTATGATGACATGCAGCCAGTTAGAGAAGGCCTTAAGAATATGTCAATATCACTTTTTCCTCTCCTCCTCCTCCTTTTTAGTTTCATACATTCTGTCCTTTACCTTGAAATAATTATCGAGGGGAAGGATAGAAAAGATTTCTATAAATTCTCTTCTCCACATTTTCTTTTTTATCTCAGACGGGACACGTATATCATTTGGGCCTAATTGACACAGTGTAGGTCTAACTCTTATCGCATCCGCTACAATTAATCTTTCCATTTTATTTGACTTCTGTGAATTCTGCCACACACTAACCTCCTTTTATTGTTTCCTCACCCCAAATAATAATTTTCTAAAATATCCCATGGTAAACATGCACTTACACTTGCAATACTGTTATTACCCTCCCTATTATGACCAAATTGTTGTAACATATCCTTGAGATTATCTATGAAGGGGTGAAATGTAATGTTGCTTGGATGTTTGTTGCTAGACTCACTGGATAAAGGCTGACTGATGGGAAAAAACTCATCCAGCGCTTTTTGTGTACTCTTCCTCTCTTATATTTAGGGCCACACCCATACTTGCATTTCTGACTCTTTGTCATCCAAACATGCCCTTGTAGATGTTGTGGGGGGTGAAGCTGTCCTGCACCAACGTCCCACCTGTTGCAAGGATGGGAAAAAGTCATCCCTGCTAAACCCTCTCTTCTTACTGATAGTGCTGAGCCGGGAACTGCTCTCGAGGAAAGATGACCCATCTGAAATGGAATACATAGTATTATCTTCATGCGTGACATTCATTGCAGCAGCGTGGTTACAGTATCCTAATCTGTCCACTAACCCAAATTGAGTACTGCCCTCATCAGAAAGGGATGTATCATATGAGTCAGAAGCATTATACCTTCAGTGTCAATGACAGTGTCACATACAGACATATCATCACCTTTCCCTCCACTGTGATCTGGTATTCCACAAATATTTTATCTTCTAACTGCACTTCATTAAGGTGAGTAACCTTTCTCCTAGCTTCACCTGCAGCTTGCTGTTTAATATTAATGCTGCTTGAATGTTGTGTATTAATTACTCCCACTCCCCTCCTAGAAAATCTTCCACTGTTTGATATTTACCCCCAACTCCTCCGCCTCTGGGACTTTATCATAGGTCATCATGGTTTCTCCATGAGTCTGCAGCTCTCCTGAGTGTGCTTATCAGGACAGGAGCGACCTGACAGGTAAAATGGTGTCAGTTGGAGATGGTACACGCCGGGCAGATAGAGAAGAACAGGGGCTAAGCCTATCAGGGGACATAGATATTCTAAAGGGGCACCTAGGGGTGCTTAATGGGAGCTGAATAGGGGATGATTGGCATTAAGAGTTTTGGAAGGCATTGGCGGATGTGTGCCTGAATGAGAGGGATGAATGTCTCAATCAGGTGGCACAGGGTGAGAGCCAGGACCCTTAACTTGGACTCCTTTTGCAGTTGTGCTATCAGCTCATCCACAATTGGAGAAGCCATAGCGTTCAGTGCTCTACTGGGTAAGTAGCCAACCAAGTATTGAGCCAAATTGGGTAGATAAATGATGATCAATCATGCTCTGATGTGGTTAGATGAAAGATGTGATCTGATGTCGATACCCAACTGACACTGGGAGGGGCAAAAGTAATATATATATATATATATATATATATATATATATATATATATATATATAAACTAGTGCCTATTATATAATAACCCCTCCCTAATAGTCCAATTTTAATATTAATAAAAATAATTTAATTAACAAAAGTCCTCCTAGTTCCAAGGCCAGTCAAACCCCCACTTTCCTTAAGTCTGTGCCTCTGTTAGCTTCCTGAAATCTCCTAGTGTGGCTACTACACTCTCCCACCAATGCCTTTTAAACTTTTATCATTTTATAGGCCATAGCATATGCTTATTACATCAAAGATAAGTTAACATTTTGGATACATGTCCTAAGTTGTGAGTACATGAAAAAAAAATAATTGTACATGGAATTAACTAAGCCTTAAAAAAATATAACTTTAAACTAGTTTAAAAGTTTGAATTACTATTAACTTCTACAATTGAAGGTTTACTTTTGTATGATGCATTGTTATAAATTATGAAAGAAATACTAGAGTTACTGATGCTTAAAATTAGTGATATTTCACAACAATGCAAAACATGCTTTATATATAATTTTAGAGCTTTTCACACTTTCTGTCCCATCTTGCTTCTTGTCAGTCAATATCTCTCATGAATATTTTCACACATCATTGATTGACAGTGCATGTCAGTTTCTGGTAACATGCCTGTTAGAGCATTATTCATTTAAAAAAAAAATGTCTATTCATACCCCCTCTATATTATCTAGTTGATCTCTCTATTTTTGATTGGGATACCGTACAAAAAGATTAATATTGTTTGCACTAAGGGACAATTCATCCTAACGGTACTAGAATAATTCTCAGTAATATTATTGGCAATTGACATTATAACAAAATGCCAGAATATATTATTTTCATAGAATCTATTTTAATTCATATAGCTTTCAAAGAATAAAAAATCACCTTTTTGGTGGTATACATTTATTTTAGTGGTTTACAGGTTATTCTTTTCAGGAGCCTAATTGACATGATCCCCCTGACCTCCAGTCCTTTGGATTCATATGATCCTCCAGGATGATTAGGATTTTGAGGCTGGCTATTACACTGACTGCATAATGACTCATTTCAAGATTGCCTCCTGGGAATATGTGGTTCTGGTCAGTTATTTTACAGTATGTCTTATAGTTATTTACTATGTTATATTATTTTGATTACCCTATGTACAGTATGTTAATTACTGTATGTTATGTTGCTTTTCTATGTGTTTTTGACTTATGATGTTAGAATCTCTATGTTGCATGTTCGGTTCATGAAGCATTAACTGATTTAGAATGTGATGAGATAATCTGTAACTGACAGTTGATATTCAGCTAGGTAATCTGTCAATTATGCTCCAGACTTCATAAAGTGAGGGTAGTAGATATCACAGTCTCTGACTAGGTGAATATGCATATGGAACAATATATGTAATAGAAGATTTATATATATATATATATATATATATATATATATATATATATATATATATATGTGTGTGTGTATTAAGATCCTTAGCGAAGATAAGAGCTATCACTGTCTGACTGGATTAATATATATATGAATAAGATTTCTGGAAGACATATATATATGTGTGTCAGAATCCATAGTGGAGATAATAGCTGCCCTGGTCCTGTACAACTAGTGTAGTGGATGTTATGATGCCTTGCATATGAAACTATATCAATGACTGTATTAGCAATTTGTACAAAACCCAGAAGACTCACAGACTGTTACAGCATTTTATCAGTTCAAGTTTAAACAAACATCTAATGAACCTGCTATGAATTTCAACAGCAATAAAAGCAGAACCTGATTCTTTTTTATATGTTGATCCTGTCTTCATATTTTAAATGTTGCATCTGAGTAAGGGCATTTTGGAAACTTCAGCTGCCTTGGTGAAGGGATCAAAAGAACCTGGTGGATCTGCTGGGTAGGTTTGGCCAAAACAGCCTTATCAAGACCGACTGAAGAAAGCATATTGCCACACTAATCCTTTTAGGTTTAAGGCAAAGGAGGCTTCCACCATTAAAACAACAATTATTACAATAGTTAAAAATCAAAGGATGCAGTCATGGATTTTAAACAATGCAAAAATATTTCAGCATTTTAAAGTAGACTTCTACAAAAGAGCCTCCTCTAAATATGACATTTTAGTGGTTCTTTAACCACAGTAGTCATTTCACAACAGAGAAAAGCATTTAAATTTGCTTAGAAGAAATTGGCTCAAATTGTTACTGAAAAACAGTAAAAAAATGTTTCCGTCAAGCAGGCTTCCTGATCCAGCCTGTGTAATTATAATTGTATGATTATTAATCATTTCTAATTACTCTTCGTGGATCTGTATTTATTATTTATAGTCTAAAACTATCTGAGCTTCAAGGACCACCATGGTAAAAAATTTAAAACATACTCTTCTGTAGCTCTTCACTTGAAACTATATTTAAAAAAGATGCTGCTTTTTAATCTACAATTTTAATTTCTATTGCCTACTTCCTAAGGTGGGAGGGGACTGAAATGTGCAGAGGAAGCTCCTAACTACACAATTGGAATGTACTGTATCAGTAACTGGTCATTGTTCTAATTAACACTAATTCAAAGCTTATTAGATTACAAGGGCACTTACCCTGTTAAGACAGAAACATTTAAATGCAGTGTTTTTTATTTTCTAAAAACTGTTTTCCCATGATTTAAATTTAGTTATTCAAAATACAAAATAAAAACCAAATCACCATAATGTTCCTTTAGGAATCTGAGTCTACATCCCAATGAGTAATTATAACAAGATTATTCACTCTTATAAGAATTGACTGTAGGCTGTATTCTGTGCAACTAAAATATATTTGGAGAGGATGGACTATATTAAAATCCATATGCTCGGATTGGTCTTCTGGTTAGCGTTTATGACGTTCCTGGTTTCCAGCAAGCAGAGGGACAGGGCAAGGCAGTACTGTATATTTGTCTATATATACATTGGAAGGAGGAAGGAATATAGAGTCAGCACCTTTCAAGCTTCTCTGCTGGATTTTTTCACTCTAATTACCAGAATACAAACATATGAAAAAAATATGTTTTTCTAGTTTTATTTTTCTGTTACTTATGACTGCGAATGTTTCAGACTCATTTAGCCAAAATCACAACATTCCTGGAACTTGAAAGAATATTCTTTTCATGATTATTTAAATTGAGTGACTCACCTCAGAGCCACACAATTAAACATCAAGTTGAATTATACCAAAACCTGACAAATAGTAAAGTGACTGTCACAAAACACAGAAAGAAACTCATTCCAATTCAATATAACAGAGAGAAAGGCAGTATCCAAGAGTGGTTGTGGCAAAATGCCCAGAGTACATATCAACAGTGATATTTCCAAGCCCTTGTTGAATATGGATGTTTATTGGTCTTTATTTGCAAACACATTTTCATACCCCCTCTGAAATGGAGCTATATTCTGCCAGCTCAAATAAAAATGTAATAAAATGTGGTAGAAAACAAAAGTGTTTTGTAAATGTTTCCAGGTGCATTTGGCATCAGGGAATTATTTCAAAAGTTCAGAATAATGCAAACTTATACAGTGGTATTTCAAGGAAGTAAAACTCTATATTTGCCTTATTTTAGGTGACCCCATAAAAAAAGGAAAAATAAAGAAAAATGTAAAGGCATTGAAGAACTATTGAAGTGTTTGTGATGTATATAACAAACTAACAACATTAGCAGCTTTGTAAGCCGTGGAAATCAATTTTTTTTTCAATAAAATCACCTGAGAACTGGGAGTATGTGTCTTTGAATCTATCTGTGTAAAATGGGGTGGAGGAGGGAACTGTGCAAGTTCAAAAGCTTTGTTAGATAATTGGATCTCGCTGAAATGCATCCATTCTATAGCACAGACCAAGAAGCATGTTGCTTGCCTCATGAAATGCAAACATTGCTCCCCAGAAATTTAAACTTTCCTCTCTCACTTCCACCAACAAATCATGGACGCCCCCAGGATCCAGCAGTTGCATAAATATTTTACAAAATTGTAGTAAAGTGACCCAATTATAAGTATAATTCCATTTATAAATCACATATAATAGTTGTCAAACTGCAAGGCGTTGTCACGCTTTGCAAGGTGCGTACGACTTAGCGTTGTCACGACTTACGTTAACGCGTAGGACTTATACAATGAGTGGCGAAGGCGCTCATCGCTGCGAGCCTTGCGAAGAGTGGCGAGCTGTTAAACCGTAGCACTTAGCCGATGCGAGCCTCACAAAGCGAGGCAAGCCCTTACGCAGGACTTAGAAAAAAAAAATACGAGACTCAGGACTTAGAAAAAAAAAAAAGATTTGAGACGCAAAAAATTAAGAGATTAGCGGCCAAACAAAAAACATGAAAAACACAAAAACATCACAGACAGCATGGGTGGAACGCAAATTTAACTCGATTTTGACAATTTTCGCCACACGAAAATCGCCTAACAAGGAATAAAATGGCCGCCGAAAAAAATGAAAAAGATGCTGCATGACCCCGAACCACGCAAAACACTGCAAAATGCGTAGCACTTTACACATCACACTACAACCTACAAGATACACTTTTACAAATGCCGGAAGTTTAGGAGATTAGTGGCCGAACAAAAAAACAGAAAAACACACTAAATACACCCAAAACATTTACAAAAATATCCCAGACAGCATGGGGCAACGGCCAGGACGTCTGTGAGTGAAGTGGAACGCAAAATTAACTTGATTTAGACGATTTTCGCCAATCGAAAATTGCCTAAGCGAGGAAAAAAATGGCCGCCGAAAAAAAAATGAAAACAAGGCTACACGACCATGGACCACGCAAAACACTGCAAAACGCGTAGCACTTCGACCTACAAGTACACTATTACAAAAGCCGGAAAATGCTCACGAGACGCGTAACACATTAATAACATTAAGACTATACAATGCCGCTTTACACAATAAGCCAACGGCTTTACCTCGCGTACGCAGCCTATTTAGACTGCACACTTCAAACATTCTTTACACTTTATAAGCAGGGCACTAACACTCAAAATGTATATTGTATGCAGACGCAAAATACAAACAGATTGTTAGCTCTTCAGCCTATTGCTCGCTGCATATATCAATTATAAATAATTAAAGTATATTAATTGATTTAAGAAATCATTCATTATTACTTAACTACATATACATAGAAATATATATCTCTCTCAGAGGACCAAAAGTACACGACAGGAGAGGCTTGCAATGAGCGCCAAAGGTCCTCACAGTACAAAACGGTTTCAATTATGTGTCAAACACCATTCCCATGGCTTTGAATTTTATATATATATAAACTCAGCAAGTAGAAATACTGTGGTGTAAGAATTATATTACCTTGGTTGGGTCTTAACTCCCTTTTTGTTGGTTTATGCTCCTGCATTTACACAGCTGTTATTTTTATAATTTAGCTACATATGTCACAACAATGTCAAATTTGTTCCCAAGCCAAAGCTGTCCTTTAATTTCCTCATACAATGAGACAATTATGTTTTAGTGTGGTTTGACAGTTTTTTGTTAGGCTTTCTCCTTTGGATTGGTCTCTTTGGAAGACAGGTAAGACTGCTCTGTTTGCTACTAGCTTATGTGTCAAAGTATTTGCAAAATGCTGTCATATCAAACTCACTGTCCTGGATAATAATTTTGCTATAAAGTAGACCCTATAATTTTTCAACCAAATATATTGGTACCTGAATTCTTATCGTCCTTGGAACTTGTTATTTTCTACACTCAATGCATCTCACTGACAAAAAATGCCTCCGAACTCAGTGCTTGCTTGGAACTCAACACATTGGACTTGCCAATATTGGCTTGGAACTCAACACTTGCTCGGAACTCGACACATCAGACTTACAAATTTTGTCTCGGACTTACATGTTGTTGTTCAATTGTTCAGTCGTGTCTGACTCTCAGTGACCTTATGTACCATAGCTCTCCAAGGACATCCATGTTTTTGGCTGTGCTCATCCATATGGTTTTCTTTGCAAAGATTCTAGAGTGGGTTGCCAGTTCATTTCTCCAGTGGACCATTATTTTTCTGACCTCTATGCTGTGATCTGCCCATCTTGGGTGACCCTACATAGTATAGCTCACAGTTTCATTGAAGCACACAAGCACATTCACTACGACAAGGTAAAGATCCAGAAGGGGACCACCTACATAGTGACCAAATATTTTAAGCTAATTCTGTATATTCTGATCCTCATTTGCTAACTCATCAAATCTTAAAGACCTGACTCATGATCTAAATTTATCTAAAAATAAGAACAAACTTTTAGCTTCAAGATTGAATGGTTTGAATTTTCTGAAACAGGTTAAAAAAATATTATTATTTATATAGTTCATTTATAACGCGCCGACAAATTCCGTAGCACTGTACATACATTTATTTCAGACAAAGATAAATACAAATTAACATATAGCAAAGCAAGTTGTTCCCACAACTGTCAAGATAGATTTAAGGAAGAGAGCAATATTATATACTCTAATGATGTAGAGCCTTTTATGGAGGCTTTTGGACAGCAGCACAATCCTCGGGAATGGAGCTGGTTCTTCAAACCTGAGTTTGAAAGATGGTTATTACACTATGGAAATAAATATGCCCATTTTGTTCATATGGAGAAATTATATGAAAAAACTTCTAGTGACGAGAATCCATTCTGAAAATATTCTTAGCACATGTGTGGGGATTTTAAAGTGATCACCCTCTTATTTGGATTGCTGCTTGGGTATAACAAGCACTGTTGCTTCCTTTGTCAATAAAACACCAGAGATAAGAAGGACTTTAGCCAAAAATTAGGGCAACAAATAGTATCAATTATTTTGAGGAAATAACACATTTGATATTGCTAAAAAAAATATTTATTACCATTGCATATTAAACTTTGCTCAATGCAAAACTAAAAGTGATTGATTAAAATGTTGCTGGGTTCTCTACTTGAAAAATAAACTTTAAAACTTAAGTAAATATAACATCAAAGAAATACATTTTTGGTACCACAATAAGGGAAATGATCTATAGAGAAAATGTTAAAAGCCAGATGAATACATTGGAAGGAGTTGCATGGTTGTCATTTAAAAAAAATTAACAAGTCTTATTTCCAAACTACAAGGCAGAAAATGAGAATTACCTTTTCACTGAGCTTCTCAATGCCTACAAAGTAATGGGATGTAGTATATCACTGAATTACCTTCCTTAATCTCGGATTTGGACTTTTTTCAGGAAAACCTTGGATCTATCAGTGATGAGGATGGAGAGCATGTTAATCAGGGTATCTTTACCATAGAAAAGAGGTAACAGCAACTCAAATCCCAGTGTGCTGGGATGTTCCACAGACAAACAGCCACATTACATTTTAAGCCCGCAGCAGCCCTGGTACACCAACAAAGCCTGTGGGCTTGAAATTTGGTGGAGTTATAGAGCAATACAATTAGACAAGCCCGCAACAGACCAGGTCGACATCCAAACCCGTAAACCATTCTTGCGCACATTGCATGTGCGGCTGTGAAAATTATCAATTAGTCAAAACCATGGTTATGGGTTTAGATGGAGCCAATTGTAAAAGATTATCATCATTACGTCACGTTAGATTTCAATCCCTTACGGTTTTGAAGTATGAGTTGCGATCGGACCCGCATTCCAGAAATAATGCAATATTAATAAATCAATAAATATGATATTCCATTCCATGCGAGTTCCATTACATGTATTAACACATTGATAGCCGGGATTGATATAACCGGGAAATTAAACATAAAATAAACTATTTTTTATTGCAGATATGCGAGCTTGAGAATGTTGTGCTATTAATTTTAATACCTAACATCACTTTCCCTTTAATTTAAAATGCAGTATTGTGTTTATATTTGCATTTACAGTGCTACGGATAGTACTTTAACCCCCCTTGCAAATTCTCTATTGTACCCGTAGGGCTTTTTGGCTCCATTTGCGGTTTACGAGTTTGAACGCCAGTTCGTCCTCGTGGATTTGTAGAAATTTAATAGCAATTTGCGATAGTAACATTTATGGGCTTGACAGATCAAAGGCTTAGCTGAGACGGAGTTCCAATTTTGCTGGCCTGTAGGGTTTTTCCGCCTCTAACCTGCAGATCATTTGCGGGTACCTGAAAGAGGCTAATTTTATAGCCTGGAAGTCTAGCGTGCTCCTTTACGGGCTACGAATTCTTCAGTGGAAGGAATTTAATAGGGCTGAAAATGCAGCAGAAAATCATTATCAGCAGAGAAGTTTATGAGATGTATTTTCTTTGAAATCAAAATATTTTAGCATACATTTATGAATCACTTAAAAAAGCTTTGGTGACAGATAAAATGCAAACAATTGAAATCAACACACAAATAATGTAAAGTTCCCCTGTTTTTACTTATAAGACATGAAAAAAGATTAATTGTTGCTCTTTAATACTGAAAATGTATATTTAGTTAAGTTCAAACAATCTTAAGTAGTAAATTACTTAGATGAATTAAGATATTTCATAAAGCAGTTAGAATTTTACTTGCATTCATGCATCTCAATTGTCATATGGGATAGAGGCATGTCAAATGTCAGTGAGTATCAACAAACTTGACATTACACAAACAGCAAGAACATGATTCTATTTTTGTTATTTTTTATACTATCCAGGACACTTTCCATCATAAATCAAAAAAACTATTAAAATAGGCAATTTACCTTTGCAATTAAATCTTTAAAAATATTAAGCATAAGGGTAAAATGCATTACTTTATCTTAAATTAGCCCTTGCAATGTAATACTGCCGATGGCTGGAATTGTAAAAGAGATTAAATAATATGTGAAAAAGGTGTAGGATAAGATTCTCTGAACATTGCATTAGAAATTGGAAATCCAGCTATGTCATTCTGTCACAATGTATGCCTTCAAACATCGCAATCTTCATCCTAATGAGCTCTCCACTCCATGTTTCTGTCTCAGAAAGTTCACTTGTAATGAGGGAAAAAATCCTGACTGCGGCAGAGCTCTAAATCAAACCTGACAACGTGGACCACAAACGTTTATAAAAACGTATTTGCTCTTTATTTCAAATTTGTATGGATATTCTGTTTTAAAAGGCTGTGCTTTTCAGTTTAGTGATAACAAGTATATTTTCAGTTTTATTTTTACAGTATGTATTGACTGATCGTTCTGTTTAATCATATTAACATAACTATTGCATTTGGTTGACAAATTATTCTACAATAAATGCAGATCTTAGTTTAACTAACAATAGATTTTGATGAGGAACTAACTTTGATAACGTACAAGATTATCTCCACCAAAGATTCAAAAAATCTCCCTCCCTCCTAGTCCTGAAGAGGTAATTAATATTAGCAGAACACATTGGCGCAGCCTCTAGGCATGGGAAACACAAACTGGAACATGATGGTATGCCCGCTGCTTACACATCTGCATATATTGTGAATTTGTTACAAACATATGAAGATTTTCCCAATCTACAGTGGTCCTTTCACTTTAAGTATGCATTATTGTGTGGAAACAATTTTTCTGAGCAAATTCTTTCTGGGAAGGTGTGTGCCTGTAAATTAAGGAGATTTCCATTAGTACTGCTTATGGCTCTTGCTATTTTGCTGCCACATTCTCATTTTGCAGGTATTTACAGGCCACTCCCAGGAAGTAAATCGTGAGTAAACAAAATGGTAGAGTCCACATCGATTCATATCAAAAGGTATCAAATTAAAGGTTCTATTACTTTTTTAATGGAACCTTACATTTAATACCATTGATAACTCTTTGTTACATTCAAATGTTGTATATTTCTAAAATTAAATGTAAATTGGTCCTTTAAATTATAAACGATTATATGCAGTTTTGTAGTTAAAGCCACCATCTCAGTTTCAGCGGTGTTGCATTTATGTGAAGTGAATATTTTATAATTACATTGAGGAGGACAAAAATGAATTTATTAATCTAGTTTATAAATTTATATAAATAACCTAAAGATTCCCTTTAAAAGAGCATCCACTAATTATAAGAATACAATCTTGCTTAAAACATACTATTTTAAAGTTTTTTCAAATCAGAACTTCAAGACCCCAAAATGCCTACAAAACCTGTATTTGTGATGATTTTATACTGTAAAAAAATATTTCAGCAGAAAAAAATGAGTAAAACTGAAATTAATGGAATATGTAATCTACACCATAGTTTGACAAAACATGTCACACCTGCTATGTACGGTATATACTTTTTACAATATAAATCAATTAACTTTTTTGCAGGTTAGATAACAAAATTACTGATTGCGCAAATAGTTTTGTAGATTCACTTCTGCCATGGTAACCAGGTACACATAAAAAATGCAAAACACAGCAAGTTTTATTCAGCATCCTTTATTGAATAAATCTTCTTGATATAGAAAAACGGAGTAGAGTTAAAATATACAGTACATGAAAGACAGCGCCAATGATAAATCTAATGTATGGCCCCTGTAAAACTTTACACAAGAGTAATAAGAATGGCTTTAGCTCTAAATATAGAAATCCTGAGAAAATGTTGAGATAAGGACATTCACTGTTAGCCCGCATAGAAATGCCTACATCAGCAGGATTACAATCCAATGGTTTGTAAAATATTGTAATCCTATATTAAGGAAGATTATTCTACAGACCATAGGATTAAGATACACTACATGTAATCTGAACAACACAGGCCACTACTAACGTTTGATATGTGTTCATATAGGACATTTTACCTGTGATCTAGAAATGGTAATATTGTTTAAATTCAAGGAGAACTGTGATCATATTTTTAAAAAGTATTATTTAAAAAATCTTCACTTGAAAATATTCAACATGTTTTATTAATGAAAAAAAATATTTTAAAGCCTTTAAATTATTATTTTTTATATGAAACTAGCGACTTGCCCATCAAAAACTGACCGTCAATAACATTTGAAGTTATGGCAATGCTGGTTGGCACACAATGTTAAACGTTTTATACTCTAAGGACCTTCGGTGATCATTGCGAGCCTCTCTCTTTTTTTTTTATTATTAATTTACGAATTAATTAAATAATAAATAAATATAGTTTACCTTTTTCTAATTAATATATGTACAACAATCAATAGCCTGAAGAGGTAATAATCTCTTGTTATTGTCCTGCAGCATATAATGTCCAATTGGACTGTTGCTGGCCTGAGATGATAGTTTTATTAATGTCCCAACTGTGCATTAGAAATGGGCTGCGTGCTACTTTAGATGCGTAATGTTGTTAGTTGCAAGTTAGGGTTGTAAAATTGCGTTGTTTGTCTATGTGCTACGCGGTTTGCGAGCATTTGTCGTCCTTTGTAATAGTGTATTTTGTACCTTGTGCGTTCCTGTATAAAAGTGATACACGGTTGGCGTTGTTTCGGTGGTACAGGGTCGTGTGGTCTTGTTTTAATTTTGTTTGCCAGCCATTGTTTTCTCGCTTAGCTGATTTTCGAGTGACGAAACTCGGCAAAATCGACTTAAATTCACGTTCCACCTCACTCCCAGACGTCCTGGCTGGTCCCCCGTGCTGTGTGTGATGTTTTTGCTGTATTTTGTATGCTTTTCGTTTTTTTTTTTGCTATTCTCGGTTCGGCCATTAACTTCGTATTTTTCATATATAATATATTTCATATATTTTTTTCTTAGATCCCCATCTCGTATTTTGTTCTTCTAAGTCCTGCGTTCGTCAACTGCTTGCAGCCTAAGGCGGTCCCGCGTTTCCTAAGTGTTCAGAGGCTAAGTCCTGCGTGTTTCATTGTGTGATCGGCTCGCGAGGCTTGCAGGAGAGCCAAGTGCTGCGAGTTTTAGTGCCTTAACGGCTGGCCTCGCCTAAGTGCTCCGTGTTAACGTCTCGCTACGATAGGCTCGCCTAAGTCGTACGCACCACACAAAGCGTGACGATGTCTAGTAGTTCGACAATTATAATATGTGATGATGCTGTTGTTGAACCTAATCATTTGGCTGCAGTAACTGCCCCATTCCCACTGTGCAAATGTGTCTGCACGGTGGGAATGGGGCAGTTATATCTGGAGTTTTACAAAGACAAATATACCTAAGTAATAAAAGGCAGCAACAATATAGAACATATTTTACCACATTGGTTCTTTAGGTGTAACACTTTATGAACCCAGGAAGCAATCAGTAAGAAAAGTAAATAGATCCAAATTAGAAGGCATTTAACTATAACACATTAAAAACAAAATACCAAACAAAGGTTTGCAGATAACAGATTATGGCAAAGTTAGAGTATATCCACATTATCTTACATAAGGAGAAATCCAAACTAATGTAAGGTGCTTCGAGACAGACTTCGGTATAACTCAGATACACTGGAGACACAATTCAAGTGTGTGTGTGTTTTTTCGGGGCTCAGTCATGTCCAACTCTCCATGACCTCATGGACCGTAACACACCATGCTGATCCACTTGGTATTCATGGCAGAAATACTGGAGTGGGTTGCCAGTTCCTTCACCAGTGGGCCACAGCATACTGCCCCTGGTATTCCTAGGTGGTCTCCATCCAAGTACTGACCCAAACCTGCATGGCTTCAGGGTGATGTTACCAGGTACTTTGCTCAACTGACACACTGATACATTTCCAGTATGAAAGGTGATAAGGAGCTAAAAAATAATCCAATAGGTTTAACCTTTTTTTAAAGAGCAATACAGTTTATAAAGCCTAATTTTGTATATTGACAATAATTAGAAGATCAGGTAGAAAGAATATTACCTTTGGCAAATTATTTGGAAACAACCTACAGTGAAAGTATAAAGGCATGGAATAAAGGGGAGAATAAGGAACGTAAGGGAAATTGAAAAGAGATAGGAGAAGGTTATGCAAGAGGTGTAAAAAAGGTGAAGGAATGCAACGGATAGTGGGGAATAGAGAAAGTAAAAAGGAAAGTGGGTTCAAATAATGATAAGAATAGAGATGTTAGGAAGAGAGTATGGATGGCTTTTAAGGTTTGCCTTTAATTTTCTGCCACACTAATTTGCTTTTTTTGGAAAAGTATTCATTCCTATACACTACGGAAAAGCAGTACCCCAAAAATTATATCAGATAATATCAGCAGGACAACACATATGCCATAGAAGGTGTGTTATGCTAATACTAATGTGCAACAAATTGTATATATAAATTAAAATTCTTGAAAAAAAATTCGCGTAATAGAGATACCAAAACAAGAGTAGTAAAATAACTAACTGAAATAAACGTGTATATAGGTGAATTGCTAAATGGGCATGCTACAACAGTAAAGGGAGCATGAAGTTTTTATCTAAAAGGTAAAAGTTTTTATGATAAATTTATTGATACTATTCTTACCATTAAGAATATTGAAGAGCATCATTTATAAACATTTATATGCATGTAACGTGTCACAATCAGTCATTGTTACAATTACAATAAAAAAAAATATTTGAAATCTAGATGGATTAATAAACTAATGAGGTATAAAAGGTGATGTCATTCCATAACTCATACAGGGTTATTCGTGATTTTCAAAGATAGGGAATGTGCTAGACTCAAGCTAAGGCTGAAAATCCTACATGGTCTACTTATGACTTACTTAAAAAGAATGCTAACCTACATAGTCTTTTCAGCACTTTATCCCTGATATTATATATCTTTTGGAAGTCCAAAATTGTAACACCCGTAAGCCATTTCTGATTCATTAGCTTCAACTTTTTATTTATGATCCTTGTCAAAAAAAGCCCTGAAGCCATTCAAATAAACTTCTGTTCCAAAGTCTCCAATACAGATTTCACTCAAGGTTATACTTTGAAGTTATGAATAAAGGCTGAGGGGTAAACAGTGCCATTGAGATATAATATCACTTGTTATCTTTAGAAAAGAAGAACTGTAGATATCGTCTCCATAAAAGCTTGAAATTTCATAACAGATAATGATATTGCACGATCCCAGCTTGCAGCAAAAATATCCACAACATTAATTTAAAGATAATTTTAAAGCTATCTAGTCAAGAAATACATTTAACATGTTTTGTATTTTTAAATATGTTACAAAAAGTTTTATTTTTATTGAACAGATTTACAACTGTCTTCTGATTGCTGTGATAATATACTTCACATGATTAGATGTTTTGACTGGAAAATAAAATATTCCATGGATAAAGAAAAATATTAAATAATTTTATACTTCAATTGTATTATAGATCTTTTCTATAATGTTAATGAGTTGAGATACATGTTACATTTTAAACAATTCTACTTTGAAAATTACATCAAGTTAGCCATGTTAATAATGCCAAAGGTAAAATAAATACAGTAATTTCTGTTGATGCTGTACTTACTAACAATGAGCCTCATTCAATTGAGGCATCGGGAGTTTCGGGCTTCGGAAATGGAGAGGTAACTTATTTTGCTATTCAATTGGAGTCTTTTCATGGTCTCCATTCGGGTTACAGGCTCCAGACTCCAACTCATTGCAATGGTTATCATCGCAAATTAATGCCCCTCCAGGCCTTTGATCTTTCACGGCTGGCTAAAATCACAAATCGCTATTCAGTTGCCCTGATTCCCCCTCGCTAAAAACCCCGCCAAGGTTGCAAATGGCAAAAGTCGCTCCACAAGTTAGGGGTTCCAAGGAGGACTCGCAAAGGGCTTAAAGACATGTCCAGAGCACTTTAAATGCCCATATAGACACACTACTGTACTTTTATTAAAAAGGAAAGTGATGTTAGGTGTTAGAAATATATAAATATTTCCGTGTTATATCGATCCCGGCAATTAATGTGTTAATACATAAGATGGAACTTGCATGTAAGAGAATATCATATTTACGGCTTTATCAATATTGCATTATATCTGGAATGTGGGTCCTATCGTAAGTCGTAATTCAAGCTTGTAGAACTTTGAAATCCAACCTCCATTTTTCATTGAAGAAATTATGACGATCTCTGTTTCCATTGACTGTTTCTAATCAGGAGTTACGGCCTTGCTTAATTGATCATGTTCAAGCTCGCAAATGCTACATACAATGGCATAGTTTCTGAAATTCGCTATCGGCCCCTAACTTGCGGCCTTGCCGAATTGAATAACACCGTAAATCCAGTGCCCTGTGGGCCCACAGGCATACGGCCTATACTCAATAACTTGTGGCCTCCAAATTGAATGAGGCTAAATGTATCTTTTTTCAAGCAATGTAAGTTCCATTTTAAACAAAATGAATTGTTATATAGACATCTAAAATATTTGGTCTTACTGCTAAATAAGACCATGTAATAGATTGGTAATGATATCTGCTGATGCAAAATAAATGCATCTCATTGGTTTCAGTTAATTTGGTTTCTGGGGCACTATGAACAAGGCATATATCTCATGCCCTACAAAACAAGATTTGTCTTGACCTAAGCCTAGTAAACATGGATTCCCAGTAATGTAACCCCTGCAATAAAGACACTACACACTGAGTTTTGGGGTAAAACGGCCACAGCATCTTTATTGACCACATAATCAAATATTTAAACAATAATTTAATAAATAAATAACTTAATGACCAATAACATATACAATTACATAATAACCAATAACAAAGAGGTGATTGCACAACTTACCACTAAATGGCGAAGGGAACCCTGTGCCCCCTGATTGCTCCTACCACAATACCTTATCCTGCTGTTATTACTCACTGTCATCAAGCACCCCTGCCACAAGCTTGATCCCTTAAAATTGCACCCCCCACCCAAAATATTTCCCCCCATTCCACAAGGGAACTCCGCACCCCCAAGTCCATACCTAACGATTTCTTTTTATAAACCCCGCCAAACACGTGCCTCTAACACAGCTTCCCTAGCCCCAATACCTTACTCTACATCTTTCCAATATAACAATAGGAGAACGCCATTTTAAACATGCCACCATATGAGACCAAACCAAAATTAAGTCATGGTATAATTCGGCCATCCTATCCAAATCTCCCTTCATAACCCTCACTAAATCCTTCAGCTGCATTAATCCCAAATTGTTACCGCCAGCATGAATAATTAGTATATCAAGAGAGGGCCCCCATTTAGCAAACTGGACTAACTCACACAAACTTTCCCACCTCATACCCCTTTTTCCAAACCACCCCAGCTCAAGTAGTATCAAGTAACCCTTTATAAAAAAAACAGCTGAAAACCCTCTTTTATTATCGCTGCCGTTTGTTTGGCCCAATATACGTAGTAGTGGCCCACTATCCACACTCTTTTCTGAGTCGTATCTGTAAAACAATGCAGAAATTGACATATAAAATGAATCCAACCCCTACAATCATAACTGTCCAACAATCCAAGCACTAAAAATCTACCACCCCCAAACCAATGACTCCTATTCTGAATACTAACTATATCTCCATTCCTTTTAGCAGAATAAACATATCATGCTACCCTCATAGTTTCCCCACTACAAACAAGTATGATTAACTACCACTTTTACATGATAGCTTACATCTCACCATCCACGTCCCCATGTCCCTTCATCCAACTTCATGCCCTTATTCGCCACCATTCTTTGCCGAAAGTGTTCGTCATTAGACACAGAGCCATACCCCTGTATGTCTTGTGGATATTTTCAATCTTGTCCAGGTAGCAGAATAACGTTGAGCAACATTCCGGAGACTTCGCCCCAATGATACTCGCCATAATCACGTATGTTTGAAGGCAATTGTTAAATGTCTTTGCTAGCCTCCGGTAATGCTCCTTCCTCTCTTCTTCTTTCGTTTTTGTTTCTCTCCTTCTTTCCTTCACTTCGAAATAACTGTCCAGTGGAAGCAACAAAAACATCTCAATAAACTCCTGCTTCCAAATTCTTTCCTTGACATCTAATGGGACATGCATGCCCATGGGTCCTGCTTGACAAAGGGAAGGCCTACCCTTTGCTGTATCAGTTAGAATATCCTCCTTTTGTTTAATATCCTTTAATGAATCTCCCACCATCTCATCACCTTCATCTTCTTCTACACCGTAAGCCAGAGATCCTGCTCTGGCCTGCTGTACTTGTGTTAGTAACCTTACTTGCTCTGGCCTGCTTTAATTGTGTTAGTAACAGGTTTAATCCATGCCCTAACTGTAGTATTATCCTGCCCCTCCAACTGTGACAATGCTTTATTCAAATACTTAATCAATGACAGGTTAGATTCACTCCTCATGTTACTTGACTGGCCTATTTGTTGCCAACTCTCCGCTTCCAATGACTTCTTCCCCTCTTTCCTGAGTCCAGAAACTGCTTCTGCCTCTCTTTTACCACTGTTCTTCTCTCATCCGTGTGCCTACTGCTGAGCCTGCCTTCCATCCTTCTTCAGCCTCATTGCCTCTGTGTCAGGCCCAGACCATTTCTCCTGCCTGCTGTAAGCAATTCTTTCCGCTGAAAGTCTTTGACCTTGCTGAAGCCTCTCCTCCAAGACCTCCTTGATGAGGCAGGAAACTCAGTCCTGCTTCGCCTTCCCTACTGTTCCTCCTCAGAATCTGTCACCACTACAAAAGGGTAATCATCAGCATCAGTATTTCCTGTCTCCAACTCCTTATCTCCGGACTGTATACCCTCCGCCTGATCTAATGGGGATAGATACAAATCCAGCTCATTGCTGCTTCCATCAACCTCTCTGGATCCCCATTCATGCGCATCTCCTTATCCCCTTCATCCACATCTTCATCTTAATAATGTGCTCCCACTCCTTGCTCTCTCGCTGAATCCTCCCTGTCCTCTTCTGCATCATCACGCCGCAGTGGTGTAGCGCCCGCTGGATCCACCAGGTTACCATCTCTCCCCCTTCCCAGCCCCCTTCCCACTGTATATCCATCCTCATACCCGCACTTACCATCCACCCCTTCAAAGCCCCTGTACATATTCTGACTAACTGCACCTCCCAGCCTCCCCCACCTATCACCCTTTCGTCCCCAAAACTAACCCCTTTTCCCCCCAGCTCAAACCCAATATTAGGAGCTCCCTCCACCCTACTCTGCCCCCCAGCTTGGGAAGCCCTTTCCCCTCCCCCTCCCTTCCCTCCCTTATCGCCCCTTTTCATCTCCCCAGGGCAATTATGTGAGGCAGTAACTGACCCTGTTGCCCCTCTTGCCCTTTCTTTATTGTGCACGGTCACAGACCTCCAGTGACCCCAGCCTTACCTGATTCTGCACATTGCAGCATTGATTCTCCCCTCTGCTCTCTGTTCTGCTGCTTGCTTCTTGGCAGCATTTTAGTGGTTGCTTCAAAAGGGTCCTGGTGCCCTCTGGCTGCTCCAAACGCTTCCTCCTTGCAGCACTCACTCCTGCAGAGTTGTGGCGGTGGCGGGTGGCTGGTGGTGATGGGCTAAGCCTTTTGGGAGGCTTAGCTCACCTTGTGGGTCTTCCTACTCCCTTTCCTATTCCCCTGGGGACCTAACTAATATCCCCTTGGTTAGTCACAGGGTCCACGTGTGGCCCAGCCATTGGCAAGCCTGGAGCTGCACTGGATGTGCTTGGCAGCTCAGGCTCACCAATAGAGGCTGCCATAATTGACGCTAGCCTGGAAGGACCCTTGGCTAGCATCTCCTGCCTAATTCTGTCCAGCATACTATCTACATTTGCTGAAGTGAAATATATTCAGTTCTAAATATGAAATATTGGTATCGGACACTGATCTTTTGTTGAGGGCCTTGGAAAACACAAATATATCCAGAACCATAAACTTTCTTTTCACATCCATTTCCACATCCACCTCCCAACCTTTAATGGTAATTTGTCAAACTTAATAACCATCAGTAGTTCTAATGCATTTCCATGTCTTCCTATACTTTTAAAGTACAGTATTGTGTGTTTAATTGCTGCTCCAGTTTTAATAAGTGTTTGAAAAAGGCCCTGCAAGTCCTATTTATTACTCATAATATTTTTTACAGAAACTTCATACTTTTTTCATTTGCAGGTTACACATTTTTTACGTGCTAGTGCTATCGGTCTAATAGAATATCAATTTTGTGTAACTTAATAAAAGTATATTCCAGCTGTCCTAAAACCAATGGAGTTCTAAGGCCGAATCTGCGGCATTGGTTAGCCTGTAGTGATTTTGGGCCGGGAACTCGTAATTGTATTGCAAGTAGCCAATAGAATATGTTGTAATTTTGTGTGTATAAATGTATGAATTGTCCAATGAATAGGACCCATAGTTTGCTCTAGAATCACCAACACTCAGAAATAGAGATTGCATACAGTATATGATAACAGTCCACTAACCCTTGTAGATAAACAGTATAAAAGGGACAAGATTGAGACTACATTTGGATGCTAAACTGGTATCTAATAAAATATGTCATTATTAGGAATGTAACGTAGTAAAAATAATGAATAATAATGACATCTTGTGTGGCCGCTTTTCATTTATAAAAAAATGGATAACAATGACTAGTCCTTATTTTGCTTTCTAAACAAAAATGAGATATAAATGTGTTTTTCAAGTGTGAAGAATAATGTAAATCAGGAGGAACAGTGATCAGTCTATTTTGTTGGACCGCAAAGAGCTTTGTAAAGTTCTACTGAAAATGAGCTGAACTACATCAGTTTGTAATGTTTTTTAGCTGATTGATGTCTGTAATGCTCTATGCTATTTTAAAAAGACACTGGCAAACCAAGAGGAAGTTGATTTAATCTTAAAGAGAATTAAAAACTGTTTATGAATTGTACTAGCCTTTTTCTACTGTAAATATTTCCAGAAAAACACAGCTTTTGTTTTGCAGCTAATGTGTGGCCCAGAGTGCTTGAAAAGAGTTGGGGAGGGGGTTCTATCTGAATGACAACATTGGGGTATATTACTAATTATCAAATCAAAGTAGCTAATTAGTATTTTTGAGCTACTCATTTGCTTAAGATCACAACACTGCATTTCTCAGAAATGATTAACTTTAGAAACTAATACAATACACTAGAAGAATAACCTAAAAAACTGCTAGGCGTGAGACAGTCCATTTAAGGTGTAGCAAGTGCTTTTATAAAAACATACTAAAATGGTATATAGTACCTTCTGAACTCATTTTTATTCATTATATTAATTTTGTTTCATATAATTTTTATAAATCAGATTTTTCTGTGATGAACGAATGAAGGTCATTGACCACTTGCTATCCACGGGCCACATGTGGGGACCTCTGATGCTTTGACAAATTCTTTTTTTCTGTAGACTGTCCGATTTCCTGTTTTAAATGTTTCATCATTTTAAATTGAACTTATTTATCTATTTTTTAAAGCCTGTTTGGCCTCTAGACACAATTTAAATTTACTAGTTTTATTGGATTTGCTTTTTGAGTTTATGGTCTTCTCTAGTCTCTTTGCATCAAGTTTTATTAGAACAGCAACACTGTGTTAAGTTTATTTTTATTTCTTTTCTCACTAACTTTTCTGCATGAACTCAGTTAATAAAGCACAGGGAACACTTTTATAGTGATTACCAAACCGCACTACATGGGTATTTCCCTGATAAAAATATTTTACTTTTACATTTTAAATGATTAATCCTCACAAATAGCAATTATCTTGCCATAGAATATATCTTATTATATGCAACAAAGGGTTTTAAAACTATTCAACAAGTCTGACATTTTTATTATTTTATTATAGCTTCACTCTTTAAAGGCATATCTAGGTTTGCCAGATGGGTTCCCTGGTAGTCCAGTGGTTAGGATTTTGTGCTTTCACTGCTGTGACCTCGGTTCAATTCCTGTCAGGAAACTAAGAGGTCACATCACCCTGAAGCGATGCAGGGTTGGGCTTGTTCAGTACTTGTATGGGAGACCACCTAGGAATACCAGGACGTGTTTGCTGTGGCCCACTGGAGAAGGAACTGTCAACCCACTCCAAGCTCTCTGCCATGAAAGTGGATCAGCATGGTGTGTAAGGTCCATGAGGTTACGGAGAGTTGGACACAACTGAATGGCGCAAACAAGTTTCCTGGATTATGAATGCATCTGATAGAGGAGAATCAGCAGTGTATGCAAACATTTTATTTGCATGAAAAAATACCAAAATAAACATTAACAAACTCCTCCTCTCGCATAAAATTTGTTTTGATCAATCACTGGCAGCTATACATTTTAATACAATGTAACATTTAATGATGGCAGTTTGTGCATTAAGGAATCATGGTATATGTAGTCCCCCTGTAGAATGAAGTAGAAGGAGTCAGATACAGATCTGTAGATTGAGCTGCTGTTGGCTTGAAGATTAGTAAAGAGTTAATATCCGTACTTGAATATAGTGCTTCGATTGATAAGTACCTAGTAACTATGGGCCTCATTCAATTAAGCAATTGTAAGTTACTGTAGCACGTAATGGAGCCCATAAACTAATTTGCTATTCAATTGGCGTCTTTTTGTGAGTCGTAAACTGTATACGGGTTACGGGCTGAAAATCCTTGCGGTTGTTACAACGGTAACTTACACCCCATCTAAGCCTTTGATCTTTCACTTCTGCAAGAGTTACAATCGCTTAAATTGCAAATCGCTATTCAATTGCTACAATTCTGCAAGCCCGCAAATGTTTTCACACCTATAAATGTAGAAGAAAATTCTATGGGTAACAGATGGGACCAGCAATGGGGTTAAAGACACTTCTGTAGTACTGTAAATGCAAATAAAAAAAATCAATACTGCACTGTAAAAGACGGGGAAAGCGATGAAATTAATTATTTTCATGTTTCATTTCTGGGTTATATCGATCTCGGGAATCAATGAGTTAATACATATCAGGCAACCCATATGGACTAGAACATTATTGGCATTCATTTTTAGTATTTTGTATTTTGCAAGTCTGAACGCATATCGGACCTCTAAACCCTAACTGATTGACATGTAACCTCCAGCTTATATTGCCGTAATGATGACGGTTTCAATTTATTTTGGCTGTTTCTAAATGGGTAGTTACGGCCTTGCTTAATTGATCACGGTCATGCCCTGAAATGCTACATACGATAGCTTGGTTTACAGTTTTGGCTTTCGGCCCATAACTTGCAGCCTTGTTCAATTGAATTGCTCCGTAATTGTAGCAGAGTTCAAGCCCGCAGCAAGCCTGCAGACATATGGCTTGCATACCGTGAGATGCAGCCTTGCAATTGAATGAGGCTCTATGTAAGCAGCTCTGTGGAGTGGGAAACAAATTTTATTTTTAAATAAAATAGATCTGTATGTGTATAGAATGACTCCATGTAATGTGTATATATGATATAAGCAGTATATGTTACATTAAAAAAAGGTAAGGACAAGATAACGTAGATATACCTTTAATACACTCTAAGCTTTTAGTGAAGAATATCAATGAGCACATCAACTCATCCCCAGAATCCTACAACTGGGACTTTCTACCTACTGCCAAAAATCCACAAACCAGGCAACTCAGGGAGACCAAATGTTACAGGTATGGACACACTGACTGAATAGATATCTGATTTGTTGAAAACATCCTTAAACCATTAGTAACACCAGTAGCTATATACAAGACACCACTGACTTTCTCAACAAACTCAGTCAGATTAAAGACCTACCTGCTAACGCACTACTTGTTACCATGGATATAGAGTCTATTTACAGCAACATGCCACACAAAGATGGCACTGAGACATGATTTAAGTTTCTTTCAACAAACATGCAAAACAATAAATATGGCCCTGATATTATTGTTAAACTAATAGAATATATCCTTACCCACAACTATTTTATTTTTAACCAAGATACCTACCTACAGATGATAGGGACTGTCATGGGTACCAAAATGGCTCCACAATACGCAAATCTATTTATGGCCAATCTAGAAGAAACACTCTTATCTGTATTCATTGACAAACCATTCACATACTACCATTACATAGATGATCTGTTCATCATATAGACAGAAGGAGAAAGCAAACTTAGAGACTTTCATAGTTCATTCAACACCTTCCATTCATCTATAAAACTGAAAATGGATTTCTCTACAGAACAGGTAAACTTTCTAGACACTACTATATACATCAACAACGGCATTCTCCACTCATCTGTATATAGCAAACCCACAAACAGATATAGTTACCTACACAGCTCCAGTTTTCATCCCTCCCACACAAAACAAGCCATCATCCATAGTCAAGCTATTGGATACCATCGGATTTGCTCAAACACTGGACACCATGATAAAAATGTAAAAACACTGTCTGAACTTTTCAAACAAAAGGGTTACAAACCCTGTATTATTACTCAAACAATATCCACTGCCATCAAAATACCCTGTGAACACCTATTAGAGTACAAAACAAAAAAAAACTACTTCACGTATACCTGTAGTGACCACATACCATCCAATTTTTGAGAAAATTTGCAAAAAAATCAAAGATTTACAGCCATTACTAATTGAAGATACTGAATAAAAGATACAATGCCTTGCAAAAGTATTCACCCCCTTTGACTTTTTACCTATTTTATTACATTACAGGCTTAATTTCAATGTATTGTTAATCTGAATTTTATGAGATGGATCAGAACACAATAGTTGGTGTAGTGAAATGAAAAAAATGTGTGCATAAAACTATTTTTTAGAAAGAGAAAGTCCATAAAAAGCTCTGGTGCAAACAATTACCTTCAGAAGTCCCATAATTAGTGAAATGGTGTCCACCTGTGTGCAATCTAAGTGTCACATGATCTGTCATTACATATACACACCTTTTTTGAATGGCCCTAGAGGCTGCAACACCTAAGCAAGAGGCACCACTAACCAAACACTGCCATGAAGACCAAGGAACTCTCCAAACAAGTAAGGGACAATGTTGATTAGGTTATAAAAACATATCCAAATATTTAATGATCCACAGGAACACCATCAAATCTATCATAACCAAATGGAAAGAACATGGGACAACAGCAAACCTGCCAAGAGACGTCCGCCCACCAAAACTCACAAACCGGGCAAGGAGGGCATTAATCAGAGAGGCAGCACAGAGACCTAAGGTAACCCTGGAGGAGCTGCAGAATTCCACAGCAGAGACCAGACTATCTGTACATAGGATGATAATAAGCCAGAAGTGGCCAGAAGAAAGCCATTACTTTCAGCAAAAACAAAATGGCATGTTTTGAGTTTGTGGAAAGGCATGTGGGACACTCCCAAAATGTATGGGGAAGGTGCTCTGGTCTGATGAGACTAAAATTGAACTTTTCGGCCATCAAAGAAAACGCTATGTCTGGCTCAAACGTAAACACATCACATCACCAAAAAAACACCAGCCCGACAGTGAAATATGGTGGTGGCAGCATCATGCTGTGGGGCTATTTTTCAGCAGCTGGGACTGGGAAACTGGTTAGAGTTGAGGGAAAGATGGATGCTGCTAAATACAGGGATATTCTTGAGCAAAACCTGTACCACTCTGTGCGTGATTTGAGGCTAGGAAGGAGGTTCACCTTTCAGCAAACACACTGCTAAAGCAACACTTGAGTGGTTTAAGTTGAAGCATGTAAATGTGTTGGAGTGTCCTAGTCAAGGCCCAGACCTCAATCCAATAGAAAATCTGTGGTCAGACTTAAAGATTGCTGTTCACAAGCACAAACCATCCAACTTGAAGGAGCTGGAGTAGTTTTGCAAGGAGGAATGGGCAAAAATCCCAGTGGTAACATGTCGCATGCTCATTGAGACTTATCCAAAGCGACTTGGAGCTGTGATTGCAGCAAAAGGTGGCTCTACAAAGTATTGACTTTAGGGGGGTGAATAGTTATGCACATTGACTTTTTCTGTTATTTTGTCCTATTTGTTGTTTGCTTCACAATAAAAAAAAAAACTTCTTCAAAGTTGTGGGCATGTTCTGTAAATTAAATGATGCAAATTCTCAAACAATTCATGTTAATTCCAGGTTGTTAAGCAACAAAACATGAAAAATGCCAAGGGGTGTGAATACTTTTGCAAGGCACTGTATATTCCCCAAACCTCCCATTCTTGAATTTAAACAACCACCAAACCTGAAACAAAAACTTGTCAGCAGAAAATTGGCAAATAAACAACTGAATTTAAACAATGGAACTAAATCTTGTAACAAATGTGCCTGTAAATTATGTCAACACATTTGTAATGATGGCACAGCAACGCATAACAACAAGACCTATAACATCAAAGGATCATAATTATGTACATCGTCCAATGTGGTTTATATAATTCAATGTAATATATGTGACACAGGTTGTTACGTTGGGGAAACCGGCCAAAAAAAATATTTAAGAATGAATTTACACAGGCATTCAATAAGAAAACATAATGAAGACAGTTATTGTAGCTTTCTAACACATTACCAGAATTTCATGTGAATTTTTCTTATTATACCATAACAGGCTTAACACTCTTAGTGAGATGTATGTCCAACAGGATAGATATCACTGTGGACTACAGTGCTCAGTTTTTCATGTACATATTAATGTATATGTGTATATAGTATGTGTATATACATTTCATTTAGTATGTTGTGTTTATTCCCCATAAATGTATTTACCTGATGATGTCAGATGCTGTTTCCACTCTCTCTGCAGCTGCTGTTTTTTTTCAAACTGAGGGTTCCATCTCATGTTAGTATTGCTTGAGACTTGATAAGGAGAGGTTGAGCCTCTCGAAAGCTCGTCATTATAAATAAGACGTTTGTCCAATACAAAAGGTATCAAATTATATCGCAATACTCATTATGATTTTATACATATATAGATTAATAATTACTAAATTACTAGATTACTGGACATTCACGGCTGCTTCACTCTTCAATATATATATATATATATATATATATATATATATATATATATATATATATATATATATATATATATATATATATAGTAAATAAATAGTGCATCTGTGTTCACATTTGAATGTCTAAAACAAGTTTAAAAACTTGCTTCCAGCTCAGAATTCTGAGAAACAGTTATTACACTGCATTCTGGGAAGTTGAACTGGGACATGCAAATTTGCCCTCAAATGCCTCACACTTCAATCCTTAGCCATTTTCAAACATGGCTTCCTTTAAGCTTATGCATGCTGTATTACACAGCTTTAATGCAAAGCCAAGGTTGGATTAAACACAGGCTGAGTAAGCTATCCATGTACAGCTGTTTCAAGCTTACTGGCTATCATCAGCATGGAGCGGGATCTCAGCCTGTGTTGTGGCCTTTATGAGAAGGTAGTTCACCACAGCAATCATTTATAATATGGTTGGCAAAAGAGCAATAGAAGCTTTAATGCAAAGTCAAGGTTGGATTAAACACAGGCTGAGTATCCTATCCATGTACAGCAGTTTCAAGTATATACATTTGTAGTCGGATCCCCCTCCCTTGGTTGTTTTGAGGTGTGGAATAATATACAGTTCCTTGGTATATGGAAAAAAGGCCATGGGATGTAGAAATGACAAAATGAAGTCAAATGGGGGTGGGGGAACATTGGAACGTGTGCAGGTAGGAAGTGGCTAGAAGGGGTTTAAATAGTAATGAGTGGGAGGGGGATCCTCCCACAAATTCAGGTGCTCACCTGGTCATTTGTTGTTGGATCCCCCTCCCTGGGTAGTTTTGAGGTGTGGTAGAAAGTAAGGTGCCTTGGGCTATAAAAAAAAAGGCCAAAATTGTACTTTCGTTCTTTGGGTCTGGAATATACTGACTATAACCATGGGATTTCCAGGCGTTCCTGCATCTAAACAGCAGAGCTGCATCTGTAAAGAACTAATTGCGTGAGTTGAGGACAGGCAATAAGCCTAGGGGTAGAGAACAACTACAACAGACAAGCAAGAAATGTTGTCCCCTCCCCCCATCCTTCCCTGCATTATATCTGGAGGGAAATAACCAGACAATCACACCTATAGCAACAGAGAAAACTCCAGAGATATACAGACATGCTTTGCAGAAAGCAGTACGTGCAATTTATAACAGCCCTAAGGGGTGGAATTATAAAATATAAATGTATTCTTGTATAAAAATGACTGTAAGATATTACTCAAAAAAATGAGAGAAAGATGAGTTGCTTTCTTCCCTGTATGAAACATAACATAATGACTCTCTGACTGAAATAAGATACTGAGAAGATATATTAAGCAGTACTATATGCGATAAAAAACCATAAGGAAAGAAAATCAAAGTAAAGTATCAAATAAAAAAAAAAGATAAGTGAAAAGTCTGGTCATATCTAGTTTCAGCAATTAATACAGACAACTGGGCGTATAAAGACAAAAATGAACCTCAGCTAAAAAAAAAAATCTCTAAAGTTGGAATTTCTTTCCCATGGTCTTTTAAGGATTAACCCTTGTGGGAACATTCTACCCAAAAAGGAGCAGTGCACTATACAAAGTTATCTGAAGTCATATACTATAAGTTATTGAGCATTAGGCATACATAGTATAGCCTACATCAGGACAAAAAGTATAAGCCCTAGCTTATACATAAGCTATATATGGTTGGAAAGTTGAACAAAATGACTGAGAACCATGCTGTACTGACTTACTATTCCTACAAGTTAGAAGAGAAGATTAATGACCTGAATTTGAAAGTAATGAAAGCAAAGGATTATTCAAGGAGATATAATATCAGATTAAGAGGCATACCTGAGTCTATTACTAACTCAAAACTGAGACACTATGCAAAAAATATCTTCAAATCATTGACAACCCCAGAAAAAGAGGAAAAGAGGGAGACAAAAAAACTGACATAATTCATAGGTTACCTCTTCCTTCTAGACTAGATCCTCAGAAACCAAGAGACGTCATAGTAAAACTCCACCTTATAAAATACAAAGAAGCTATAATAAGATCAATGTTCCCCAAAAAATATTTGATACTCCATTTGAGAATATAAAGTTATTTTCGTACATTTCGCCAGCAAAAAGAAAATAATTTGTTGAAATTACAAAAAGCTGTATAAGAGAAAATCTAATCTACAGGTGGGGCTTCCCAGTGAAGAAAATCTTTGTTAAAAAACACAATCTGGTATACTTTTTTTAAATAATTTTTATTTAGGAACCTTGGTTATTACAATAACACAAGAGCATCACAAGTAAAAAATAAATGGCATAGACACAACACTTGAGAAGTGAAGACCTACAATAAAAACCTTCTAACCTTGTTTGTTTCTTTTTCGTTATTTCCATCTTGAATTACACTTATAGCACATTACACGTTTACGTACGTTTGAAAACATTGTTAAAAAAAGAAAATAATATGTAAAAGAAAACAGAGAATAGAGAGAAAGGAAACGGAGAAAAAATGGAAGGAGTGGGGTGGAATATATAGCCATATCTGATCTGAGGGTTGATACCCTATATATTATATTAAACCTGTATTATTCCCACCCAACCTGGAGGGTCCAGGTGTCCCAACATGAAGCCCGCTGTAAGTTTTGTAAAAATTTCACTATATGTAGGGATTGTCGACTTCCAGGATTTGGCTAATGTAATGTTGAGCCTCTTTACAAAGACCCTGTATGGGAAGGCCCAATAGAGCTTCTTTGGTTTTTGAGGAATCTTGCAACCTCACAATCTCTTCAATATATGAAAGGTCTCCAGCCATATATGGGCAATCTTAAGGCAGTCCCAGACAACATGTAAGTCGCTACAACCTCTGGTGCAATTGCCATTTAAGGAGGGATTGGAAAGTTTCATTCTGGCAGGTGTCAAGTACCATCTCATGATGGTCTTGTGCACATTTTCCCTCACGATTGTGTTTAGGGAGGAACCTGTAGTCTGCTCATCGGTTAAAGTAGTGGCAAGTTGTGATTCCCAGGAATACTTGTGGTGAAGTTTAGATGGCGTGGTCTGGTCTAATAGATTCAGTAATTGTATATGGTGGATACAGTATATTGCTATTTCCATTAGGATTATCTATACAGCTTTCGCGCTTTTTGCCTAGCTGAGGCATTAAGTTTGAGTAATTTGGTAATATTAACATGTACCTGAGATAGGTTGAGCCATACCTTTAAAGGTAGCTGATGTTGGTCTCTAAATGTCGTGGGGGATCAATGCCCATTTTCCCTTAAAAGATTAGCGGCTATTGTTAAATTATTTTCTATCCATCATTTAAATTGGGAAAGTCTTTTAATTGATGTAGACTTCTGATATAACCATAGGGGGTGAGCCATGAGCCTGATTCTACAAGTGGTATTCTTTTGTGTGCTTGAGTCAAGACGGCCAATGATTGAACTACACAACTGTGAAGGGAATAGTTCCTTTACTTACTGTGTAGGCTGAACCATAACACCTTTTTTCAATCTCCACCCACACTGACAACTGCCCTTTGGTGAACCTGTGTTTGGGCGCCATCATGGCTGACTTACAAATCCTCTGCTTTTTGCAATTCCAGATAAAGCGAGAGAGTGACCTCTGAAAACCAAAATTGGGATAGTACGGAAGAGATACAGCAGCCTAGATAGTAAATTCCTTTTTATGGCATGTATTGATGTCATTTAGTAGCTTTTTCATCCCAAGACAATCTGAATATGTTAGGCAGATTGTCTAGGGATGAAAACTCCTTAGTAGTTAAGGTGGTGATAGACGAATTTAAAGGAAAAGTTCCCTGATAATTGATATTCCAATTGTTTTCGTAAAGAAACATTCAGTGCTTCACTTTTGCTCTGATTAATTTTTAAACCAGAAATGCCGCCAAACTGGTCAATGGTTTGGTAACCGTAAGCATGACATCGTCTGCAAATAGGCTCAATTTGTGTTCTGTCTCTACCACCTAGATTCCCTTTATGTTCAGGTTTTCTCTAAAAGCAATAGCCAGGGGAACAATACATAATGTGAAAAGGAAAGGGGACTGGGGATATCCCTTGCGAGTTCCTCGTGCCATTTTGAAGGGTCGGGATATGAACCCCTGGTGTGCAACGCATGCTGTTGGAGCTGAATATAGTATTAAAATACCCATCACTAATCTCTTAGTCAGACCAAACTTGTTTAAGGTCTCAGCCATATAAACCCAATCAATTCTAAGGCCTTTTCTGCATCGAGGGAAAGAAGCATCAATTGTGTTTTTTTCACTGATGCAACATCACTGATACGTCTAGTATTATCTGGAGCTTAGCGACCTTGGATGAATCCTACCTGGTCCGGATGTATTAAACTTGGCAATACTTGAGAGAGCCTATTAGCTATAATTTTAAAATACAGCTTGACATCACACATGATCAGGGAAATAGGAATATAACTCTCATACTGGGATGGGTCCTTGCCTTCCTTATGTATTACAATTACCTTTGCCTCCAGGAATTCTGATCTCATAGGTTTATCTGACAAGAAACTGTTGAACAGAGATTATTGTTGCAGTGATAATGTATCTATAAATTGTTTGTAGTAAAAATGGTGAATCCATCTGGGTCAGGGGCTTTATGCAATTTAGTCTCTTTTATTGCATTTTTAACTTTAATCATTGATATTGGGACATCTAGCAAATCAGATTGCTCCATATCAAGTGTCCACAGGTCAGTGGAGGACAAAAAGTTATCAATTTGATTTACATGATCAATTGAGCCCGAACTGGTAGGCGCTGAATATAAATCTGCATAACATTTTTCAAATGCCTCTGTGATATCTTCCGCCTATCGATGGTCTTGTCATTCTCCACCTTTAATTTGGGGAAGAATGAGTTTGCCCTTTGCTGGTTAAGCTTTTTGGCTAGACTTTTGTCTGGCTCGTTCGAGTATGTGAAGTACTGAGATTGAGTTCTTTGTATCACCGTGACCACTTTCCTCCGGAGAATCTCATGCAATTCCTGCTTGAGTTTATAAATTCTCGCTTGGGTTCCAGGCGGGCTTAGAGGAGGTATCTTACTAATTAATGTATTGATTTGAGCTAATTTTTGTTTTTTAGAGAGGGAGACAATTTGGATACATTTGCCTCTTACCACTGCCTTGTGTGGGGTTCACACTCCCAAATGGTTCACCTCCCCACCACAATTCAATTCAAAATATTCCACCAGAGTATTTTGTCCCTTGCTTCTACAAGGCAAGGCCCTGAGGTAAGAGGCCACTTAAATAAATATTGGTTATGTTCTGGTCAGACCATGCAATGGGTTGAATCTCTGCATCCAACAAGTTTGAGACTAAATGTTGCTGGATTAAAACATAATCGATGCAGGAATGTGAATCGTGTCTGACTGAATAGTGTGTATATTCCCTATCATTAGGGTGTACCATTCTCCACGCATCAAGCATACCATAATTTTTAAGCATTAATTTAAAAGGTTTGGTAGCAGAGGGAATTACAGACGGGGAAGTGGAACCTGATCTATCTTTTGCTGGGTCCAGAACTGAGTTCATATCCCCACCCAGGATCCATGCTGAGTGTTGCCAGTCAGACATGAGATCAGTCACCCTATGGAAAAATGCTGTTTGCCCAGTATTCGGGGCGTATATGTTTAGTAATGAAAGCTTACGGTCATTGACCGTACCTCTAAAAGGATAAACTTCTCATCTTGATTTCTATGGCTGGACAAGTTTTGTAAATTCAACCTCTTACATATCAAAATTCACACCCCTCTTTTTTTTGGGAAGCAGTGGAATGGTACGTTTGTGTAAAATATTTTCCGCAGTATTTTGGGATAGCATTTTTCTTGAAATGTGTTTCCTGTATTGGAACAATGTCTACCCCCCCCCCCCCCCCCAAAAAAAAAAAATGTGTTCATAATCTTCAAGTGGGATACTTGTACAGGTCTCAGTGTCAGCAGTCACAAAACATGCGTAATAGACCTTCAATCTCGGTGGTCCCACTGTTATGACATCAGACGGTCTTGCCTAAGAGTAATCGGAGAAGGATGCTGTTTCTCTTCACTGCGAACAACTTACTACACACAAGCCTACAAAGGGTCAGATCAGGAGGTGGGTAGACATCTCCCCCTCCAGTTAAGTATGCACCACCAGCAAATTATCATATTTTGCCTCTTTTTCAGTCACCTTAGAGTCAACTGCTTTTAATTTTGCAGTGAGGTGTGCAGCTACCTTCTGGATTTTGCCTGTAATCTCTGGTCTTAAGGAAGAAATCAAGTTCTTCAGATCCTGTATGTCTGCCTTCATTCTAGGTGCCGAGGGCTCCATAGTTGCCTCTGGTGAATATTTAGGTGTCAAAGAAGACTGTTGGGAAGATTGGGCACTTGTTTTTGTCATGCAATAGTCTTGTATGGATTTAGATGATCTTTGTGTTGAGATAACGGCCATCTCCTTGTTATGAGCTTTAAACATGAGACCCAGCTTTATTTGTCAGGTTAGTCAATTCGCTTTAGGCTGTGCCCCATACTTGCGGTATAAAATGTTCTTACATAGTGGGCATGAGCTTAGCTTCTTTTATCAGAAAGTAAGGCAAGCAATATATAGCTGCTGCTGGGTTGTTGTCGCTAAAGCAATATAAGCTACTTGAAAGCTGTAATTTTCACACACAGTGATGAAGCCTTATTACTGTTTGTGCTGAGGATCTGTGTCTTATGTTTCAGTGTGTGTCTTTATTACATGTCTGTGGTTTCACAGCTCACAATGTAAAATGAGGATGGTAGGCACCTTTTTCTTTGTTGGGTTAGATTGGTGTAGTTGAGCATAACGTTTAAAAGACTTGTGATAAAAAAAACAGCCAGCAGATGGCAGTGGGGTGTTGTGTTTGAGTATTTCTCAAACTGACCTTATTCTTGTTGTTGCTAGCCAGTTGCAATTCTGAGGTAGAATTAAATTGGTCCTTCAGATCAATACTGCCAATTGACAGTTCTCCTGAGTTCTCAATATGGGCAAACCACTGTCCATACCCAGTTCTTGGTCTGCTTGGTGAATTATGCATCCAAGTTTATTTGCAAATTGTAGAGTGAAACAGTAAAAAAGGGAGAACAAATTCTATCAAAATGGAACATTGAAATCATAAAAGTACATTGTAGGTTTTAGTCCTTCTATGTGTGTATGTATCAGGATGGCCAGTAGATGGCAGTATGAACTTATACTGTTTATTGTAAACAGTGGAGAGAAAAACATTTTAACTCTTTGTTTCCGGGAATATATATGAAAAATATATGCATGGTTTATCTGAGTAGCCTCTTAAATATCCATGTGTCACTGGTAGGAGGGCTATTGTGAGGGACAGATGTAATATAATAGGAAAATCTCAGCATTTACTCACCTTCCTCAGATAGGTAAGTTTGCTGTAGCAGTATCCTGCAAAAGGGTTTAAAGATGTCTTTCTCTTGTCCCCAAAACTCCTTCACCTGGTTCAACACTCAGATGTCAAATGTGTGTTGTGTTTGGGGTCCGATTCAGATTTTTCCTTCATGCATACCCAGCCAGTAACTTTCAGTCCAGTAGATTATTCAGATCTGTGTTGAAATGTCCACAAGTTGCAAAATAGTCCCAGGGCAATCCAAACTGTCCAATCTCTGCCACCTGGTCTTGTAGAACAAATATGATCAAAATTGCTTTGTATTTTTATGCTTTTTCAAGTCTTATTGTTAGGCGCTCTATTGTTTTGCTTCCTCTCTGTTTTCTCTATCTGGTATACTTTGAAAACAGTAAAGGAGGGAGAACAAATTCTATCAAAATGGAACATTGAAATTATAAAAGAAATAGAGAAATCAGAGACTCGTTTTAAAATCTCAAGTATGGAGGACAGTATCTAGTTAATTAATTGACTTAAGAAGAACAAAGAGGGAAGAAGATGAGGGGTTAATACAGGAGAGAGGAATGGAAGCATTACAATAAAATAAATAAGAAGACAGCAATATTATAAAAACTAACCCAAAAATATGGGAACACATATTGGCACTATAATACACAAATAATTTGAGTAGAAATTAGTAATTTTTACATTATTCAAAAAAAATGGGAATACGATTGGAATTATAAGTAGTAGGAGTATTTAAGTAAATCATATTATACACACTTTAATACAAATGGTATTTGAAGAAAATGGAATAGTAAATAAATAGGCAGTAACCTTGAAACGGCTGTATGTGGGTGGGATTCTTGGCTTGTGTATAAGTGCAGTGTAATAACAGTATTTCTCAAAATTCTGGGCATGAAACAAGTTTTTGTAACTTGTTTTAGACATTCAAATGTGAACACAAATGTAGACATTATTTACTGTACTACTATATGGTGGAGGTCTTCTATCGCTCTTTTTGCCCACCATATATAAAATGATTTGTGAAAATGGAACAAATATAAGCAGAAATAATAAGAATTGAATTCTAGAATTAAAAGTAGATACTAGTTAATAAATCAATCACGTGAGATTTAGATTAGTTCTTCCATCCTTCTCTCCTAGGTGCTTCCCGTCTCTCCTCCTTTTGTTTAATGCTCCTGAATTGGGTAATGAATATCTGAATTGATCAGTATGGAAAGGAAAGAAAAAAGTAATATCAGGTGCCTTCCTGCGAAACACAATTGGGGTTACTCCTTGGCCGTTTTTATTTTTTGACCATCACTTATAAAAATTGAGTGTTAGCCGAAATTAGTCTTGTAGATATTAGAAAGTTAGATGTACTGTATGCAAGTATGAATGTTGTAAAGATGTTTATGATAATAAAAATAGAGACCAGTTAAAAAAAGTAAATAAAATCCTAAGTAATTGACAATGGTAATATTTTCCCAAAATGCCCAGGGCCTTAATTCGCAACATAAGAGGAAAGAAGCTGTTCAATAATTAAAAATTTATAAAACCATTCAAAATAAAAGGCCTCAAAGACAGGTCAGGGAGGCAAATATCCCCGTCCACAGTTGGGAGGGCAAGAGGGTAAGGGCAAGCACAAGGCCCTGAACTATACTCACCAGGAGAATGTGGTCCTCCTTGGTGCCATCAGTGGCCGCCCCGTGATCCTTGTGGGGGGAGGGAAGTCAGGGCAGGGTGTAGGGCCCAGACATGAAAGGAAGTAGCAGCTGAGGTAACAGCATTGGGCACAGGGCAAAGGGATGTAAGGTCCATCAAGCACCGTTTTGATGACATCAGGGCCAAGGTGAGGAGGATGATGGCCAAGGAAGACAAGCAAGCTGCAACACCAAGTGGTGGCTCCCAAGTGACTGTGTGCTACAATGAGTGGGAGAGGGTGGCCAAGGACCTTCTCAGCCAGGTGCACATCGCTGGAGCTTCAGGTCTGGTGGCCCAGCAGGACCCAGCCTCCATGTCAGATGAATATGACATACACCAACATGCCACCACATGTACATCACACACACTACACATTTACATGATGACCAACAAGGACACTGACATATCAGCTCTGGAATTAACAAGGGATATATGGATGCATCATTAAATCCATGAAGTTGACAAATCATTATCATTCCTGGGCACAACAACAGTAATCAACCAATAGAGAGTTCAAGTATTGGTGTGCCCACTGTAGCGTATTTAGTTACAGACCGCAGCTGGAATCAAGATAACATTACGAGCCAAGAACAATCAAGAACAAGAACCAGAGAATAGATCACGTTTAGAAAATTATATCTAATCTGAGTTGCAATTTAGAGAATCATCCAGGTTCAAGCCTAGATGTCAGATAGTTAGGAATGAACACAAAACAATGTATTATTCATCATATTAATAACATATACCTTTCTTTGCTCTCTTCTGGCATTAAAGAGGTCTTTGTCCAGCAGGAACCAGTACAGGGGGAGGAGGAAAGAAGAGGAGCAGAGGGCCTGGTTTGGAGGAGTAGGATGTCATCTCGCTAGTGGGGTCACCAGGTGAACAATCGGCCACACCACCATGATTTAACCTCACTACCCCCCTCTTCTAGAGACTCAGCATCTAACCAGGGCCGAACCTATTGGAGGGACCAGCTAGGCTTGACCCCACTTCCTCCTCCCCTCAGCAGTGCATCCGACTGGCTGCCACCACCACCACTGGGCCCACCAACATGACCACTCTTATTGAGCCAGTATCCAGCAAGTGACTGCAGACATCATGCGATGCGCTCTGGTCCCCAGCCCGCCTCCTCCACCCCGGAGGCATCCCCGTCCACCCACAGCCTTGGCGCTCCTCTCCTCCCTTCCTCCTCCCGTTTCTATGTATTTGTGTTGCAATTTAATCAGGTAGTGGGAAAAGTCATGCTGCATCTTGCAGCATGACTTTTAATATTGGTATATGCATGACCTTTGCAACCAATGAGAAAAATAAAATGTTATTTATGTCAATATTTGATAGTTGGGAGTTGTTGTGCAAGTAATTGTAATGCTTTCCATTGCTTTCCCCATAGTTTAAAGTCCATTGGTGTGTTTTGCAGTGTTCCAAACTAGTCTGTAAACCGTTTGCTGTTCCTATTTTGAACCCGTAAGTTTTTGGCTGACATTTGCCATTTGTGGGCTTGACTTGAGTGATTTTTTCATTTGAATAATTTTTTGCGATTTTAGCTATCGGACCTTTTGCGGCCGTGAAAGATCTAAAATAAACACTAAAATGGCAGATTTGGGACTTATATACAGTATGAAAGATATACAAAAGGAGTAGTCTATTAGATCTAAAGAGGATAGGTCTCTACTAAATATTCATTTATTTTTAATTTATGAATGAATAGATATATTTAGATTTTTTGTATTTGTGTATGTTTCTATTGTTTTTGTACTTATGTATGTTTTGAATAAACTAAAATTAAAACATAAAAAAATTAAGAGAATGTGAAAAGGCTTGGACTGAGGACTGAGTTTTGAGACAAAAAAATTACCGGCCATTCCATGATTGTAGAAAGATGGCCCACATGGACAAATTGAGGATTGACTCATGGCATAGGTAAATGGAAGACGAGGGTCCCGAAGCCTCGGTCAGATTTTGGAGCAGATTGCTTAGATAAGGTTTTCCTTGAGGGAGAATCTTAGAGGCATAATTCATCTGCAACCCCATTAAATGCGAAGCGTGTAGTGGCATCGGCACCCCTGCAAAGGCTGCAGGCTTGAAATTCATCTGGGTTACAGAGATATTAAATTGAACCATGTGGCGAGTTAGGGTCCGTAGAGGCAAACCCGTAAACCATTCTTGCCCACGATGGATCAACAGCCATGAACATGATCGATTAGTCAAACCCGTAGTTACGGGTTTAGACAGAGCCAATGGCAAATGAGATCATCATCATTACGTAATTGAAAAATAAAGTTTAGAATTCAAAGCCTTACGGGTTTCAATTACAAGTTTCGATTGGACCCACATTCCAGAAATATTGCAATATTAATAAATCAGTAAATATTATATTATAGTCCATGCGAGTTCCAATATATGTATTAACACATTGATTGCCAGGTTTCGATATAACACAGAAATTAAACAGAAATCAATATATTTTATATTGCAGATTTGCGAGCTTGAGAATGTTGTGCTATTAATTTTAATACCGAACATCACTTTCCCTTTAATTGAAAATACAGTAGTGTGTGTATATTTGCATTTACAGTGCTACAGATAGGACTTTAACCCCCTTGTACCCGTTGGCTTTTTGGCTCTATTTGTGGGTTACGGGTTTGAACGCCAGTGGATTCGTAGCAATTTAATAGCGATTTTCGAATATAACAGTTATGGGCTTGACAGATAAAAAGACTTTCGGCCCTGGAGTTCAAATTTCAACATCCGGTAGGGTTTTTCCACCTGTAACCGGCAGATCGTTAGTGGGTTGCTTTACGGAGCCAATTTAATAGCCGTAAGTCTTGTAGGCTACATTACGGGCTACGGTTTTATACACTGAGGGGATTTAATAGGGCTGGTGACCTGGTAGGATTTCCAGCTCTTTGATGGTGAATTGTTTAACAGTAGAAGCTGAATGGAAAAGTTTGAGGAGCCGCACAAGTTTATTCGGAGGAAAGTGTGCTTCCATGAGATTGGTATCAAGTATGATTCTGATAAATTCTAGTTCGAATGATAGACCTTTGATTTTGCCTAGGTCATACGGGATTTGGTGTTCATCAAAGAGCTGAGTAGTTATGTTGAAACTAACTGGTGTGGAGAGGGGGGACTCGATAAAGAGAAAATCATCCTGGTTATGGATTATGTTTGGCCAATTTTTAAGATTCACCTAGATCCAACAGATTATTCTTGGAAATTGGTCAAATATCGTTGGGCTTCTTTTGGATCCGAAAGTGAGTTTGGTAGTGAAATAGTACTGATTACTCCAATAAATTCCAGGAAGATGCCACGATTCTTGGCCAATCAGTAGTAATTTAAATGCATTCTTAATATTGGATTTTAACAACCAGCAACGTGGGCCGAGTCTGGTGATTGTTGATATGGTGTCATTGACTTTGGCATACTGGAGTGAGTAATCTTCAGATGGAATCAGAGAATTGATGCTGAGAGTTTGTAAATTGTGAGGAGCAGATAAATCGATAATGAGGAATATTTTTTAAAGAGTACTTTCTGGTTGCCATTCTGATTGGGTTAACCTGCCATGCGTGGGGAACGGAGGGTTCCGGAAAGGGCCCATGACATAATGGTTGTTGATCTCGTTGATCAGGAGTCTTTCCACTACGTAGGCTCCTTCGTAGCTGATAGTAACTTAACACTAGCTAGGGAAAACTGAGGTAATGCTGTCACCCCAGTGTGAAAACTCTGTGCTATTACGTGAGTATGAACCTAACCAGGGAAATGTCTGGGTGATGCCTGAGATAGCTCTCCATCCTTGGTAGGTTAACAAGTGATTGTCATTTTGTGTGCACTACCGGGAGGCAGGTGGATTTAGTGTGTGCCTTGTGACATATGGCACAAACGTGGAGAAGTTGGCACCCGCTAGAGTTACACCCTTGTGAATTGAAGTTATTACATATTGTGGACTCCCCAAGGTAGTGCACAAGCCTACGGAGGAGGTCCTTGTTAGGGGGAGATGAAAGTAGAAGGGAGTGGGACAGAGACAGTAGCGTAAGGGTTAGATTGGTGAACTATGGGAATGTCATACGGGCAGAAGTTGGTGGTGTGAAGAGGGGACTGGCATACAACATACTTAATTCCCGCAAAATGGTGGTAGAACAAATCATGGTCCAGAGATTACCAGTTGAGAGTGTAATTGAACTGTGGCAGAGCTGCGGCTGTCTTGGCCAAAAATGATTGATGGTAATCATAATGCCAGAATCCACCATATCTATAGGCTAGATCCACTATTAAATATAAGTATTTGTCCAGTTCCTGTCTCCTGGTTGGATATGCAGAGCATATGACATCTTGAAACATACTAAAAACTAGTAAAAATTCTGGGATAGTGAGTTTCCTGTTCAATCGTGGATCTTTAGATTTAACTATAAAGGTCACATCGCCTTGAGAAATGGTTCTGTTTCCGCCTTCATCATTAGATGATATCAAGAGAGCTACAAGATTTACATTCTTTCCATCCAGTATACCCCTCCTCAGATGGGCAGGGACAAAGTGAGCCGGTAGGATGGTCAGAGGGGCGAGGAGTGGCTCACCTGATCTAGTGGACGGCACTAGGTCAGGTATGGCTTCTGTGGAGGGTCTTGGATTCTCCAGATGGGTTAGTCTGCTCTCTATAGTATTGACGGTTGATGCAATGTCAGCTATCATCTGGTGTAGCTGAGAAAACTGGTTTGGTGGTAAGCCAGGTGAAGACGGTGGGTTTTCTCTGGGGGAGAGAAGGAGCCGATATAGCTCGGACTTCCTAGTGGATACTGGGTAAGGTATCCCACAGTTGCTAAGCTCCTGGATGAGCCTTAGGACTGTTTGGACTATCTATGAAGACAATGAAGTCTGAAAATAAGATGGTTGTTAGTCAAAATATAAGAAGGAGATTGAAGCCCAATGGTGGATGGAGCGATTGCAGGGCTGCGGCATTGTTTGCATCTATGGACTGATTGGTAGCGAGAGCGGCTGGATGAGAAATGGTCAAAAAGAGTTTAAGTTTATTAGGATAGATAGGGAGGAATTGTGTAGCTGGCCCTTTCAGAGCGTTGTTAGACTAAGAGATGTGATTACAAGGAATGAGGTACAGTAAAGGTACAAAAGTTAATGGAGAGACTCATAAGGGTGTGCACAGGGGGTTATGATGTGGGCAGTACAAGTTTATTAAAGTAGTGGAGTGAGGTGCTTAGTACTTGAGGTGAAGTGAGGGGCTTAGTAGTTGAAAGTGAGGTGCTTTGTACTTTAAATTAGAGACAGGGAAGCAGCAAAAAAAACTCATGAGAACTGGAGTGCATGACGAGGTTGCCAGGCAACTGGGACGCGTCGGCTGCGACTGGAGGCCAGAAGAAGCATTGGAAGCACACACAAATGGGCAGAGGCAGCAGAGAATTAGAGGGAAGGAAGAGGGAGGTGAGGAAGGGAGAGGGCAGACGCAGGCGGCAGGGCAGCTGGAAATCCTGCAGGGGATATGCACCAGCAGGAGAGGGGTGAGGAACACAGGGAGACCAAGCAGGCAGAACCAGGTAGCTGCAGCAGGGAAGCGATAGGCAGACGAGAAGGGGAAGGAGTGGCAGGGGAAAAGGGGCAAGGGAGGGGGACACCACATGGGGGGAGACCAGGTGGGCAGAACCAGAGGGAGCCACAGCACAGCGAGAAAGCGGCGGGCAGCTCAGAAGCACGAGCGGGGTGAAACAGCATAGAGGGAGAAATGGGCAGGCAGAACTAAGGGGAGATGGGAAGAAGACAGAGACAGTGGTGGGGGGGGGTACGCAGGAGAGACATACCAGGTAACAGGGCCGTCAGGCACAGCATGGCACTTCACAACATGGCACAGCACGGAACAAGAGCACAAAGGTAGGCAGCAACTACCGGACAGAGAGAAAAGACAGAGCTTTAGAGCGTCTGCAGTTAGGAAGTGGCTAGGAGGGGTTTAAATAGTGATGAGGGGGGAGGAGGACCCTCCCACAGCTCCAGGTGCTCACATGGTCATATATATATATATATATATATATATATACGTATATAACATAATATAATTGTCAAACAGCTAGTTGTTGTCACGCTTTGAGAGCTTGCGTAGCGAGGGGCCCAGTTCGGGCCGCAAATGCGGACCTCACAAAGCGAGGGCCGCAAATGCGAAGGTGGAGGCTCTTATGTCAGATGCAATGAACCGAAGGCTCATTGCAGGCCGCAAATGCGGACTCTCGCAAAGCGATGGGCCAAACTTGTGGAGGTAGACATAAACTGCAATGAGCTGAAGGAATACAGACCTCATGAAGCAAGTGTTCGCATTTCCAAAGGTGGAGGCTTTACAGTGCCTCAATCTTGGTAAAATACAACCCAGAAAAGCTGCACTTTGAAAAAAAATACGAACTGCGGTACTTAGAAAACAAAAATAACGCGGGATAAGGAAATCGGGACTTAGAAAAAAATTACGGGCCACTGCAAATTAAGAGGTCGCAAACATACCAAGGTAACGCCAGAAACGCGTACAGCCAAAAACAACAAAAACACTGAAAATTGAACACAAGACATATAAAAAAAACAACACACACAGCACAACAATTACGACCCACGGGGCTTACAAAAAAATAATACAAGGTCAAAAAAATATGAAGTAAATGGCTTAACCGCACACATCCAAAAACCACCAAAAGCACACCAACAAAAAAATACAACATAAAACAAACATCACACACAGCACAGGGGGACAGCCAGGACGTCTGGGAGTGAAGTTGCACTACAATTTAAGTCGCATTCAAACGGTTTCAAAACTTGAAAATCGCCTAATCGAGAAAAAAAATGACGGCAGAATAATATGAAAACGAGGCTACATGACTCCGAAGCGCGCAAAACACCGCCAAGGAGGTACGACTTTTAAAAACAACAATTATGACTTACAAAAAATAATACGAGGTCGCAAACAAAACAAAGTTAACAGCCGAACCGCTCACATTAAAAAACACAAAAAGCACAACAACAAAAAAAAAAACATAAAGCAAACATGACACACAGCATGGCAATTTAAGTTGCATTTAAGCAGTTTCGGCACTTGAAAATTGCCTAAGTGATAAAAAAAATGAAGGATGAATAAAATTAAAACGAGGCTAAAGGACACAGAGCCACGAAAATCACCGCCAGCCAAGTACGGGTTACCCAGGAACGTAGGAGATACAAAATATACCATTCCAACAGACAAATAATGCTCGAGAGCTAAGTAACACATAGAAAAAAGCCTCCATTTTACAACACAAACTTGCAAATAATAACATTAGGATTCTAAAATGCCGCTCTACTCGCCTAAATAAAAGGTTTGGCCTTGCGCACGCTGTCTATTTACACTGCACACTTGCCATATTGCTGACAATTTCTCCTCAGATGATCAACAGTCCAACTGTACATTTTCAGATGCAGGAAAATCCAAATAGATTGTTAGCTCTTCAGGATATTGATTGCTGCATATTAAATATAAATAGGTGAAGTATATTCATTTATAAATACATATTACTTTATTAATTCACTGTACTCACATTTTTGATATATTACACTGTACTTATATATCTGTCTTCGCAATGAGCACCAAAGCTGATTGTTGCAAAGAGGGACACTTGGAGTACACAACGGGAGAGGCTCACAATGAGTGCCAAAGTCCACAGAGGAGCAAATACCTTACTTTGTGTGGCAAATAGCATTGCCATGGCTTCAAATTGTATTGCTGTCATTTTGACGGGCAAGTCGCTAGTATATATATATATATAAAGCCCACACTTATTTATGCTAGAAAAAGAGCACCCCAACAGCCCAACTGACCAAGGTAAGGCATACATTGTCCATATCAGGACAGTATCAGTAGTCAGAGTCAGCCCCTTACAAATTTTAATATCACTTGGTAAATATGAACATTGTACCCTAACATGTATACGTCTCATATATCAACACTCACTAGCCACATTTAAATGATGCACATTTACATAGATGCATTCTCATAAATCTGTTGTGCTTAATTTAAATACAAAAGATGTTTTAGAGACATTTAATAAACTGACAATATTGGCTGCTTAGGAAGCTGTGAGCATACAATTTTTTTCAAGAGAATTTTACTTTTATGCCACACACATGCTATTCAGCTCAGTCTCCTATGCATTGCATGTTTCCTGTTTAACACAGTAATAAGTGATGTGCTCACAGGGATATTGAGCTGGAATGTAACTCAGTGAAAATCATGACAGATATATATGTGTAGCACAGTAAGAAGTTATAGAATACACATTTGCATATTTATTTTTTTCTTAATTTTGGGCTCCAAAAATAGGGGCTGTCTTATACATGGAGGCATCTTATACACAGAAAAATGCGGTAATTAACATACCAAGCTTCCTAAAGACAGCATTTTGTAATTTAAAACCAAATATGTTTAGAAAAATGTCTAGAATAAAGTACAGGAGGGAGGGGAGGGGGAGGGAGGGGGTTTGGGAAGGGAAGAGGAAAGATATTTTGTTTTTTTGTTTTTTATTTTCCTTCTTCACCCGAGTTTACCCAGAAGCACATGATTTCTGTGCTAAACTACTAACTATATTGAGAGTAGTGCCGGTTCCTCTGTATGCTTGGTGGAGGTATAAAGTTAAGTGACCTCGCTATTAGGGAATTGCCTTCCCATCAAGAGTACAAGATATTATATAAAAATTGGTATTCGAAGAGATGGGAGGGAGGAGATTTTAACAGTGTATTTATACATATGCAATTGCTAAACTGTTGAATTACTGATACCTCTGGAATGTATGATTGTTTTGTTTTGTTATGTTTTTGATGTTTGTTAAAGAAAAACGAGAAAAAATAAAGTATTTAAAAAAAAAAAAAAATAGAATAAAGTACAGCAATAATTTAATCCTATTTAAAAATAGCTATTGTTTATTTTTTAATTTTACATATTTGTGTTAATGTTTTTTTTTTTTTCAAAACTTCTAAATCTATTGAACTCTGACTAGTATCAATAAATTGCAGCATTATATAAACTACCATGTGTAAGTTTAGTTCTTATGCTAGGGAAATAGAAGTCTAAAAACAGAAATATTTTGGTGACACCTGGTAATATTTAAATTAATTTAATATGAAAATTTGTATATATGACGTAAATTATCTTTAAAGAAATGTAAACATTCTTTAGGAAATAAATCTTACTATTGACGTATGTAACACATTAATACCATTAGTAGCTGAGAAACCCATGGATATAAAATATTTGTTATCACTGCAGAACTTCAAAAAATCTAATTAAATGAAGTATCCTGGATGCATCCAGTGCCCAGAAAAGGTATCACAATTATTGTTTTGGTTTACAATACATTTATCTTGCTCAATTATGTTATTAGTAAGACATTTTACAAATATATTTCATCATATGGTAGTCCTTTAATTCAACAGACCACATCTTTTATTTTAAGACACTATAAAAAAGCATTACTTAAATCAGTTTCACCCTACTAATTAACAATAAGAATCTATTGCTGTATATTCTAGTAATTACTCATCTTCACAAGGGAAAAAGAGACAACTTGATTTGTATACAAGTTAAATGCTTTCTAAAATAAAAGTGAGTGATTACTATATAAAATAATGCTTAGGTGTCAATAAAATAATTTACACTGTTCACCATCTCCCCTGTCTTGTTCTCACATTCCTCAGCAAGCCATAAGAAGGTCAATTCCATATGATAAAAGTGACTAGTAAATTGTTAGTTGTGTATGCATGATGTATACGCACATCTGATTGTTGTGAGGATTGGGATTGCAGTGTATACAATGTTGGTATTTATGATGTGCACATGTGTTTGATGCTTGCATGGGTCATTTACACAATTAAATCCAAAACAATGTCTGGGTGTGTTTTTATGCATTCTGCAATTAATGTGCAATTTATTGTACATTATACATGCTTTCAATAAGCAATATAATTCTAGTAGAAACCTTTTTGTACAGGAAAACTCTATATTTTCATTATATACCTACTTATCTACTGATTTAATGGACACTTAAATCATCATACATTCTCTACACCATCAGATTGAGGGTAAAAAATCCTATGGAAACGTTGTTCACATTTTTTTAAATTGACTTGGATATTGCAATTGTAGTTATTGGCTGTATAGCCACTGAAGTCTTCCCATAAATATCTGTATAGATAATAAGGTTCAGGCCATGGTGTGTTTCAACCCAGGCCCATGAGGCCCAGATTTAGGTAAGGACATTTTAAGGGGGCAGCATGCTGCCCAATGTTGCAGAAGAAATTCCATGGATTATGCACAGAAATGTATAAATGCAGATAATATTCTGAGTGCCCAGTGTACTGGGCACTTTCTAACTTACTGTATACTTACATAAAGACAAATACATTCTGCATAGGTGTGTGCTAAACTTATTATGGGAACTGTAGTTCTCCATGTATGACATCAACTGATGCTTCCAAGATCCAGTAGAAGGCTATCTGACTAGAATGACATTGAGAGGATTGCTTCAGGTTATCCAATGGGACCCAGAAGCATCGGCTGATACATGGAGGACTGCTGTTCAAACAGCACTTAGTGTCAGAAGGAAACCCGCCAACGCAACTGATCGTCAGTTAATTAACATTTTAAAATGATGATGTAAATTTCATTTCTTGGAATAAACTTTATCAATTTAGTGTTTTTGTAGCTTCTAACATACGGTGTATCAATTTCTGCTCTAACAGCATGACACTAGCAGACTGAATCATTTTCTGTTGTGAGTGTCCTCACAAAATCCTTCATTTTAGGGTGTGCCAAATAGCAGCCTCCAGGTCGACAATAGGGGTAGAAAGGGGAGATCCCCAAAGTAATCAAATTAGTAAAACTTTGTTACAACATTTACATACAAGAAGAGAGTACCTAGAGTTCCCTACCTAAGGGAACCTGGTAAATACTATAGCACCTAATTGTGCAGAGATAAGCAAACGTAAACTAAAAAAAGCACTTTTAGAACTAAAACAAGAATACTTTTTGTGTAGGATTTCATTTATTAGTTATTTACTATTTCATTAAGTACTTCCGGATCTCCATTTTGGGAGCTCTACTATACTATTTTATACATATATACATGGTAATAATAATAATAATAATTATAAGTTTATAAGTTTTTAATATATTATACACATATATACACTTTTCATATGATTTTTATTATTATACTGTATATATCTTTTTATACGAATTGTATTTATATGTATATTCATTACTTCATTATCAAAATGCCTTCTTTTGTGCCATTTTGGGATTGTTGGGTGTCTCCTGTGGGGTGGGGTGGAGTTTGATGCACTCCTGGGTCCGTTTTTTCAGTCCTTTATGTCCCTTTGGGTTTGATGGTTCCTATTTAAGCAGGGTGCAACGCATATGCGTTCCAACAGTCGATATGTCTCCTATAGGATGCCGTAGGGGCGTGGTGACATCACCACGCTCGATGCAGGACGCTCTGATTTATGGAAAAATGCGTGGTGACGTCACTCCGCACTGTGGGGAGATAGAAAGTGTGCCTAACAAGAGGAGAGAGCGAGGGGCAGCCTCTATAAATAAGGGTGGGTTGCATTTTATGTTTTTACTATAATATATTTTACATTACAAATTTAAATTACCATTGATAAAGCTCCATAGATAGACGAAACGCATCTGGTATTACAGTAAAAACACTTTGGTGTCTTGGCTTTCTTTTATATTGTTTGATTTATTTATTTATTCATTCATTTATTTCTGATTGTTTATTTTTATTCTTTGATTTTTTGTCATTAGAAGTGTGTTTTTTATGGACTCTCAAATGGACTGTTTTTCATTATTGGGTTAATCGGTCACATCTCCCTGCTTACTTGATCTGGTAACTAGTGCCTATTTCGTATATTTTTATACTCTCAGTAGAGGCTTTGGTCCCCTACTCTGATACTTCAAACTCTTTGGGCCTAGCACCCCTCAGTGAATGAAATCAGAGTTGATATTTCATAGATATCAAAAGGTGGACCTCTATCCTCTGACAGAGTTTGTTGGTTAACATCAAGTATCAGATATATATAAGGTGTATGCCTATTTGGGATTATATTGACCACTGTGCTCATAAGGATTGTCCTGTGGAAACAACACTGAAAGTGATTGTGGAAGATCAAAGTATAACCCTATGCACATATAAGCTACCTATTATATAGAGGGTAATACATGTGAGTGTCCATTTGTTACGTTACAATATTTGGAAATAAACTTTATTGATTTGCACTAGGAAGTGGTGTGCGCTTTCCCTTTCCTTTTTCCACAACATTTACATACAACCAAAAAAATGCCCAAAGAGTCCCTTTTTAGTCAAATTTTTTACAAGATACCTGGGCTCATCACATGCAGTTTATATGGCTACCTGTTTGTATCCTAGGAGTTTTATTTTATTTTTTTTCTTTGACAATACAAAGATATAAAAGGGAAAAATACATACACATAATTATGGATACAACTCAATATCGGAGAGTGCTATACATTACATTATTTATTATTACATTACATATGTATTTAAAAGAAAAAAGAAAGAAAAAAGAGAAATAAAGAAAACACAAGATAAAAATACACCATGCAATCATACCGAAGGTTTCATAATTTAGTTATTACGATATAATGGAGGAACATACTTTACAGTGACTATTAATCTGTTCTGATCCCATTCTGACCAGTTAATAAGGGACACATATTTCTGAAATACTGAAAAATTATCATTGTGCATCAAGTCCCTATTCAAACTAATAACATAACTCAGTTCCCTGATTGTTGGTATAGCAGATTGATTCCAATATTTCACGATCAGCCATTTAGCCACCAACAGAATATGACAAATCAAATATCTATCTGCTAATGGCATTTTCTCGAGGTTCATATGGAAAATGACTAATTGTGGAGAGCATAAAATCTGTTTGCCCATCACCTTAGATAATAACTGGCAGATTTCAATCCACCACCTATAGATTTTATTACACTCCCACCATACATAGACTGCAGTACCTCATAAACCACCTAATTTCCAACATAAGCTTTCCACTTTTGGGTAAATTTTGGCCATTTTAACCGGAGTTAAATGCCATCTATGCATTATTTTAAAAAATAACTCTTTGTATGGTGTATTAACTGACAATTTCTTAACTAGTTTTATGATTTTAAGATTTCCACCTGATATCATTCTAAGGTCCAGCTCCCAACCTTTAATTCCTACACTTTTGGAGAATGGAGTTGACTCATTAATAATCCTGCTACATTTAGAAATTATATGTAACGTTTCTCCCTTTATAAACAAGTCTCCTATTTTTGTTGGAGTACTCATCCCCAAAATGTTATATCCCCTTCCATACAGATTTTTCCTCAAGCTTTCATAATTAAGACAATTACATTTTTTTGTCTCGATTTTAAACTGCAACTCCTGTAAGGTAATAAAGTTGCCTTTATTATATAATTTGAATCTAGAGGTTAAACTCTGATCTATTAATATTTTAATTGTTGGACGTAGCTCTTTCGTTTTGAGGGACTCAATCGGTGCTGCCAATGAGGGGAATTTGGACAATTTCATTTTCTCTTTGTTATTATTATTGTTTTTTTGGAAGTTTGCTAAACAAGATTTTATTCTAATTGGAGAACCATAAAGTAGTTTGGGTGGGAAATTTCTTAATTAAGGCTTCTTCCAATAACAACCATCTTGGTTTATCTTAAATGGTATTCCAACTTATTAGTTGGGCTATAATGATCTTTTGATGAATTTATGTTATACAGGGTGCATTTAGACCTCCTTTATCTAATTTATTATATGTTATACTTTTCCTGATTCTGGGTAGATGAATTTATCCAGTTGGACGTGAATGAGTTTTAGATAATTATTTGCTAAAATATTTGGTATTGATCTCATATAGTAAGTAATTTTCGGTATAATACTTTATTGAGGCTATTGTAGCTGACCAAGATAAGTTGAGGTGTCTCCAGCCAATTAAAATTGGCCTAATTTGTTTCATTACTTCATTAATGTTATCTTTAAGAATCTTACTGACACAAAAGGAGAATCTAATCCCTAGGTGAAAAAGATAACGGGATTTCCAATTAAAACTAAAGCATTTCTCCAACCTTTTTTTGACTTCAGGTTTTATGCCTCTAATTAAAGTATCTGATTTTAACTGGTTAATTTTAAAGTAAGACAATCTACCAAATTCATCTAATATTTCCTGAAGTTTTTGACAGGAAGTGTCTGGGTTGGATATAGTGATAATGATATCATCCGCAAAGGCCATATATTTAAATTCTTCCTGGCCTATAAATACCCCCTTGATTTCTCTACAGTCTCTTATATATATCGCTAACGGCTCCATAAAAAGAATGAATAATAGTTGAGAAAGTGGGCATCCCTGGCGTGTACCATTACCTATTTTAAATTGCTTTGACTCAAAGTCAGGACTCCCAACTCGTGCAAATGAGATCGTATATAGAGCCTTAACTGACTTTGAGGCGAACTCACCAAACCCGAACTTCATAAGTACGGTTAGCAGAAATTCCCAATTGACCCTACCAAAGGCTTTCTCCGCATCCAATGACATGGTCAATAAGGGTACCTCATTATCCTTAACATAAGACAAAATATTCAATAATCGTCTGTAGTTGTCAGACGCCTTGCGTCCTGGGACGAAGCCCGTTTGATCGGAGTGAATCACCTTAGCGATTAAAGTTTTCAATCTATTTGCTAAAATCTTTGAATAGATTTTTACATCAATGTTTATTAGTAAGATTGGACAGTAGCTCCTACAATCCTCCGGGTTCTTCACTTCTTTCAAAATATTAACTATTTTGGTCTCTGACATCTCTAAGGGAATATCGCTAGTTTAATATCATTACATAGGCCACATAAGTATACTTTGATCTCAGACTGAAGTACCTTGTAAAATAAGTGCTCAAAACCATCCATTCCTGGAGCTTTATTTGATTTACCATTATTTATTACTTCAATTATCTCCTCTATAGTTATATCCCTATTTAAATATATTGATTCTTGATCAGAAATTCTAGGAATCTTAATATTCTACAAATAGGCATCAATATCCTCTTTATCCGGAACCACATAACACTGATCATTATCTAAGTTATATAATTTCTTATAAAAATCCTGGAAAACCTCAATGATTTTATCCGGATTAATATGAACATTTTGCTCATCATCTTGTATTTTTAAAATCCTATTTTGTTTACGTTGTTTCTTTAATCAATTTGCAAGAAATTTGCCAGTTTTATTACCATACAGAAAATAAGATTGCTGAAATCTCCATAAAAGGCTATCAGCCTGGAATTTCAGTATACTTTTTATTTGATTATTTATTATATTTATTTTATTTCCGATGTCTTTATTCAGACTTTTTTTTATTAATCTGATGTAGGTTAACTAATTCTATATATAAGATATTTAGGGGTTTTCCTCATTGCCTTTTGATTTCTGCCATCCTAGAAATCAAGATTCCTCTGATATAAGCTTTATATGAGCACCATAGTGTCTTCGAAGATGTTACCGAAGCCTTATTAATCTCGAAGAATTCCTGAGTATCCTTTTACAAAGCATTAAGATTATCCAGATTTTTAAATATTATGGGATTGATTTTCCATCTTTTTTGTGGTTTTAGTTCCAGTACATCCTCCAAGATTATACTGTTCATGGAATGGTCTGACCATGGAGACAGATCAATATCTGTCTTCCTAATCAGTCTCAAAGTACTCAGATCTGCAAAAATATAGTCTATACGGGATGACGATTCAAATCTATTTGAAAAGAATGTATATTCTTTACAGTTCAGATGAAATACTCTCCACAAATCATATAGCTCATATTGATTTGTCAAATGGGAAAAATCTGATGCTATTTTATTGATTAGGTCTTCTGTTTTTACCTTTTGGCACCCCTGTTTATCCATAAGTGCGTCAATCGCCATATCTGCCTAGGGGGTCTATTTTTGTGAATACCTCAGAGACCGTTAATCTTTTATTGAAAAGAATAGATACTACATTGGATTTACTATTAAATGTAGTATTTATACTAATTGGAAATTGATTGTTGAACATATATTGTAGTGCCTCTTTCTTTAGGTGGGTCTCCTGGAGACATAAGATGTCGGCTTTAATTTTGGCATAATTTGAAAAGGCTACTTTCCTTTTTGTCTGTGAATTTAATCCATTGACACTATGTGAGATTATCTTTATACCCTTGTTCATCTAGGTAACTAATGGACCGAATTATCCAGCAAAGTAAGTACGTCCATCATTAGTATAAAATAGACCTTCCTCATTCTTACAATACTCTCCCCAAAATGGACAAAAAAGTGAATATCACATAACTTCATACTATTTAAAACATACATACACCTCGTCAAAAGACTAAAACATACATACGACATATCTACAGGGTAAATACCCAATGTTAGGAAATGTCAGGAATGGTTTCCCATTAATAGTTGGGAGACTGAAATGTGGGGGTGGACTGTCTGATCCATCCACGGGCCAATCTATATAAGTTGACTTAATTCTATTGTATAAGTAATTTAAGCTTCATATAGGTTTCCCTTAAATATAAGGTATTACATCTAGGGAAAAAGAAAAAGGGAAAACAAGTTTTTGAACAAAACTAACATTTAAAACAAAACAATGTGATTACTTAAGATTCCTAACTAAGGAAATTAATTAATATTATTTTTGTTTTTTTTCTAATCCCTGTGAACAATATGAGTACATCTGGAATTGTACTCTTCCTGCTAAAAGGACTAACTACTTCCTATATGTGACAATTACTATCTATTCCCATGTGTCTATAATATTGAGATAGTTAACCTCATTATACTTAGTACTTTATACCTATATAGTGAGTAATTTACCCTGAAAAAAATACTACTAAATAAGAATAATCTGTGCCTCTTTTACTCAAACAACTATTTATACTCTACAAATCTCCCTTACTTATGGTTTATAGCAATCTAAATCAATCCCTGTGAATATGTTTCCGGGGTACCCTATAGTAGAGATATTATACTTCTTAGGTTTATAACATTTGAGTAATTATGCCCACAGTGTATATACCAGTTCAAAGCCCCCCAGCCCCCCCCGAAACAATTTCGGTCTTCTTAACTAGCTCTAACCTCTACACCTCAAAAATGTTCTTGTTTAGTTTTTTTTTTTAGCCATATCAAATTACTGACAATCAGAGTAGGTTGCTTAACCTCTTTATCTAATGAGGCTATTTCAAACTGCCAGGATTACATCATCTTTATAACCTCCTGAACTTATTTTATCCTGTGCCAATTAGAATCTTTATACTCTTAAATACCCAACGGAGATAACCATTAACATCTAATTTCTTTCTGCCTTAGAATTTGAGTTATCTCATTGTATTCTCTTCTACTAGATAGTGTCTGGGCAGATAAATATGAAAAAATTCTAATATTCTCATATGGAGGTGAGAACTTTTGCTTTACATATGCCGCCCTCATTATAGCATCTTAATATGATCGGTAGTGGACTCTCATAATAACCTCCCTAAATGTGTTGCTAGGGGTATCCTATGAATACCATCAATAGTGTTTTCATTTGTTAGAACATTTGGAACCAATGTCCCCAAAAAGTTCTCCACATAAGATTGGATTGCTGTCTTGTATTGTCTCAGATATGCCTCTCAAACGAAGATTGTTCATCCTACTTCGGTCTTCTAAAGATGATACTTTAATCGTTAAGTCCTCAATTTTATTTTCCATAACCATTGTATATTTAAGTAGATTGTTATTGTCCGTAATTAAATTGTCACAAACTTTTTCGACTGATTTAACTCTTTGATTTACTTCTTTAATGAGTAGAGTGTTATCTGATATTTTTTTTGTCAGATCAGAGATTAGGTTTGTTTGAAAAATCTGTAACATTTCTTTCATTTTAGAGCAAGTGAGAGTTTCCTCGTCATCTGAAAATGAGATTGCCGAGCTAGTTGTTTGGGAGGCTTTATCTGGTGATTGATTAACCAGCAATGTTGGAGCAGTATCTTCTGTTAAGGTGCTCATAGTAGGGCCCTTGTTTCCAGGTGAGAACATGTTGGGGGGTTTCATTTTTTCCCCTTGGTTTCATTTTGGTTGGCATGTTTACAGAAATATACTTATTCCAGTTCGATGTTGTTTCTGAATTCACTCTGATAGCCCAAACGTTACCGTGACATGCCCCTCAATGCTTCTAATGGGCTTTAGTTTCTTCCACCATTTAAATGAAGGATGAGTTGGCCAGTTCCATTGTATTCTATATAAAGCTATATTGAGATAGCTACACCCCTGGAATCAGTTATTTTATCTCATAGGAAGGATGAGGGGCTCTTTTAAATAATCTATAGACCACTTAAAAGTCCAGATATCCATTGGTGGGTTTAGTTAGACCCTCAGTGCTGTCATATGAGTACGTGAGGTAAATCCAAGCTGGAATTTTATAGCAACCTTTACTAGTTACCAATCACTTGGCAACCTGCCATATATCTCTCCACACAGGATACAATGGTTTCCTACTACCCCACCATTTGAGATAATGTTCATACATCAGATAATCTCTAGAGCTTCTACTAATCTTCTTTATTATTGATTCTTCTAGGCATACAGTATGGTATACAGAGAGTTATATCTCCATTTGCTATGGACCGGCACAAGACCTCTCTTTTACCCATTTAGGGACTATTTTCTATTTCTGAGGGTGTGTGAATCAGCTAGATTCGTATGTCTTTTTATTGTCCGTATGAGACTTATTAGATCTCACCCTCTTCAGATCATCCCTCTTACTTTGTCTTTATAAAGTTTTTAGACTGAAGAAATAAATCCCCTCCTGGATGCTATATATATTTGGAGATCTTTATAGACTTTCCAATTAGCTTAGGGGATACTTTACTTGATGCATAAACTTGTTTCTATACCAATCTTGTATCTTTACCAAAACATTTAGATTCTAAATATATCTATCTCCTGAATATGTTTTACAGAATAAAGATAACTAATCTTTATTGGGCATCATTAATGTTTCTGTTAAACTTTTATCAACTGTGCATCCCAGCTATATTTCCAGAATAATATTTACTTATTTGTTACATATTTATTGACTAAGTGACTCATTTTTTTTGTTGTTAGCACAGTCTTTTACTTATGTACATTTCTGATGTCAAACAGAGAACTGTTGTACATAATGACCGAATAGTTTGAATAAATCACTGTTATATCCGTATTTGAAAATATTTTGAATATGATTAATAATTTTTTTTAAATACAGATTTTTATATTGCAAAGAAATGTAAGTATAATAAGTGAAAGATGATGAAAGTATACTGTTTATATGCCATTGGTTTATTGTTTCCTCAGTTTGTAGCTTCTCTTCAAGAGAAACAGCCCACAAAGTTGAGTCCCATAGTGAAGATGATGATGATGAAGAAGCTAAAGAAGAGGAGGTGGAGATATATGAAGTCAGAGATAGATGAGAAAGTCTGTATCATTTGGGCCTGGGAAATGTGGAACTGAGAAAGGGAGCCTGACAAGCTCAACATGTTGCTGACCAATATTTATAAGGATTGGCAGCAGAGAGTCAATCACTGTTTAAGCCAGAGACCAACCGAATCTGTTTGTGTTGAAGGAGCAACTAAATGCTGTGGAACTGTTGGCGAGGGAGAAAGAAGGCAAACTTCATAGGATGGAAGGTGACCTCTGCAGTGTGAGGCAGAAAATTACAGAACTAAAAGTAGAGGGAGAAAGCAGAGATACAAAAATAAAAGGCGAAGTGCAAAAACTTCACAATGCCATAGTGAATCAGGAAGCCACAATCATTCGTCTAACACAAGAGCTTCAACAGAATCCCTCTGACCAGAATGCTTTAGCCCAAGACTTCACAGAGAGTCTCACACAGATGAGTGCCTGGGACTACCCACAAAATGGCCATGAAACTGGAGGAGCATGTGCATAGTCTGATGGGCTTCACCACTTAATCTACTTCCAGTGAATACCAGAGACATTCCAGGGTTATTGAAACTTAATTGGAACAGCCTGAGTTGGAGAGCCCAGATGGCCTGTGGTAAATGGGGTTACAGAAGGATAATTCCTCAACTGAGAATGGACATTCAGCAAAGTTACAGAACATGTTACAGATAGTCCATGAGGAGAGCAGTAAGATTATTACTCTGTTTGCACACACTGCTGACAACAAGACCTCTTCCCAAGACTATCAGCAGCACTTGGATAATTGTCATAAAGATCAGCAGAATCTACAAGATGCCCTCCAGTCACTGCAGAATGCTTAATGCAGGTGGCACAATAGAAAAAGGATGTGCATGTTGGAGATGGCAGGGATGAGCTGTTACAAATTGGTGAGCGTTACTGAAAAGTGAATGGCAATATCTACACAGGGAATTACAGTCACATCTCTTCCATTATTACTTTGGAGACCAGAACTGCCTTCTGTAAGAATGGAGAAGGTAATGAAAAAGCAGGAAGAACAGGAACTTCAGCAGCTATAAGAGAGTCTCTGTAGTGTAAAGGAGAAATTAAGAATCCACAGAGATGGCAGTCAACATAATTTGTATGCAATGTACATCATACACTGCCTCACGACTCAAGTCACTCAACCCCATGCTATTGAGCTGAGAAGAGGGATGTGTGTCAGAATCCTGCAACGGGTTTGTGTGAGCTTTTCAAAGCTATTTTCTCCCAGGAGCTATGAAAGAGTTAATACTCCTGAAGTAATTGATTACCTACACCTGACAGAGCTAGTTAAAAGACTGAAGCTGTAGTGTGGGTGTGGCTGCCATTTGGACTGCATGCAGGCAGTCTTTGTGTGAGGGCTCTGTGAGAGGCCGCTGTTTTTAGACTACAGTCTGTGAAGCTGCAAGATTGGGCTAAGTTCTCAGGTGGTCTAAGTTGAAGGGACAAACACGCAGAAGTTTTTACAAAGTTTATATGGGCTGAAGAGAAGACACAGAGAAAATATATTTGTATAGAGCTGGAAAAAGACACAAAAACTGAAGATTGCCATTTGACCGAAGCTGGGCAAAAACAGATAGACAGCAGCTTGGGAGCTGATGAACAATCTGCAAGCAAAGTGAAAAGCTGGAGTTATAGACCAGTGATTGTTGTACAAAATATTGAAATGTTTTTTTTTTGCCCCATCCAGGATCTGCAGTATGAGCAAAGAAATTATCTAAAATACTAAAAGCAGTGATCTGGTGTTCACTAGGCTTGTTATTTGTTCTCCATATCCTCCAAAATCAATTTTAAATAAGAAATAAAATTAAGACAAAATAAAAACCACATAATGACATACCAATTTTTAAGGCAAGTAATAGTATTTGATGTTTTTTTTTGCATGTACTGTATCTAGGTGGATTTACTTTATGAATGCCTCTCTGCATATTTGTTCAAAATAATTCTTGTTCACAAATGATTGCCCATAAAATCTAAATGTATTCAGGCAATATGCCTATTATAATTCAGTACTGAGCGGCAGGAACATTGAGAAAACCTACTTATTAGAACATCTACTTATTAGATGTATACAAACACCAGCCACTAGTGCTTAAATTGGCATAGAAAGCATGTTTGTCATTGTTGCATCTGAAAGAGGGTATTTGATAATGTACCACATTGTGTTTTCCTTTTTTTCAAATGATGCTATAAAGGCAGAAACAAATTGATTTAAATATTTAACTGATCTGAGGGTTTGCCCTTGTGAGCCAATGTACAGAAATACAGATGTATGAGTCATACTTGTCTGACAATGACAACTACAGACGTACGTATGCTTTATGCACTTCCTGTTAGTTTTAATTAAGTTTAAACTGGTTGTACTTATTCTTTTTTCATGGAAAACTCAACTTTTTAATAAAAAAAAAGCAGAGTAGACAACCTGCTCCCTACCGCCCACTAGTGGGCGACTTAAGCTTTCATGGTGGGCTGCGGGATAATCTCTAGCAACTATCTTTTAATCTCATGGCATTGATAATTAATAAAACACTTGCCTAGTTGAATAGCTGATTAGAGAACCTAGGTATAGCAGCCAGAACTTGATTACTAGTAAGTACATTGCAAAACAAAACTAGGGTTACATGAGTCATATGACCAGAAATTATATAGGGTAAATTGAGTTACTGCTGCACTGGTGGGCTGTATGGATTTTTTAAGATCAAAAGTGGTCGGTAGGTATTAAAAAGTTGAGGAGCCCTGGTTTAAAGCATTAACAAATGTAAAAAATCCTCTCATACATACAATTTCCATCAATGTACCATGGATTCGTACAGGGTCCTGTAGAGGCATCATCATGTACCTTTTTCAAATTAAAAACTAGATGTATTATTTTTTTTTTATTATTTATGATTTTAGTCAGACTTACATTTTTCAAATATATATACAGGTATTGTTTTTCATTGTGTAGTGCCTGCTGCCAGTAAACGTCCATGAGCGTCAATAAAAAAACAAGAAATAAAACAATATCTACCCTTTTGCCCTAATAAATTACAAGACTACCTTTACTTCAATCTGCTGCCAGTAGCATGGGACTCATACTCTGTAGTAGGCCCTGATGCCTGGAACTTGCTATACCTGCAGCCGAGTTTTGTCTGTATTTATATGAAAGAATACACAGAAAATGTTCCAACAAAATATCAAGAAAGTAAGGAGCTCAATTATATTTTATCATCAACTGCCCTGTCATAGGTTCTATTTATATACCTTTTGGTTGTTTTGCTTGCCAGTGCATACAGAGACAGCAGACACTTTACAAAATTAATCTTCCCTCAGTAAGATAAGTCTTCTGAAGGCACAAAGTGTGACTGGAAAGCTAAACCCTCAAGAAATATATATTAGGAAGGTGTTTCTTATGTGTCAGAAAGTATTCTTCTTACATGCAATCTCCACATGCATGCATTCATATCAATCTCCAACCTGTTTACATCATTAAAATTGCACATAAGCCATTATTCCTATTTTTCTGAGTTTATTTGTGTGTGGATCTGAATATGAATGTCTTTATCTCTTTTAAACCTCTACTGTGTGGCTTTTTAAGCATTTTCCTTCTGTGCTGAGATTATATTAATAATGCTGACAGTAGCAAATGTTTGACTGCACAGTAAAAGGCATTTTATTACCAACTGAGCAAATAACATATAACATCAATTAATTCAATGTTAGTAAAGTATAAATTATTGTTTTTTTTGTTTTCTTATCTTGTGTTCGAATACACATATTTCATGGATATTTCTATGTCATAAGTTGCATTATTAATGTGGAACTTGGAACAGTTTTGCTTTTAAGAAACAATAATTAATAGTTCCAATTATAGTGTCTTCGTGCAAATAAATAATCTTCTGAGGTTGCTACTTATTATTAAGAAATGGTTTTCCAATTGTTTAATGCCAGTATTCACTGCATGCAGTAACCCTTCAAAACACCTCACTTAAAGTGATCATAGCAAGATAAAGGTTATGATTTCAAGATAGAAAATGTACGAGTAATTTACAAAAGCACAATTTTACAGAAAGATTAGTAGATAAATGGTCAGTCTGAAGCTGCAGGGTCAAACCCAGTTAAAGGACAACTGTGCAATGATGTGTATATATATATATATATATATATATATATATATAAATATACTAGTGACTTGAAGGCTGGCAATGCTGTTTACCACACAATACGAGGCTCTCCCCCCTCTAACTTGTGGGCCTTGCGAAGAGTGCCTTTGGCGCTCATTGCAAGCCTCTTCCCCCCTCTACTTTACTGGCTCCCCACTCCCTCACTCCTGTGTCTCTTTCCCCCCTATCCCTCCCCTGTGTCTCTTTCCCCCCTCTCTCACCCCTGTGTCTCTTCCTCCCCACTCCCATCCCTGTGTCTCTCTCCACCTCTCCCCCCTCTCCCTCCCCTGTGGGTTTCCAATTTACTGGCTTGGCCGGCATTTTTTTTATCATCTAGCCAATCTGAGACAGGCAAAAAATGGCAATTAAATAGCAAATTAGTGTGCAACCTCACTTACAGGCTCCCTGCCTCTCCCCGTGAGCTTTGTGTGAGGTTGTAAGCTAATTCTCTAATCAATTGGCTTTTTTTGGCGGCCCCCAAACGCTTTCGGTGGCCATTGGATACCTGTAACTCGTAAGCCGTTCGGAGCCTCTCCCCCCCTCTCCATAAAAATAGCAAACAGCAAAATCAGTTATAAAAGTCAACATGGCAACAGAATATAATATATATTGGAGTAATATAAAACCCCTTAGATTATAATATAAAAAGACAATAGTATATGGTAATATGATAGTCTAAACAGATTTTGCATATAGGTATTAGATTATATAATAAGGGATTTTATAATAGAATTGAATACATTTAATTTATCAATGCAATTATTCTGTTTGGAAAATGTTATGGATTGGAAACCATATGTGGACCATGATTCCCAATATCTTATTTAAAATTGCATTCTCTTTATAATAATATAATAAGAAAGATAGTATAAGATGATTTCACTTCTATTAAAAAATATGACTCCTTCAGTTGGGTAGAAGTAATCCTTTTGGTCTTCTTTTTAACAAATGATTAAGCAAAATAGATATACTGAATAGACATAGATAAGAGAAAAATGAAGTCCTCCAAGCCCGCAACTCTATCGCAGACGGCCGAATGTCTGCGGGTGTGTTGCATGCTCCCATTCGTCTCCGATTGTGATGCTATTCAATTGAGCAAGGGAGCGAGTTACAGGCTGAAGCCTCAAGCCTGAGATGGCTGTCCGAGATGCGATCAGCCATTACGATCCAATTGCTGTATAACTTAGTGGGATACAGCCTCTCAGCTAATAGAAAGCGGTTTAGCCGCAGATCTTTCACAGAGGGAGATTATAAAGTTGCGTTCCTCCTGCCCATGCATTGACTGTGTTGTATTTTCTTTCTAAGTAGCACGCAGGTCCCGGAGTTGGTGGTCTTTGAGAGTGAGAGAGCAGGAGTTATTTCAGAGCAGTAATTTAAATTTTTGCTCATTTATCGTCTACTATTTAATATTTTACACTTAATCCTTGATTACACATATTTACAGATTACACATAATTGCAATATGCATCATTTAAACTACACACATAGAGACATATAGAGCTAAATCACTCCATACACCACCCACACACCCCACCCCCCAGCAGTTATTAATAACACATAATATACACATTTTTTTTACATCATATATTAACAGTTACACTTATTGTTATATATATTGTTCTATTATTTGTAAGGATTAATATGGAGGGAGGGGAGAGGAGTGGAGAGGTTGGGAGGAGGAGAGGCGAGGAGGAGAGAGAGGTGGCCATGGGGAGTAGTGGTGGGGAGGAGGAGAGGAGTGTTGGGGAGGAGGAGAGGAGTAGCAAGAGGCTAAGGGCAAGCACAATTACTCACACAATTGCTTGACGTGGAAAATGTGGTCATCCTCGGTGCTATCTGTGGCCGCCCCATGATTCTTACAGAGGGGAGGGAAGTTAGTCCAGGGCATAGGGCTCAGGCATGGAAGGAGGTAGCAGCTGAGGTGACAGAGGTCTCTCAAGCACTGGTTTGATTACATCAGGGCCAAGGTGAGGAGGATGATGGCTAAGGAGGACAAGAACCAGACTGTGACCTGAGTGGGAGAGGGTCGCCAGGGACCTTCTGAGACAGGTGCCCATCACTGGAGCTTCAGGCCTTGTGGCCCAGCCGGACCCAGCCTCCATGTCAGGTGAATATCACATACACCAACATGCCACCACATGTACATCACAAACACTACACATGTACATGATGACCAACAAGGACATGTCAGCTCCATGGAATTAACAAGGGATTGATGGATGCGTCAGTAAATCCACATAGCTGACAAATCAGTGTCATTCGTGGGCACAACAACAGTAATCAACCAATAGAGTCCATGTATTGGTGTGCCCACTGCAGCGTATGCAGTTACAGACTGCAGTCGGAATCAAGATAGATAAGTAAGTAAGTAATTAACCCTTTGTTTTGATCTTGGATACTCTGATCAGGTCTCCTGGGCCCACCCACGTGCTCTTCCTTCCCTGCCCCACACTCTGAACCCAGTACTACGAATGTAAGGAGTGCGAATGGAAGTGTGTTTAGTTTCTTTTTCTTTTAGAATAGCAGTTGGCAATCTTAGTATGATGCTCTTGGGAAATTATTGTAGATCCAAAATTTTTTGAATGGAGCAATGGATCAAAAGGAGATGGAAGGCCCTATCTACCGCTCCCCTTCGTCGGGGTAATGGGTAACTTAAATCTTAAGGGTTATGTAGACGAAATGCTTGAATACGAAGCGTATGCAAAACTATACCTCTCCCCCTTTAAAAAAAAAAAAAAGGTGGTAATAATATGCATTGCACATCTTAATACAGGGTAGTAGGTAACAACATCCTGTTCCAAAGTATGATATGGTCAAAGCTGTTTTTTTTTTGTTTTTTTTTATATTCTATCACACGTGTGTAGTATGAAATGTTTTGACAGCTATGTGAGTGTTTTTGTTTGTATTTATATATTTTGGACATGGTATATCTTACATGTAAAAAACAATAAACTTTTCTGAAAACAAAAAAAAAAAGATAGTGTTAGGAGACAATAACGATCAAGACCAAGATCCAAAGAATAGAACACATTTAGCAAATGATAGTTAATCTGAATTGCAATTAGAAGTATCATCCAGGTTCAAGCCTCAATGTCAGATAGTTAGAAACGCACACAAAAAAATGTATTATTCATCCTACTAATGACATATACCTTTCTTTTCTCTCTTTCAGCATCAAGGAGGTCTGGGTCCATTGGAACAGGATATGGAGGAGCAAGCCCCCGCCCAGCCGGAACCGCCGCAGATGGAGGAGGAAGGAAGAGGACCAGAGGACCCTGACTCGGAGGAGGAGGATGTCATATGGCTAGAGGGGTCACCATCAGGACCACCGGCAACACCGCCGGGTTTGACCCCACTATCGACTTCCTACAAAAACTGACCATATCACTAGGGCCCTCCCACTGGAGCAATGAAGACAGCAGCCAGCCACCACCTCCTCCCCCACACAGCAGTGCGCTGGACTGGCCGCCACCACCACCGGGCCCAACCACACCACTGCCGACACTGCAACTTCCTCCAGCCGGGCCCCAGACCCTCCCCACTCCCACACCACTACCTCCTCACCATGCCACGCCCCTGGGACCTCCATCCCCAACATCAAGCCAGGCTACAGAGGTGGAGATGCTGGCCCTCATTTGTCAGCAGTTGGTCTATCTTCGGGGAATCCAGGCCAGCATCTCCACCAATCATGCTGAGGTAATGCGCAGCCTGGCAAGGTGCAATATGGAGGAGAGGAAATCATCTAACGACTGAGTCCTTCTTGGCTGGACTGCTCAGGATTGGGGCGGACCAGAACGAATACAAGGGAGTGACCGCGGAGGCCATGCAACTGGTCCACACCCCAGAGGGATCCCCAAGCCACGTCCAGCCCAGCCCCTCCTCATCTCCTACCATGCCTCCAACCCTGCAGTTGCCACTGCCTCCCGGGGAGTTGCCTCCCCCTGCACCCCTCCACCACCACCAGCAGGGAGACGACGGCTGGCCACAGGGCATTGGGGCCCTGTGCCTAGGCCGCGGAAGACATAGGGCTGTGCATATGTTTGTGCCTTCTCATCAGCACTCCTCAGTGACAATCTATTTTTCACAATGTTACCCTATCTAGCCTGGCTACAGAGTCTTGGATCTTGGCTTATGTGATGGTGATATTTTGCATGCAGATGGCTACCTCCCATCACATGGTCCATGATCCTCTTCTCTGTGGTGTAGGGTTCTGTTGAACATCTTACCAACTGATGGTCACTGAGGAATTCTGTTGAGAAGAGATGCTGCAGTCCCTATGATTTTTAGGACATTATTTTGTAGGTTTTGTCTTTTTCCTTTTTTTTTTTTTTTAGGTACAATTCAGGTCCATGAAGGCATCTTCTGCATCTGCAAGCATTGTGAAAGAAATGTATGAGGTGTAAGGTTTTCACAGTGCCTCTCAGGTAGACATTCCTTTAGTGACAGCCCAATCTTAACATGTAGCTCCCACAATCTTAAAGCTATCATAGAAGATATCTAGATAGCCAGATATCTAAGACATGATTGTTGTTAGCTGAAATGTAGACTAATAATGCTATGGCGGTGGACTTGCAAAGTCTCACAAGGGCATGTTAATGACAGCCAGCATTAATATATGCACTAGTGAAGCATGTGATCCTGACCTCAATATCAGTCTGAGAACAGATCCTTGGGTTTGGTGTAAGTAACATGACTCTGGCTGCTGACCTGTCCTCTCCGTATTAATTTTCCTATATTGCTGATTATCCAGGGACCTAGATAATAGTTAGTAATGCTTGCAAATGGGAATCAGGTGAGTTGGTGTATTGTTAAAGTATTTAGCACTGTACTTTTTTCCTCCTCTGCCTTTTTTTAGTTGACCACTTTGTTTTGTTTTTTGTCACCACACTATATATGTGAAACGGATTGGATTACACAGTCCAGTGTTTTTTGCATCTGTTTCATTGAGCAGATCTAACAAATTGCTCTGCACATTAATGGTTTCTTCAATTAAATGGAGTGATTTCTGATGATCCTTTTTTTAATCAGATTCCAGTTGCAGTGGTGTAGTGACCACATGTGACCCTGGTAGGTGCTATGCATCATGCTTATTCTAGACTTTCACATTACCCCCTGTAGGTATCCTCTTTTTACCACAAGCCTCTTGCTCTCCCGGGATCCACCCACGCCCACACCACACCCATAATATTAATGCACAGTCTTGTGCATTTCTGATTCTGAACTGTGTAAAAAATAAAGCTTGTCAGTGTGTTTTCAATGGTTTTAAGACATCCACATACATAGCATTTGTGTCACATTCCTCTATATTAATGGCAAAAAAGGGGGAACAGTGAATAGGTCCAAAGGGATTAATGCCCTTCTAATTGTCTTATTATAGCCAAAAATTGGAAATATGATATGCGGATGTACGTTCGGACGTGGCTGGGGCGCAGTGTAAGACAACATATGTATTTTGAGAAGAGAAAAAAAGTACACCTTTAATTCTAGCCTCAGTGAGACCCTATTCTTGCATCCAAGTATATAATGTTATGAGTTAAGAACCAGTAACTCACGTTTGGAAATAATAAAATAAAACTTTTATTTACACAAATAAAAAACAGAATAAAGTAAAATATGTACTTTTAAAAAGGTGCATAAAATAAAAAAAAGACTGACACAATGTTGTGGTATTACACAATGCTTCACTTGATTAAGTAATAAAGACTCCCCCCACATGATAAATAAAGTTGCTATTCAAGGTATTAGCCTTAGCCTATATCAGTAGGTAATGGATACTTGAACAAATACAACTATATTAGGAGTATAAATAGGCACATCTGCAAAGTATATTGGCAATTATAGTCCATTACTTGTTTGGCACACTTAATATAGCACCTTACAATCTATTATAAAGCATTGACACCTAATGGAGGCTATTATAGAATATTGACACATACTGGTGGTTGTTGGTATATAGTACTCCATATTGTACAGCTATTGACTCCTTATGATCAATTCTCTCAATAAAGCACTTGGATAAATGTAAACAAATTGCAAAGTAGATGGGCACTATAGTAGAATAAATAATTGGTGTCCAGTATTTAACACTGTGCCATAATCCATATAATCAGTAGTCAGTGCAGTATATTATATCCGAGAGCAGTAATCAATATTAATCAATATGGTCTGTAAGTATTGAATTGGTATACTGAATTATCAGAACCGTAATCCATAATTATCAATATGATCTGTAAGTACAGAATTGGTATACTAAATTATCAGTGCAATACATTGAATTGTAGATCTTTAATCAGTATAAACCAATGCAGTCTGTAAATTCATAGACAAGGGCTGGGTGCCAAAGTACAGTGGACTAAACACATAATCTGAACTAAAAATAATAAATTACAACATAGCAAAAGAACAATAAACATAAACATGAGGTACAGTGGATTATATGGGAACAAAGGAATTAAATATTGTGGCCCTTGCTAATTCTGGTGTAGTGGAGATAGGAACCCACTACTTACCTCCTAAGTCTACTTAAGCAACCTAGTCTACTCTACAATGTCTGGGACTAGTCCCACTAAACATCCACTTACCTTGTTAGCAACAGGAGATGGAAACCTTCATAAGCTTTCAGAAATCAGCATGGAGCGATGCTGGAACTCTTCCATCTGACAGCTTGTGACATCATCAACATGGGACAGTCTCAGCTGATCTGACGCGCACATTTCGTGTCTGCTTCTCCAGAGATTTTTTCTCTTTTCAAAATACATTCCTATATATATGTAAACTAATGAGCCCTATTTACTATGCAATAGATTAATACATATAACAATAATGATAATCATAACAGCATTAGATATCTTATAATAATATATATCACATGTAATCAAAATAAATAATAACTACACATGCAAGGACTAATTAGTTATACTGTGGAGTATCAACATTCCCCTGAGGACCTGATACGAATATGACAGGTGATACTGGAGTGTGTTGCCAATTCCTTCTCCAGTGGACTGTGATTTCTCGGACCTCTCTGCTATATCGTGCACACCTACAGTGGCCCTACATGGTATAACTCACAGCATAATTCTGGTACTCAAGTCCCTTCACCACCACCACTTAGCAATCCAGAAGGGGACCAGGGGAACATACACCACACTAATGTAAATTGATGAATAGCAAAACATTATGGGAGGTCACCAAATGGGAATGGGTATAAATCTTGGCACGTGGCCACCAGCAATAGCATGGGACTTTCCAGGATGGGCATAGCGGAGATGGAGGTGAGTTGGCTGTCACTCCACGTTGCTCTGCACAGCCTCCAAGTGTTTTTGCAGGCCCTCCAGATGGGTTAGAGTAGATTAGTGTGGTGTATGTTCCCCTGGTCCCCTTGTAGTTTGCAAGCTAGTGGTGGTTGAGGGGCTTGTGTACCTGAATGAAGCTGTGAGCTATACCATGTAGGGCCACTGCAGGTGGGCAGGTGATAGCAGAGACATCAGACAAATCACAGTCCACTAGAGAAGGAACTAGCAATCCACTCCAGTATCTTTGGCATGCAAACCTTGTGGATATGCAGAGACCGAAACATTAGTAGATGTGCTGCAGTCCATAGGGTCACAGAGAGTCAGACACAGGTGAGGGAATGAACAACCATATGTGAAATGTTCCCCTGGTACTTGATATATGCCATATGGCGGTGTCATTTGTCCACTATTTGTTGTCCCAATGTAGATGTGATGAGTGAAATATATATAAGATGATCTTTGTATTTTTAGGGTCCACGATAGAGCCTCTGTGAGTGTGAAAGGCTTAATACATCAGACATGTGCATGTATTTGTGTTGCAATTTAATGAGGTAGTGTGTCTTTAATAGCTTACAGCATGTTGCAGCATGGCTTTTCATATGGGCATATGCATGACCATTACAACCTATGAGGAAAATAATATATTTTTATTTTTTTATATAGTTGATACACTGTAGTTGGGAGTTGTTGTGCATATAATTGCAATGCCGTCCATTGCTTTCCCCATGTATTAAAGTGTATTGGTGTCTTTATATTGTCATTAGCAGTGTTACAAACTAGTCTTTAGACCTTTTGTGGGTCCTATTTGGAGCCCGTAAGCCGGGGACGCCATTTAACGTTTGCGGGCTTTATTGCGGCTGCGGTATTGAGCGATTTTTGCAATTGAATTGTGAATATTGATTTTCTCGATCGGAAGTCTTGCGGCTTTGAAAGATCAAAGGCTTCAGGAGGCTGTAAGTTACGGGTTTAACCATTGCCATTTTTAAAGTTGGAACTCGTAAGTCGTTTGGAGCCCGCAAAAAGACACCAATTGAATAGCAAATTTACTTCCGACCTCAGTTATGAGCTACCAGAATGCGCAAAACCTCAATTGAATGAGGCTCTGCATTTTTCCAAAGAGTAATACATTAGAGACTTTTTTCTAAACAGATATAGTATTACTTACTGTATCTTCTCATACTCTCATAATTTAGTCATATGGCTTATTTTAACCAATGGTATTAACACTATGTCATGTTTGTATACAAATGCATAATTAAAACATATCCATAGAAAAGTTGTGTATAAATGTTTTACTTCTACTAGAGTTCTGATTAAGAACAGCGATTAAAACTTTAAAAGTTGGAATCGCCATTGTTAGTCAGAACAATAAAATGTATTTGTTATTTTCACATTATCTCCTTCTGTTCTTTAGGTGTATTATTTTATGTGGAAAACACTCATGGGAAATTGAGCATTCCTTATAATATTTTGACTTCTACTAGAGTGCAGAATTGCTCCATGGTCCAACTATAAAATAATACATAATACCCCTTCGCAATTTTTTAGCCATGCATTTGTCCAGTTAATTTTAATGGCAGAATCTATCATCACTTATTATCTGCACCTGTTAGCGCTTAGCTTATGTAAACCCTCATATTCCAGCAGTATTGTAAAAAAGTTAAAATGGATTCCTGTGTCCATAAGTAGAGTCTTCAGAAATTCAGATTTTCCCAAACATGTTTTATGTCCATGGGTTAAAAAGTTGCTGTTAGTTTGGTGCATTGTTAACAAACAAGTGTCTTTTTTTTCTTGAGCTGTCTTTTAAGCATGTCTGGGATAAATATAAGTCTAAACTGAGATTTAAATAACGAATCATTGTGGTCAGTCATTTTAGCTGTATATGCCTTTAATATAACTAAACTTGATAAAGGGGCAAATTCTTTTAGAAAGCAAAAATACATAAATAAATTAATTAAACAACCTTCATAATTTGTACTTCTATATGTAATTATTCTTTGCTGTGGGGTTCAATTTCCTTTGTGGAGCTGATGCTGATGCTACCTTTTCAGGAGGGTTTGTCCTTGCAAATTAATGCATTTTCAGTAGCTGTTGAGAACATTGTTTTAAATGCTGCATTACCAGGAAATACAGAGAGGAAGCTTCTATCTGCACAAAGTCTCTTCCGTCCTCAGGAAGTTGATCAGCAGATATCAATATTATAGATGTAAAATAAGATATCTAATATAAAAGATAAAATAATAAAGGCTGTTTTTTTTCCTTCTAAAACAGATTACTTGTTTTCACAAAAAAATTGTACCAAAAATCAGTTCCCCAAACTTAACACCCCAAATACTCCACATACGCCATTTCTACAACCATACAAGTGCCCAACTGTTGGAGCTGGAGATGCACAGATATGAATAAATCCTTTGGGTAGCAGAAGCAACTAGCGCCTTGGAGCAAAGCATCTAAGTTTAGTGCATAATTATTTGGTTTATACGCAAGTATTAAAATAATTTCACTCTAAACTCTAAGGTAAATTAGCAGATTAGAGCAATTATAGGCCTCATAGACATCAGTTTGCTTCTCTACTATCTGGTGTTTCCCAAGTTACTGACCAGTCATCATCAAATCATTTTGATGTCACACATTTGAAAAAATATTTATTTAAGGGATGGTTGTTCCTCCATTTACTCAATTTATTTAGGGAATGCTTGTTCTTTAATTTATCCAACCTTTTAACACTTTTTCAATTAAACCTTGTGTCTTAATACATTATCCAAAAGTAGCATTTAAAAAGACAAAATTATCCAAAAAAAAGTTGTAATAGCCAAATCCATTAAATATGCAAAGCATTTCTAATATACACACTATATACTTTTAAGTTCAATACATGTCAGTAAAATAAAAAAATAAAAAATTAAAATAATTACCTAAAACTAAAATATGTAATCATTTACAATACACTTTTATTTTATATACTTATACAAACAATATGAGTATTTATCTCATTATAATACTAAATGGGAAAGGAAAAAAGTAAAAAACAACACTTATGTTAATCAAATAATTCATCAGAAATTAATCCTAATAAACTCACTGGGCCTCATTCTATTAGCGGCCGTAAATCGGCCGTAAGGCTGTGATTCCTTGCGGGGGTTCTGTTAACTCGCGATTCTATTATACGGCCCCGCAAGGATCTCATCTTACGGCCGGCCGCATATCTTGGAACCGGCCGTAAGCGCAGAAATCTAAAATCGCAAAAATAAATTCAAGCCTGCACTGTACAGCTCTGTAAATGCTAGGGATCATATTGGGGGACATGAGGATTAAAAGTAACCCACTCTCAAGCTTGCACATCAGCCCAAACCCGAGTTCAAATTAACTGTTTATTTTCCGGCTGCGGCGTGGGTGTGTCTGAGGTGCTCCAAGCACTCTGGACTTTTTACATGGATATTTTACGGATATTAAAAATAAAATATTTTACGGATTTGAGTATAGGATAATTATGTGCTATTTTTTCTAACACCTAAAATCCCTTTATAGTCTTCTCAAAGTGCAGGATGGCTTTATTTGAGCTATTTTATGTGCTGAATTGGTGCTAGCGGGACCTCTTTCCTGCAAGTAAGCAGTGGCTCGTTTTTAGCCTTGCAGAGAGGTTTCCCGGAGCAATTGAATTGCAAATAGGAATTTCTTACGGCCGAAACTCTTGCGGCCGTTTTAGATCAAAGGCTTTCCTCTGGCGCGAGCGGCCGCAAGAGATAGCAAGGCACCGGCCATAAGCCTGCCGGAGCCTCCGGCCGTAAGGGAATAGAATAGCCGAATAGCTTGCGGCCGGTCCTTGCGGCCCCGCAACGGCTGCGGCCGCTAATAGAATGAGGCCCACTGTGTTTTGTTCATAAAACAGTAATTATAGACTATATGAGTACTAAATTAATTTTCATTGACCAGTTTAGTATTCATATAGTCTACCTTACAAATATAAGAAACATTGCACATGAACAGAAAAGGACAAATAAATAAGGAGGAGCAAATGAGATTGGCTATAGTAAAGTAAATCAAAAATTGTATTTTGCAACAAAAAGTAAAAACAAATCAAAACTTTGTTGGACACATAAATATCTATAAGGTACAATGGGTTTAAGGAGAACAGAAACTGGAGTAAAAATTAAGTAACCAAAACATTTTTTTTGTCCAACTTAATTGAGGAGCTATCACCACTAAAGCTAAGCTAATTTTTTTTTCTTTTGAAAGCCTGAGGCAATACACTAGTGCAAAGGGCATAGTGATCAGTGCTTTCTCGACCAGTGACTTAATGGATCCAAAAAGCCTTCAGAAACCTCCAGCCTTGAGGGCAGAGGACCCCTTTATGAATGTGTTCGGAGCTCCGACTAAAAGATCCAGAGAAGTACACCCGACCTTACTTACCTTCCACCCTAGGAATGGGAGATGTTTTCCACTATCTCCTGCCTGAAGTGCTCCATGGTAGACTGGTTCTTTGCCAAGGGGAAAGCTGACACCATTCCTGCCTGGCTGAATTTTTTCGGGGGCATTTGCTAACTATACCACCCATGTACTTCCAAAGTAGTCCTCAATCACAAGACCTGTTCTGTTAAGAACTTCAAGACTCTATAGTCTCCACAGAGAGGTGAAAATGTATGATATTCAAATCATGCCTAGGTTTCAGTCCAGAGTCCGTGCCAACAAAAATTGGGTGCAAAAAAATCTGTACTAAAACTGTATGGTGCCAATATCAAAGAGGTGTCTGTCACCTATCCCATTTGATGTAGTGCAATAATAGAGAGAAGGCTGCCATCAGTCTCTCTGGCTAAGTGGTTGGTACACAATAATGTGTTAGCCGACCAAACTTTTCCTAATAGAACTATCAGAATGTCCCTTTGGTTAGGTATTAATAGCAGCTAAAAAGAGGCAAGTATTTTAAATGCTGCCATAAATTACAAAAGGAGTTGTAGTTTGTAGAGTTACTCTTGAAAGTCCAATGGTGGCATAAAGAGATTACCAATGCTATTTTAGAAGAGTGTCTCCTTGGTAAAGTCAAAATTAACATCTTCACAATGCAACACCATCTCATCAGGGGCAAAGCGGGAACACAGTGCTGCAGCTACCAGCTACCAACTGAATGAAATGAAGCATGAGGACTGAAATAGTACCGAAGATTATATAATACTAGCGACTTGCCCGTCAAAAAATGACGGCAATGTGATGTATATGTTTGTGAAGTTGTTTAGTTATTTAAATATATTTTTGACCCTTGTAAGTATTGTGATATGAACATGTATTTTTTTAAAACGTTGATGTAATGGTTTTTTAAAATGAAATTTGTATCTGAAGAATTGTTCAGTTTAATATACAAATATTCCAGAGAAAAGTAAAAAGTAAAAAGAGTTTCTTAAACGTGGCGAATTTTAACATGAAGTTTAAAATATATGTAAGCAATAACGTTGAAAGTATATATTTTTTAAATTGAACTTTATTTTTTATGTAACTTTGTAATTTTTGCCAAACATTTGTCTAATTTTGAACATTATAAACAGGAACATAGTTAAAACATTTTGTAACATAATTTTAAATTAAAAGTATTAACATTTGAATGTAAAAACAGTTTTACTTTAAATTAATCAGTATTAACATGCAATTTATATCAGAATAATTGTCAAGTTTAATATACATTGAATGTAGAGGAAGGCATACAGTAAAAACTCTCCTTAAACCGTACGTAATTAAAGTAATTCATTACAGAGCACATAAACTGTCGATAAACATTAATGTAGGTAGTAATCTTAAGATAACATAGAATATTTACATTGTGACTTAAAAGGTGCTTGAGCTCTTAACATGAACTTTGTAATATGTTGAATGAAATAACTTTAAAATATTGTTTTTAAACTTGTAACATTAGAAACATTAACATAGTGACTTAACATTTTAACATAATTTTTCATAGAAATGCAAGGCAAATATTTTGTGAGGCAAATTATCCATAAACATGACTTCCATTAATTATGACTGAATTAAACAACCAATTGTTTTGTATTTTTGAATGTTTTTTCAAAATGTTTGCATGGCTTTAGTTTGTATCCTGCAAAGTCATAGTACTTCATAGTAGACAATGTTTTTAGTAAAAATACGTCCATCTTCTAATAAATCACCTTGACTTTCATTGTTTTCAATGTAAACTTTAATAGCCTGTGGATTTTTGCACCGTGACAACGCAACGTACAATTGACCATGTGCAAAAACTGGTTCTTCCAAGTAAATACCCACAGATTTGAAAGTTTGACCTTGTGATTTATTAATGGTCATGGCAAATGCCATAATAATGGGAAATTGTCTTCTTTGAAGTATAAAAGGGAGACTACTTTCACTTGGTGCTAAATCTATTCTTGGTATGAAAACTCTCTCTCCTTTATGGGTCCCAGTTAAAATTTCAGCATCTATAAAATGGTCCTTTAATTGCTGAACAATTAATCTTGTGCCATTGCATAGGCCTTTTTTGGGGTTCATATTTCGCAGTAACATGATAATTGCACCTTTCTTTAGCTGCAAAATATGTGGTGGCATTCCAGAAGGAGTTAAAGAGTTAATGAATTCAGTTGAAAAGTTTGCCTGACTTTCATTGTCATCAGCAAGTACAGAATCAGCACTGTGATAATTTCTTTGTGGTGCATAAATAAAAAAATTTTAAGATTTCATTATTGAGTATTAATGCATCTTTATTTTTACACGTCAGTATAACTTGGTTGGCAAGCTCGGAAAATTCTTCGTTATTTATGCTCCCTTCAAATATAGCCGATATAATATCTTGTTGACAAATCATATGAGGTGGGATCTCTACAGTGTCGTCAGGTAAATGTAGTATTTTTTCTGTTCTGCCTTCTCCAATTTTAATAAGCCAATTATTGAAATCAGTTTGGCCTTCTGATCTCATATTTTGTTGCAGTTGAAGATGGGTAAAATGTTTCCATACTGTACTTGACTTTATACATGTTTCAATAATGTCTGTTCGATTTCCATGTACAACGACAGGTAATGTTTGTCTAAAATTGCCACCCAACAACATTACCTTTCCACCAAATGGAAAAATATTATCCATGACTTCACGAAGCAAACGGTCAATACATTGGAGGGCATAGCATGACATCATTGTGGCCTCATCTATTATAATTAATTTACATTTCTTCAATTTCTTTGCTTGTAAGGATGTCATGCGAATATCTGACACAGAATTTTCCAAAATAGGCACTGGCAGTTTAAATCCACTATGAACAGTTCTTCCACCTTCTAATAAAAGTGCAGCAATTCCAGTAGTGGCAAACGCCATTGCTATTTTTCCTTGTGCTCGTACTGAACTCATTAATAAATTGTACAAATATGTTTTCCCTGATCCGCCAGGTCCATCAAGATAGAAATAACGCTCTGTCACCATGTCATCATCTATAGCATTTTTAATGGCATGAAATGCTTGCAATTGTAGTGTATTTAAAGTTGCAAGTCTTTCTTCTGTTCTTTCTGCTTGTAGTTGAATGTCATAGTCTTCAAAGCTAATGTCATCTATTAGACCTGGATCAGGCAAATTAAAACTTGCACAACTTAATCCATGAGTTAAAAAGACTTCTTGAATTTCCATTAAGGCTTTTAAGTGTGCAATGGGTTCATTGTATCGTCGCATAAAGTCTTCAGCCATATTACTTTTAAAAGTCTCCCACAAAGCTAATGCATTTGGAGCATTTGAGAAGATACAAATAAAAGCAAATTGTTCTCTCATCTGTCGTGGCATTTGACATTGTGCTGCTTCTTCTAAACATCTTTCCCACTCTGTATCATCAGCGAGTAAGTTTCTATGTCTTGCAGCTAAATGGAAGGATTCATATACAATGTCATTAACAGTTCTTAATTGTTCAAAACTTTGTGCTCCTAGAACATTTAAAAGTAATATCCGTAAGCAAAATCGTTCAACATCTCTTGGACTGACTGTGTAAATTCGTGGAATTATTTTATTGCCTCTGGTTTTTCTTGCTCTCCATAATCCATTCACAAAAACATAGTGATATGGAATTTCAATATATAAGTATTGTGTTGCTTGAGCATCAGTGGAATTTAATGCAAACCATGCAGTTAGTGTAGTGTGACGATCTTCACTTTGGGCCAATGCATTCATTTCATTTCCAGCATGGAAATAGACTAAATGTCGTTGTGGCAAATGTACTGCTAACCTATATACTGCATGTGATCTATCATGCATTTCAAATTTTAAAAGCCGCCACATAGCTTCTGGCGCACTGACATAGCGAGCATCTACATGAGATGCAAGTTCATCATGTACTAACTCACTACTTTCAGGGTTGTCTGCACTTTTGACGACTACAGTAGCTGCATCGTAACCTTTGTAAATATATTTGTAAACATATTTAATGGATTTGATGGAAGTGCAGGCTTCTACGTTGATGTGGGCGTTGTACTTCATGAGTAAATGTGGATTGTAGGGTACTACATATCTATTGTCCACTTTTTTTCCTCGAATAATGGCACTATCTCCTTCTCTTCTTTTATAAAGTGGATATCCATCACAATTTGCATATGTTTTATCTCTATAATCTTTTGGAAAATCTTTTGAACATTGATTATTTTCCATACATGGTGATTGTGGATTAAGGTCTCCACAGGGTCCATGAATCATGCGATGAGTAACAATCTCATATAGCCTACCATATAGTTCTGGATCTGGTAGTTCAGCAACTATGACTGCATCCACTTTGTCCGAAGTATCTAATTTATCTTTCTCTTGAAGTATTATGAGAAGATGTGCATGTGGAAGGCCTCTTTTTTTAAATTCAATGGTATATACATAAGCAAGACATTTGCCAAATAACTGATTTATAGTGAAGTCACGTAATAATTCATTTAATTTGATCTTAAAAACTCTGGCTACTAAATCTGGTCGATCTGAAGCACTTTGTCCAAGAAGTAGATTTTGATTACTGGCCATTGTGGATTACATGTAAATGTCACAAATAAATCTGGTTTTCCAAATTTTGTCACAATAGCCATAGCATCATTGTATCTTTCTCTCATATTTCGAGGAGATCCTTGAGAGGAAGATGGTAAAATGATGGCTTTGCCAGCTGTCATGTCTCTGCTTGTAGCCACGTCAGCAACATAGTCCATAAGTCCACAATATTGTTCTACACGTAGTTTATCTTGTTGATATTTTATAAAGTTTAAATTATTTGCCTCAACTTGCAAATATGAATCAATAATCCATTGTTGTGTTAGTTTCCCACCACATAAAATTGGATTAAATTCATCTCTAATGGCAATTTGAGCAACTTTAAATTCAAGCATAGAAACATTATTTCGGATTCTGGCTTTAGCATTTGGGTAACTGGGAAGGGTTAATTTTGGTTGCCAACCTGCTTCTCCGTGTGGGAAAAAGATGGGATATGTCATTGGATCTAAATTTGGACTTAAGATATTAATATTAATAAATGGTTGGTCCTCCTTCATCATTCTGAAAGACCATTGCAACCTCATTTGATGTTGGCAAGTTATAACGACGTTTATCAGTATGTCTGTCTCTTTTAAGCACCATATTAACCTTTGGCATGGGTAATTGATGTCTTTGTGCATGAAGTAGTTGTTCATTTTCTACTTCTGCCAATTTTTTGTAAGCTTTACTGTAGGGATTGTTGTCCATAATGTTATTTAGCTCTATAAAAACACTGGGTAAGCATTTTTTATTTTCTTCCATCTGCATACGTTGGTCAACAGCTTCCATTGTATCTAGGACATATAGTTGAGCGAATTTTCTTTGCTCTCCTTCCTCTGGATGTAAATGTGAAGTCCGATGATAAATTTGTCCTTGGACTTTAAAACAGTAAGGACCATGTCCTGGTACATTAGCAGCCAATGTTGCCCCCATAGATGCAAATGATATGGCACTATTGTAGGATCTTATGTTTGTCTTAAAATTTTTGTAATTTGGAAAAGTAGGTTCAGTCATAATATTTTGTAAATAGGTTGGAAATTGTTTCCTTTCTGGAAGTTTGAACTTTCCTTTTTGACAACAACTAATAAATTGTCCATCTCGGGGTCTCTCCTGTTTAAAATAATAAGCCTCACAAAATTGACATTGAGTAGTCATGTCCCCACAACTATGAACCTCTACTGCTAAAGACTTCAGTAAAGGACAATTTGCAAAGCATATTGGATGTTGTCTTTCATATTCATCAGATGAAAAGTCATGAAATGTTTCAACAACAGGTTCTAAATGTTTAGTTTTTTTCGTGGATTTTCTTGGTATATGTTGGACTTGTTTGGTTGAAATGTCCTGTAAGTTTTTAGTAAGAGTTTGTAGATGCTTTGTTTTTGTAGTTGCTTTTTTTGGTCTGTCTTGACTGGTATCTTGTAAAATGTCATCTGATGTATTAGGAACAGTTTGTAAATGCTTTATTATCTTTTTATTTTTTTTGGTTGTATCTTTCATTTTTGCAGCTGATATTCTTTTATTTGCAAGTCTTTTGCGTTCTTTTTCTCGTCGAATTTCTTTCTCCTCCGGTGTCTGCTGGGCGGCCCATCTCTCTTGTCTTTCTCTAGTTTGACGTCTTTTCTTCTCTTCTTTGGTCTCGTTATCAGCCATATTAATCTGTAAAGGAAAAAAAAGTAAATGTAATTGTGTATATTTAAAATTGTAATTCCTGTTAAAGATTCTTGTGCACAATTGGTGAACTAAAAGGCAAATCATTAAGGTATCATTTATATTTAGAATGTATCATTTATATTTAGTTAAATTTATAATTCCTGTCCTCACTGGCTAAGAATTTGGCCAATGGAATAGTGCTGTAAATAAGCATGTAACATATTTTTTTAAAATAATGGTTTTATTTATTAAAAACATTGTTTGTGGATAGATATTTTCCACTGCAAAACTTCTTTGCTAAAAAAAAAAAGTGATGTGGTTATTGAGCTATGTATTGCATAGTAGCAATTTAAATAAAATAAGGGAGATATTAAATTAATTATTTTATTTTTCTGTTGACACAGATGCAACTGAAAGCATTTTCTTTAGTTTTATACTTTAGTACTTATTATACTTTACCTTGGTTGAAGTGTGATTTAAATCCGAATGTTTGTTGGTCCTCGGTTCAAAATCGTTGTCCAATGGTGTGGTCTTCTGTTGGAAGTCCTCGTCCGATGGTGTGGTCCTGTGGCGATAGCCCTCGTCCAATGTTGTGGTCCTGTGGCGATATCCTTCGTCCGATGTTGTGGTCCGTTGGTGAAAGTCCTCGTCCGATGGTCTGGTCCTGTGTTGAAATTCCTCGTCTGCTGGTCTGGTCCTGTGTTGAAATTCCTCGTCTGCTGGTCTGGTCCGAGTCCTCGTCCGATGGTCCGGTCCTGTGGAAAAAGTCCTCGTCCGATTGTCTTCACGCAGTATCTGTTGTAATATAAAATAGAAAATGTTGTTTGAGTGAAATGTATTTTAAATAATTGAAAAATGTATTAATTTGACTGTATTGTATCAGGTATGGTTATTTTTTTCTATCTTTTTTTTTTTTTACTTTCTGTACAATCCCACAACTTTTGTTATTGTTATTGAAGGTTCTTAGTAAGGCTTGTGGGTTGTGATATATTAAATAAGAATATAAATTTATTTTGCTATGTGTTTATGTTATTTTTTGTACAATCCAGTTTTGTGCACACCACTTGTGGTATACTTATTTAACCTTTATTGGGATGCTTATAGTTAGTGAACCATGAAATAATATAATTAATGTAGTTTGCTATGTGTTTGTTTTAGTTTTTGACAATCCTGTTTGGTGCGCACCACTTGTGCAAAAGTTATTTATTCTTGATTGTACTGGTTATAGGTTGTTAAACATTAAAGAAGAATGTTAATTTAGTTTCCTATGAGTTTGTGTGTTTTTTTGTACAATGCTATTAGGTGCGCAACACTTTTGTTATTCTTATTTTTGCTTCTTTGTAAGGCTTATAGGTTGTTAAACATTGAATAAGAAATTCAGGGCCCTATTAAATTCTCCCTCGTAGTTCTCTCGGTGCTCGCAAAAGGCAGTTTTCCTGCTGTTTGCGAGAACCGAATCTCTCGCAGCCTGCTTTACGATATGACTGCGAGAAAATGGCCGAGAATAGGCTCCGAGAGAGCTACGTAGCCTTAAATCTATGCACGAGTCTCGCATATCGTAAGAATCCCTACGTGGACAAAAAGTCCACGCAAGGGATCCGAAAGCCTCTACGTGCTGCCTCGGAACAGCCCGAGACAGCAGTGTGAGGCTCCCCCCTGCACCCTATACACATCCCCATGCTGCAGGGGTCTCTATCGGGACCCCTGCAGCACCCCCACATTAACCCCTTGCAGCGGGGGTCCCCGATCTGCATAGATCAGGCCCCCCGCTGCATTTAAAACTTTTAAATTCCCCGCCGCGGCTCCTTAAAGGGACCGCGGCACACTATTACCCAATCCCGGCCGCGGCACTTAAAATTAACCCCCCTCTATGCTGGGGGTCCCCATCGGGCCCCCCGAAGTGTCCCCACATACACCCATTGCAGGGGGGGGCCCCGATCTGCATAGATCAGGCCCCCCGCTGCATTTAAAACTTTTAAATTCCCCGCCGCGGCTCCTTAAAGGGACCGCGGCACACTATTACCCAATCCCGGCCGCGGCACTTAAAATTAACCCCCCTCTATGCTGGGGGTCCCCATCGGGACCCCCAAAGTGTCCCCACATAAACCCATTGCAGGGGGGGGCCCCGATCTGCATAGATCAGGCCCTCCGCTGCATTTAAAACCACCATAAGGCTCTAATTAACCCATTAACTCATGGTGGTCTATACAGACCACCATAAGGCCTAAATTAACCCATTAACTCATGATGGTCAATACAGACCACCATAAGGCTCTAATTAACCCATTAACTCATGGTGGTCTATACAGACCACCATAAGGCCTAAATTACCCCATTAACTCATGATGGTCAATACAGACCACCATAAGGCTCTATTTAACCCATTAACTCATGGTGGTCAATCCAGACCACCATAAGGCCTAAATTAACCCATTAACTCATGATGGTCAATCCAGACCACCATAAGGCTCTAATTAACCCATTAACTCATGGTGGTCTATACAGACCACCATAAGGCCTAAATTAACCCATTAACTCATGATGGTCAATCCAGACCACCATAAGGCTCTATTTAACCCATTAACTCATGGTGGTCAATCCAGACCACCATAAGGCTCTATTTAACCCCATCAGTCCCATAAGGGTATATTATTACCATTATGGGCCTGTTACAACCCAACATTAACCACATAAGTGCCATGATGGTCCTCAAGGACCATCATGACACTAACTACAAACACTACACTATAACCCCCAATAAACCATTTAATCTAAACTAACCCCCCTCTACACTAATCTATTAACACTTACACTACCTACCTACACTACCTACCCCCTAATAAACCTTCCCACTACTCTAATTACAAAAAATAAAAAACCTACAGCACAGAAAACAAAAAACCTACAGTACAAAAAACAAAAAAACCTACAGTACAGAAAACAAAAAACAATTACAACCCCACCCCCCACTACAGAAAACAAAAAAATACATTACAACCCCACCCCCCACTACAGAAAATAAAAAAATTACACACCTGAAAAGGAAAGACAGATAAACACAATACAATACATACATATAATACATTACATACATTACATACAATACATGACATTACATATAATATATTAAATATAATATATTACATATAATATATTACATATAATACATTACATACATTACATACAATACATGACATTACATACATTACATATAATATATTAAATATAATATATTACATATAATATATTACATATAATATATTACATATAGTCCTAATCAAATACCCCCTATCTATCTAACATACAATCTATTTAATTTAAAATAAATCCTAACTATATCAAATACATCCCCCTATCTATCTAATATACAAAAAATCCTAACTACATACACAGACCATTATTCTAAAGTAAAATAAAATAATTACAGTCCTAACTACATACACAGACCCTAATTCTAAGCTAAAATCAATAAATTAAGACCACTTACCTTTAAGATGTTGCTTCAGATCACTAACCTATGGGTCAAACAAAAAATAAAAATTAGTACAAAACATTAACATCAAATAAATAAACATTCTATACATTCTAAATATTCAACTCACCTTTACAGCATGTCCAGTCACTGTTTAGCTCTTCCGGCGCGGCCCTGTTAAAAAAAAAACACAATACATGAATACATGAATACAATATATAAACAATAAATAAAATACACAAATAAACATCTAAATATACATTTCACTTACCTACCCGCGATGTCCCCGGCCTTCTCTCCTTCAGCCCCGGCTGGGCCGCGGAACCATTCGCGCTCTAAAAAAAAAAAAGAAAAAAAACTAACGGAGGTCTGCACTGGCAGACCTCCCCGACGCGACTGAACCTCCCGGAGTCGTTTCCGGGAGGAAATTGGCATTGGCGGCTTGTGATTGGCTGAAAAAGCTGTCTATCAATTTCAGCCAATCAAAAGTCGTCAATGTGTGAGCCAATCAGGATGGGATACACCCCAATATCCCACCCTGATTGGCTTAAACACTTGTCTATCTTTCTGGGAACCAATCACAACGCTCAGATGCCTTCAGCCAATCACTATGGGATACACCCCCACGGAGTGATTGGTAGAAGACATCTGCGCATCCTGATTGGCTCCTACATTGACGACTTTTGATTGGCTGACAGCTTTTTCAGCCAATCACAAGCCGACAATGCCAATTTCCTCCCGGAAACGACTCCGGGAGGTTCAGTAGCGTCGGGGAGGTCTGCCAGTGCAGACCTCCGTTAGTTTTTTTTTTTTTTTTTTTTAGAGCGCGGATGGTTCCGCGGCCCAGCCGGGGCTGAAGGAGAGAAGGCCGGGGACATCGCGGGGAGGTAAGTTAAATGTATATTTAGATGTTTATTTGTGTATTTTATTTATTGTTTATATATTGTATTCATGTATTCATGTATTGTGTTTTTTTTTTTAACAGGGCCGCGCCGGAAGAGCTAAACAGTGACTGGACATGCTGTAAAGGTGAGTTGAATATTTAGAATGTATAGAATGTTTATTTATTTGATGTTAATGTTTTGTACTCATTTTTATTTTTTGTTTGACCCATAGGTTAGTGATCTGAAGCAACATCTTAAAGGTAAGTGGTCTTAATTTATTGATTTTAGCTTAGAATTAGGGTCTGTGTATGTAGTTAGGATTTTTTGTATATTAGATAGATAGGGGGATGTATTTGATATAGTTAGGATTTATTTTAAATTAAATAGATTGTATGTTAGATAGATAGGGGGTATTTGATTAGTACTATATGTAATATATTATATGTAATATATTATATGTAATATATTATATGTAATACATTATATGTAATGTATGTAATGTCATGTATTGTATGTAATGTATGTAATGTATTATATGTAATATATTATATGTAATATATTATATTTAATATATTATATTTAATGTATGTAATGTCATGTATTGTATGTAATGTATGTAATGTATTATATGTAATATATTATATTTAATATATTATATTTAATGTATGTAATGTCATGTATTGTATGTAATGTATGTAATGTATTATATGTAATATATTATATTTAATATATTATATTTAATGTATGTAATGTCATGTATTGTATGTAATGTATGTAATGTATTATATGTATGTATTGTATTGTGTTTATCTGTCTTTCCTTTTCAGGTGTGTAATTTTTTTATTTTCTGTAGTGGGGGGTGGGGTTGTAATGTATTTTTTTGTTTTCTGTAGTGGGGGGTGGGGTTGTAATTTTTATTTTTTCTGTACTGTAGGTTTTTTGTTTTCTGTGCTGTAGGTTTATTGTTTTTTGTAATTAGAGTGTTGGGGAGGTTTATTAGGGGGTAGGTAGTGTAGGTAGGTAGTGTAAGTGTTAATAGATTAGTGTAGAGGGGGGTTAGTTTAGATTAAATGGTTTATTGGGGGTTATAGTGTAGTGTTTGTAGTTAGTGTCATGATGGTCCTTGAGGACCATCATGGCACTTATGTGGTTAATGTTGGGTTGTAACAGGCCCATAATGGTAATAATATACCCTTATGGGACTGATGGGGTTAAATAGAGCCTTATGGTGGTCTGTATTGACCATCATGAGTTAATGGGTTAATTTAGGCCTTATGGTGGTCTGTATTGACCACCATGAGTTAATGGGTTAATTTAGGCCTTATGGTGGTCTGTATTGACCACCATGAGTTAATGGGTTAATTTAGGCCTTATGGTGGTCTGTATTGACCACCATGAGTTAATGGGTTAATTAGAGCCTTATGGTGGTCTGTATTGACCACCATGAGTTAATGGGTTAATTAGAGCCTTATGGTGGTCTGTATTGACCACCATGAGTTAATGGGTTAATTAGAGCCTTATGGTGGTCTGTATTGACCACCATGAGTTAATGGGTTAATTAGAGCCTTATGGTGGTCTGTATTGACCACCATGAGTTAATGGGTTAATTAGAGCCTTATGGTGGTCTGTATTGACCACCATGAGTTAATGGGTTAATTAGAGCCTTATGGTGGTCTGTATTGACCACCATGAGTTAATGGGTTAATTTAGGCCTTATGGTGGTCTGGATTGACCATCATGAGTTAATGGGTTAATTTAGGCCTTATGGTGGTCTGTATTGACCACCATGAGTTAATGGGTTAATTAGAGCCTTATGGTGGTCTGTATTGACCACCATGAGTTAATGGGTTAATTAGAGCCTTATGGTGGTCTGTATTGACCACCATGAGTTAATGGGTTAATTAGAGCCTTATGGTGGTCTGTATTGACCACCATGAGTTAATGGGTTAATTTAGGCCTTATGGTGGTCTGGATTGACCATCATGAGTTAATGGGGTAATTATAGTTGCCTGGGGTTAATATTTTTAGTGCGAGTCCTTTCAGGACCTTTACGGTCCTTTGAGGACCCGCGAGGCGGGAAATTTAAAATTGAATTGCAGCAGGGTCACGATCGGTGCCGATCGGGGCCCCCCCGCAGCAGGGGTTTTATATGGGGACACTTCGGGGGTCCCGATGGGGACCCCCAGCATAGAGGGGGGTTAATTTTAAGTGCCGCGGCCGGGATTGGGTAATAGTGTGCCGCGGTCCCTTTAAGGAGCCGCGGCGGGGAATTTAAAAGTTTTAAATGCAGCGGAGGGCCTGATCTATGCAGATCGGGGCCCCCCCCTGCAATGGGTTTATGTGGGGACACTTCGGGGGTCCCGATGGGGACCCCCAGCATAGAGGGGGGTTAATTTTAAGTGCCGCGGCCGGGATTGGGTAATAGTGTGCCGCGGTCCCTTTAAGGAGCCGCGGCGGGGAATTTAAAAGTTTTAAATGCAGCGGGGGCCTGATCGGTGCCGATCGGGGACCCCCGCTGCAAGGGGTTAATGTGTGGGAGCTGCAGGGGTTCCTATGGACCCCTGCAGCAAGGTGTTCATGTGAGGACACTTCGGGGGTCCCGACAGGGACCCCCGCATTGAGGGGGGGTTCATTTTAGGTGCCTAGGGGGGGGTTTGGAGTACCCCCCACGGCAGGGCTTATGTGGGGGACTGCCGCGGAGGTCCCTTTTAGGACCCCCGCAGCACTTGATGAGGAGTGGGAGCCTGCGATATCATCTCGCAGGCTGTCACTCCTCATGTACATTTACGCAGTGTAGATACGTACGGGCCTGCTGCGTAGCTCATACGTTGCTCGCAGCAGGGGTAATTTAATAGCATTGTAAGTTAGAGAAACTTTGCAGTACGTAGGGCTTAAGTAGAAGCCTCTTATTTACGAGGCTGGAATTTAATGAGGCCCTCAGTTTTGTGTGTAGCAGTTTGTGTCTCATTCAATTGCGATTTGGCTAATTGAATCGTGCCCTAAATAAGCACATAGCATATTTTTTGAAATAAGTTTTTAGTCATTTAAAAACTTTATTTTGGATATATTTTTAGTAACTAAAAACTTATTTTAAAAAAAGAGTTATGTTGTTATTTAGAGCCCTATTCAATTGGGCAAATTGCAATTGAATGAGGGCCTTTGTGTGTACCATATGTTGCACAGTTTGCCCCTCATTTAATTGCATTTTTTACAATGTAATAGTACTCTAAGGCCATCATTGAATTGCAATGTTGAAAATTGAATAGGGTTGTAAATAAGCACATCACATATATTTTTTAAAATAGAATAAGGGCCTCATTCAATTGCAAATTTGGCCAATTGAATAGGGCTCTATATAAGCACATAGCATATTTTTTTACAGAAGTTTTTAGGTGGTAAAGACATTGCTTTTGGATAGAAGTTCACTAACTAAAAACTTCTGTAAAAATAATATGCTATGTGCTTATATAGAGCCATATTCAATTGGCCAAATCACAATTAAATGAGGCCCTAAGGGCCTAAAAGTGCTTATTTATAGCCATATTGAATTGCCCTAAATAGCAATTGAATGAGGGCCTTTGGTTACTGCATTTGTTATATTGTGAGCTCCTCATTCAATTGTGTTTTGGCCAATGGAATAGAGCTCAATATCAGCACAGAGCATATTTTTTAACGTAATTTTGTATTTAGTGAACTTGTATCCAAAAGCAACGTGTTCACAAAAGAAAAAGTTCCTTTAAAAAATATGCTCTGTGCTTATATAGAGCCCTATTGAAATGGGCAAATCACATTTGAGTGAGGCCCTTGGCCATTAAAGATATATAGGTCCTCATTGAATTGCAATTTTGCCAATTGAAGAGGGCTCTATATAATCACATAACATATTTATTGAGCAAAGTTTTTAGTTATTGAAAACCTTGATTGTGGTTAGAAGTTCAGTAACTAAAAAGTTCTGTATAAAAAATATGTTATGTGCTTATATAGAGCCCTATTCAATTGAGGACGTCGCAATTGAATGAGGCTCATGGTTCTTTCTTGTTTATACTTAATACTTTACCTTGCTTGAAGTTTTGAATGACAGACGGTCCCCTCCTGCCAATCTTAATCCGCCGGTCTTCTTGTAGTGTCTTTTTGAAAAAGAAAGTGAAATAGTTATTTGTATAGTTATTTGTATATTTATAATTTTTCATGTAGCAAAGCATGGCCTTTTGAGCATGTAATGTCTTGTTGTATCTTACCTCTTCTTCTTTGTTGGTGTTCTTTAAAAGGGATGGTGCAAATTGTTGAGAGACGCTATTGATGCAGAGTCTGTTTGAATATTCAAAGAAATAAAAAGATTCAGCTTTATATGATCTATTGAATTGAAGTAAATGAATGTCATTGAAATATAGTAGTGTAATTTTTTTAAATTAACCTTATTTTTTGTTGGGGGCTACACACATATGTCACATACATGAAGCACATTCCATAGTTTAATGTAATTATTTTGTGTACGTGTGACATATCAGTATACATGACTCATATTTAAATGGTTAAATTAACCTTATATTTTTTTTTTCCAACACACATAAATGTGTGTGTGTGAGATGTAACTATAGATGATACACATATATGTGCGTGTGACATATCAGTATACATGACATATAATGTCATTTAAATGTAGTTGTTTACTGATTTTGTTGTAAGCTAATTTTGTTGCAGTGGCAATACACAACAGATATATGTCAGTGTGACATGTCACTATGAAGGGGCAGTACACATAAATGTGTGTGTCACATGTCACTATACATTATACACATATATGTCCGTGTCACATGTCACTATGCAGGGTCAATACACATAAATGTGCATGTCACATGCCACTATACATTCTATACATATACGTGCGTGTCAGATGTCACTATACATTATAGACATATATGTTCGTGTCAGATGTCACTATACATTATAGACATATATGTGCGTGTCAGATGTCACTATACATTATAGACATATATGTGCGTGTCACATGTCACTATACATTATAGACATATATGTGTGTGTCAGATGTCACTATACATTATAGACATATATGTGCATGTCACATGTCACTATACATAAACCTCTGTTTAATATTGAATTATGTTTTTTTGTTGTTTTGTTAAAAGAACCGTATTTTTTTTTTGAGCCTATACACATAAATGTGCCATACATGTCACTACATAAATGCTAATATTTTTTTTATTTTTTTTTACCTGTCCTGATAATAAAATGTAATATATTATAGCTTACCTCTCAGTTGTAATTTGCACAATGCAAAGTAGTAAATTAGTAAAGAATTGTCTTCTCAAGTAAAAGCAGCAGTTATCTCAGAAGTCACTCCGTTGATCACCTGAGGAGAAATGTATTTTTTTGTTTGAAATAGGCAGTATTTATAAACTTGTAGAAAGTTCTGGAAAGTGAGACCGTTAGAACGCAATACGCATGCGCTATTTGCGTTCCAGCTTACAATTTGCGTTCCATCCGCCATTTTCTGCGTATTACTGTTCAAAATGGTGTTTAATATGATTGTGATACGTTCCGCATAGTATGTGTTTCATTATTGCGAGTAAGTGTAGTATAGTTACGTCTGAAGCCTCGTTTTCGTTTTGTTCGTCTGCCATTTTTTCTCTCGCTTAGCGATGGTATTAGTGTCTAAAGTGTTTTATTTTGATTTAAATGTAGGTGTAACTTTTTTTTTTTAGGTGCTGGCTGGTTCCTCTTGCTGTAGGTAAGCTTTTTATGTGTTTGTTGTGTGTCTTTCTTAAGTTTTAAATGTTTGTATGTCGGCGTGTTGCGTCAGATGTTTGCGAAGTCGTAATGTGTGGTAATGTGTCTCGTATGGTGTTTGCGTGTGTAGCCTCGTTTTCGTTTTATTCGTCGTCGTTTTATTCGTATACGCGAGCCCGCAGCGTTAGCAACAACTCGTACGCTCACAACTATATATGTGATCATCTTAGTAGCTTCAATATCCATACAACCAACAGTGTCTTAATATATGGTTCTACATTGAATATGGACATGGATTGTACACACTTTCTATTAAGCATTTAAATGCTTATGTTTTAAACAATACAGTGAAGTTTTGCATAAAATAGATGTATTCACTAAATTTTGCATTGGCTGCAAAATATTTCTCTAAAACTGCAGTGGCAACTTTCCACCTAGGAAACAGACACCACAGTCTTCAAAAATCTGCTTTACATGTTTTGTGAAATTTTGTGAATCTTGGGGATTACGTGAGGACTGTTTACACTTACTTTAAATTAATACATCATACAGAGCTGTATAACAGACTTGCAGCAATGTTATTGCTTGTTGTCAAACAATTATGCTTATGAAGCAGTTTGTTCATCTTAGGAACCTTAAAAACACACTGGCACATTTTCAAAAACAATCTTTCAAAAGAAATGAAGAAAAATAAGATCCTCACATAAATTCAAATGTTATTTAAAAATAATAAAAAGAATGAAGCAGGATGATCTCTGAATAAAATGATAGCTTTATGATCATTTTATCTGTATTCATTTATATTTGTAATAATGTAAAATAGTATTATGTCTGGATAGCACCATAAGTATATTATTATGTATAAACTATATGTTTTGAGAAATGAAAACAGCACACAGAATCCTACTGTAGTTGTAGTGATATGATTTTAGATTTTCAGCAGTCTATTTTATGACTTTATATGGTTAATATAATTTCTTGAAGTAGGGTATTCCACTGAGATTGAAACCAAGTGAATGTCACAAATGCTTAGGATTTGTCAGAAGTGAAAATGAAATGGAAGCTGTGCAGTAATTGAATGCTATCTCTACCTATTTTGTTTGACAGCTCTGTTTGTGGGAAGATCCATAGTTTGACAAACATCTCTCATAACAGAACATTACATTTGTTATTTTCCATTGTGCCTTCTGATTAATGTTATTATAAATTTGGGCTTTGGAGTTTCTAAAACAATTTCCATGCATCTCACTGGGAAATTGACAATTTACATTTTTTCAATGTATGAATTCAAAATATGGAAATTAAGGCAGGTTCTTCTCATTATTTTAATGACACATTTCACTTTCTATACTGAGCTAACTTTCGTATACTTTAATTTCTTGAGCACAAAAGAGTCAGCTCTATAATCCCCTAGATCCATTTAACCAATGGCAATAAAATGTCTAATAAAATAATAATAGATCTACACTTATCCAAATAGTCAAAGTATGAACAGGAAGCACAACTACAAGAGAGAAGCCTTTATGGACACATTTGCATGTCCCTGCCCAGGTTCTCAGAATGCAGTGAAATAACTGTATTTCTTAGAATTCTGGGAAGGGAAACCTGTTTTAAACATTCAAATATGATGTACTATTTATTTACTATACTGCTGTACATTGGAGGGCTTCTGTTGCTCTTTTGCCCACCATAAATTAAATGATTGTTATGGTAATCTACCTCCCCACAAAATCTACTGCACAAGCAAGGCTAGGCCCAACTCGGCCCAACTCTGATAAGAAGTAGTGTCCTTGAAACAGCTGTACGTAAGTAGGTTTCCTGGCTTGTGTATAATATATCCTGGGCTTTGCTTAAAGCTGTATAATACAGCAGACATATGCTTTAAATAACTAATGTTGAATTATTGGATTACAAGAGTGAAGCGTTTGTGGGCACATTTGCTTGTCCCTTCCAAGGTTCCCAGAATGCAGTAGAATATCTGTATTTCTTTGAATTATGGGTAGGAAATAGGTATTTTTAACTTGTTGTAAACATTCAAATATGAACACAAATGTACTATCTACTGTACTACTGTATGGTGGAGGACTTCTATCGCTCTTTTGCCCACCATAAAATAAATTATTGATGTGGTATAACTAGACTCAAAAAGAACAAAGAATAATTCATATATTCCAGTTCAATGGCAGAGATGCTACCATTGCAAACCACAAGGGCCAACAACAAGTTGAGTGCCCTTCGCAACAGGCAGTTTCCTGGAGTAAAGGTGGACCTGACCAGCTACATATATTTTGGCTTTGTATTGACTCTGACAGATATCTACCGTGTATAGACAGTTTGCAAGGGGGCCCCCAATTTTATTGCACCCGGCCCTCCATGCACTAGTTCCACCACTGTGCCAGCCATGGTATTTTCACAGATTTACAAACAATGAAAAATGCCAAATTAGGGGTAAAAACTATGAGGCAGATTTTATTTAATGATAGTATGAACATGAATGTCACATGAACTTGTTATGCATCATATAAAAAAGCATGTCCTTATCTTATATTAAGACTACTAAAGGGACACTGTTTTTGTTTCTTCTTATCTACTATCAAGTAATGTTTGCATTATTGTGAGTGATTAAGGTTGACAGCACTGGCTATTAAGAAATAGTTTTATTTGATAATATTGAAAATTATAGAACACAAGTTTATAAAAATATATAATTGTTATTGGTACTAGTGAACACACTTTTTCACTAAGTATTGTTGATGTAATTGTGGTGTTGTTTGAGTGTGGGATTCCCACTGTGTGGGTTGTAAACTTAAAAATGAATTATGTAAATAGTAAAATGTGGAGCATGATGGGAAGTTGATGGATAGAAAGGGATAGCTTGTGCTTTACCTAACCCTGAAATAATCCCATCACAAAGATGTCTTTATAAATGTATGATTCATATAATTCATAGAATATTTATGTTAGTGTTGTAATGCACAGAATATGAGGTGGAGTTTTGCTTTTGTATTTTTGTTTTCTCTCCCTTCGCCTCCCCACTCTGCATAGAATTGTTGTTCAGTCGTGTCCGACTCTCTGTGACACTACGGACCAAAGCATGACAGGCAGATCTATCATTGTCTCTGGTTGTGCTTTTGCATGTGATTTTCGCACCAAAATTAGTGGAATGGGCTGCCCGTTCCATCTCCAGTGAATCTCAATTTGTCTGGTAGCGATCAGGAAGGGGATGCATAACCTAATACTTTTCAAATTCATTATTAGATAGTTTTAAGTTTAGAAATTATGTAGACTCTTTTGGAATATGTTATTAATAAACCACAATCTTAAAATTACTAAAGTTTTTGACTGTAGACATATTATGTATACTTTTTAATGTGCAATAAATATTCCCATATAGGGTTAATAATGATTACATTTGGTTATAAATTATTTTAATTGGTTGTAGAATGTCATTGGATGCTAGTATTATAAATGCTTATCGTATTAAAAGTCTTTAGGACTGTTAGGGCGATATATCTCTTCCAAAATAAATTGCTTTTAATGTATATTAGCGAATTGCCCATCAAAAAATTACGGCAATGAAATTGTAAGTGAGCTAATGCTGTTTGGTGTACAATAATCAAATAAATAATACATAAATAAATTAATATACTTTACCTATTTTTAAGTAATATATGCAGGAAGCATTCTGTTGAAGAGCTGACAATCTGTTTTGATGTTGCTGCAGGATTAGTGGTGTGGAGCTGCTGTGTAAGCGTGATGAATGTGTGCAGCGTAATAGTGTGCGTGCGCTAGACCAAACCGTTAGCGTAGCTGTGTACTTACGCATTGTATAAGTTATTGTTCTAAAATGGCGGCTAATGTGTGTTATGCGTCTGTAGCGAAATATCCGTAGGTGTTTTGTGGTGTTTTGCATGTTTCTGGTGGTGTTTTGTGTGTTTAGAGTGCTGTAGCTTGGTTTTCGTTTTGTTCGTCGGCCATTTTTTCTCTTGCTTAGAGAATTTTTCAGTGCCTAAACTCTTTTATTTTGAGTTAAATTAAGGTGTAACTTCATGTTTTGAGGTCCTGGATGCCCCCTCTTGCTGTAGGTAAGCTTTATGTATGTGTTGTGTGTATTTATTGTCTTTTTCATTTTTTCAAGTCCACGGGTTGCGGACGATTTTTGCGAGGTCGTAATGGGTGGTAACGTGTCTCGTATGTTGTTTACGTTACAACGTAAAGTTTGCGAGGGTCGCAGGCTCGCTATGCGAGCCCGCAAGCGTGAGAAACGGCTCGTATGCTCACAACTATATATGTGATGATACATCAGTGAATATATTTTTATTCTGCAAGACTTTTTGGCGTAATCAATTTGATCAACTGATGCAATGCGTGTGGAACTCCTATGCTGTTTTATTTGAAATGTTAAAGGGACTCTTGTCATGAATCAGCCAGTGGCCATATTGGATTTGGTGTGAACTATGCTGGGGCCATTTTGTGACTGGCAGCAGTGGCCATTTTGGGCTGGGTTATCTTCCACATGCTGTTGCCATGTGGAAGAACAAAAGGTTTGGGGCCCACTTGTTATGGATATATGGTTATTTTGTGGTCTAGGGGATAAAGTATTATAAATTTACCCCTTAGCATATCCCCATCCCTTCCATGTTTAGGCTCATTGTAATGGGTGTCATGAGAGGGAGCTGGTGGGATGTGTTGGTTGTATGTGTGTGAAACATTGTGTGTTGTATTTGTAAATATGAATGTATGTTATTATATTAGTAGGTTATTATATTGTAGAGGGGAAGACGTTGAATACAGGCAAGCCTCCTTTTGTTCCCAAAGACCTGTTAATCCCATTAGCTAAGTATCCAGCATAGAACTAACAATGGGAAGCTCACAGCTGGAGAGCAGACAGGCAGGCGCCCAGAAACAATGGGATGGCCTGAAGGCTTCTCAGCCTTCATAGCAGGGGCACAGGAGAGTAAAAGACATGCTTTGCCCTGGACATTCAAAGCCCAAATTAATTAGTTGGCCTCGCCTAGTGGGCGGACCTGGGAGGGGACTATTGGTTCACGCACAGTTCCCCTTCATGATTGGCCAGACGTCATTTGGGGCTGGATAACGGTAGCCACTTCCCCCATTCTTGTGTGATGTGGTTAAATATGCTGTTCTAAAATAAAACATGGTTCATAATTTTCATCAAGACTTTGTGTGCAGGTGTATTATTGACCCAGGGGCATATGCTGGCAGAGGAGATCGTTTCTGACTCCCTACCAAGGTTTTCCCAGGCACACTACCAAAAGCTGGGACTTATGCTCTTGCATCCGAGAAGAAGGTCCATTGGTCTGAGTCACCCAAATCTTAGGTCTAAAACCTACAGGAGATAAGAGAACTAGGATCCTCTATACTCCATCATCATTGTAGGTTGTGACAATTGGTGGCATTGGTGAGAGACTCCACAGAAAGACCAGCAATGGAACAGACGGATATCACCAAAGAAGCAACAAGACGGTTTAAAGCAGCCAGGCACTTATACCCCAGTAAGATGACCGCACAAGAGGTGTCCAATTCACTAGACCAGCATTGCCAGAGGATCTGGCAGGAGCGCAATGGAGCGAGAACTCCAGCTCAGCAAAGACTTGGCTACAGAGAGACATTGCGTCTAGAGAAATGGATGGCGATTCTGAATCTGTGGCAGGACGATGAGCTAATGGGCTGGCTGGAAGTACTAGTAAGAAAAGAGGTTGCCTTGGAGAACCAATATCACGTTTTTCATGCCAGAATAGTTGGTGGCCTTGGAGAGGAGTTTGATTTCTGCTTGGAGATAGATTCTGGCCTCCAAGACATTGTGTATGGTGATCCTGAAGGGGGCATAGGAACCTTTAAAAGGCACAACAACTTGTTTGTGGAACGCTGTCGTGGTCTGGGACTGGAACCGTGGTCCATGGAGGCTAATTTAATAGTACACCTGATTGAGCAGGAACTGCAGCTGGAGGAGGAGTATTTTGAGTTGTGGGACGAGATCTATGGGGAGACATTTTGCCCATCAAGAGGGGAACAACCCAGTCAAGAGGACTGGTCGCCAGATCGTTACAACACAGATGGTATGTACCGAAGTGATTGTGTGCAAGGGGTCTGGGGAGAACATAGTGATGGAGAATGCGTTCCTTTAAAAAATATAGAGACTGTGTCAGAGCCTAGAAGGGATGGTAAAGTCAGCTTGGGACCAAATCACCAGCTCCAAGAGCCAGAGACCCAGGGGAATGTTCCCTGGGTGGGGTCAGATAACCCATGTTTGTCCCCTGATCCCCCAAGAGACTTAATCCCAGAGGAAATGCTAGCAGAGCACAGTTTCTCCAAACAGGTCTCACCTGAGGACTACCTTCCAGCACAAATCCTGGCAGAAACCCCAGTAACTGCTCAACAGGTAGGGCCAGATGAACTAAGTCTGCCCTCAGAAGTTCTAGGCAATGTGTATGGGCCAGAACTGCTAATGGAGCCAGGGGCTCAGGATAGCCACCCAAGAGACTGTGGGGAGGGCTATGTAATGCACTCTGGGGAGAAGGCCGTAGAGGTCAGGTTGAGTGGGAAGGATAAGATTCCCCAGCCTACAACAGATAACCAAAATCTGTACTCTGACACCCCAGGAGAGTTGCTAAAAAAGGTGCTAGTGAAGCACAGAGCCCAGGAGGGCTATGTAATGGACTGTGAGGAGGGAAAGGAACTGGTTCTTAGCTACAGGGAACCAGGCCTCACACAGCAAGAGTGCCAGGGGCACCAAGAGAGTGCCAGGGGCACCAAGAGCCCGACAGGGGCAGCAAGCTTGCCAGCCTTGGCAAAGGAGCTGTGGGTGCAGTGTGGCACCATAGTAGAGGGTGAACAAAGTGGGGAGATACCCTGGATAACCAATGTCCAGAGGCCCACTGGAACAGACACCGCTCCAAAGGCCCAGTTAAACCTGGAGGACTGGGATAAGGGTACCAAGCAAAAGGCCATAGAAGAAGAGGGTCAGCTGTGGGCCCCAAAGAACCGGCTGGGTGGGAATTGCGAGACTCCCCAGCCTACCTTAGAGAGCCAAAGCACAGTCATTCAACCAAAGGCAACAGAGGAGGTAAAGGATGAGTGTAAGCACAGCCTGGGTGGGAACAGCGTAGTTCTCCAGGCTGCAACACAGACAGACCCAGGGGAAGAAAACCAGGAGGTTCTGTCCAAAGATACAGATTTCCAGGAGCCAGAGCAAACAGAGCATCCAAGTCCGGACTCCATCAGGGACGCTGGAGTCAAGCGCAGACCGGTATGTACTTTACTGCAGTTATTGTGTTATTGGGCTACCAACAATAATGATTTTGCTGAGGGAAGTACTGGACTGCCCCCTTGCAATCCCATAGGCCCAGAGACTGTTTTAGAGACCCCAGCCCAGCTGTGGGGACTGGCTGGAGGGAAAGGGGTTGCTATGGGACAGGGGTTGTTTTATGGGGCTCCCAAAAATACGGTTTTGCCTCAGAAGAATGTATGGGTGCAACCCACTGTGTCCCCAGAGACTTCCATGCTGCTGCCAAAAACAGAGAGATGGGATCCTGGACTGTTTTGGGTGGGGGTGCAGGGCAAGAGCAATTTGCTCTATACAGTGGGAGCAAGGCCAAGGGCTGGGGGAGGTCTTTACTCTGCACCTTGGGACTGTGTGCGCACCGACATGAACTTGCCTAGCATGCAGCGGGCCTGGCCAAACCAGCAGATTCATGACTATCAGCGTAGCTGAGAAAATCTTGGATGTTCTCCGCCCGCTTGGGGAAGGATTGTCATGAATCAGCCAGTGGCCATATTGGATTTGGTGTGAACTATGCTGGGGCCATTTTGTGACTGGCAGCAGTGGCCATTTTGGGCTGGGTTATCTTCCACATGCTGTTGCCATGTGGAAGAACAAAAGGTTTGGGGCCCACTTGTTATGGATATATGGTTATTTTGTGGTCTAGGGGATAAAGTATTATAAATGTACCCCTTAGCATATCCCCATCCCTTCCATGTTTAGGCTCATTGTAATGGGTGTCATGTGAGGGAGCTGGTGGGATCTGTTGGTTGTGTGTGTGTGAAACATTGTGTGTTGTATTTGTAAATATGAATGTATCACATATATAGTTGTGAGCGTACGAGTCGTTGCTCACGCTTGCGGGCTCGCGTAGCGAGCCCGCGGCCCTCGCGAAGCGAGGGCCGTGGCTCGCGAAGCGAGCCGCGGCCCTCGCGTAGCGAGCCGCGGCCCTCGCGAAGCGAGGTCACTGGGCAAGGGCCTCAGTTGCTGGCATGGAGCGCCGAAGGCGCTCCATGCCAGCAACTGAGGCCCCTCGCGAAGCGAGGGCCTCAGTTGCTGGCGAGGTCACTGGGCACGGGTCTCAGTTGCTGGCATGGAGCGCCGAAGGCGCTCCATGCGAGCAACTGAGGCCCCTCGCGAAGCGAGGGACTCAGTTGCTGGCGAGGTCACTGGGCAAGGGCCTCAAACCCTCGCAAAATTCACGTCGCTACTCAAAAAACACGACACACAAATTACGACACTCGCTAAATTTTACGAGGCACGCAAACAACGTACGAAACACGTTACCACACATTACGACCTCGCAAACATCGGACGCAACACGCCGACATACAAACATTTAAAACACAATACATACACACAGCACATACATAAAAAACTTACCTACACCAAGAGGGAGCACCCAGGACCTCAAAAATGCAACTTACACCTCGATTTTACTCGAAATAAAACAGTTTAGAGACTAAAAAAAAAACGAAGCGAGAGAAAAAATGGCCGCCGAACAAAACGAAAACGAGGCTACAGCACTCTAAACTCGCAAAACACCACAAGAAACTCGCAAAACACCACAAAACACCTACGGATATTCCGATACAGACCTATACCACACATTACTCGCCATTTTACACCAATGCGGAAGTACACGACTACGCTAACGGTTTGGTCTCGCGCACGCACAGTGTTACACTGCACACATTCAGCATGCTTATACAGCAGCTCCACACCACTAATGCTGCAGCAGCATCAACACAGATTGCCAGCTCTTCATCACAATGCTTCAAAATAGGTACAATATATTCATTTACTAATTTAGCTACCTTACTATTTCATTGCCGTCATTTTTTGACGGGCAATTCGCTAGTGTTATTATATTAGTAGGTTATTATATTGTAGAGGGGAAGACGTTGAATACAGGCAAGCCTCCTTTTGTTCCCAAAGACCTGTTAATCCCATTAGCTAAGTATCCAGCATAGAACTAACAATGGGAAGCTCACAGCTGGAGAGCAGACAGGCAGGCGCCCAGAAACAATGGGATGGCCTGAAGGCTTCTCAGCCTCCATAGCAGGGGCACAGGAGAGTAAAAGACATGCTTTGCCCTGGACATTCAAAGCCCAAATTAATTAGTTGGCCTCGCCTAGTGGGCGGACCTGGGAGGGGACTATTGGTTCACGCACAGTTCCCCTTCATGATTGGCCAGACGTCATTTGGGGCTGGATAACGGTAGCCACTTCCCCCATTCTTGTGTGATGTGGTTAAATATGCTGTTCTAAAATAAAACATGGTTCATAATTTTCATCAAGACTTTGTGTGCAGGTGTATTATTGACCCAGGGGCATATGCTGGCAGAGGAGATCGTTTCTGACTCCCTACCAAGGTTTTCCCAGGCACACTACCAAAAGCTGGGACTTATGCTCTTGCATCCGAGAAGAAGGTCCATTGGTCTGAGTCACCCAAATCTTAGGTCTTAAACCTACAGGAGATAAGAGAACTAGGATCCTCTATACTCCATCATCATTGTAGGTTGTGACAATTGGTGGCATTGGTGAGAGACTCCACAGAAAAACCAGCAATGGAACAGACGGATATCACCAAAGAAGCAACAAGACGGTTTAAAGCAGCCAGGCACTTATACCCCAGTAAGATGACCGCACAAGAGGTGTCCAATTCACTAGACCAGCATTGCCAGAGGATCTGGCAGGAGCGCAATGGAGCGAGAACTCCAGCTCAGCAAAGACTTGGCTACAGAGAGACATTGCGTCTAGAGAAATGGATGGCGATTCTGAATCTGTGGCAGGACGATGAGCTAATGGGCTGGCTGGAAGTACTAGTAAGAAAAGAGGTTGCCTTGGAGAACCAATATCACGTTTTTCATGCCAGAATAGTTGGTGGCCTTGGAGAGGAGTTTGATTTCCGCTTGGAGATAGATTCTGGCCTCCAAGACATTGTGTATGGTGATCCTGAAGGGGGCATAGGAACCTTTAAAAGGCACAACAACTTGTTTGTGGAACGCTGTCGTGGTCTGGGACTGGAACCGTGGTCCATGGAGGCTAATTTAATGGTACACCTGATTGAGCAGGAACTGCAGCTGGAGGAGGAGTATTTTGAGTTGTGGGACGAGATCTATGGGGAGACATTTTGCCCATCAAGAGGGGAACAACCCAGTCAAGAGGACTGGTCGCCAGATCGTTACAACACAGATGGTATGTACCGAAGTGATTGTGTGCAAGGGGTCTGGGGAGAACATAGTGATGGAGAATGCGTTCCTTTAAAAAATATAGAGACTGTGTCAGAGCCTAGAAGGGATGGTAAAGTCAGCTTGGGACCAAATCACCAGCTCCAAGAGCCAGAGACCCAGGGGAATGTTCCCTGGGTGGGGTCAGATAACCCATGTTTGTCCCCTGATACCCCAAGAGACTTAATCCCAGAGGAAATGCTAGCAGAGCACAGTTTCTCCAAACAGGTCTCACCTGAGGACTACCTTCCAGCACAAATCCTGGCAGAAACCCCAGTAACTGCTCAACAGGTAGGGCCAGATGAACTAAGTCTGCCCTCAGAAGTTCTAGGCAATGTGTATGGGCCAGAACTGCTAATGGAGCCAGGGGCTCAGGATAGCCACCCAAGAGACTGTGGGGAGGGCTATGTAATGCACTCTGGGGAGAAGGCCGTAGAGTTCAGGTTGGGTGGGAAGGATAAGATTCCCCAGCCTACAACAGATAACCAAAATCTGTACTCTGACACCCCAGGAGAGTTGCTAAAAAAGGTGCTAGTGAAGCACAGAGCCCAGGAGGGCTATGTAATGGACTGTGAGGAGGGAAAGGAACTGGTTCTTAGCTACAGGGAACCAGGCCTCACACAGCAGGAGTGCCAGGGGCACCAAGAGAGTGCCAGGGGCACCAAGAGCCCGACAGGGGCAGCAAGCTTGCCAGCCTTGGCAAAGGAGCTGTGGGTGCAGTGTGGCACCATAGTAGAGGGTGAACAAAGTGGGGAGATACCCTGGATAACCAATGTCCAGAGGCCCACTGGAACAGACACCGCTCCAAAGGCCCAGTTAAACCTGGAGGACTGGGATAAGGGTACCAAGCAAAAGGCCATAGGAGAAGAGGGTCAGCTGTGGGCCCCAAAGAACCGGCTGGGTGGGAATTGCGAGACTCCCCAGCCTACCTCAGAGAGCCAAAGCACAGTCATTCAACCAAAGGCAACAGAGGAGGTAAAGGATGAGTGTAAGCACAGCCTGGGTGGGAACAGCGTAGTTCTCCAGGCTGCAACACAGACAGACCCAGGGGAAGAAAACCAGGAGGTTCTGTCCAAAGATACAGATTTCCAGGAGCCAGAGCAAACAGAGCATCCAAGTCCGGACTCCATCAGGGACGCTGGAGTCAAGCGCAGACCGGTATGTACTTTACTGCAGTTATTGTGTTATTGGGCTACCAACAATAATGATTTTGCTGAGGGAAGTACTGGACTGCCCCCTTGCAATCCCATAGGCCCAGAGACTGTTTTAGAGACCCCAGCCCAGCTGTGGGGACTGGCTGGAGGGAAAGGGGTTGCTATGGGAAAGGGGTTGTTTTATGGGGCTCCCAAAAATACGGTTTTGCCTCAGAAGAATGTATGGGTGCAACCCACTGTGTCCCCAGAGACTTCCATGCTGCTGCCAAAAACAGAGAGATGGGATCCTGGACTGTTTTGGGTGGGGGTGCAGGGCAAGAGCAATTTGCTCTATACAGTGGGAGCAAGGCCAAGGGCTGGGGGAGGTCTTTACTCTGCACCTTGGGACTGTGTGCGCACCGACATGAACTTGCCTAGCATGCAGCGGGCCTGGCCAAACCAGCAGATTCATGACTATCAGCGTAGCTGAGAAAATCTTGGATGTTCTCCGCCCGCTTGGGGAAGGATTGTCATGAATCAGCCAGTGGCCATATTGGATTTGGTGTGAACTATGCTGGGGCCATTTTGTGACTGGCAGCAGTGGCCATTTTGGGCTGGGTTATCTTCCACATGCTGTTGCCATGTGGAAGAACAAAAGGTTTGGGGCCCACTTGTTATGGATATATGGTTATTTTGTGGTCTAGGGGATAAAGTATTATAAATGTACCCCTTAGCATATCCCCATCCCTTCCATGTTTAGGCTCATTGTAATGGGTGTCATGTGAGGGAGCTGGTGGGATCTGTTGGTTGTGTGTGTGTGAAACATTGTGTGTTGTATTTGTAAATATGAATGTATGTTATTATATTAGTAGGTTATTATATTGTAGAGGGGAAGACGTTGAATACAGGCAAGCCTCCTTTTGTTCCCAAAGACCTGTTAATCCCATTAGCTAAGTATCCAGCATAGAACTAACAATGGGAAGCTCACAGCTGGAGAGCAGACAGGCAGGCGCCCAGAAACAATGGGATGGCCTGAAGGCTTCTCAGCCTCCATAGCAGGGGCACAGGAGAGTAAAAGACATGCTTTGCCCTGGACATTCAAAGCCCAAATTAATTAGTTGGCCTCGCCTAGTGGGCGGACCTGGGAGGGGACTATTGGTTCACGCACAGTTCCCCTTCATGATTGGCCAGACGTCATTTGGGGCTGGATAACGGTAGCCACTTCCCCCATTCTTGTGTGATGTGGTTAAATATGCTGTTCTAAAATAAAACATGGTTCATAATTTTCATCAAGACTTTGTGTGCAGGTGTATTATTGACCCAGGGGCGTATGCTGGCAGAGGAGATCGTTTCTGACTCCCTACCAAGGCTTTCCCAAGCACACTACCAAAAGCTGGGACTTATGCTCTTGCATCCGAGAAGAAGGTCCATTGGTCTGAGTCACCCAAATCTTAGGTCTAAAACCTACAGGAGATAAGAGGACTAGGATCCTCTATACTCCATCATCATTGTAGGTTGTGACAACTCTAGTATCCCAACAGGAAATTAGTTTCATCTACATTGCTGGATTGCGAGTCCATTCGCTAAATTTACTTATAGACAATAATTGATTTGATCACGCCCGCTGAAATCCAACTTAAAAAGGCAGGGTTTACGTGTTCAGCCTTGCGGTCGGAATTTGTGAGCTGGAATCAATAGAATACAACTAAACATTTATTTAATAAAACACCTGCAACCAAATTTGTGAGTTCAAGGCATTTGCGAGCAGCTAAAAGAATATGGCACCACAAAAGACTACGTTAACTGAAAAAATAGTGGCTTGTGGTTTCTACCCATTCTGCACATTCTGTTGCCCAAAATGTGAAATTACAGGTTAAAGAAATTGTCCACCACCTTTGCAATGGGAAAGATCCACCCTTTTAATACACCTCTTTGTTATGGGGTGGGCATAAATACCCTTGTGAGTCTTGGCCCTGTTGCACTAGGAGATAGAGTGAAAGGTTATAAGAGGGTGCCTATATAATTGATTTATGCCCACCTCTTGACAAAGATTGAGGAAGGACCTTAAACCCCTCTGCTTCTTTTTTTGTCTTGGAAAACAATTACTGAATTGCTAAAGAAAAGGGGTTGCAGGATTGTTTAACCCCCACCCTCATTCCAAGAAATTATCCTACATTTTATAGTTTCATTAATCCCTTAACTGCAGTGATAATATACAGGGAAGGGAAACGCCAATGTCATTAGACACTGGAATTTGTTGTTTAATACCCATACCCACTTAATAAGCAGAAAGTTGTTCCTAATTAATCATAAACATTTGAAACCCAATGATTAAAACTTGATCATCCACGGAGGACAACATATTATTAAATCCTGAAATTCAAAATAGAAACAGTAGGTACATAAAAATGATAATACATCAGATTACTGAGCCAGCTGTCATTTTGCATTTGCATCTTGTAATATTTGACTATCCTGGTTGTCATTGTACAGTAAGTATATTCCAAATCTAGTAAACTAGACAATAAAATGAAGATAGAAGTATTTTTATAATATTTTTCTTTTTACTATATCTATGTCTTTGAAAGCTTAATAAATTGATGTGTATGTAGAATGTAACCACTTGGACTCATATGATTGTTTCATCCCCCAGGAGGATATACTGCCAAAGGGCCAAAGTAAAAAAGGAAACTTATAATAATCTGTGGAGGTTTGAATTCTCCATACATATATGTATTATTGAACTATATAAAAGATTTTGAATTAACTAGATATTGGCTAATCACTGCAGAAATAAGTAGACAATGTTATCTAAAAACAATGGATCCCTTGCAACACAATACATGACAGACTATTATCGGAATTCTCCTTGCAAACATAAAGATGTCTAGATGTGCTATCACTTGTTTACCTATTTCACCAGCATGGTATCACAAATGATCTCCATTGACCTGAATGGAAAGTGGATGAGAAGTTGTTTACTTAACACAATAGCTTGGTGAAGGATAAGGCATTGTTTGGAAAGGAGAACTGGTGACAATTAGAGCAAACAGTGATCCTATTATAGTGCGTCATTTACAGACATAATTGGAAAAAGTCACTTAAACATGAAAGCTTCATAAGTAAAAATTGTTTAACTCATGAATAAATGAAGTAATGTAAAATCACACTCACAAGTCTCTTTATAATAAAAGTGTATATTTGACTTAAGTGGAGAACAGTGTATGATCGAAAAAACCTTCTTTTTGGGAACATGGGATTCCACAAGTAGCTTTAAAAAGATATTTGGAGCTGGCACTCATCTCTCTTGCCACTGTGTTGTATCTTACTTTAATTCAACAAAGAGACAGGATAATACTATGGAGTATTTGTGTGCACTTTATTTATATTATTAACTTCTCTCAAACTTTACATTGTGTTTTTTAAACCCAACTTCAAGTGGTTGCTCTAACAACTACATACAACTATCATTTATTCACAAAAAATCACCAAAAATATTGAACCGTTTGTATGTGGTATTTATTGATAATGATTTTGGAAACATTTTTATTTTATTTAACTACATTTTCCATTCAGTTCAGCCTCTATAGTTTCAAATTCATAAACAATAAGAACATCTTTTTATCTTGTATTGTTTGTATCTGGATTATAAAAAAAATAATATTTTACATGTAATTTTTCTTTTACAGTTATTGTGCAGTTGCTCCTATGATATAGTCTTTGAATGCCTAAGATAAGAAAAGGTTTCTTTGTTTTGATCTATTGTCCTTAGTACAATTTAAATTTTGCAGTCATCCTTCCAAAGTGACTCTGGGGTCATTGTAGCCGGCTTCAAATCAAATAACCACTGACTTGTGTAGAAACCAAAAGTTTGTTTTACATAAATATACTGATAGAACAGAACAGCGTGTCTCCTAAATAAGCTTTATTTTTATTCCATAGAAAGTTAGATCAGAACAATACAAAGAATGTTCACAAAAATTTAAAAAAAGAAAGAAATAGTGTGAAGAAATTCTATTATGTAGCCCAGGTATTAAATTATGTCTGTGTGTGTCATACATGCTATCATTTATGAAGTTTTCACAACAATGCCATGTCTTATTCATCTGATTTATTTCTACAAATGAAAATATAATATACCCTTTCAATTGATTTTCAAAACTAAAAGGTAATAGTGCTATATATATATATATATATATATATATATATATATATATATATAAATAGAGAGAGTATTGCAGTGAATAGTGATACTATATATATATATATATATATATATATATATATATATATATATAATGTTTGATTATTTTATAATTTACATAGAAAATATTTTATTCATGCTTGTCTCATCTTTGCAGTTTTTTTATTAATAAAGCACAACTGTAGTTCAAGATACAGGACATATGTCAATGAAGTATCAAACAAACAACATTTTGAAATCACAGCAATATTTGCTCTGAATCCAGAGTATTTTAACATTTGTATTAAGGAGCATAGGAATTACAATAAATTTGCTTTCATTTTGGCTGTAGCATAACCAATAATGGGAAGCTATTTTCTGAATAATGTGAAGCTATCCTTCACTAACTTTGATCCTTTTGTAGTGGTGTTTTTCGCCTGAATGTTTTCCTATTGATACAGAGCAACATTCAATCAAAAAACTTTAGTAAGTTTGAGCTATGCAGTATCGCATACCAGTAAAACTGTAGTTACATTTTTATAGGATATTTGAAACAAATGTGCTATTTGAAATTCTACTCAATGATACATTGTTATTATATACTGCTCAAGTAATAAAATAATTATTGTAGAAACAATACTTAGCGTAAACGTATTACTGTCATATGTAAAAGATCACATGACGTATTTTGGAACACATAAATTAAGTCATCAATGAAGATAATGCATCTGTTGCACATCATGTTAAAATGATCCATAATAATTGTTTCTTATGTGTTTTAGATAAATTTTCAGACAAATTTGCATGTTTTGTAATTGTCCAAGGACAGCTTATGAGAATAGACTATACATTTGTCTCCCTTTTGCTTCAATCATCAGACTAACTGAATACTCTTCTTGAATTCGCAAAACAATTTCTTAAATACACAATAGGGAAATTAATTGTTGGGGGAGATTTGAATTTAGAGCTAAGTGAATATTTTGGATATAATATTGCCAGACCCATCTTTTTTTATCAGTGCTGGCAGGAAACAATATCCTGCCTGAGTTACAACTGGCTGATATTTCAGTTGTCCCCAAAGCAAACAAATACATTTTAAATGTTAAACGTGTTAGACCCATGTCACTTATGAATATCGATAGTAAAAGTTTGACGTGAATGATGGCAGAAAGAGTAAATACAATTTTACCTCCAAGTTCTCCCTGATCAGTTGAGGTTCATTCCAGGGAGGCAGACCTCGATTATATAAGGACAATTTTAAATCTAATACATTTCATTACATGGGATGGACCTAACTAGTATTCTCTTAATCCTTCATTAGCTTTGATTTCTGGAGATTAGTACATATATATCAATAAAAGTCTAACTAATGAACTTTGGTCCTCCACATCGATGTCTATCACACTTAAATGCTTATGCTTCGGGAAAAGTATCTCTAAAGTAATCCACAAGCCAAAACAACAAAATATCATATTTGAACGTGTTGGAGAGCCCTGGGAGTCAGACCAGAACTTCTTGAGACAGTTATGTTCATAATAATCTCCACAATAGTAACACTAATCATCTAGTGGGAAAATAATACGTTAAGCTTATAATTGCACTTGTTGACACTTTATCTAATCGGCTTACCTGTTTACCTGATTTATGAATAATGTACAGTCATAATTTGTAAATACACTAATGTAGGAGTTCTTGTTCATACTGTTTTGAACTGCACAGAATGTTGAAAGTGGGAAAGTGTGTGGGGCTGCCTCATAAATTAGATCTTGTCCAGACTCTAAGGATCAAAGAAAATAAAAAACATATAGGGGGGTCTGAGAATTCTTAGCTATTAAATTGCAACAAATCCACTGGCCTTCAACCCTGCAAACCGCAAATGGAGCCAAGAAGCCAACAGGAACCAGTGAGGACTCGCAAGGGAGGTAAAGTCCAATTCATAGCACTTTAAATGCAAATATTTACACACACTACTGCACTGATATGAAAAGGGAAAGTGATGTTAGGTATAACAATTAATAGCACAACATTCTGAAGCTCGCAAATCGGCAATATAAAATAATTTTTTAATGTTTAAATTCTGTGTTATATCGATCCTGGCAATGTGTTAATCCATATCATGGAACTCGCATGTAATAGAATATCATATGTAATAGAATATCATATTTACAGCTTTATCACTATTGCATTATTTCTGGAATGTGGGTCCAATCGTAATGTGTAATTGAAACCCCTTATGAAATCCACGAAACGTGCGTCAGGTTGATGCTACACTACCTACGTTCTTTTAGCTGCTGGCCGATGACGTCATCCTAGTGCATCACGGCAGCACACTTGCCAGCAAGATAGATCCATAACAATACCTGCGCCACAGCTAAATAGCCCTAAAGTGCAATAAGCATTAAAGAGGAATTTGTTAGTGGAGCAGCGTACTTTGTAATATTAGTGATTCTATCCCATAGAATAACCTCACTATATGGCTCTTTAATCCAGTCATCAAATGTATGGATTACTTCATTAATAGTGCAATATTAAGCACATTAAGCACTTTATAGTACTTGTAGGAGAATTTGGAATATAACACCCAGTCACTTTATATTGGTCACTTTTCTTTGTTGTTTTTTTTGTCCATTAGCACAGCAGGATCTATTTTCATCCCAAGTCACTTTTCACTTATAGCACATGTAGCACTTTGTCCAATCCCCTTCAACTCCATTCATAAAACCACTTTTGATCACTGTGTATATTAATATCATTCAGCCAGTAGAGGCACAGAAGTATCCTATATCGGTAGCCAAAGCATCATGTGTTACAGTTTTTAAGATTTTTTGTTGATTTTAATATAATTATTAAAAGCTAAGTTTTATTGGCTATTATTGACCTTATCAGGTTCCTAGGTGTGCACCACTACAAAGGGATATTATTTTCTTTCCTTTGTTCTCACGTGTCTTAGTATGGATCTCAGGTAGAACCCTTTCTAACAACTAGTACTCTGGAGTACATACTTAGAGCCACCTCATTTTTTCTTTTTTTTTATCTTGGTACTGATACTGGAGTGGGTTGCCAATGTATTTATCCAATATTTTTATTGAAGACAATTTGGTAATATTATTACAGCATTCTGCATCACATGCTAAGAGATACACTACATATATCTCATGCCGCTGTATACATTTCTCTGATTGCTTAAGAGAAGAGAAATAAAATAACTATATTATTTTTATGGAGAAGTCGCAATGGGGACTCTAAACACTCCCATTTCAACAGATGAAGTATAAACAGCTATTCAACATTTGCCTTTGGGAAAGGCCTTTTGGAAAAGGTCCAACAACCTAACAACAGGTTATTTAAGGAACTAGCTCCAAGAATTACCTCACCTTTTAGTCTTTTGACAGGGTAGAGTGGTCACATATCCTTTATCCTCTTGGTATAATGGAATTCCAGGGATTGTTTTTGAAGACTATAAAAATCCCTACACAGAAACTATTACTCTAGGTACAAGGTCAACTTTGAACATTTTAGATTCTGTGACTGGACCACAAGGACAACTTCCAAAAGTAGTCTCAATTAGAATAGTGCAACACTACATTTGGTACTTTAGTATCCTTATCCCCAACCAGTTCTCAGATTTCTCCCAGCTCAATATCTCCACAGCCATTTCAAGAGTGAAAAAAGAAACCCACAAAAGTGTAAACACTTACTCTTATTACCCTTTGGGAGAAAGGCAGTAAATAAAATGTGTAAAGTCCCTAGGATCTCCTACCAACAACTTAATGTGTTGTTACTATTGACAAAGAATGATGTGAAATTGATTCATAAAGCTTTTTTAAGATTTTGTGTGGAATGATAAATCTTCTAAAATCTCACTTCAGAAACGGCAACTCTTCAAAATCCAAGGAGGCATAGCAATGACTAATGTAGTATTATTTAACAAACCATCCTTATGAATACATAACCCCTCTTAATGTACTCACTTATCAGCAGTAGTGATGTCGCGAACATCAAATTTTCGGTTTGCGAACATCGGACACAAACTTCAATCAAATGTTCGCTAACGGGCGAACCCGGCAAACCGCCATAGACTTCAATGGGCAGGCGAATTTCAAAACCCACAGGGACTCTTTCTGGCCACAATAGTGATGGGAAAGTTGTTTCAAGGGGACTAACACCTGGACTGTGGCATGCTGGAGGGGGATCCATGGCAAAACTCCCACGGAAAATTACATAGTTGATGCAGAGTCTGGTTTTAAGCCATAAAGGGCATAAATCACATAACATTCCTAAATTGTTTGGAATAACATGCTTTAAAACATAAGGTATGATGTTGTATCGATCAGGTAGTGTAAGGGTTACATCCGCTTCACAGTAACAGACCAATCTCCCTGTTTAATGCACCACAAACAACCACAAACAGTCCCTTTGCACAACCGCAAACTCCCCATTTGCACAAGGTTGGATACCAAGCTAGCCATGTCCCGTTCCTTGTCCTCACTGATGTCATTGAAGGTCTCTTCCTCCAGCCAGCCACCAAGGGTCCCTGAAAGGTGACAACAAGCCCCCTGGGACGCCTGCTGTGTTTGGTTTACCACCTCCTCAAAGCCACCTTCCTCCTCTGACTCCTCTTCTTCAGACTCCTCTCTCTGCGTTGCCTCTGTCTGCGTTATTATAAGGTGTGTACTGTTAAGTAGTACTATTCCTATCAGTTTAATCCCTGTTACGTCCACTATTAGGGGACGTGTATATGGCATTGATTTTTGGAACAGGGAGATGGAAAAAGATGCTTGGTCGGAGCTCCTACTTCGAATTTGGGGCACTGCGCATGCAATCTAAGGTGCCACCAGATATGATTGTCACTGTGCACTGGCAAAAGTTGGCAGAGTAGGCGCTGTAGGCCTCTCACACACACCTGTAGGCAGACAACTGATATTCAATCGATTACAGTCAAAAAAGTGTTGTTTTATGTCACTGTACACTACGGTGCACCAGATATGACGTATCACTGTGCACTGGCAAAAGTTGGCAGAGTAGATGCAATAGGCTTCACACACATGCCTGTAGGCAGGAAATTGCTATTCAATCTATTACAGTCAAAAAAGTGTTGTTTTATTTCACTGAGCACAATATAAGCTGTGAGCCTGACACAGGCAGGCAACTGAAATTAGATTACAGGAAAAAAATGGTTGTTTTCAATGTATGTTACACCACCAGGTATGAGTAGTGAAAATAAGCACAATATAAGCTGTTAGGTGTTAGCCTGTCACACACACACGCTGGCAGGCAGGCATAGATTACACAAAAAAATTTTATAAAATAAAATAAATTATGTTCAAAATTTCCTCAATGATAAAGTATAGGGGGCGAACCGAAAAGCGCATGTGTTCGCCATTCGTGGCGAACGCAAACATGCGAAAATCGCCGAGAATAGTTCTCCGGCAAACTGTTCGGGACATCACTAATCAGCAGTTGCACACATAGTACAGCCTTTTCTTTGCTTACCCACATCAATGCAGTACATAGCCTAGAAAAAGCATAAGGGAGCTTTATTAAAGATTTAATAAACCCTCTCATCTAGGAAATATGTTATTTTACAGAATTTAAAGACAAGTATGGGTTTGCCATCCATCACACCTATGCAAAAATATAAGCTAGCCACTATGTCCTTTAATTGCATAGGGACTGGTTGCTTATTACACATGCCAATCCAATGAATGCACAAATCAGAATGTCTAAGTTGAGATCTTTTTACGATAAACCTCTCGTCTGTGACAATGGTTGTGGAAGCCAATCCCATACTGTGGTTCACAGTAGTAACCAAGTGGGTTTTCAAGGTAACTACATAATTGAGCTAAACATTGCAGAGAGTCTCCCATTGAAGACCATACATAGATAGACATGGGCTCAGTTACAATGAGCTCATTTTGATGCAAACACTTCAGAGAACTTCCTCAAATGCAAAATATATAGAGCCACATTAGCCCACCCTCTATGGGAGTGCAGAAAAATAAATACTTTTGGAGGAACTTACACTAATAAATACTAAATGCGGTACATCACCATATCCCTGTTAAAGCATCATTATGAATCATGTTTATTGAGAAGATCAACAGGGAGGATGGATGGGATCTCACTAAATTAGCAACCACAGCAATTGTGGTGGTGAAAACACTTATATTGGTAAAGTGGACCAAACTCTCTCTTCTCTTTATTAATCAAGTTTATAAGGCTTTAAGTAGCCTATTGTCCATTGTACACACCAATGCCCTGAAAGACATTTAAAGCAGAACAAAAATAAATCTTTAAAAATTGACAAACATGTATTTGAAGAGTGCCAACTTGAACCCCAGCACATATCTGTAGAACTTTTCAAGATACTATAGGGATGGCCAAAAGATAAATGTTGGGGTTATGGTCTGCAACAATGAAACTACCCCCTCTTTTAGGCTAATAACCCTCAACCCTTGATGCCAAAGTCATGCTTTTCATTGTTTACTTTTACTATAACAGCATATATAGGGTCCTATTGTATTGCCCAGATCGTAGTGTTACACATACTTAAAGATGTAAGTAAAGTTGCCACATATTTTATTAGCTATTCGCATCTTGATTGGGAGTTACCCACCCACAATCACTACTGACAAGCTAAAGATGCAACTTAGGGCTTACCTTACCTATTATTGGACATCAAACACTTAAGTTACACCAAATCCTTATTCTATTATGACTTTATGTAGCACTCGCAAATTAAAGGGCCAGTTAATTCAGCACAACTTGGGCACACCACTGTAATGTACTCCTGAAAACATGTTGAAGTACTATTTTAATTTTTTAAATAGATGCCATTTTCACAAATATCATCAATCAATTTCACAGCGTAATATTGATCCCAGGACTCAAGGGGGTAATACATATCATGAAACCATTGCAAGCCCGGCAAATATTACTTATTGGCACTAATTAATTCTTAGCCTCCAATTGCTGATTACGTGTAACTTCCATGTTTTACTGATGTAAATTACAGGCTTGCTTAAATATTATGATCACGCCCCCTGAAATCCTGCTTAAAAAGGCATGGTTTATAAGTTTAGGCTTAAGGAGGTAAATTGTGGGCTTGAGTCAATAGAATACATCTAGACATTTAGAGAAAAAAAAAACAAAGCCAAAATTTATAGGCTTCTAATAGAATGGGGCTCATTGTTTCCCCTATAGGTTTTCATATAATTTCTAAAAATCTTTTCTCTGTATGGATAAATGATTAGATTTTTACAGGCACTTGGGAGGATATAGAATCACTGTCATAAGGCATTTCCATGAAAATTGCATTGTTTTGTTAAGGGAGCTTTTCTTTTCAAGAAATGTTCAAATAAGAGAAGGTCAGCCCTTGATGAAGTGAAATATCATCTTAATTAAAAAATACTATTGTAAGAGTAGTGCAGTACTAGTACTTACTACCTAAGGTCATTGTGATGTCAGATACTGTTGATAAATGGCCAGCAATTAAGACTAGTTAATGTAACAATGCTGATTTATGGAGAAATTAGATATTACATTTTTGGATTTAATTGCTTTACATTTAGATAATTGTTAAGCCACAAATTCTAAAGTTTATAATAACTATGTTTGAAGTAAAATGTAGCCCTTGATATGTGTTTGCTTTTTTCTACAAAACAAAAATGTAGAAGCAGCTCGAGAAAAGTCCTGAAGGCAGGAATGAGAGAAGGTGGCAAGAGAGGAGGAAAGAAGAAGGTCATTAGCATTGCAATGAGGGAGGTTGAGGGAATATTTTGAGATGAGATATGAGAGATGAAATATGAGATATTAGCTGTGCAGTGTTGTTAAGGTCATGATTAAAGTCATAATTTTATATTTTGGGGCAATTGAGGCTAGGCCCCGCCCAGGAAGGGGCTAGTTTCTATGTAGAACCAGCCGGGCTAACACCGCCACTGCTCTTCTAGTGGAAGATGTTCTCTCTTAGCTCCTTGTTAGGAGGAATCGATGCTCCGGAGTAAGTACTGAAAGTGGCGCGCTGAGGGGGACCTCGGAAGTGATCAAGATGATGGAGACGCTAATACTGTGTTAAATTGGAGCCACAAATGCCTATAAATGAATGTGGCGGGGCTGCTGTGCTGTCAGTTGTGAGAAGGCTGGGCGCCCTAGTGTGGAGCCTGAGATGTCTGTGCGCCCTGCTCACCATTCTGATATTCAAAGCTGACTCTGGTGAGAGAGTAGCAGAAATGCTTGAGAAACAGAAGTGAGGTTTTTGAAGCTCAGGTATTTGAACTGACCCCTGTGAAACCAGTTAGCTTGGAGAACTGGTGCTATAAGCACCTACAAGTGTATTGCCCCAGAGGAAAGATCTCCAGCTTAGAAGGTGCTGTGTGCTCCATTGTGAAATTTGAGATGCCGGTGTGTTTCCTCTCTGTTACATCTTCTGCGCCAGTTCCCATGGGAGAGGAGCAGCGATATCCGAGAGACAGAGGAAGGCTTGAGGTGTTTATTTTTGTTACAGATGTATATCACAATTGAAGCTGTATAATCTTGGGTTACCCAGAGGTCCGTGAGCAACGTCTAGTATTTTGGGTCCTAAGGGGGAGAGACTCTTTTAAAGCATATGACCCTATACCTCATAGAGGTCCTTGGTGAGACTTTCACTGGATTCCAGTATACAGGTATAAGAGACTGTCACATTGTTTTCACCAGAAGTCTATTCAGAGCTGGCTATTGAACCAGCCTCAATTGTCAGAATACTGTGGCCCTTTTTGTTTGAACCCAGTTTACTAAGTTTTTGAACAGCTGAACTGAGTTAAAAGTTAGACCTCCAGTTAAGAACTTGCTGAGTGTTTAGATGTGAAACTTTAGACACTGAGTTCTCCCTTCCCCGGTATATATTTTTGCATTTTTTAATCATGGGAGTCTAATTTTGGGAGAGAGTTACAGCCTGGTATGAAATTTTGGGATTTTACCTATCTTCTGGAGAGTAAAGAAAACTTAAACAGGGATTCTTAGGGGTCTTTGAATAACTTTTTTGGGGTCTGGGGGGAAGTTTCACTGAGAAAACATTATCCTGTATTTTTGGCAAGGATGAAAGGCAAAGACACCCATTCATCTCGAGGCAAAGCCGGTAAAAAAAAATACTAAGCTATCAAAGTTACCAACTGATAATTTTTTCCGGCATATAAATCTAGTAGCAAAGATAGATTGAATATGACCACCTCTTCTCAATTCCTTTTTGATACCTCAACGATTTCAGAAGATAAACATCCAGTGAGATTTGAGGAAGAGATGGTTAGTGAGGATATTACAGAGGAGGCACTGACTGTTACCACCATGAAATTACTATTTAAAGAATCTCAAATCTTTATAAAGTAGGATTTATCACAAGAAATTGACAATAATACTAAAGATATAGCTGTTTCAACAACTCAAATTGAAATAATTGAACAGACTCAGGAAAATGGATTAAAAATAATGAGGATTTAAAAATATAAATAATGAGTGTAAAGCAGAATTACACAAATTAAAGACCCAAAATTTAAGAATGGACGGGTTCGAAAAGAGATATAATATTAGAATACGAGGTATCTCTGAGAATATTGGATATAAAGGTCTATTAAATTATATAGATACATTTTTTTCTGAGCCTAGTTAATAATAAGACATTTTTGGAACCTCCTATAGAGAAATATTATCGCATTCCATTGCCTAAATTGTTAGTCAAAGATACACCAAGAGTTGTCATAGTTAAGATTCATCATATGGTATATAAGGAAGACATTTTGAAAGCTTCTTTTCAAAAAGGAAGTTTTGAATCTCCCTATGAGCATATAAAAGTTTTGTAGATTTACCAGGGGACATACTTAAAAAAATAAGGGAACATCAGATTTTTTATAAATGGGGGTTTCCCACTAAATTCACCCTAAATTAAATATTATATTTAACAATCAAAGATACATGATTGAAGATGTGAAGGAGGTAGAGCAAGTGATGAAAACATGGAAACTAGAGCCGAGAGAATAAGAGAGGTTTATAAAATATACATCTTGGATAGGAGTAAAAGTGGAGAAAGAAGGTAAAGTGGAGGATAGGAGATAATATGATTTTTTTCACATATGGATATGGTAATTACATTTTTAGTCTCTTGAAGTAGCTAAAGGGAATTTATTTTGTTAATAAAAATTTGAGGTAAATAATAAATATACACAAAATAAACTGATTGTGTAGGGTTTTTCTTATTAAGAATTTCACGAGGAAAAGTGAGAAAGGGATAAGTGGAAGGAGAAAAAAAAGGAAAAAAAGTAAAACAGAGAGAATAGAGAAAAGAGTAAATATATATTTTCACAATACGAGAATTTATCATTTTTATTAGAGTTGCTATTTATTTAGATAAACACATTTAAAATTTCTTTTTTTAATAAATATATAGCAAAATGCACTAATAATTAGTTTTGTATTAGATTGTTGTTTTGGCTAATGTTTTTAAAAGTAGACCCTGACCTTTTCTCTCCATTTTTTCTTTGGATAAGATTGTTAAAAAGGATTGTGTTTTTATGTTTTGGGTTTTTATCTCCTTCCATTTCCACTCTTGCTTAGTTGAAAAACAATAAAAGTGAAAGGAATTTATTTGAGTCCTTATAAATTGTGTATATAGGAGAACTTTAGTAGGGGCTGAGAAATTAGAATATTCTGTAAATATTGTATTGATGAGACATAGTGAGCAGTAGCTTAAGCATTCAGATGAAAACATCTGACAATTGTGCATTCTAAGCTCTCTGCTTATTGGCGGGGGGAATGGAAGGAGGATGCACCATTAAAAAATTGTGGTTTTTGATTTTAAACATTTTTGTAATGTAAAGTTTGTTATGTGTGGTTTATGTTTATGGGTTGAGAAAGAAAATCATGTAAAGGAACAGAGACTGATCCACAAAAGAAAGCAAGTGAATTTACCTTAAACATAATTACACAGAATATCCAAGGATTGAATAATCCTTCAAAGAGGAATTCTGCGTTTAAAAAACTTTTATAAAGAGGATGCAGACATAATTTGCAAGAAACGCATTGGAAGGAGCTGGTGATACCTAAATTGGATAATAAAAAGTATCCCTTGATTTATAACTCTACTTACAAAAACTTCTATTCTGCTTAGTAATAAATTAACATATATTGAAGAATGAATGGAAATTGATACAGAGGGATGCTATGTGATCTGGATCGGTTTAATACAACACCAGAAATATTCCATCTTGAATGTGTATTTTCCTAATAAAAACCTGTTTATAGTCCAAGACCTGATGCTTCTCTGATAAAAAAACTCCAAGGAGTTTAACTCCATTATGAATATGCTCCAGCTATATGATATTTGGAGAATCTTACATAATAATGAAAGGGATTATATGTGTTTTACAACACAATTTCAAACGTATTCTAGAATAGATTACATCTGGGTGGACATTGAGACTGTTAAAAGATCGCTGAAAGTCGAAATTAGTTCTAGAATATGGACAGATCATGCATCAGTAGAATTACTTTTTAAGATTAATTATCCTATTATTACTTTTATTTGTAACGCGCCAACATATTCCGTAGCGCTATACAGAGGAAATGAACAAGGAAAAATATACATTTTAACAAACTGCAAAAAGTTGAGGGCCCTGTTTTGAGCTTAGAATCTTTGTAGAAAGTGCTTTTCCCAAAGCACGCTACAAGATTGAAAACTCTCTACTTACAATCTAAAGGGGATGGAAGAGGCAGATAACAAATAGCAAGGGTCAGGAAGAAAGTGAAGTTTCATTAGGTAGGAGGGTATGCAAAGTTAGAATGTTTTTCATATAGAAGGAACAGGAAAGCAACTGAGAAAGTAATTTGGTAAGTGATCCTAGTATGTAATATGTTATCTGCCCCTAGTGGTCAGATAGTATAATCTGCGAGTGGGAGGTGAGGGACTGTGTTAGGAGGTATGTCCCAAGAAGCCAGCAGAAGAAAGAGAGAGAGGGAGAGGAAGTGGGATTTGGACTTGCAGAAGTGTTTCTGCTTATGAGCTTTAGAAGGGGGAGGAGATGGTGAATGGAGGAATAAGAGTAGCTCATGGGAGCATAAAAGAGGAGAGGAGAGCATGTACGGTGAGATGGTTAGGTTGGAGACATGATGTGGAAAAGTTGAGAAGAGAAGCTTGAGGAAAAAACAGGATGTAATGAGGAAGGAAAAGGCATGAGGAAACATTGTGTAAAAGATTAATTAGGTATAGATAGCAGGTGTTGCTAATTGATCAGCTGTAGAAAATTTGAGTGTCTAAATAAATCAAGAGAAACAAGGGGCGGGTGGGTGAGGGGCAGGGGGGGGGGAGTGATTGTTGTTCCAGAGAGAGTGTGAGAGAAGAGACTGCAACAGAATATGAGAAGGAGGGACAAATGTTATTTCACAGATAAGAAGCAATAAAACCAGGCTTTGGGGGTGGGGGAGCAGGCAAGGTAAGGGGGGTTTCAGACAAATGCAAAGGTATGGATTTGCTTAGTAAAAGTTTCTATCTCATCAGATATTATATCACAGAAACATTCATACAAATATTGATAATATTACATATAGTACAAGTTGAAATGGCTCCAAAGTGTCTTTAGATACCTCCAGCACAGCTTCAGACAGTGTGTTTGATTGTTGTTCCAGAGAGAGTGTGAGAGAAGAGACTCCAGCACAACTTCAGACAGTGTGTTTGATTGTTGTTCCAGAGAGAGTGTGAGAGAAGAGACTCCAGCACAGCTTCAGACAGTGTGTTTGATTGTTGTTCCAGAGAGAGTGTGAGAGAAGAGACTCCAGCACAGCTTCAGACAGTGTGTTTGATTGTTGTTCCAGAGAGATAGTGTGAGAGAAGAGACTCCAGCACAGCTTCAGACAGTGTGTTTGATTGTTGTTCCAGAGAGAGAGTGTGAGAGAAGAGACTCCAGCACAGCTTCAGACAGTGTGTTTGATTGTTGTTCCAGAGAGAGAGTGTGAGAGAAGAGATTCCAGCACAGCTTCAGACAGTGTGTTTGATTGTTGTTCCAGAGAGAGAGTGTGAGAGAAGAGACTCCAGCACAGCTTCAGACAGTGTGTTTGATTGTTGTTCCAGAGAGATAGTGTGAGAGAAGAGACTCCAGCACAGCTTCAGACAGTGTGTTTGATTGTTGTTCCAGAGAGAGAGTGTGAGAGAAGAGTATATAGTACAAGTTGAAATGGCTCCAAAGTGTCTTTAGATACCTCCAGCACAGCTTCAGACAGTGTGTTTGATTGTTGTTCCAGAGAGAGAGAGTGTGAGAGAAGAGACTCCAGCACAGCTTCAGACAGTGTGTTTGATTGTTTTTCCAGAGAGAGAGTGACCCCCTTGTAAACCTTGGAAATTGAATTACTCTTTGTTAGAATCAGATAAAGATTTAAAATTCTTGGAAAAAGAAACTGAACAATTTTTGTCCAAAATCAAAAATCTGTAGAATTAGGATGTATCTTATGGAATGTCTATAAGGCTTTTTTGAGAGGGGTTCTAATAAAGCTGAAAAGTCAAAAGAAAAGAAAAAGGAGTTTACCTCTAAGAGATTTATATGTTCAAGTTTTTGTAAAATAGAAAGAAGAAATTAAGTTAACCCTAATAAAAAGTATTCAGAACTTATTAGAAAGATACAGTTACAAATAAAAAAAATAATCAAGTAAGGACAGATAACTCAATCTGGTTACTTCAACAAAGCATTTATCATTATGGGAATAAAGCGCGCAAGATGCTGGCGAATAAAATAGAAATAAATACAAAAAGACTGAGGATTGATAGAATTTATAGAGATGGGAAAGCTTTATCTAGACCAGATCACATAGCAAAAGCCTTTATTACTCCAGATTATATAATAAAAAAAATGAGCCACAATTCAAAAGACCTTCTTTGGAAGAAATTCAGAAATTCCTAAGCAAGATAGAACTACCGCAAATAACTGAAACAGAAAGTATAAGTCTCAATGCAGAAATCTCGGAGAAAGAATATTAGAAGTTATTTAAAAATTTAAATTGGGTTCGACGCCTGGACCCGATGGGTACATAAATTGTTTTTATAGACTTTTTGTGAATATTTTGACCCCTTATTTGAAAACTTTGAAAAACTTCTTATTTATTCAATGCTTTTAGCTAACCGCCTTAATAATATTATTGACTGATTAGCTACTCATGATCAGTCTTGTTTTATAGGCGGTAGACAGGGTGCCGATAATACTGTAGAATATGTGATTTGATTTCTTATGTTGATTCCCGTAAAATCTCCTCTGTGTTCCTCTCTATGGATGCTGAGAAAGCCTTTGACCGAGTCGGATGGGAGTTTATAGAACAGGTTTTTGAAAGATTTGGAACCTTTGGCTCAAAAGCCATCAAGGTACTGTATTCTTTCCCATCCGTCTCGGTCATGGGCAATGGCTTTAGGAAAGATAGGATACAGATTACTAATGGGACCAGACAGGGTTGTCCCCTGTCATATTTGCTCTTATATTGGAACCATTTGCGATTTCTGTTAGGAACAATGAGTAGATAGAGGGAATAGCAATTGGAAAGTCAAGATATCAATGTTTGCAGATGACATTGTTGTCTTTGTAACAAATCCTGCTATATCTTTGAAAGTTTTGCACGATTTGATAGACTCTTATAGTAAGGTCTTCAATTATAAATTAAACACCTCGAAGTCTGAAGTTTTGAGATTTCATATATCTAAATCTGAAAACAATTCCTTGGTGTCTGAATTCAACTACAACTGGCAGGCAGAAACTTTCACTCATTTGGGTATTGTTTTTTATAACAATATATCCAAGATAATTAATAATAACTATAAAAAAGTGTTTAATCAAATTTTAGAAACAGTTGCAGCATGGAAACATTTACATCTTTCTTTTTAGGGTAGAACTGCTGCGGTAAAAATGATGTTATTACCAAAATGTAATTATGTTATTAGATCAATCCCTATACACTTATCGAAGACTAAAATAGAACAATTCCAAACAGTTGTAGATGGATTCATACATCAAGGAAAAAGGATGAGGATAAACAAATCAATTCGTGCTTGGAGATTTAACAGGGGAGGCATGGCTTATCCGATGATGCAGACGTATCATGATGCAACAATGTTAACCCATCTGCTTATATGGACAGAACCACTTGATTCGCCCCATTGGTTAAGGCGGAAAGTAATTTAGTTTTTAAAGGTTTGCTGAGCACATTAATATTTAGAGATGGTTTAAAGAAAGAGTTATTATTGGAAGGTGCGGGCATAATTAAAGAGATTATGAAATTTTGGTTTAAGTTTAAGCCGAGATTGAAGCTTTTGCCATTTCCTAGCCCGATTATACCGATACAATTATTGGAGAGGGATTTAAAATGACTTTTCTTAAAGAATGGGTAGATACAGTATACATTATCTGAAAGACCTCTTTATTGAGGATCTATGGTCATCTTTTCATGAACTGAATAAGAAATATAATTTGCCTGAAAATTGTTGGCTATAATATAATAGATTCAAACTCAAATATAGAGAATCGGTGTATTTTATTTTTTTAGTTCTTTAACTATGTTTGAAAATCTTATAATGATGAGAAAGAAAAAAAACATTTAATTTACAGCTCTTACAATATATTAAGGGATGAAATGGCTAAATTGGGCTCTTGTAAAATTAAACAATGGGAAGAGTCCCTTAATAAATTTTGGCGGGAGGATATTTGGTTTAGGGCTATGACTTTAACAGGAAAAGTGAGAATGGCGCAAATGACTAAGAAAGAGGATAGGACATTTTGTTGGAGAGGATGTGGACAAATTGGGTCCCAACAGCATATATGGTGGAAATGCCCCGTTTTCCAAAGATTTTGGAAAGATTGTGTAAGTCAGATTGAAAGTATTAGCAGTATCCAATTGTCACATTCTCCCGAAATGTGTTTATTTCATATTTTTTTGCAAGATCTCTCCTTGTATATAAAAGCATTTTTTATTCAAATCGTAATTCAGCTAAATTATTGATTGCTAGAAAGTGGTCTTCTGTTCCTAGCTGGAAAGAGATAATAGATATGATTAGAGAAAAATAGAGATTTAGAAAGATTTTTGCCAAGGAAGGGCTTCATGGTGGTTAAAGAGTACACATGGAAGATATGAGATCAAGTAAAAGACTGATCTCAGTTAAGGTAATTTTGGCCTTTGAACCTCTTTTCTTCCATTTCCTTTGCTCTCTTTGTATAAACTATTTTTTCCTTATTTTGAAATTTTCAATTCTCAAGCCATGTTTGTATTTATATTTGTATGTGGAAGTATTTTTCGTAAAAAAGATACATTGATGATTATTTAAATGTATGTTTTAATGTTTGTATTTAAAAAAAAAACAAAAAAAACATTTTTTTTTATATTTTATTATTGAGGCTATGATTGCCAGAGAGTAGTGATGTCGCGAACATCAAATTTTGGGTTCGCGAACAGCGAACGCGAACTTCCAGTAAATGTTCGCGAAAGGGCGTACCCGGCGAGCCGCCATAGACTTCAATGGGCAGGCGAAATTCAAAACCCACAGGGACTCTTTCTGGCCACAATAGTGATGGGAAAGTTGTTTCAAGGGGACTAACACCTGGACTGTGGCATGCCGGAGGGGGATCCATGTCAAAACTCCCACGGAAAATTACATAGTTGATGCAGAGTCTGGTTTTAAGCCATAAAGGGCATAAATCACATAACATTCCTAAATTGTTTGGAATAACATGCTTTAAAACATCAGGTATGATGTTGTATTGATCAGGTAGTGTAAGGGTTACACCTGCTTCACAGTAACAGACCAATCTCCCCGTTTAATGCACCGCAAACAACCGCAAACAGTCCCTTTGCACAACCGCAAACTCCCCATTTGCACAAGGTTGGATACCAAGCTAGCCATGTCCCGTTCCTTGTCCTCACTGATGTCATTGAAGGTCTCTTCCTCCACCCAGCCACCAAGGGTCCCCGAAAGGTGACAACAAGCCCCCTGGGATGCCTGCTGTGTTTGGTCTTCCACCTCCTCAAAGCCACCTTCCTCCTCTGACTCCTCTTCTTCAGACTCCCAGAGTCTGGGGGCTTTCACTGCCCAGCATGGAAGATTATACACAGGTCAGAGTCTGGGGGCTTCCACTGCACAGCATGGAAGATTATACACAGGTCAGAGTCTGGGGGCTTCCACTGCACAGCATGGAAGATTATACACAGGTCAGAGTCTGGGGGCTTCCACTGCACAGCATGGAAGATTATACACAGGTCAGAGTCTGGGGGCTTCCACTGCACAGCATGGAAGATTATACGCGTTGCCTCTGTCTGTGTTATTATAAGGTGTGTACTGTTAAGTAGTACTATTCCTATCGGTTTAATCCCTGTTACGTCCACTATTAGGGGCATTGATTTTTGGAAAAGGGAGATGGAAAAAGATGCTTGGTCGGTCCTCCCACTTCAAATTTGGAGCACTGCGAGTGCAATCTAAGGTGCCACCAGATATGAGTGTCACTGTGCACTGGCAAAAGTTGGCAGAGTAGGCGCTGTAGGCCTCACACACACGCCTGTAGGCAGGCAACTGATATTCAATCGATTACAGTAAAACAAAAAAAGTGTTGTTTTATGTCACTGTACACTACGGTTGCACCAGATATGACGTATCACTGTGCACTGGCAAAAGTTGGCAGAGTAGATGCAATAGGCTTCACACACACGCCTGTAGGCAGGCAATTGCTATTCAATCTATTACATTAAAAAAAGTGTTGTTTTATGTCACTGAGCACAATATAAGCTGTGAGCCTGACACAAACAGGCAACTGAAATTAGATTACAGGAAAAAAATGGTTGTTTTCAATGTATGTTACACCACCAGGTATGAGTAGTGAAAATAAGCACAATATAAGCTGTTAGGTGTTAGCCTGTCACACACACACGCTGGCAGGCAGGCATAGATTACACAAAAAAAATTATAAAATAAAATAAATGATGTTCAAAGTTTCCTCAATGATAAACTATAGGGGGCGAACCGAAAAGCGCATGTGTTCGCCGTACGTGGCGGACGCGAACATGCGAAAATCGCCGCAAATAGTTCTCCAGCAAACTGTTCGGGACATCACTACCAGAGAGGTACTGCAAACACTGAGCATTGAGTGTGGTAGACGAGTCTAGCAGAGGTGCTCATTATGGATTGGAGTGGGTACAGGTGATGAGAAGGCTTGTGTCTTGTGTAAGATAGTGGCATATTTCAGAGATATTATTTAGGTGAAAATTACATGATTTGGTCATTGATTGTATGTGAGAAATGAAAGTGAAGGCATGGCCAATAGAATCCCAAGACAATGGGCCTGAGAGGTGGGAGTAATGATGACATTGTCATTACATGTAAGGAAACAATTACATATATAGTTGTGAGTGTACGGGCTGTTGCTCATGCTTTCTGGCTCGCGCAGCGAGCCGCGGCCCTCGCTGCCCTTGCCCGCAGCCCTCGCGTAGCGAGGGCTGCGAGCAAGGGCCTCAGTTGCTCAGTGCTGCTTTTTACACCATGGTTTGTGCCTCAAATTTCCACCTACCTGCATACTCATCTATGCTTTTGAGTTTCCCATCTCACCTCTGTACCGTGAAATCAGTAAGTAGACTAGGGGGTGGGAACAGTAGACTGTGGAGCATAATTAGTAATGGTGGTTAGAGTGTGTGTGATATTGGGGGCAATGTTAAGAGTGGGGGATAAAGGGGGCATGGAAGAGGTGTACATAGATGTCAGCCAGATTAGGGAGGAGCCAGCAAAACCTTTTTAGGACCTAGGGAATGGAGTATATATTGAGATATATGTGAAGTCCTTCTCAAGTGTACATCATTTACTTTGTAGTGGCGAAATAAAGCATCATTTAAAATATGTTGTCCATATTTATTATGTAAAAGCATCAGCTTTTTCTAAAAAAAAAAACTGTACAGCACAGCAACTCAAATGAGCACTACACAATACTGGCTTTTTTTTTGTAATTTTTATATATGAGGGCCGCGGCTCGCGAAGCAACTGCGACCCGCGAAAAATTAACGTTAATATTTAGCACTTTGGCAATGAGTGCTGCAGGCGCTCATTGCAGGCGAGCCTCGCGTAGCGAGGCGAGCCGTTAAACTGTAGCAAAAAAATATGGACGGAACTCGCGACCACGAAAAAAAAAAACGAACACAATAAATACACACAGCACATACATAAAAAGCTTACCGACAGCAAGAGGGAGCATCCACGACCTCAAAAAAGCAACTTACAGCTTAATTTACCGCAAAGTAAAAGAGTTTAGACACTACAAAATTCTCTAAGCGAGAGAAAAAATGGCGGACGAACAAAACGAAAACGAGGCTACAGCACTATAACCACGGAAAACACTTACGGATAATCCGCTAAGATGCATACCACACATTACCCGCCATTAAATGACCTACGGATAATACGCGAAGACGCATACCACACATTACCCGCCATTTTACACTAATGCGGAAGTACACAACTACGCTAACGGTTTTGGTTCGCGCACGCACACTATTACACTGCACACGTTCATCACGCTCACACTGCACCTCCACACCACTAATGCTGCAGCAACATCAAACAAGGTTCACAGCTCTTCAACACAATGCTTCAAAATAGATAAAGTATACTCATTTATTAATTTGAATTCTATATTTCAGTAGTACACACAAAACAACATTAGCTACCTTACAATTCCATATGTATATTAATAACTAAACAACTCTCCAAACATACACATCTCATTGCCGTCATTTTTTGACGGGCAAGTCGCTAGTTCAAAATAAATGCCATCACAGACTAACAATTCCTACATATATTTCTGAGAGTGTAAATATTATTTTATTAAAATCATTTTTTTTTAAATACAAGGATGGTACACAAAATCTAATTATACATTGTAGGTTTGTTACAATATAATGGTCTAGTAAACATCACCATGTATCTTAAATCTTTTCTTTCTTTTCCTTTTTTCTTCCCTTTTTTTCTTTCCTTATTGATTCTGATAAACCATAAAGGCTTAATATTACACAAAGACAAAACAATAATAGTTAATGAAAAATAGGTGGGGGGAGGGTGGAGAAAAGAGGGGGATATGACATTTTGTGGAAGCTCTCTATAAGGCAAGATAGGCGTTGAGCTTTATCTTTCTCTTTTTTTTGTTTTAGCCAAATTTTAGAATCCATATTTCGCAACATGATGCCATTTGTCCCAACATGATGCCATTATCATTTTCATCAAGTTCTGCTGAGATCGTACTCATCGTGTATATGTATTGAATGTTTCTCCTAAATTCTAGGATTACAGCTGTAATAGCATATGAGGATTACTGATTTATATCCTTATATGTATACCCTTAAAGGTATATGAAAATGAGATGGGTTATGAATGCATCCTGTAGAATGCATCATAACACACCTAGCAAAAAATGTTTGCATGAAAAAATGCAAAACATTTTTGCAGAAAAGAAAAAAATGTGCTGAGGTGATGTAGACACCCCCAGAAACTGAGATTTTCATATTGGATATCTCATTTTTAATGAGATATCCAATATGCAGCACATGCACATGCTGATTGGCTAAAGGAAAGGAAAGTGTCTGAAATCATGTGACTTCCCACAGTAGGACAGACTACATGTGCTAACTCAGCATACCTGCACAATCCCCAGGCCCAATTTTGTTTTTATAAGTTATGCTAATTATCCCTGGGACTTTCAGGGGGTGTCAACATTGAGAGAAAACTCTTTGCAAATGCAAGAAATTCAGCCAACTTCAGGCTAACTGTTTAACTGTTTACTTTGGAATTTTTTCATGCAAACAATTTTTTAAGACACTATAAATTCTCCTCTGTCAGATGCATTAATAACCCAGCTCACTTACATATACCTTTAAGCAGTGTAGGTGTATATTGAAAACTGCTGATTTTTACTGATTATGGTTACCTTAATGCTTTATAGCTTATATAATATTTGTAATATACAGTGTTAAGTAGGCATTACAGCCTTTAATTATAGTGTAGAAATATTATATCCATACTGTATTTTATATTCTACTAGCGACTTGCCCGTCAAAAATGACGGCAATAAAGTTGTAAGGCAGGTAATGCTGTTTTGAGTTCATTGCCCACCTCTCCCCTCATGTACTTTTGGTCATCTGAGCACATTTGGCGCTCATTGCAAGCCCCGAGCTGAGCGCCCTCGGTGCTCATTGCGAGCCTCTCTGCTGCTCTTTTATTTTTATATAAATATATATTTTTTTATAATAATTAATTAATAAAACAATAAATTAATATACTTTACCTATTTGTAATTAATATATCCAGCAATCAATATGCTGAAGAGCTAACAATCGCTTTTGTTTTTCCTGGAGCATACAATGTACATTTGCACTGTTTCTGACCTGAGGTGTAAGTGTCAGCAATGTGGCAGGTGTGCAGTGTAAATAGGCTGCATGCTCGAGGCTAAACCGTTTGTTTAGTTGTGTAAAGTGGCATTTTAGAATGGTAATGTTATTACTTTTAAGTTAGTGTTATAAAATAGGCGGCCATTGTCTATAGTTACGCGGGTCTCGAGCATTTTCCCTCTTTCCTAATTGTGGATTTTGTATCTCGTACGTTCCTGGGTAAATGTCGTATGTGCCTGGCGTTGTTTTGCGTGCTTGCTTAGGGGTCGTGTAGCCTCATATTTGTTTTATTCTGTGGCCATTTCTTTTCTTGCGTTGTCGATTTGCGAGTGGTGAAATTCTGTAAATTCTATTTAAATTCGCATGCAACCTCACTCCCAGACATCCTGGCTGTCCCCCCTGTGCTGTGTGTGATGTTTTTTGTAAGTTTTTTTGGGGTATTTTTTGTGTTTTTCGATATGCGCAGTTCGACCGTTAACTTCGTATTTTTTGCGGGTCGTATTTTCTTTTCTCTAAGTAACGGTTTCCCTTTCAAAGTGTTACGGTCTGTAATTTTTGCAGGCTATTTTTTACAAAGTCCTACGGGTCTTTAACCGTGAATGGTGCATTTGAGTTTTCTGTTGATCTGTAGTCCCTCGGGTCGTAGGTATGATGCACCCGTCTCCACCAGTGCAATTTATTTATTTTTTATTATTTTTTATTATTAGAGACAGATGTAAAACAGAATAGCAACTGTACAATATAGCATTCTAAATCAAGTACAAACATCATTTGCCCAGAACTGTAGCTTTCCATACACTTTAGTAAAAAGCAAAGTCGTCTTTACTATGAAATTCTGTTTAGAAATACCAGTGGCATATAAAGCTATACCTATAATAATTGCTATATCATCTGCCTCCAGCAATTTTCCATATTTTCCTCTTGACTAATTGTAAAAATTGAATCTTAATCGTCATTTAATCTAAGAACTTGATAATTTAACCAGAGATGATATGAAATGCCCCCTATGTGAAAGTAATTAGTGTCCCTGGTCTTATGACCTGGTAAAGATTTTCAAACATAATCCTAGGAAACACAGATTACCTTGAGGGGGGTCCCCCGTAATAATGGGGGAAAAGCAACATTTATAACTTAACCTAAACAATTTAGATTAAAAACCTATCAGAAATGTCATCCTGGTCATATCCATACCTCTTGAAAACTCTCAACATTAAGCACTCTTATTCATTGGAACATGATTCTCCCATGTCTCTCCCCCCCCCTCCCTCCTGGGTCCCCGGCCTCCCTCCCTTCTCTACTGCCTTGATTAGGATAGTCAAATTATGTAGGTTGTTGTAAGAACTCGGATATCCGTGTATGTTATCCAAGGACCCCATATATCAAGGAATTTAAGAATTGTGTCAGCTAAAGAGTGTGAGATTCTCTTGTTTGTAGCAATGAAGTGTATTTTCACATTCACTGGACGCAGATCCAGAGAGTTGGTCTTCCAACTACGAGCTATATGACTTTTCGTAGCCAATAAGATATACTGTAGGAGATTATTCTGGGAAGCGCTAAGCGTGGCCAATGGGATCCCCAACATTTGGTTCTCCGCTGATAGGCTAATCGGTTGCTTAATGATATCTGCTACTAGATCTCCCACTTCTTTCCATAATCGCTGCACTATCCTACAATTCCACCATATGTGTAGGAAGGTACCCGCATCCGGACAACCCCTGAAACAGCTTGGGCTCTCCGATCTATTCTACTTAGCTAGCCTATCAGGAGTGATATGGAGGACCTTAATGGAGGTTTCCAGCACACTATAATTTAAGGCTCGCCTAAAGATATTGGACCATGATGTCTCCCACTTTTTAGGTTCCCAATGCAGTGCTAGATCTCTTTCCCACTCCAATATATATTTAGCCTTGTTTCTCTCTGACGGGTTATTAAAAGTGTCATATAATTCACCTATCATTCCCTTAGTCAGAGGGGCCTCTCCACAAATTTTTGAAAACCAATTATGCTGGGGCAAACCTATTGAGTGGATCAACGAGGAAACAAAGTGTCTCAATCTGCAGTAGCTATAATGCTGGTATATAGGGAGGTCATATTTAGCCCTTAACTCCTCGAAAGCGAGTATTCGATCTTCCTTAACCCACAAGCCCAACCTATCCAGTTTATTCAATCTCCACCAATGTTGGGCCAAGGCTGGAATATCCGTAGGGGCTTGTGGATGTAGAAATATTGATATTAGATATGGTGACTTGTGGAAAAGCGTAGAGTGTCGATGTGCCCAGGTTACACACAATGCTGAGTGTTTAACCATTGGGTTTGCAGAGGTTCTTAACAAGGCTGGTTGCGTAGCCAGCCACACTGCTGTGTCCCATGAGAATGGGCGCATGCCCCAATTCTCAATGAACCTCCAAGCAGGATGAGACGATACTGAGTGAACCAGATGGACAAATGCTAGTTTTGATGCTCTATAGTAGAGTTTAAAGTTAGGGCATGCTAATCCCCCTTTTGTTTTGTGCCTATACATGATTGATTTGGGAACCCTAGCAGAGCCACCGTGCCAGTAAAACTGAAATACTAACCATTCAAAACTTGACAATTCTCTCATATTAATAGGTATAGGTAGTGTTCTAAAGAGGTACATCAGCCTAGGTAAGATATTCATCTTTACAGTATTAATCCTGCCCAACCAGGAAATGTGTGCTTTAGACCATCTAATCAAGTCTTTTTTTAAGTAAACTGTATAGAGGGTTATAATTGGCGTTATATAAGTCTGTTATTTTAGGTGTTAAATTTAACCCCTAAGTATTTAATATGTTTTGTGGCCCAAATTAATTTATACCGTTGTGTTAAAATATCCTTTTCAGCTGTTGTCATGTCCAAAGCAAGAGCTTCTGTTTTTTTCTATATTAATATTTAAACCTGATATGACTCCAAATTGATCTAATATTTGCAACAAAGCTGGGACTGACCTCACTGGATCCGAGATAGAACATAACAGATCATCTGCGAAAAGAGAGACTTTAAACTGTTGCAGTCCTATCTGAATACCTTTAATTTCTGATGTTGCTCTTATCATCTCTGCAAGTGGCTCTATGGCCAGGGCAAAGAGGAGTGGGGACAGAGGACAACATTGTCTTGTTCCACGCTGGATGTGAAGAGCCGGCCTAGCGCGGCCCGGAAGTTTTAGATTAGCTTTAGGAGCCTTATAATCGTTTTTGATAAGATTAATAAATCATCCTTTAAAACCAAAGTTTGCATGTGACGCTAAAAGATAGGGGCAATCAACTGAGTCGAATGCTTTCTCCCCATCCAGCGCGAGCAAACAGGCCGACAGTTTGTTATGCTTCACATAGTGCATCAGATTCAGAATCTTGCGGATATTATCCCCCGCCTGCCTGCCCGGTATGAATCCCACTTGATTATTATGAATTAGAGACGGCAGAAAATCTGCAATCATGTCACCCATAATTTGGCTAGGAATTTAATATCAAAGTTTAATAGTGAGATTGGTCTATAGTTTTTTGCTTCAAGGGGATCTCTACCCACTTTTGGGGTAGAACAATCTCCGCAAGATTCAAATCTGAGGGAAGCTGCTGTCCATCCATTATTGCATTGTAAATGGTAGTGAGATGAGGGGCTAATTGGTCCACACATTTTTTGTAATAAAGATTCGTGAACCCTTCAGGGTCCGGGGCTTTGCCCACTTTAGAGCCTCGAACTTCCTCTAAGGTAATTGCCTTATTTAAATGTGTCAGATTCTCCTCTGTCAGGCGTGGAAGATCTAAAGAGCCTAAAAACCCATTTATTCCATGGGAATCCACAGTTTTTGAAGACGCATACAATTTTTCATAAGATGCAAAGAATATCTCTTGTATTTTAGATGGGCTGGATGTGATTATCCCCTGAGGGGATTTTAATTGGTAAACCCTCAATTGTGATTGGTTAGATTTGAGCCTTTTAGCTAAAAGTGAATCAGGCTTGTTTGCCTTATGGTAAAATTTATCCTGCAAAGCGTTTTCCGTTCTTTCAGAAATTATAATGTCTAATTCCGCTCTCAATTTATCAATCCGGATCCTATTTGATGCAATTGGGTGCTGTTACTTATCCCACTCTAACCTCTTCAATTCCGCATTAATGTTAGTTTATTGCAATTTTATTCTTCTTTATTCTTATTTCTTATATTATGAAGCTAATTTTATACAGACACCCCTAATATAGGCTTTATGTGCCACCAACACCCATTTTTTCCCTGTGTCTTTACAATTGCAAGGCCTGCTCAAAGTCGTGCAAGCTCAGCATGATTATTGTCAATCTATCTAACTTTAAACTGTCTCACTCCCACACAAATGTGCTGATGAAAGGTCTATCTTAATTTTTGTTTCTAATTAAATTCATTAATTCATTTCTAATCTATTTTCCAACATAAAAGACATCAATTTATTTGCAAGAAAATTGGCATAAATAAAACTGAGAAATGATTGCTAAGCCATGGTGTAGAAAAGGAAGATATAGATCTGGCCATTGATCTGATGGGCTGGTTAGAATAAAATTAATAAGCTCAAACTAACCATGTAGGAATAGCTGTTGTTAAAAACTGGAAAAATCCCAGCTTATTCACTCCCCAACTAAAAGAATACACCAATATTGAAGCGTTTGTCCAACTGGTTACTAATGATATTGAAAGACTTTATGAAAACAGATACAATAGTATGAGTGCAAACAATAACTTAAATTCAGTGGAGCGAAAAGCTTTCTGAGATTTGATGTCTAATAGATCTCTTGTTATAAAACCCGCCGACAAGGGAGGGAATGTAGTGTTAATGAACGATTTAGACCTTTAGACCGGAGAATATGCAGTGACACTACAACTTATGAGATCTTAGAAAAAGACCCTACAATAGAATACCAAACTGAGTTAAGAGCTCTTCTTATACAAGCCAAAGACAATTGCCTAATTAATAAACATAACTTTGATTATCTGTATTAAAAAAAACATCCCACCAGAGCTACTTTTTATGCCCTTCCTAAGGTCCATAAAAGTGTTAAACCTGTGCCCGGACGTCCCATAGTATTGTTTTGAAACAATAATTTTATAGAAAATATCAGCAAAATTGTAGACAGTCATCTTAAGGATTTGGTAACTGGCTTACCCTCCTATTTAAAGGACAGTTTAGACACATTGAAGCATTTAGAGTATCTAATATTATCAGCCCACACCCTATTGGCATCAATTGATGCGGATCAACTCTAAAGCAGTATCCTGCATAATTTAGGCATTATGGCCACTACTTGCTTTCTACAGTCTAGAAGCAGGAGTATGCATTCATTCTAACATTGTTATCATCAAACCAGGGGAACTGCTATGGACCTTCAGATAAACAAGATTAATACATACTAAAATTTATTGTAAAAGCACTGCCACCGATTCCCTACTAAACTAGCATAGCCAGCATCCTATTCCCCTTAAAAAAAGGCATACCAACAGCTTTCTGACCGATCAGCATTACTCAACTCTGTTAAGCAAAAATCAGAGGATGAAACAGTCAGACGTATAATGGAATGTGGCAATGACCATCAAGCCATCAGAAATATTCAGAACAAATATTGGTACCTACTTACTCAAAATCTCACACTGAACAAGCTATTATCCACTAAAGCCACAGTTACTTATAGAAGGGAAAGAAACTTGACGGACTTATTAACTTCCAGTTTTTATGACAAACCGAGCCTGTCGAAGTCATGGTTACAATCCATGAGAGGCCTGTTTATATGTGGCAGATGTAAAGTCTGTAGGTATATTAAGCCAACTAAAGCATTCAGACATTCTACAACTGGAAAAATCGATGACATTAGACAATTCTTCAACTGTGGCTCTACAGCGGTTGATTTACATGAGGAAAACAATCTGCCAGTTAGGCAGAAGGATATTGGAGCATGTGTATACAATTAGAAAGGATCTGTATACACCAGTATCCAGACATTTCAGATTATTCCATGACAAACAAGTGGATAATCAGCAAGTATGTGTCAAGGATAATGTCTAGCTGGGACATCACAAAGGTGATATTGATTGACGTCTTAAGCAGAAAGAGAGTCAATGGATCTATTATTTACAGTTTCAAAAACCCAATGGGCTCAATAAAGGTTTTTCTTATTCAGTATTTATTTAACAAGTAGGTCAAATTGACAAGTTAATCTTGGAGCGCTGTTGGAACCTGCCTATTATCCATTATAGCATGAGCCATTACTACAGACGTCATCATATATTTGAATATTGCTCAGCCATTTATCTATTGATACTAAGTTTTGTATAGAATATTTTTCTTTGGTTTATAGTTCATCCCTTAACCTACCATTATCACTTTTATTCATATTAAGCACTTTGCATAATAGGTTTCACTCACGGCTGGTACACTTAGTTCCAAAACATTTATGCCACACTTTTCTTTTCTTACTTACACTAAGTATTTATCTAGTATTTTTCTGACTAGTTACACTTTCTTAGTTTGGCAATCTTCGATACAATATATCAGCATCACAATTGTTTATACAATATATCAGCATCACTAGGTTTAGACCAGGAATCATATATACTTATTATCACACTGAGCCTCTTTATACTTTGTACATGCACTTTTATTCACTTACAGCCCATTGATGCATATTTGTCAGTGCTATCCACATATATTTACTTTTTACACACTTTTTTTCTTGATTCCTACACTTACACAGTCACTTAAGTCCTAATAGGTTGAATTTACGAATATCTGGTTATGGAATATGTTGAATTTTTGTAGGCCAATTATGATCCACACATATTGGATGAACTATTCAAACATCAAGTATATCCATGAGATCAAGACAAACATTACACTTGGTTTATCTATCATGAAGGACAAAGTAATTTATATGTCACACAGTCAGAAATCTGATAGATGCAAATTTTGCTTTTTAATTGGGGAACATATTGTACATATTGTACTTATATGACATATGAAAAAATGCCTACATTATCGTATGTCACTGCACATATATACAGTAATTCATTACAAAATACTTATGTTATTACATGTTAAATGTTATTACATGTTATCACATGTGTAAATATAGGTTGAATTAAATATACCCCTAATGGTGTTAAATGCAGTTCTGGGGATTTGAGATGTGCAGCTACTATATGTATTATTCGTTCCATCTTACTAAATTTGACCAATTGGAAGTTAACAGCAATAAAGACAATAAAGAAGACTATCTCTTTGTTGAAGGCAGCGCTTTATTTTCCCATATTGAAATCAAATACATACATTTCTAAAATTGCAAATTTAATATGAAAAAGATTGATGAATGGACTTTATGCCCTCCATCCTATAGGCGGCTCCACCTTCTTTCCTTGTTAACTTGTATTAGTAATGCACTAATGTGACATTACTCTCTTCCTCTGTTTACCAATATTTGCGATGCATTTATGTTGCTCCACCCTCTTCTTCTGTCAGCCAATACTAGCAACTGTACTAACTTGGTCAATCAGAAGCAACTGACGTCAACATATTTATTTATTTAAACCTGAGACTCAGCGCCACCACCTTGATTAGACCACCCTCCTTTGATAAAGCAACTGAAGCTGTGAAATGTGCCATTAGGCTTTAATGTATGAACTTTGATGTAGGCTTGGTTGCTTAAGGCATTTATGTGACTTTAAGCCCCTGTTTCTTTCAGAGGCAGTTCTATGATCTCCAGCTGATGGAACTTAATGACTTACAGCCTTATTAAATTGCGATTCAGCCATTTGAATAGGGCTATATATAAGCACAGAGCATATTTTTTACAAAAGTTTTTAGTTAGCAAAGACCTTGCTTTTGGATAGAAGTTCAGCAACTAAAAACTTCTGTAAAAAAAATATGCTCTGTGCTTATATAGAGCCCTATTCAATCGGCTGAATCGCAATTTAATAAGGCTATAAGTTAGTCACTCTGCGAAGTAATTAATATGCAAACCTAAGCTGTCCCACAGTAAAGTGTCTATACTGTTTTTAGAGATTTTGTTTTAATCAGCCCCTAGATAGGGAACCTGGGAAATAAATGGGAAACAGTGCGTTAGAGCACACTAGTATATTTTGGAGTATATCCCTTTTGTCTACTGTGGTAGATGATTTTCTTTCTTTTGCAATTTAGATCTTTTTATGGTTTAGCTGCAGGGCTATTAGTCAGAAATGGGGCATTAACATAGGTTTGCCCTCAGACATGAGGATCCGTGACGATCAAAGGGTTCCCTCTCTGCCTATCACTGTCAACTATTTCTTACTACACACAATGTTGCCTATTTGATTATTCTTGACTAAGGGCTCCTTTTTATTGTGTAACAGTATACATATTATTTTACATTAAGAGACATTATAAATTATAAATCGGAAGTAATTGCAAAGCCTGTATTGTACCCCTATTGTGTACCGGGTCACCGGGGATTTCATGGGTTTAATACAGCTTTCTTTGAGTCATTAAAGTTTATGTTTTCTATAGATTATGCTATTATCCAATTGGGTGTTAAGCACCATATTTTCACTTATACCCTTAGAACAAAAGCCATGTTTAAAATAATTGAGGCTAAGTTAAGCCATTTGCTTTGTGGTAAGTGGAATTGTCATGGCTGAAGCATGCCAAGGCACCAGCTGCGCAATAGCTAAGAGACTGATGCCCTCAGTCTTATAAGATAGGCATGTTGTCCCAGGGGAAATGGGCCCACTGAGATGGGTTAACATTGGGGATGTTGTTATTTATGTGTTATTCCTTGTGGTGCCTGTTTAGTGTTGCCTGGGTGCGACTGGGTCCATACTTTAGTACCCATGTTTATAGTTGGGGTGTGCGTATGAACATGATGGGAGTGATGGGATGCATGTCTGTGTTGTGCTTTGGGGGGCTAGGAAATGTTGTATATGCCCAATATTTCATAGTAATGGACTTGTCCTTTATTAACAAGATTAGGGAGATAATTGACCCCCTGGAGTCACATGACACCAGTATCTCTCTCTATGTATTACCAGCCTCAGGCTGGTGTCTCCAGGCCTATTGTACATAATTATCCCCTACCAAGAATACAGCAGTGGAAAGGGAAAACAATGGGTAATTCTCCTTGGACTTGCAGGCAGGGGTGATAAACTGAGCAAGAAGGTAATTGGAATATCCATGGATGCGCATTTAAATTAATTGGATTCTCATTGCTAAGAATGTGGTATTTATATATATCCCCACGTAAATCAACTGCTGTAGAGCCACAGTTGAAGAATTGTCTAATGTCATCGATTTTTCCAGTTGCAGAATGTCTGAATGCTTTAGTTGGCTTAATATACCTACAGGCTTTACATCTGCCACATATAAACAGGCCTCTCGTGGATTGTAATCATGACTTCGACAGGCTCGGTTTGTCATAAAAACTGGAAGTTAATAAGTCCGTCAAGTTTCTTTCCCTTCTATAAGTAACTGTGGCTTTAGTGGATAATAGCTTGTTCAGTGTGAGATTTTGAGTAAGTAGGTACCAATATTTGTTCTGAATATTTCTGATGGCTTGATGGTCATTGCCATATTCCATTATACGTCTGACTGTTTCATCCTCTGATTTTTGCTTAACAGAGTTGAGTAATGCTGATCGGTCAGAAAGCTGTTGGTATGCCTTTTTTTAAGGGGAATAGGATGCTGGCTATGCTAGTTTAGTAGGGAATTGGTGGCAGTGCTTTTACAATAAATTGTAGTATGTATTAATCTTGTTTATCTGAAGGTCCATAGCAGTTCCCCTGGTCTGATGATACCATACAGTGACTTGCCCGTCAAAAATGACAGGACAATAACGTTTGAAGTCATGGGAATGAAGCTTGACACATAATGTAAACCGTTTTGTACTGTGAGGACCTTTGGCGCTCATTGCGAGGCTTGTGCTGAGCACCAAATGACCCATACTTTTATGGATCAGGAGAAAGACTGGGAAAAGTTATTACCCTGTCTTCTCTTTGCCTAAAGAGAAGTGCCACAGGAGTCAACTGGTTTTCCTCCATTTGAGCTCCTATATGGCGGACAAGCTAGAGGTCCATTAAACGTGATAAGGGAAGCTTGGGAGGGGGAATATGGAAGGCATGAGGTGCCAGTAGCCACCTATGTGGTAGTGTTTAGGCCAGTAGCCACCTATGTGGTAGTGTTTAAAATTGGCCATGCTAACTGGGTTAGTCAGGTAAAATATGCGTAAAGAACAGGCCAAGGATCAGAAATACTATAATCCAGGTACCAGTGAGAGGGAATTAGAGGTGGGAATGGAAGTATTAATGATGATGGTAGCCAGTCCCCAGGATAAACTCCAGGCAATGTGGGAAGGGCCCTACCGAGTGACCAAAAAATTAAACCCCCATACGTAGGTGGTGATGACAGACCTGGATAGGAAAATCACTAGAGTAGCCAACATAAATAGATTAATGGTATACCAGAGGCAACCTACTAGCCATCTGTTTACCCACAGGGAGTGATCCTGAAGAAGGGCAATTGTCAGATATGCTAGCTTCACCAGAACAGCGTTCTCTGTCAGAGGTATTGAGGCAAATTCAGAACCTAGAAAGTTCCAAGAATGAGCAGCTAGCACATAGTTTGTTCCCATTTAAAGAGTTATTTACCACCGAACCAGGGTGCACCCATCTAGCGGTGCACATAGTAGTAACAGAGGGGTGTCCTCCCTTAAAGCAGCATGCCTATGGGGTCCCTGAGTCTGTGAGACTCAGCATTTATGCTGAATTGCGTAAAATGTTACAGTTAGGAGTAATTGAGCCATCCAATAGTCCATGGGCATTCCCAGTAGTATTGGTGCCCAAAAAAACTGGAACAACCCATTTCTGCGTGGATTACAGGAAGCTAAACGATAAAACAAAAAACAGATGCACACCCTATCCCACTCATGGATGAGTTGTTGGACCGTCTAGGTACTGCCAAGTATTTAACCACTCTGGATCTCTACAAGTGATATTGGCAGTTTGCCTTGGAGGACACAGCTAGGGGGAAGTCAGCATTTATCACCACAATTGGCCTGCACCAATTTAAGGTTATGCCTTTTGTGATGAAAAATGCCCCGTCCACCTTCCAGAGACTGGTAGATAAGTTATTGCAGGTGCACTAGGGATATGCACAGGCCTATCTGGATGACATAGCCATTTTTAGTCAGACCTGGGGGGAACATCTAAGGCACATCACAAGTATTATGCAGACCATCAGTCAAGCTAGGCTTATCGTTAGACCTGACAAGTGTCAGTGCGCCAGGGCAGAGGTGCAGTATTTGTGCCATTCAGTAGGAAATGGGAAGTTGAGACCAGAGCCAGCAAAAATAGAGGGTATAGCCGCCTGGACCACTCCCAAAACTAAGAATCAGGTAATGGCTTTCGTGGGTACACTGGATATTACCGTAAATGTATTCCTGCGTACAGTGGTACAGCCAAGCCCTGGATGGACTTGTCCAAGAAGAAATTGCTCAGGGAAGGGACATGGACCCCTGCCTGTGAACTCGCCTTCCAATCCCTGAAGGACGCCCTAACCTGCTCGACTGTACTAGCCTCCCCGGATTACAGCAAACCATTTGTGGTACAGATTGATGCATCTACCTATGACATAGGAACCATTCTGAGCCAAACTGACAACCAAGGAACAGAACATCCTATTGCCTACATTAGTAGGAAGCTGCTGAACCAAGAGATAGCATATGCCACTGTTGAAAAGGAATGTTTGGCTGTGGTGTGGGCGCTAAAAAAACTCTAGCACTATCTTTATGGGAGACTGACCACAATCCACTTTGCTGGTTGTCCAGGGTGGCTGAGGAAAATAGGCATCTCCTAAGATGGAGCTTGGCATTACAGACATTTAACTTTACTGTGCAACATTGAAGGGGCAAGCTGCATCAGAATGCAGACGGGATGTCAAGACAGGAGGATCATTAAACCTCAGTATAGTTGAGGAGTCCTCTGATCCAATGGACTCCCCGAGCTACACTGGAAAAGAAAGAGGGAGGAGTTGTCATGGCTGAAGCATGCTAAGGCACCAGCTGTGCAATACCTTACAGACTGATGCCCTCAGCCTTATAAGATTTTGCCAGGGGAAAGGGGCCCACAGAGATGGGTTACATTGGGGATGTTGTGATTTATGTGTTATTCCTTGTCATGCCTGTTTAGAGGCATGACAAGGGAAATATTGTATATGCCCAATACTTCATAGTGATGACTAGTCCCTTATTAACAAGATTAGGGAGATAATTGACCCCCAGGAGTCACATGACACAGTATCTCTTTCTATGTATCACATGCCTCAGACTGGTGACTACAGGCCCTATTGTATGTAATTGCCCCCTACCAAGAATACAGCAGTGGAAATGTAAAACAATGGGTAATTCTTCTTGGACTTGCAGGCAGAGGGGATAATGGGAGCTAGACGGCAATTGCAGTACCCATGGATGCATGAGAGTGGCATAAATGTGTCTTTTTTATTTTCAATAAATGTGTTGTTATACTGGTTCACATAATTAAAGTGTGAATTTCGTTATTGATGCTGGGAATTCTGTTTGCTGGAGTAAGTTCTTTTCAGAACTTAGAAAGATATTTATGCTACACAACATCACTGACACCTCTCAGTCTAACCCAAGGGCTGAAAGGTCTTCCTGCTTTACAGAGGTAAAACAAACTAGGCATACCTGTGGGGAGAGGTTTGGGCAATAGGCTCTTATCATACCCCATTGAACATTCAAGTTGTCACAGGAATGTATCCCTAAACTCCATAGGTGACCATTTTGTTTGTTTTTTGTTAGGATATCTGCGGCTAAGGTTATATTTTTTCTGATCCAGGAAGACAACCGATAGTTCCTTATAAGATAGCCATAGTGGAGTGAGCCAATTTTAAAAGGGCAGATTTTAATGGTCTAAGGGCAGCAATACAAAGTATAGACTGGGACAAAGAACTGATGGGTAAAAATACTGAACATAAATGGACAACATTTAAATCCTTCCTAAATATACATACTTATCACCATATACCATGTGGGAATAAAAGTAAAAGGAGTAAATCACATCCAATGTGGCTTAACAATGAATTAAAGATCAAGATACGGACTAAAAACAGGCATTTAAATTATACAAACAAGAGGGGACAGAGACTGCTTTATGTAAGTACAAGGAAATCAACAAGGCTTGCAAAAATGCTGTTTTTGGAAGGGTTTAAAGGGATAATATACATGAATATGTCTATTTGAATAGGATTATAAGTAGGAGTCAACATGGATTTATGAGAGCTAGATCATGTCAAACAAATCTGATTATTTTCTATGAGGGGGTAAGTAGGAACTTGGATCAGGGCAACTCAGTGGATGTAGTCTTTTTGAATTTTGCAAAGGCTTTTGATACAGTACCACATGAAAGACTATTGTGCAAACTAAGGGATATAGGAATTGTAATACATATCTGCTCATGGATTGAGAGCTAGCTAAAAGACAGGAAGCAAAGGGTTGTGGTAAATGGAACATACTCCAATTGGACTAATGTGGTAAGTGGAGTTCCTCGATGTTCAGTATTAGGTCCTCTGCTTTTTAATATATTTATTGACTATTTATATTTATATGAGTTAGAAGTGGGACTGGAAAGTAGTGTCTCCATTTTTGCTGATTACACAAGGTTGTGCAAGGTAATTAAATCAGATAATAATGTACTTTCCGTCCAAAGGGATTTACATAAATTAGAGGAATGGGCATCTAAATGACAGATGAGATTTAATACGAATAAATATTATGCCTCTGGGAAGGAAAAATAGCCATACATTTTATAATCTTAATGGAGCAAATCTAGGGGTATCTGATAATGAAAGGCATTTAGGAGTACTTGTGGACAACCACAAAGATAACATTGCTCAATGCCAAGCAGCATCTGCAAAGGCAAATACAATATTAGCATGTATTAAGAAGGGTATAAAAGCCAGGGAAGCAAATATAATTATTTCACTCTACAAATCCCTAGTACGCCCTCGTTTGGAATATGGAGTACAATTTTGGGCACCACTTCATAAAAAGGAAATTTTAGAACTGGAAAAAGTACAGAGAAGGGCAACAAAACTAATTAGGGGAATGGAGTGGCTACGTTATGAAGAAAGACTAACCAAATTAAACTTCCACAAAATAAAGAAGTGTGAAATGCTTTCATATTATTTTTGGGAATTAGGCTTAGCCAGAGCACATGCTGTGTTAAGATGTATGAATTTCGACCCATCTAGGAGGTGTTTCTTTGGTGAACCATTTAGACAGTTGTGCAAGTCTGGAGTGTAAATATTAATCAAAAAGGAAATTATGCAGTTAATAATCAATATGGTCTTTCAAAATCAATAAAATGTAATTAAAATAAGAAAATGTTGATTTTGCCCTTAAGTGGATTTGCTATGGCTGTGAATCAGATTATATTTACATGAAGCCTTGTGACCAAATATACAGTGCCTTGCAAATTGATTCACCCCATTGACTTTTTAACTATTTTGTTACATTACAGCCTTAATTTCAATGTTTTGTTAATCTGAATTTCTATGTAATGGATCAGAACACAATAGTCTAAGTTGGTGAAGTGAAATGAGAAAAATATATACATAAAACTTTTTTTTAGAAATAATAAAACAGAGAATTGGCATGTGCGTATGTATTCACCACCTTTGTTATGAAGCCCATAAAAAGCTCTGTTGCAACCAATTACCTTCAGAAGTCACATAATTAGTGAAATGATGTCCACCTGTGTGTACATGATCTGTCATTACATATACACACCTTTTTTGAAAGGCCCCAGAGGCTGTGCCACTAACCAAACATTGCCACGAAGACCAAGGAACTCTCCAAACAAGTAAGGGACAATGTTGTTGAGAAGAACAAATCAGGGTTAGGTTATAAAAAAATATCCAAATATTTGATGATCCCCAGGAGCACCATCAAATCTATGATAACCAAATGGAAAGAACATGGCACAACAGCAAATCTGCCAGGAGATGGACGCCCCTACCAAAAGTCACGGACCGGGCAAGGAGGGCATTAATCAGAGAGGCAGCAGAGAGAACTAAGGTCACACCTGGAGGAGCTGCAGAGTTTCACAGCAGAGACTGGAGTATCTGTACATAGGACGACAATAAGCTGTACGCTCCATAGAGTTGGGCTTTATGGTAGAGTGGCCAGAAGAAAGACATTACTTTCTGCAAAAAGCAAAATGGCACATTTTGAATTTGTGAAAAGACATGGGGGAGACTCACGAAATGTATGGAGGAAGGTGCTCTGGTCTGATGAGACTAAAATTGAACTTTTTGGCCATCAAAGAAAGGGCCACAAAAAAACTAAATATACCACTGATGTTAGTATATAAAATAGCTTTCAGTAAGCTTTTTTATATAAATTAAAGTTTTTTTTATATATAGTTTAAAAGAGGAATTCACTGCAGAAAATGTCATTCTTCCTGAGAATGTTCATCAAGTCAGATAGGTAGAAGGGGAGCATCATGTAAATTCATTGAGTGGCAGGTCATTTATTGCAGTCACGGCAAATTATATTGCAAACCTAAATTGTCACTGTCAATTTAACTTGATACATTTTGTAAATTATCCCTTGAGGCTACAAAGTAAATTTTCAGTTTTTAATGCTACTAAAACCTAACTGCTCGATAACAATTGCTATTGGCAGATTTTCTTGTAATATTTCCTTTTTTCAGAAAGGAAAAATTATTTCTCAAAGAAGAAATCATGATGTGAAATGAAAGTATGAGAAAGAAAAAAGCCAATTTGGTTAGAGTTAATAAGGCAGAGAAAGAGCATTTCACTGATCCAGTGTAAATTGATTCAACACTGTCAATTGGTCTTACGGAACCAGAAAAAGCTTTAATAAGGATTTCTGGATAGTTTTTCATTTCCCTGGCTAAAATCGATGACAAATCTGATATGTGTTTTTTAATAAATCAAATGGTGCATGAGAGTTGAAATGATAGTCCTTAATATCTAACTTTACTTTGTATGTCTGAGAATTATAGCCGAGTACAGATACTTGTGTTTTAAAAGACAATTGTAGCTTATGAAAAAACTCACTTGTTTAACAAAGTAAAGAAATTAAAAGCTGTGTAAGAAGGGACCTTAAAAACATTGTAGAGAAAATCTTAATTTTAGTAGCATCTGCTGTGTATAGAACATTCCATCAAGCTTCAAAGCTTCATCAAGTCCTTGGTCTCCAGTCTCCAGCTGGCCACCATATGGGACTCACACAAGGAACACAATCCGTGAAAGATTGATTCGGTCCAGTTTTTACTTGCACCAACTTCATTTCTCAAGTGCTCAGTTGTTTTGCTTAGTTGGTTTTGCTCAGTTCTAATTTGGCACTCCTGATTTTTTTTGTTGCTTCTCTGGACCATTGTGACCATTCTGGCTTGAGCTTATTGGCCCTTTTGGCTTCGTCTCCCTTTGCTTGCTCCTGGCCCCTATCCTTTAGCTTGTACACTCGCTTATGAATGATATCTGTCAACCTTTTTATCTTGGACTATTTGACTACAATGTATTACTTCTGGCCAATATCTGTACCTTGCCTGCCATATACCTATGCTTGCTACTGGGTTCCTTCCGACCAACCTTTTTCATAATCTTGCAAGATTACTCGCAATGTTTCTGGTTCCCACAATGTTCCAGTGGGGAGAAATTCTAGAGGTGGGTTTAAGCAATACATAAATGATTTAATTGCCCAAAAGGACAAATTAATTATTTTTATATACAACTTATACACACAGCCACCAATGTTAAATCTAAAACCCAATTTATGTAAAAATGTAGCCATCGACATGTTCATGTTACAAGTATGAGGAAAAGGAATTGTAAATCTCATTGTCTAGGATGGCAATTAAATACGTTTTTATGAAAAGATTAAAAGAAAGAGGAGCTTTATTGTTTTTATGATTGTACTAGCGACTTGCCCGTCAAAAATGACGGTGCAATAAAATTGTAAGGCAGGTAATGCAGTTTACCAAAGGCATACATTTTTTTGGTGGTGTGAGATCCTTCGGCGCTCATTGCAAGCCTCGCGCTGAGCGCCTTTGGCGCTCCATGCAAGGTTTTGGTTGTTGTTTTTTTTTTTATCAGAGGCGCTTTTGCTGTCATTGTACGGTCAGCGCTGTTCTCCTTTTTGCGCTTATTGCAAGGCTGTCCCCTGGTGTAGTTTGTGTGCTATGAGCAGCGTTGGCGCTCGTTGTAAGAGGCGAATGGCTTTTGTGTTTATTGCAATAGTGGTTTTTTTTTGTGTATATGTATTTTTGTATGCTAATTAAATAATTAATACATTAATAAATGAATATACTACCTATTTGTAAGTAATATATGCAGGAAGCATTATGCTGAAGAGCTGACAATCTGTTTTGATGTTCCTGCAGCATACAATGTAGGTTTGCACTATTGTGGGTCTGAGGTGTAAGTGTCAGAAATGTGTGCAGTGTGTTGTGTAAATAGGCTACATGCGGGAGGGAAAGCCGTTAGTGTAGCTGTGTACTTCTGCATTGTGTAAGTTAGTGTTGTGAAATGGCGGCGAATGTGTATGTGGTACACGGGTGTGGATGATTTATCGTCCTTACTAAAAGTGTATCTTGTACCTCGTACGGCTTTTTGAAAAAAAACGTATGTACTTGGTGGTGTTTTGCGGCATAAGGGTCGTGTAGCCTCGTTTTCGTTTTTTTCAACGCCCAGTTTTTCTCTTGCTTAGGGGATTTTCCTGTGTGTAAACTCTGTAATTTGGACTTAAATTGAGTTTACTTGCAGAGGCCCTGCGTGCCCCCACCTTGCTGTGGGTAAGCTTTTTTTTTTTACTTCTTTTTTACTTTTGTGGGTGTTTGTAAGCGCTTGTGAGGCGCCGTAGAGCCTCCACCTCCGCAAATGTGGCCCCTCGCTTTGCGAGGGTCCGCATTTGCGGCCTGCAATGAGCCTTCAGCATGAGAGCCTCCACCTTCCGCAAATACGGCGAGCTCACAAAGCGGGACGACAATTGGTAGTTTGACAACTATTATATGTGATCATATAGAATGCAAACAATAGTTATACTGCTAGAAAGATTAAAGTTGATGAACACAACATACAGTTTTCAAATATATATTTATACAGTACATATATATATATATATATATATATATATATATATATATATATATATATACATACATAGGGGGGGGGGTATTTGATCCCCTGATGGTTTTGAATGTTTGTCCATTGACAAATAAATGATCAGTCTATAATTTTAATAGTAGGTGTACTTTAACAGTGAGAGACAGACCAAAAAAAAACAAAAAAAAAAAAAACCTTAGTTATGAATTGATTTGCAGGTCATTGAGGGAAATAAGTATTTGATCCCCTATCAATCAGCAAGATTTCTGGCTCCCGGGTGTCTTTTATACAGGTAACGAGCTGAGATTAGGAGCACTCTCTTAAAGGTAGTGCTACTAATATCAGCTCATTATCTGTATAAAAGACACCTGTCCACAAAGGTAAAAAATCAATCAGATTCCAAACTCTCCACCATGGCCAAGACCAAAGAGCTGTCCAAGGATGTCAGTGACAAGATTGTAGACCTACACAAGGCTGGAATGGGCTACAAGACCATCACCAAGGAGCTTGGTGAGAAGGTGACAACAGGTGCGATTATTCTCAAATGGAAGAAACACAAAATAACTGCCAGTCTCCCTCGGTCTGATGCTGCATGCAAGATCTCACCTCGTGGAGTTTCAGTGATCATGAGAACGGTGGGAAATAAGCCCAGAACTATACTGGAGGATCTTGTTAATGATCTCAAGGCAGCTTGGTTACCAAACAATTGGTAACACACTATGAAATCCTGTAGCACCTGCAAGGTCCCCCTGGTCAAGAAAGCACATGTACAGGTCCTTCTGAAGTTTGCTAATGAACATCTGAATGATTCAGAGGAGAACTGGGTGAAAGTGTTGTGGTCACATTCAAGAAGGAATGCTGCCTATAGCACCAAGAACACCATCCCAACCGTCAAACATGGAGGAAACATTATGCTTTGCAGTGTTTTTCTGCTAAGTGGACAGGACAACTGCATCACATGAAAGGGACGATGGAGGGGGCCATGTACAGTCAAATCTTGGGTGAGAACCTCCTTCCCTCAGCCAGGACATTGAAAATGGGTCATGGATGGGTATTCCAGCATTACAATGACCCAAAACAAAGAGCTAAGGCAACAAAGGAGTGGCTTATGAAGAAGCACATTAAGGTCCTGGAGTCTCCAGACCTTAATCCCGTAAAAAATCTGTGGAGGGAGCAGAAGGTTCCAAACATCAGCCTTGAAACCTTAATGACTTGAGGATCTGCAAAGAGGAGTGGGACAAAAGCCCTCCTGAGATGTGTGCAAACCTGGTGGCCAACCACAAGAAACATCTTACCTCTGTGATTGCCAACAGAGGTTTTGCCACCAAGTACTAAGACGAAGGGGTCAAATACTTATTTCCCTCATTGACCTACAAATCAATTTATAACTTTTTTGACATGTGTTTTTATTGTTGTTTTTTTTTTGTTATTCGTCTCTCACTGTTAAAATACACCTACCATTAAAATTATAGACTGATCATTTCTTTGTCATTGGACAAATGTTCAAAATCAGCAGGGGAACAAATACTTCCCCACCCCCACACTGTATGTATATATATATATATATATATATATATATATATATATATATATATATATATATATATATGTAAAAATCACAATTCCCAAAGCAAGTTAAATGGCCAGTGTACACATTTTTCATGGTGAATCCATTTTTTCAGTACATTATTATTATATTATTACTAGCGACTTGCCCATCAAAAATGACAGGGCAATAAAATTTGAAGCCATGGGAATGCTGTTTGAGACATAATTGAAACCGTTTTGTACTGTGAGGACCTTCAGTGCTCATTGCGAGCCTCAGGACCTTTAGCGCTCATTGCGAGCCTCTCCTGTCATGTACTTTTGGTCCTCTGAGAGATATATATATTTCTATGTATATGTAGTTAAGTAATAATTAATGATTTCTTAAATCAATTAATATACTTTCATTACTTATAATTGATATATGCAGTGAGCAATAGGCTGAGGAGCTAACAATCTGTTTGTATTTTGCATCTGCATACAACCAGATTTTGAGTGTTGGTGCTCTGCTTATAAAGTGTAATGAATGTTTGAACTGTGTATTCTAAATAGGCTGCGTGCGCGAGGTAAAGCCGTTGGTTTATTGTGTAAAGCGGCATTGTATAGTCGTAATGTTATTAATGTGGTACGCGTCTCGTGAGCATTTTATGTATCTTTTTGTATCTTGTAGGTCGTAGTGTGATGTGTAAAGTGCTACGTGTTTTGCAGTGTTTTGCGAGGCCCGGGGTCGTGTAGCCTTGTGTGGCGAAAATCATCTAAATCGAGTTAAATTCACGTTCCACCTCACTCACAGACTGTTGCCCCATGTTGTCTATGATGTTTTTGTAATTTTTTTAGGTGTATTTAGTATGTTTTTTGGGTTTTTTGTTCGGCCTCTAATCTTGTAAATTTTTGCGTTTCGTATCTTTTTTTTTAAAGTCCTGTGTCTCTTATTTTTTTTAAAGTCCTGCGTTTCGTATTTTAGGCACGCATTAACATCCCCAATTTTATGGAAGTATTTCCTAGCTTTGGGTCTCCAAGAAAACCTTACTTTGGCTCTACTACAATTAAAAGGCCATTTACCTCACTGTAAGTGCTCTTCATGCTGTGAAAGAGCACAAGTTTGTATGTTAAAATTATCTATTTTTTTATTACACTAATAACACCTAAAAAATTAAAGTTGTAAGTCTTTTTACAAACATACTCCTAACTGTATCGGGATTAACAACATCTGCCAACACAGAGAGCTGAAGGCTCTGTGAAGAAAAACATTTATCTTGAACTTCAGGAACGCAGCAGGACATGTTAACCGACAACTGTCATTTTTACTTGATTCCAGCAGTCCTTTCTCTGCTCAGATGAATTTGTGACGGGTTAACTCTCTTTATGCTCTCTGCACGTATCTGTAGCTGTGGGTCTGCCTGGGGCCTTGCCAGTTACACATGTAAACAGAGATTTAATTTATATATTTCTCTGTGGAAAAAAAAAGCATTTTAAAAACTCAGGAAGTTTTTCAACATGCTTTTAAGAGATCTTTTCTTTGATGTGGTCCAAACTGTGCTGAATTAAGTGGCCTTTTAACCACTAAAACAGATAACATTAAAAAAAAGACAGAGCTTCAGCTGCCCTAATATCTAGAGTCACAGGCAAACATCGCACAACTCTAACATGGCGAGTTCTCATGGTCTCCATTTAGTATTGGCTATTTGTCATCCTTATACATTGAAGCACAATAATATTCCTAAATTTTCTTAAAATAAATAGTATATTTGTGTCCACAAATGTCTAAAAATAAGTTAAAAAACGAATTTACCGTACACTAGGCAAGAACATGCAAATGAGTCCACAATGCATTTATACCCTTTAATCCAATACCAATTTATACATGATTCCTTATAAGCATATGCCTGATGTATTATGCAGCTTTTAAGAACAGCATAGCAAGGATTATACGCGAGTTAGAAGACCCAATTACAAACTATTTCACTCTTGAAAGGATCTCATTTAGTTTCCCAGAGTGCAGTGCAATAACTGTATTTCTGAGCAAAAAAGTTTTTTTTAACTTATTTTTAGACATTCAAATGTAAACACGAATGTACTATTTATTTACGATACTCTGTACGGTGGAGGCTTCTATAACTCTTTTGCCCACCACAAGTTAAATGATGTTGAGGTTAAATTTCCTTATAAACATGTTGTGGCCATCCTGAGCTTTCCCACTTTTCAAAAACTCGTTTACATGGTCCATGGAAGTAATTATAATCAACCTTTACTTTGTTTTTTTCTTCATCTAAACTTTTTGACCAAGTCTTAATTTGCAAAGTTTTTACATGGGACAACTAGTTGGTTAAGCAGAGGGTGCGTAGGCCTTCTGAGGTTATTTGCCCCACCACCAACACCAGTACCTCCCCTTTTTTATAGCAACAGTAATTATAATGATAACTTCCAAAAAGCACACCAACAAATATTCATAGCTGGACTCTCTTTCTCATACAATGATCAGTTAAATGTATAGCCAGATTCATGCTGATGAATAGCACAAAAGCTGCCTGACAAGTTTTCGTGAATTCGAATGATTGAAATTGTATAGCAGATTTTAGCCAATCAAGACTATATTGTGAACATACAGCAGGTGTATGAATTGGTCCTATCCTCTGTAGATCCCATGAATAATTCACCCATCTCTATTATGGTACTGCACTGCAACCATTTGATATTATGTTAATGCCACTAATAATATACATATTTTTAGTCAAACTTCTGGTTGTGCATATAAAACGAATACACAGAATATATTATCTGCTCCTGTTTTGCTTATCATTATATATTTGCAATTTAAATTATTATAGATGCCATATCTATTTATTTTATTCATATATTCATTTATTTCATTTTTTAAACTAAGTTTTTTTTTATGCAAGCTTCCTATTGTGTTTATGTTTTTATTGGTAAGACTCTTTGTTTTGTTAATATGAGAAAAACGAAGAAAATCACCTTCTAGAGATATTTAGTTGGTGTAGTAAAGACAATCACGGTAATGTAAGGGCAATTTTATGCAGACAATTGTGTGTATTATATTAAAAACAGTTTGCTTTGCTTTCTTATTTTTGCAATGTGCTACCCAAAAAAAGGTTTCTCAAGAAATATGAAACTGCCTCTCAACTCATAACGGTTTTCTGCTGAGCTTAAAAACATGAAAAATATTTTTGCCTACAAGTAAATTATTACACTCCAAGTACATTAACCTTAAAAAAAGTATAATACATGTCTGTGTTTAGCTGTCATAAAAAAGTTGGAAAATATAAAAAATATATCATTACATTATATTATTCTATTTTTATATACAAACATGATATAAAGCAGTGATGGAGCTAGTGAATGGAGGGCCCAGGTACAAAATAATTTGGGGCCTGTTGCAACTTTATTATACAAGGTCTGTACAGCTTTGTAAATATATATATATATATATATATATATATATATATATATGTGTGTGTGTGTGTGTGTGTGTGTGGTGAAATCCCCTTTTGGCAAGTAAAGAATTGCATTTTTATTAATAAAAAAAAATATTATATGAACCTTTCCACTATTAAATTAAGGGATCTTCTTTACTCTAGGTAGAAGAGGATGCCTCACCTGCTGCGGGGTCCTGGCACACTGAATTTTCTGCACTAGCATTACCTCTGCTCCTAATGTAAAGGATAGTTATTCTACTGCAATGTAAAGCACTACTTGCACAGTGAAAGTAAAGCATTGGTAAGAAAATTTCAGTCCAAACAGAAAAAAATGCGAGATAATAGACTTTAGAACTTTAACCACTAGTTGAGGAATGAAAATAAATAATGTTCCAAGTACACCTTACAGCCTTAGGGCCCTATGCTAATCCCTGAAAAAGCATTTACAAGTGTCCTAACTGCACAGTAAATCCTACCTATGTTAATCTCCCTTCCCTAAAACATTGCAAGCAAACTGCTATGGGTCACTGATACAAGTGAACTTCACAACACATCTGAAAAGCAAGGCATACATCTCCAGTGATTTTTGCACTAACAATACATTAGGAGCTAATCCGTTAGACTTTGACACCCACATCCTATGCTAATAAGATTTTATGGATCACTCACAAACAAGGGCACTGCCGTTACTGCAAAAGCAGAAGAAAGATTTACGAATACCAAAGACCACTCGCAAGTAGATTTCAAACCCTTGTTAAGTCCCCCAGAAGACGTTAAAGACACCATAGCACAACAAGCACTACAAAATGATGACATTTCAACATTATTTGGATTTTAACTGTCTGATATCAACATATGTGTAATAAAAAAATGTGATATGTTAGTAGTAAGCCTGTTTTATGATATACAATCCAGGGTAACACACAGTCCAGTACACAGTCTAGTACATCACAAAATCACATTGTGTAGGAACATTCTAATGCATTGTCTATAAATATATCATATTTTAACCAAAAAATAAACACATTTTTACTGATTAAAGCTATAAATACAATTGTCACATCTTTTTAATATCAAAATATTTTTAAATTAAAAAGCTATTACTTTATATATATATATATGATTCCTCGAAGGTGAAGTTACGGGCATTTTTTACGGGACTTCCCACTAAGATTTATGACATTCACATTTTCTATTGGCTCCTACAGCTGTGTCTCATCCGTAAAGCTTAGTTTGGCTACTCCCTGCACAGAAATCTGTTGTGGCTAAGGCAGGATTTATGGCTGTGCACTGAGTGCTCTAATCTGGGGGAGTAAAAGATTTACATTAGTGTAGAAGTTAGGGAAAAAAGCTCCCGCAGCCAATTTACTGCAGTACTCTAACTTAGAGCACCTGATTTACATAGGGCTCTTGGACTGTAATATATAGAAAAATATATTAAATGTCACTGCTGTCAGGTATAAGTTTATTAAAAACAATCCTTAGGTAATAAGTCCATCCAGTTGGTAGTTACAAGGTGAAACACACAGGTTAAAATCGCAATTAAAGGTTAATTTCCCATACCTGTGGCTTTTTAAATTGTAATTAGAGACTGTGTATAAATAGTCAATGAGTTTGTTACCTCTCACATGGATGCACTGAGCAGGCTGATAATGAACTCTCAAAAGACCTGCGTAACAAGGTAATGGAACTTCATAAAGATGGAAAAGGATATAAAAAGATATCCAAAGTCTTGAAAATGCCAGTCAGTACTGTTCAATCACTTATTAAGAAGTGGCGAATTTGGGGATCTCTTGATACAAAGCCATGGTTAGGTAGCCCAAGAAAGATTTCAGCCACAACTGCCAGAAGAATTGTTCGGAATACAAAGAAAAACCCACACTTAATATCAGGAGAAATACAGGTTGCTCTGACAAAAGACGTCATGGTTGTTTCAAGGAGAACAATACAATGATACTTGAACAAAAGTTAGCTGCATGGTCGAGTTGCCAGAAAGAAGCATTTACTGTGCCAATTCCTTAAAAAAGCCTGGTTACAATATGCCAGACAACACCTTGACATGCCTCACAGCTTCTGGCACACTGTAATTTGGAGTCACAGGGCCAAAATAGAGCTCTATGGTCAAAACCATAAGCGCTATGTTTGGAGAGGGGTGAACAAGGCTTATAATGAAAAGAATACCATTCCCACTGTGAAGCATGGTAGTGGCTCACTGTTGTTTTGGGGCACTGGGAATCTTGTGAAAATGTATGGTAAGATGAATTCTGGCAGACAATTTGCATTCTTCTGCACGTAGGTTGCTCATGGGACACTCTCATATGATCACTATCCTTCAGCAAAAGACATTTTTTTTGCATGATCAGTCATATTTTCAAAATGCCAAAATTTCACAATTTCTGCCATAACTGTAAATATAAATTGAACACACTAACTAGATCTGTAACACATGTAACATTTATAAAAAATAAATAAATAAAAGATTTGCAGTTTTTCTCCAACAGAAACAACAGGCTGTAAACTGAGTTGCAGTAAAGAAAAGTTTAATATATCATTATATCCAGTAATAGTTATGTATGTAATAGAACTCTCTTAGGGGTGTTTCTATTATCTAAATTTATTACGGATACAGTGCCTTGCAAAAGTATTCACCCCCCTTGGCATTTTTTTTGTTTTGTTGCCTCACAGCCTGGAAATAACATGGATTGTTTGAGGATTTGCATTATTTAATTAACAGGACATGCCCGCAACTTTGAAGATGTTTTTTTTTTTTATTGTAAAGTGAACAACAAATGAGACAAAATAACAGAAAAAATCAATGTGCATAACTATTCACCCCCCTAAAGTTAATACTTTGTAGAGCCACCTTTTGCGGCAATCACAGCTCCAAGTCACTTTGTATAAGTCTCTATGAGCTTGCCACATCTTACCACTGGGATTTTTGCCCATTCCTCCTTGAAAAACTGCTCCAGCTCTTTCCAGTTGGATGGTTTGCTCTTGTGAACAGCAATCTTTAAGTCTGACCACAGATTTTCTATTGGATTGAAATCTGGGCTTTGACTAGGTCATTCCAACATATTTACATGTTTCCCCTTAAACCACTCAAGTGTTGCTTCAGCAGTGTGTTTGGAGTCATTGTCCTGCTGGAAGGTTAACCTCCGTCCTAGCCTCAAATCACACACAGAGTGGTACAGGTTTTGCTCAAGAATATCCCTGTATTTAGCATCGTCCATCTTTCCCTCAACTTTGCCCAGTTTTCCAGTCCCAACTGCTGAATGGATGATGTTCTTTGGGTGATGTGATGTGTTAGGTTTGCGCCAGACATAGCATTTTCTTTGATGACCAAAAAGTTCAATTTTAGTCTAATCAGACCACAGCACCTTCCTCCATACATTTTGGGAGTCTTCCACACGCCTTTTCGCAAACTCAAAATGTGCAATTTTTTTGCTGAAAGTAATGGATTTCTTCTGGCCACTCTGCCATACTCCAGTCTCTGCTGTGGAACTCTGCAGCTCCTCCAGGGTTACCTTAGGGCTGCCTCTTTGATTAATGCCCTCCTTGCCCGGTCTGTGAGTTTTGGTGGGCAGCCTTCTCTTGGCAGGTTTGCTGTTGTGCCATGTTCTTTCCATTTGATTATGATAGATTTGATGGTGCTCCTGGGGATCATCAAAGATTTGGATATTTTTTTATAACCTAACCCTGACTTGTACTTCTCAACAACATTGTCCCTTACTTGTTTGGAGAGTTCCTTGGTCTTCATGGCAGTGTTTGGTTAGTGGTGCCTCTTGCTTAGGTCTTGCAGCCTCTGGGGCTTTTAAAAAAAGGTGTGTATATGTAATGACAGATCATGTGACACTTAGATTGCACACATGTGGACATCATTTCACTAATTATGAGACTTCTGAAGGTAATTGGTTGCACCAGAGCTTTTTATGGGCTTCATAACAAAGGGGGTGAATACATACGCACAAGCCAATTTTCTGTTTTCTATATCTAAAAAATTGTTTTATGTATATATTTTTCTCATTTCACTTCACCAACTTAGACTTTTGTGTTCTGATCCATCACATACAATTCAGATTAACAAAACATTGAACTTAAGGCTGTAATTTAACAAAATAGGTAAAAAGTCAAGAGGTGAATACTTTTGCAAGGCGCTGTATATTGTAAAGCCTTTATTCTATAACTCTCTTTACTGTCTGCTCTTTCTGTTAAAAACTTTTTTTTTCAATAACCTTCTCTATTGCTATAAAAGGACAATTCATTTATGTTAATACTAAGCTAGGTGCCAATATCCTTCAACCCCAACTCTTGCATGCTTCCAGATTCAGCTTATCTATGCAGTGCAGTGTACAATCTTTGCAATTCTCCCAGTCTCTGCTGTCCTTAGATTTAAAAAGCTGTCTAAGGTTTTCACAGGGCAGACTTGTTAATTGCGATTTCCGGCTCTGCAGCGATTAAGGAGTTTTTGTATAATTAAGTATGCATAATTCAAAGAGCAATCATGTTTTCAGAACAACATAGACAAAGCTCAGCTTCATCCAGAGAATTATATTTACATAGAAAATTGTGTATTGTCCATAGTTAGGCTAATTACTGTACAAAATTTGATTTTCATGTAAAGTCATTTTTTAAATGTGTTGCTCACATATAGAAACAAATAAATTGTAACAAAGACATTAATCTGTTTATGTTGCATTGAGTGAGTGCAAAATATTTAATAATAAATTCACAAACCGACTATTGAGTAAATGTCAAGAGTTTAGTTATTGTACTGTAACGCTAACATATGTATCTGTTGGTCAGCTTTTCTGATTCATCCCTTTTCTGATTATCTCCCTCTATATGTAATTATTGCCAATGATTGCTAATTAACCAATATAGTCTATTTGTATTGTTCTCAATCAAAAACCATATGAGGCTGACCAGACAGGCTGTTTGCAGACTACAGAGAATAACTAGTCTAATTAGGGGAAGTTAACAATTATTAGCAATAAGAACACATAATAATGAGATAACAGACTGTTCTTGGTGGATGTAGCTGTGAGGCTGAATAACATGAAAAGCTTTGATGTAAGTTTATTGTAAAAATTTGCTGTACTTTGATAACAATCAATTTATAAACAACTGCCACCACCTAGGCTTATACAAAATAATCATCCTAATGATAATATCTTAAATATATTAAAAGGACTGTAAACATTAATGCTTATGGTGATAATAATTATACAAAATAACGATTATAATGAATTTATATAGATCATGTGACACTTAGATTGCACACAGGTGGACATCATTTCACTAATTATGTGACTTCTGAAGGTAATTAATTGCACCAGAGCTTTTATGGGCTGAATACATATGCACATGCCAATTTTCTAAAAAAATGTTTTATGTATATATTTTTCTCATTTCACTTCACCAACTTAGACTATTGTGTTCTGATCCATCACATAAAATTCAGATTAACAAAACATCGAACTTAATGCTGTAATGTAACAAAATAGGTAAAGAGTCAAGTGGGGGGGCGGGGGTGAATACTTTTGCAAGGCACATTATGTATCTCGTCTATTTGTGTTGATATAAAGGCACCAAAGTTGAGAGGTCTTTTGGGTATCAGTTTTTTTTTATATTGGCTTTGATCTTCAAATAAAGTATTTGCCACCTTATATTTTAGTGTCAGACCAACAACTCAATCTGTAACGTTGCAAACTTTTATAGCTCCAAGCTCCCAGATTAAAGGCCTCCTCCTGTTAGGTCCGTTTAACTACAGTCATGTGATACGGAAGTGCTTTTTTGAGTTCAATGTCAGACATTTGCTACTTATACAATCTTGGAGCTCTTATAGACATGTGTTAGGTACTGAGGTTGGCGGTTCTGTTTTTGTGGACCAGAATATATAGGACTGTGTGTCACAAAAGTAGAAGTTGAGGCCAAGTCTTCAGATGATATCTCCAAACTGTTGCATATATATTGAAAACAGGAATAAAACAAAAATAAAAAAGAGGCTTGTAGAACTGCACATGACAAGGGTATGCATTTAGCAATAAACACCCAAAGGAACCATTTGTACCATATCAGGGAAAACATATTTTAAACCACTTGAGGACATTGTCCACCAGTGAGTAGATCTTCAACAGTTCAATTTATATTCCATTGTCCACAGTGTTTAATGCTGCAGCGAGGTCAATGAGCAACTACATCAACCTCTACCAGGCTATAATTGAACGTATGACCCAGGACTGTTTTCCTGAATCTCTAATGCAATACATCATAGATGTTATTTTTTGACATATTGATTGCTAATTATATTGCAAGTACTATGATATTGCTATTGGTTTTCATTCATTGTTTGTAACTGTTTGCTAATCTAACTCATGCCGCTTCTATCAGAAACACACATTGCATTGCGTCATTCTATACACATATGCATGTATTTTAGTTTAACATTTTTTTATTTCTTCATCCCCATAGCTGCACCTGGAACTAACAAATAGAAACACTGCATTCAAGTACATTTTTTAATCCCTATACTAACCTTCAAGCCAACAGCAGCTCAGTGCGGAGATCCAGTTCAACACTGCCTGAAAGATGCTTTATTGTGATGGAACAAAAGACTACACGTCCCAAGATGTTATGCTGGAGAAACTGATCCCCAGACATTGCAACAAAGTTGTAGCTGCCTCTGATTTTCAAAAGTGAATTATAGATTTTATGCTAATTTAAAAATTTGAATGCTAATTTTAGAAATTTGCAAACTGTAGCCTACGTTTATTAGTGTTTATTTGGGGATTTTTTTAGGGTTGCAGCCAATGGGGCACTTGGCCATACACAGGAGGGCCCTGGTGTATTGCACCACCTGCACCACTGGTAGCTCCGCTCCTTTATTAATTCACATTAAAGATTGTGTAGCAACTATTAAAATCTGTAACTAAGAGTGTTTTTGTTCACATTTTATCTATTTACATTTTCCGATGGGAGGCTATAAATGACAATTATGTACATTAAAACAGGATCAGCAGAGTGTTAATTGGTGATTAATGTTGGATCATATATTTCCAAAAATTGTTTCATAAGCAGAACAGGAAAAGTAAAGTGAATTGCTTGGTGTAGCTAGCAAAGGCAACTCATTCATGCTGTACACTGCAAGTGCAAAACATTTGATTTATCTCAGTTTTTCATTATGGTAAATTAGAGTTTACTACAGAATATAGAGAAACCTAGAATGATCAATTCATATCTTAGCAATGATTATCGTCTACATACTGACTACTGTAAGACCCATCTAATCACTGTGCAAAACTAATGGAACTCTTGCTGTGAAACAAAAAACATGGACTATTTATTTATCTGAAGCTTTGCTAAGGGAGATAGATTTTGTACAGCAATGTACAAAACCATGGACCATGAACCAGAACTGGCATTGTAAGGGGAAGTTAAATTGCTAGTAGCATTGAAGAAAACAGTTCTGGCTCCAGTTGCTTGTATCTAAAAGAGATTGTTCCTTATATTTAAAACTTTTTCTTTTAGAAGAAAGTCTAAGAAAGACATTTACAGGATTATTATTATTATCGTTTATTTGTAACGCGACAACATATTCCGTAGCGCTACACATAAGTTAAGTTACAGGCAATGACAAGTTCAAGATTCACACATTGCAATGAATGGAGGGCCCTGTCTTGGAGCTTGGAATCCAATGTCCATAGTGCTTTCCCTAAAGCACCTTGCAGGATTGAAACTCACAGACTTACAATCTAAAGGTTGACGTTTGTATGTGGCACAGTAGGGAGAGAGTAGTGCTGAGCATGTTAGGGAGGAAGGTTATAGGCTTCTTTCAAGAGGTGCATTTTTATTGAGGTTTTGAAGGATTTAAGGCAGGAGGATAGTCTGGTGAAGCGAGGCAAGGAGTTCCAGAGAATGAGAGGAGGTGACAAGAGTGGTAGTAAGAAGAAGTTTGTTAGCAGAATGAAGAGGGCATGTGGGAGAGTATTTGGATATGAGAGCAGAGATGTATGGGGGTGCACTGTTGTTGAGGGCTTTATATGTTAGGGTCAAGATATTAAATTTTATTCTGGAGACTAAGGGAAGCCAGTGAAGTGTTTGACAAAGAGGAGCTGCCGACACTGAACAATGTGTACAGAAGATGAGTCTGGCAGAGGCATTCATTATGGATTGAAGTGGGGAGAGGCGAGTGGTGGGCAGGCCAACAAGGAGCTAGTTGCAATAGTCAAGACGAGTAATGATGAGAGAGTGTATAAAGACGTCAATATACTATACAATAATATGTAATAATATATACCTGTCAAAGGTGTTGTCTAACAGAGATTACGTCAATAATTCCAAAAAATAGATTGGACAATAGTGGACTCTTCTACTTAACAAGGCATCTATTATATCATTCACAATGGTAAATAGCACAGCTTTAAGGTGTATATCCTTTCTCCTGCATTTCCCTTTTCTCTCTAACCAACTGCTTTCTGTCCATTATTTCTTCTTCACTCAGTCCATGAGCTCTATGCTATTTCTGAAATCTGGTTCACTTCATCTGGTTCTGCTCTGGAAGGTGTCCTCCTACTTCCACGTTCATCACTTTGATAACATGGGTGAAGGCGTGAATCTTGTTCTCACCTCAACATAAATGGGCACTGTTCAGCTATTTTCTCCCATTACTTTACAGTGATGTATGGGTCAACCTCATCCACTCACTCCACTTTTTGCCTGAATCTTGCCTTGTTGTAGTTCAGCTTCTCTAATCCTTGGGAATTTTAATTGTTTTTTTGTTTTGTTTTTTAATAATCTTTATTGTGAGAAAGGAAGATTACAACATATGTTAACATATATTAAAGTGTAAACAATGAAAAATTGTCGTCTAAAACATAAACATTTTCCTTTGTCTTTTCTCAGATATTTTTCCTTTTTTGTTTCTCTAAAATTATACTCACCTTCTTGCATTGTTTCTTAACTCAACTTTAACAAACAGATAACAGAGTCAAATATAAAATAAAAAAAGGTGGGGGAATAGAAGGGGAAAGGTTTTCTAGTCCATGATATCAGACTCCTTCATTCACCGTCTGTCGGCCCTCAGGGTCCAAATTTCCCAACATGTAGCCCATCTTCTGTAATTCTCATCTAACTCAGAAGATAATATATTCATTACATGAGTGTAATTGATTTTTTTCAAAACTTCTTTGTATGTTGCAATGGTTGGTTTCCAGTGTTTTGCCATTATACTTCTGGTTGCTAGCATTATCTGGTTTTACAAAAACTGAGCAGATTTTGGTAGGCTTGGGATTGGTATTCCTAACAAAGCTTCTTCTGGCTTTTGAGGAATGTTTATATCCCATAATTTCTCTATGTGCTTAATTTTGTGACACTCCCATAGTATGTGTTTTAGAGCTCCTGAATTGTTACAGCCCCTGAAACATGTTGATCACCTCTGTATATTTGGATCTCTCACTTCCTGTTCCTTAACCTCTTCTCATCATCTCACACAGGACTGCAGTCAGTACCCACGAATGGTCATTAATTGCACTTGATGTACACCAAAAACTTTACTGCCTGATCTCATTCTCATCTCCACAAGCAGACCCCCTCTCTCAACATACCTGTGTTCTGGTTACCTGTCACATAGAATAAATGTGTCTCTTTCCTCTCCCCAAATCCAATGGATGGTCTTGTCCAGAAACATAATGCAAAAATACTCTACTCTCTACTCTCTCTCTACTCTCTCTCATTGCAAAGCTAAACAAATCTTATTTTCCTCTATTAAATCTAACCAAACTTGTCTATTTTCTGTTTTTGACTTTGTTCTCAGACCTCCTACTTGTGGCTTCATCCCTCATGACTTTGCAGTCTCTTTTTAAATTAAGGTGGATTTCAACTCCCCATTCAAAATTTTCTTTGTGCAACCACTACTCTTACATGCTTTCCACATTGTTACAGAGACAAAAGTGTCCTATTTGCTTCTCCACTCACCACTTATCTTTTTCTATTATTCTCTCACATTTACTCAAACCTTTGTCATCTATTCCGATAACCACACTGACCCCCATTTTCAGCAACTCCCTCTTCACAGCTACATTCATTCTTAATGTGTGATATGGTCACAACTATCCTGAAAAATGCTTTATTTGAGCCTACTCATCTTACTAGCTTTCATACTACTGCTTCCTTTTCCCTGCAAGATTAGGGAGTGGTTATACTACCCATGTCTGCTACGTTTCCTAACTCAAACTCCCTTCTTGCCCTCCTACTGCCTGGCTTCTGCTCCTCTTACCCAGGGCCGGATTAAGACCTTTAGATGTCCTAAGCACTTAAAAGATTTTGGTGCCCTCATATATATCTAATTCAAAATATAAATAATAATAAACCTTTATAATGTGTATCATGATATATCATAACAATATAATTATTATTATTATTATTATCATATGTATGTCATTGTTTCATTTATTGTAGGAGCCCCTTTTTTGGGAACCTGGTTCAGCTGCACCATTTGTAGTTTTGCACCATATAGTTAATGGTAAATCCGACAATGGGCAATTTCTGTGGTGCCCTCTTCCCTTGATGCCCTAAGCACATGCTTATACTACTCCATACTGCTTAACGTAATCACAATATTCATAAATGGGACACAGCTCTGGCTTGGATCTACTCACTAATAAAACTTTCAGTGTCTCTTTCTCCAATTTACCTGCAGTTCAAGAGAAGATGACAGAGTGTCTACAAAGTCATTTTAAACTTAACATTGAAGTAACAGAACTCCCAATCTTTTCTACCAAACCTGAACCTATTATTACCTTCCCTATCAAGGTCAGTGACACAGTCATCCATCAGGTAGATAAAGCACATTGCTTAGGTGTCATACATAATTTGCCTTCACTTTTCAGTTTACTGTAAAAACAGCAAGCACCCTGGAATTTATGTTCTCTCATCAGAATTATTCAGCTGCTCAAATCATCTCCCTCTACACTAAATGTCTTCTTTCTTTCCTGTGTTAAAATCCACCAAATAGTTTTAGATAAATTCACCCCTTCCTATACTAAAGCTTTTCTTCTTTGTTATGCAGAAAATTCCATACAACTTTGTAGTTCATTTTAGCAAAATCCTCTCATTTTTGGCCCTGCTCCTCTCCTTGCACAGAATATCAGAAATATCACATATTTCATCACTTTCAAAGCTCCACTTAAAAGTAAAAAGGTGCTTTACAACAGTAACCATAACCAGATAGTAATTGTCTCCCTTCTATGTGCTCTTAACCTAATGTGCATGTGTACATATTTCCCTAATATAACTAGATTGTAAGATGCTCTTACCAGGGACTATGGGCTCCATTCCATTCTGACACATAGCAGAAAGAAATGGCTCCTTCCAAAAACTGCCACAAATGTAGATGACACATGCCAAGGCTGTTCTCCAGTTACTTTCCAGCCCTTAAGTTTTCTTGGAGTTTACTGATAGGAGACTCTGAGTCTGAAGCTCAGCTGTCTCCATAGTAATGCTGCTGGAGGGTACCCACTCCATGAACACACTACACTAGCCCTAACATCTATTGTAAGTGAATTAGATGAATAATACGAAAAATAAATGCAGGGAATATATGACTCCTCTGCCTATGACCCGCTACCCCCTATGAGCACAGGGATCTCCGGGGATTCCTCCTGCCAAAGTGCTATGAGCCTAAGATGCCCATGATTGCCCCATCTAATATGCTATGGACACAATGTAAGGACCTCCATGTTACCCTATTTATCACCACTGGCTTCCATATTGCACCATTATGTAAACCCTCCCCTCCATGGGGCCCATGAGGAATTCCCCCTGCCCATACGTTATGAGCAAGGGAAACCCTGGTGATTCCACCTTCCTACATGCTATAATGACCACTGTGGCCTCTATCACTAACCCTTTACACAGAGGTTTTTAATGGACCCCAGGCACCTAAAGTTAACCCCATACCATGGGGGGTATGCAACTCTAACATTAACTCTAACCAAGCCTCCTCATGGACCCCATGGCACCCTAACTATCACCAAAGGAGTCCATATTGGACCCACTTGCAAACCAACCTCCCACCACTGGTGGATCATAAGGATCTCCATAGTCCTTATGACTTAAAGTTACATTACAAAAAGTATATTAAAAAAAAAGTAATTGCACAAAATAAAAAAAGTTACACAAAATAAAAAAATTAATAAAACTATAAGGGGGTAAATAATATACTTACCTACCCTGTGAGGCCCTCCAGCAAAGTTTAACGATGCCCTGGTTTTCAGTCTTTTGCCCATGGATAAGTGGGCTATCCATGTTGATTATTGAATCATGTCCTCTTCAGTCTTGATTGAAGACCATGATCCTCATCTTCTGGCCCATTGCAGTGGGCCTCCTTCTATCCATGAATTATGATTGGCTAAAAATTTTACCCTCGAAATGTTAAGCAGGGTGACATTAAATACGCAATTCTAATTGTCTGAAATATGATTAACACATACAGTTTTTCAGCCATACAGAAGCCACAAAAAATATATTTAAGGCCAGAAAGCAAACCAAAATGGCATAAGAGGGCTTCCTATGAGGAACTCCATTAGAAAAAGCTTTCTGATAATGGCCTTATACCTTGTATGCAATTATAAAACTGGATGTTATAGAAATTAAACCTTTTCTTATCAATGCTAACCTAATATCAAACATCTGTTCATGAGACAGATTATTATTATTATTATTATTATTAACCTTCATTAGTAATGCACTAACATATTCTGTAGGATAAGCACAAGGAAGAATACAATGTTAACAAACTGCAGAAAATTGGAGCACCCTGTTTTGAGCTTAGAATCTTTGTAGAAAGTGTTTTTTTACAAAGCATCCTACTGGATTGGAAACTCGCCACTTACAATCTAAAGGGAATGGAAGAGGCAGAAACATGGAGAAGAACAGATAGGTAATAGCAAGGGTGAGGAAGAAAGTGAAAGTTTACTTAGGTAGGAAGGTATCTGACATTATGAGGTGAATGGTTCCAGTGTGTAATATGTTATCTGACCACAGTGGTTGGATAATATAACCTGCTATTGGAAATGTCAGATCAGGCCACTGGGTTAGGAGATATATCTCCAGAAGCCAGGAGAGAGAGAGAAGGGAGATGGGAATGGGACTTGCAGAAGTGTTTCTGTTAATGAGCCTCAGAAGAGGGAGGAGATAGTGAATGGAGGTAGGAGGGTAGCTCATGTGAGCATAAAAGAGGAGAGGAAAGTATTGAAGGAGAGAAGGTTGTGTTGGAGACATGATGTGGAGAACTTGAGAGAAAGAGTCTGATGAAAATGCAGTGGTTAAGATGAAGGAGAAGGCAGGAGGAAACATTGTGTAAACATTTAATTAGGAATAGTTAGCATGTGTTCCTAATTGAGCAGCTGAAATAATTGTGTGTGACTCAATAATTAAGAGCAAACAGGGACAGCTGGGTGAGGGGCATGGAGGTAGGGGATTGTTGTGCATTTCAGATAGATCAGAGCAGGGCAGGAGTGAGGTCTGCTTAGAAATGGAGTTGTTGTGCAGTTCATATTTATCAGAGCTGGGCAGGAGTGAGGTCGGCTGAGAAAGGCATAACTGTTAGTTAACAGGGAGTTAGTTATTCAAAGAGAAACAGGATGTCATTAGAGTATGATAGGGAGGGGTTGAGGGTAGGTTTGAACAAAGAGTGGAGGGGGGAGGGGTTACAGACAAAACTGAAGAATGAAATTGGTCTAAAAAGTAAACAATGTCCCCATAAATAATAACAGATAAATGAAAATTAATATTAATAAAAGTGCAGATGGCTGAAGTAAATTTAGCCCTTTCAAGGGTCTTTAAAATAGAGAGATATATCGAGATATATCTTGAAAAAATTACAAAGGGCCCTAGACAAGTTTATCCATAATGGGGGAAAAATGTGTATAAATAAAGCTGTAACACAGAGAAACTATTCAATAGGTGGCTTATCCTCCCCCAATTTATCTGTCTACCATGAAGCAATAATTATTAAGCATCTATTTAGGTTTTTGGGCAGAGAGCAAAGATTTAAAAACCTAGTAATATGGTTGTTGTGCAGTTCAGATAGTATAAAGCAGGACAGGAGTGAGGTCTTAGAAATTGGGTTGTTGTGCAGTTCAGATAGATCAGAGCAGGGCAGGAGTGAGCTCTGCTGAGAGAGGAAAAACTGTTTGTAAACAGCGAGTTATTCAAAGAGAAACAGGATGTCATTAGAGTATGATAGGGAGGGGTTGAGGGTGGGTTCGACAAAGAGAGGAGGGGTTACAGAAAAAACTATGGAATGAAATTGAAAAGTAACAATGACCCCAAAAATAATAACAGATAAATGCTAAATAATATTTCAAGTTTCAAGTTTCAAGCCCTTTCAAGTGTCTTTAATATACATTAGAAATGTGGTTGTTGTGCAGTTAAGGTAGATCAGATCAGAGCAGGAGGGAGGTCTTAGAAATGGGGTTGATGTCCAGTTCAGATAGATCAGATCAGAGCAGGAGGGAGGTCTTAGAAATGGGGTTGTTGTCCAGTTCACATAGATCAGAGCAGGGCAGGAGTGAGGTCTTAGAATTGGGGTTGTTGTGCAGTTCAGATAGATCAGAGCAGGGCAGGAGTGAGGTCTTCGAATTGGGGTTGTTGTGCAGTTCAGATAGATCAGAGCAGGGCAGGAGTAGGGTTTGCTTAGAATTGGGGTTGTTGTCCAGTTCACATAGATCAGATCAGAGCAGGGCAGGAGTGAGGTCATAGAAATGGGGTTGTTGTGCAGTTAAGATAGATCAGAGCAGGGCAGGAGTAGGGTTTGCTTAGAATTGGGGTTGTTGTCCAGTTCACATAGATCAGATCAGAGCAGGAGTGGGGTTCTATAAATGGGGTTGTTGTGCAGTTAAGATAGATCAGAGAACAGGGCAGTCATGATGTTTGCTTACAAATGGGGTTGTTGTGCAGTTCATACAGATCAGAGCAGGGCAGGAGTGAGGTTTGCTGAGAGGTGTGGAAGTACATTATTTGCATATAGAATGGTATATTATGTGAACATAGGGCCCCATCAAAATCTTACTTAGATAGTTCCGGTGCAATAACGAACTAAACTGTCAATTGAAACCACTATGAAATGAGCAGGTTATGTAAGTTAAAGTAACCTGTTCTTCTCAAATTTCCCCTCCAAGCCATCCCAATTGCTGTAAATGGTGCTGTACGCAACTAACATACTATGAGTAAGTCCTTTTTGCCTACCTACATTTAGGCATGCTGAACACCAACTGTAGAAGCAGGAAATTGTGATGCTAAAAACATGTTGAGGTGGCTATATAGCTTAAATTCTTATATCTCACACAATTGAGGGGTTAATATTTGCACCCAGCAGCACATATACTTAGGGGGTCCCCTGGACCCCCCCCCCAAATACCCATACCCCCTATGAGCCCAGGACCCTAGCTGAGCTGACAGACAGCCCTGATTGATGAGTAACCAGCAGAGCAACGAACCATTATGTGTGCACCTGCTTTAGTAAGGCTATAAAAACATTAACTAAAACAATTTCATAAGGCAGATTGGGATCAGTTTTAAACAATCAAGATAATTTCAAGATACTTTCTAATCTTTTGTCTAATAACGCACATCAGTTGCATGAGTTCCATGTGCCTTCAAGGCTAATGTCACTACTCTGCATAAGAAAGGAACCCATATCATATTGAACCATTTGGTGACTATTGATTTGCATAATATAATCTGTTTAAATGTCTGTGTGCACAGCTGTACAAAGGTCAGACAACTTGAACAGTAACACTGAGGATTGATCAGCACAGATGTGCAATACGTAACAATAGAATTTAGAATGAGACTCCTGTTCATTAACATTTCTCTATTTAAAACATAATAAGATGACTGGTATAGAAAAGCTTACGGTTCTCTTTTTTTCTATTAAGAAAACGTCCTTTGTCTATTTACTAAGTACTTCATGTCTTTGTTAGGTTTCGAAGAGCTAAATATGCAAAAAGAACAATAATAAGCATAGCTTCCTAATGTTACTTCATTATGCATGTGGTGACAAATAACTTCCAAACGGTTTATTTCAACATGAAAATGCTGATTAACCTATCTTTTTTAATCCACAATATCCAATTATTATTATGATTTTTTTATTCCTGTTATTTACACTACTACTTATTATCAGCCTTATTAAATTGTGATTCGGCCAAACAGAAGTTTTTAGTTAGTGAAGACCTTGCTTTTGGATAGAAGTTCACTAACTAAAAACTTTTGTAAAAAATATATGCTATATGCTTATATAGAGGCCTAATCAATTGGCAGCACCTCTTTTTATATATTAATTAATTTTTGTTAGTTTTTTTCTTTATCTTCCTTCTTTTTTTCCTCATGTGTTGTATAGATATTTATATGTTGAAAAATATAAAGGTCAAATTAGACAACCACATTTCAAAGCAGAACATTTCTCTTTGTATTGTTCTATTTCTGGATATATTTTTTCTTCTTCATATAAAAGATAATAGCTGACCATTATAGTACATAGTTTGAAAAATCAACAATATAATTTAAATACTAATGATGCTCTTCCATATGCTTAATTCATTTATTCACTTCATAGCAATTAATTATCACTGATATATTTAAAAAAGAACAGTACAAAAAGTGTCATATATATATATATATATATATGTCACAATGTAAAGCAATTATTTAATATTTTTAAGTAAGGAAAGTTTCCATCCATTCTGTTCTCCTCTATGAATTCTTAGCAATTATACTCATATAAAACTAGAACAAAGAAGAAAAATAATTCTAAGGTAATAAAAACTGTAAATTCTGAACACATCAGTGTAATTATAAATCAATTTACAATTTAATATATTTCATAAATGCTTATGACCTTGTACAATAAGCTATTCTTGTTTTTTATCAATTAACAAAATGGAATGTTGTTTTTGTCTTTTTTTTTTGGGGGGGGGGGGGGAGTAAACTGAGAAGATTGTATACTGAACTTTAAAGTCAACTTAATACATACAGTATGTGGTCTAGGTAATTCCAAGTATCATTGGAACTGTTTATAATAACGTGTTGCTTTTTATTTGAAATTATGCCTAATGAAGACAACCACCATGTAGCAGTACCATCAACACCTGTGTCTTTGCATCTGAACAATAAACAAAATCATTCTGAATAATGTCTCTAGTGCTTATTATGCCATTCAAGTTGATCTTTTAATTGAACTTGACCACAATCCTAATTAATAGTTAGGTTATTATCAGAGCTCTTTAATAATGCAGATTGCAAAAGAGACTTCACAAAAAAAAAAATTACATTCTCTTAATTTTTAATATACATTATATTTCTGAAAAAAAATTGTATATGTTTTACATTTCTAGTGTTTATATTTATCTCATGTCATAATATAATAAATTCACTAATTAAGGAGAAATGGGATATGGTTCAGAGTGACTAAGATGTTAAAACTTAACTTTAAAAAAGTATAATACTAAAGCAATTTGGTGATAAATAAGTTTACTCAAATGAGTAAGAAAAATAATATCTGTAAAGTAAAAATCAAAATATAAATTCCATAGTTCTAATATACTATTTTTGAATAAGACAGAAAGTTACAGAATGCATTCGTCAAAATCACATAAAAATCCTACTTGATAGGTAAGTTAGAAATTTCAAGGGATTTTTCTAGTCTGTGTTGCTGAAACCCAAAAACTATCATTATGTTTTTGTTTTTTTTGTTTTTCTTTATATAATAATGTATTCAGTTTTCAGGTTCAATACAACATAGGGTTAGCACAAACAAAAATATACTAACAAAACACAAATAACGAATCTCCTCCCTGTATTCCTAGATCTCTAATTGCTTATGGGGAGACATATGCATGCATAACTTAACTCAAGCATTGTCAATTGTAACAGTCTTTGGTTATTAAATCTATTCTTTATCAACCCCAGGAAAAGAGAAAATACAATAAAAACCATCACTAGGCTGCCTTTAAGTCAAAAAGTAAGAATCTCTTGAGTTACCATTCATACTTGCAAGCACTATTCTTGTTTATCTTTTTTAATTTAGTTCCAGCAAGGTTTTAGCGAGATGGAGGGCAAGACAGATTTATTCATTTTCCACACATACTAAAGGATTAACTAGGACCAGAGTCGTTTGGCCTTATTTATTTCGTCCTATCAAGCAGACTTTTCTTTTCCCAAATTATCCACCAGGGTTTCTTTTTTATTATAAAACCCAAATCACCGATTTCAGTTTCAATTAACCATTTTTTTTCCATCCTATTACTAATTTTCATCCATGTTGGTATTTTGTTTTGCTTCCAATTTCTTCCTATCAGTGCCTTAGCTAATATAAGAATTTTAATCAAGAATTTTCTAATATCCCAAGCAAAAATATCTGGAAAAATATGTAGAAAAGAGATCTCAGGGGTCAATCTTATGTTTTCATTAGTGATATCCGATATCTTGGATGATAAATTCATCCAAAAATTTTGTATTATTGGGCATCCCCACCAAACATGTAAGAAAGACCCCTCCTCAATGCAGTCCCTCCAACATAGATTAGTAATTAACAGGTGGAACCAAATGCCACCTGTTAATAACTTTACAACGTACCTTTCTTTGGGACGCATTTTTTAACACTGACTTAGTGACTCTTAATGCCTTATACCAGTCATAAGTTGGGATTTATTTTCCCAAGTCTACTTCCTATTTAACCAGTTTATTAGATTTTACGTCTTCATAGTTCTTTCTCATTATATTATATTTTATAGATTTAAATGTCAGTAATCTCCCATTATTATCAGTTTTTCACATGGAGTCTTCTCCCTATCCTTTGGTAAGTCAATACCCAGGCTTTTTAAGTTTAAACATAAAGCTCTATAGTCTAGGCAATTAGCAGATATCCAAGGGAATTTAATTTTGATTTCTTCAAAGATTCCAATTGTATTATTGACATATGAGTCAGTGATTTTAAGTGCATCATATCTATTGGATTTTGTCCCCTCGCTCGATTTAAACTTAGTAGTCAAAGTTTCCAAAGGAATAATATGGCTCGGGAAAGGTATCAATCTGTATTTTTTATTCAAATTTTTCCAAAATGTTATGTTACTTTTTATCAATCGACCCTCTGGAAAACTATCTACTGTTGTAGGATTTTCCTGATATAAAATGTTTCTAAGTTCTCCTAGGCCTGAACATTCATTTTCTATCTGTACCCATTCATTTTCTTCACTAACTTAATTCCATTCGATCATATGTGCTATGGAGATTGCATCTTGAAATTTTGAGATTGACGGATATGCCATCCCTCCTCAAATGAGAGGAAGACCGCTGGTATTTGTTTCTCCTCAAAGTAAGATATTATATTCATCAATTTTTTTACATTATTTGTTCCTTGCCTATTTGGAACAAATCAATTTTCTTCCTGTGATATTAATCTCCCCAATATAGTTTTCAATCTATTAGCCAAAATTTTAGAGTAGATTTTGATATCTACATTAATAATGCTAATGAGTCAGAAGTTTCTACACTCTGGGGGCCTCATTCTATTACCGGCCGTAAATCGGCCGTAAGGCTGCGATTCCTTGCGGGGGTTCTGTTAACTCGCGATTCTATTATACGGCCCCGCAAGGATCTCCTCTTACGGCCGTCCGCATATCTTGAAACCGGCCGTAAGCTGTGAAATCTAAAAACGCAAAAATAAATTCAAGCCTGCACTGTACAGCTCTGTAAATGCTAGGGATCATATTGGGGGACATGAGGATTAAAAGTAACCCACTCTCAAGCTTGCACATCAGCCCAAACCCGAGTTCAAATTAACTGTTTATTTTCCGGCTGCGGCGTGGGCGGGTCTGAGGTGCTCCAAGCACTCTGGACTTTTTACATGGATATTTTACGGATATTAAAAATAAAATATTTTACGGATTTGAGTATAGGATAATTATGTGCTATTTTTTCTAACACCTAAAATCCCTTTATAGTCTTCTCAAAGTGCAGGATGGCTTTATTTGAGCTATTTTATGTGCTTAATTGGTGCTAGCGGGACCTCTTTCCTGCAAGTAAGCAGCGGCTCGTTTTTAGCCTTGCAGAGAGGGTTCCCGGAGCAATTGAATTGCAAATAGGAATTTCTTACGGCCGAAACTCTTGCGGCCGTTTTAGATCAAAGGCTTTCCTCCGGCGCGAGCGGCCGCAAGAGATAGCAAGGCACCGGGCCGCAAGCCTGCCGGAGCCCCCGGCCGGAAGGGAATAGAATAGCAGAATAGCTTGCGGCCGGTCCTTGCGGCCCCGCAACGGCTGCGGCCGCTAATAGAATGAAGCACTGGGTATTTAAGTTCTTCCTTAGGAATTGGCACTATAGTTACCTCTACCATTTCTTTAGGGGCCACTCCTGTTTTCATCAGATTAAATACTTTTTTAAGCGGAATTATCAGTTGTTTCATGCATATTTTGTAATAATGTGCTCTAAAACCATCAGGTCCTGGTGATTAGTTTATTTTTAACTTAGAAATTACTTGTTACATTTTTATTCCCTTATTTCTCCAACCGAAAACAGTTCTTGTTTGGAGACTTTCGGTAGTTTGATCTTATCCAATATAGTTTTAATTCCCTTTTCCGTAGGTCTTACAAAACTATCTGTATCTTCTAAGTTATACAGTTGCTTATAGTAGTCGGCAAAACATTTTGCAATATCCCTTGGATTAGTCATTAATTGATCTTTATATTTCAAATAATCAATTCTCTTATTTATTGATTTATTAATTTTGACTTTATTTGCAAGTAACTTACTTGCCTTATTCCCAAAATGATACAGATTTCTCTGTAATTTCCATACTGAACAGCCTCAAATTTCCTGTTCTATCTTTTAAATTTTTTGTTTTCTAATTTGTTCATGAGTTGTTTTATCAAACACTTTCTTAATTCTTAAATCTAACTTTGCCAATTCAGAGTATAGTTCTCTTAATGGGAGACCCCTTTGTTTTTTTGGTGATATTGCCAACAAATCAAAATGCCTCTAATGACAGCCTTATGGGCCATCCAGATTGTTGTTTTAGAGGGAATTGAAGAACCATTTATGTCAAAAATAATTGTTACTTGTTTCCTCAGATCTTCTCTGATTTTCTGATGTTTCATTATGTTTATATCTCCATGTTGATCGCTGTAGGGGGTAACAAACCCATCCCAAAGTCAATAGAGATCATGCCATTATCCGACCATGTTATGGGGCCAATTTCCGTTTTTAATTACTCTTTTTAGGAGGCTCTCAGAAATTAAAATATAGTCAAGTCTAGAGAAAGTTTGGTGCCTGTCCGAAAAGAACGTAGTCAAATACATTTTGCTTTATCAATAGATTTTGAAAGAGTTTACAGTTTCTTTTCACCTGAGGGTCTGGGATAGATGGTAGTTCTAACTTTCTATCCATTTCCCAATCTTGACATAAGTTAAAGTCTCCACAAACTACCAGATGTATGTCTCTATATTTTTTAATTAATATAAAGACTCAATTGAAAAATCTAATTGGGTTTATATTGGGTACATACAGATTTACTATCATAAATTTCTAGTTTTCTATCCAACCCTTCCATATGATATATCGAGCATTTGTATCCTTCATGGCCGCCTCTTTTACTACATATATTTTACAATTAAACAACATTTAACCCCCCGTGATTTATTTTCATATGTTTCATTTAATGCCTCCTTAAATCCCTTTATCTTAAAATACAGGATATTGTCAGTCTGAAAATGGGTTTCTAGATGTCATATTATGTCAATCTCCTCCATAATTTCTATTTAACATGTGTTGTTTAAAGGGAATGTTTAGTCCATGCACATTTTGACTACAAATCTTTTCCATACTTGCCTTTTTAAGTTCTTTACTAATTTAATATGTCCTTGTCCCAATCTTCTACTCTCATTCTTCTCTTAGATTATATCTTTTATGCCCCCCACCTTGCTGATCACTGTCATAATTCCATACATTCTTATATCATTCATACAGCTTAAAATGGATGATACATCAACTCTAGCTTCCTTGAAACCCCCTCGTTCCCTCTGGGTTTCTTTTCTGGTTTTGAACTTAAGTCTAAAAAATTTAAACCAGGTAGGTGGGTTCCCCACAGCGGGCTCACTTTAAAATGACCACTTTCTGGTCTAGGGGGAGAATTTAATTCATCTATCTAATTATATTTTACCTATACCTTTATATCACCTGTTATTACTTCCATTCTACATTTGTTTTTTAATACATGTTTCGTGCAATCCGAAGAGACTGCTCAATACCGAATTCAACTTTATTCTAGGAATTGTGTTGCTTCTTATTTCTACTGTTTGTCATTTCTTTACCCTATGTAGTATCTTAATCCAAAATCTTTACTTAAGTGACTATTATTTATGTTTAGAGATGTCGCGAATAGTTCGCCGGCGGACTGTTCTCGGCGAACATAGCATGTTTGCGTTCGCGGCGAACTGCAAACATATGCGATATTCGACCCGCCCCTTTACTTTATCATTGAGCAAACTTTGACCCTGCATGTCACAGTCAGCAGACACATTCCAGCCAATCAGCAGCACACACTCCCTTCCAGAGCCTTCTACCTCATGGACAGCAGCCATTTTGGAATCATAACTAACTTGCAGTCTTACTGAGAGGAGGCTGAGTGTAGGTGATACTGCATAAATAGGGAAAACAATAGCTAGGCTACTGTACACAGTGTGCAATACAGTCCTGAAGGACTCTTTTGATCTCTGCTGCAAGGACACCCCTGTGTCTCTTCCCCCCCTTATCATCATCCTCCCCTCACCTTAGCACCCAACCCTAACACCCCTCACACTTATCCATAACACCCATCAACCTAACACCTAACCCTAACACCCCTCACACTTATTCCTAACATGCCTCACCCTAACACCCCTTACACTTATCCATAACACCCCTCACCCTAACCCTAACACCCCTCACACTTATACCTAACACCCCTCACCCTAACCCTAACACCCCTCACACTTATCCCTAACACCCCTCACACTTATCCCTAACACCCCTTACTCTAACCCTAACACCCCTCACACTTATCCCTAACACCCCTTACCCTAACCCTAACACCCCTCACACTTATCCATAACACCCCACACCCTAACCCTAACACCCCTCACACTTATCCCTAACACCCCTCACCCTAACAATTAACCCTAACACCCCTCACACTTATCCCTAACACCCCTCACCCTAACCCTAACACCCCTCACACTTATCCCTAACACCCCTTACCCTAACCCTAACATCCCTCACACTTATCCATAACACCCATCAACCTAACACCTCATCCTAACATTCTCACACTTATCCCTAAGACCTAACACCCCTCACACTTATCCCTAACACCCCTCACCGTAACCCTAACACCCCTCACACTTATCCCTAACACCCCTAAAACCTAACCCTAACACCCCTCACACTTATCCCTAACACCCCTCACCCTAACACCTAACTCTAACACCCCTCACACTTATCCCTAACACCCCTCACCATAACCCTAACACCCCTCACACTTATCCCTAACACCCCTCACCCTAACACCTAACCCTAACACCCCTCACACTTATCCCTAACACCCCTCACACTTATCCCTAACACCCCTCACCATAACCCTAACACCCCTCACACTTATCCCTAACACCCCTCACCGTAACACTTATCCCTAACACCCCTCACACTTATCCCTAACACCCCTCACACTTATCCCTAACACCCCTCACACTTATCCCTAACACCCCTAACCCTAACCCTAACACCCCTCACACTTATCCCTAACACCCCTTACCCTAACCCTAACACCCCTCACACTTATCCATAACACCCATCAACCTAACACCTAACCCTAACATTCTCACATTTATCCCTAAGACCTAACACCCCTCACCCTTACCCTAACACCCCTCACACTTATCCCTAACACCCCTCACCCTAACACCTAACCCTAACACCCCTCACACTTATCCATAACACCCATCAACCTAACACCTAACCCTAACATTCTCACACTTATCCCTAAGACCTAACACCCCTCACCCTTACCCTAACACCCCTCACACTTATCCCTAACACCCCTCACCCTAACACCTAACCCTAACACCCCTCACACTTATCCCTAACACCCCTCACCCTAACCCTAGCACCCCTCACACTTATCCCTAACACCCCTCACCCTAACACCCCTCACACTTAGCCATAACACCCCTCACCCTAACACCTAACCCCCTCACCCTTATCCCTAACACCCCTTACCCTAACACCTCTCACACTTATCCCTGTGTCTCTTCCCCTCCTAATCATCAAGGGAGGGGGGAGGATGATGAGGGAGGGGGGCAAGAGACACAGGGGAAGATGATGAGGGAGGGGGAAAAGAGACACAGGGGAGGATGATGAGGGAGGGGGGAAAGACACAGGAGAGGAGGATGATGGAGGGGGGAAGAGACACAGGGGAGGATGATGAGGGAGTGGGTAAAGAGATACAGGGGAGGATGATGAGGGAGGTGGGAGGATGATGAGGGAGGGGGGATGAGACACAGGGGAGGATGATGAGGGAGGGGGTAAAGAGATACAGGGGAGGGTGATGATGGAGGGGGATGTTAGGTTATTTATGCCCTTTATGGATTAAAACCAGACTCTGCATCAACTATGTTATTTTCCATTGGAGTTTTGACATGGATCCCCCTCCGGCATGCCACAATCCAGGTGTTAGTCCCCTTAAAACAACTTTTCCATCACTATTGTGGCCAGAAAGAGTCCCTGTGGGTTTTAAAATCCGCCTGCCCATTGAAGTCTATGGCGGTTCGCCGGGTTCGCCGGTTCACGAACATTTGCGCCGGTTCGCGTTCGCGGTTCGCGAACCGAAAATTTTATGGTCGCAACATCACTATTTATGTTCATATTATTATGAAGCACCCTTGCACCCCTTTTATCCTAATCTCCCATTTTATATTTTATTTACTATTTTACCTCTTTAGAGGTCAATTATCTCCCCTTAAGTGATATATTTGTAACAATTCCAAATTCTTTTTTTATTTTATGTAAACTTATTTGTCATACCTTTTGATTTGCCCCAACTCCGTCATTATATTATTCCACACTTATTATTTATAGTTAACCACTATGTGATTCTTCTTTCTATTATACTAAGCTATTTCTCATTTTCCTTTTCTTTCTTTTCTTTCTTTCTTCCCCTTTTTAGTGAACTATAGTGGACAAATCAAATTTCAATATCTTGTGCTCTTAAAATAAATTTACATGAGCTATTGCGTTTAGTTTATTAAACAGCCCTTCCTAAATTGCATTTCTTTTAACTTTTTATCATACATTTCAAACAAAAAGAATATTTCTCCGCCCAACCTGTTGTCTTTTCTTATTTCCCACCCAGTCTTACGATGCTTTTACTTTACTTTTGGGGGGATTTGGCTTTTGCCCTCTTGATTGCTTAACAGTACCTTTAAGACCCCTAGGGCTTTTTCCCCTTCTACTTCCTTTTTTACCAAAATTCTCTTGCCATTTGTCATTATTATCAAATGCATGGGATAACCCCATTTGTAAATTATAAGTACCTCCCCCGCTAAATCTGGGAATATCTGATATTTTTCATATGGTTTATCGTACCTCTTTTTTCGCATGCTTTCTTCATTATTGCATTTTTAGACATAACAGATGATAAAATTATACAACTACCCAAGGATTAGCAAAGCCATTTGCCATATGAGGGAAGTTGTACTGGGATTTGTTTGCAGAGACTTGGGGGAACATATTTGTAACGGAGCTGGAACACGCAGTCCAATATCTCCGCTGGTATACGGTAAAATACCCAAGAAGCACTACAGTCTCACCATTCCCAACCTCCCATATTGGACGACACACAATTTAGGAGTCAAATGAATACTGACTTTATTTTGTTATTGCAGAAATATTTATACCCATCTCTTCCCACAGGCAATACACATGCCCATATTTGGCGGCACAATACACATAAAGAGAACAATAGGTGGGTCACACCTCCCCGAGGCTCCCTGGCAACTTTGATACAATCAGACATTGATTCAATTACACTTCTTTGTTCTTATCTGAGAATGAAAACACTGTATACAATAGACTTCCTTTATCTTATGCGGAGTCTCTGTAACAGGATTATCTCCCATGCTAAGTAGCTGCAAATGTCTGGGACAATATTCTGCAGAGCATCAACCAACATACATGCAGTATAATAGTAGGATCATATTTTAACCATAATAATCATAAAACAGGGTAAAACAGTGATGGGTTCCGTTACACACCTCCCCCGTGACCATAAGCCGGCATACACGGTCTGATCCCTACGGATCGGCCTGGGGATGTCTGGACAAAAGTATTTGTTGGTCAATTCTCTAGTTTGACAACCCATCAGCATTACTGCAATTCACATTTACTCCCATTTTCCATATCCCCAGATAGCTGGGATCTGAGCGCACAAAACTACCGAATAGCGCTCAGATCCTATTCACACAGTTCAATTGCCAAGTAGCTAAAGTCTTTCCCATAGTCTTTCATTATATGAATGGGCTTCATGGCATAGCTATCTGTGGTATCACCGCTCCCACAGGGCAAGTACAGAATGACCCCCCTGTATGTAAAGGGCCAGAATGAGTGACATACACTCTGGTATGGCCGAACACTGGTTCCAAAGGGCAATATGTACCAGGGCCATAGTCGCAGGGCAGGAGGCTGGCAAACAGTCCTCTCCAAGCCAAAGTGGCGAAGGGCACTTCGTCACACATCTCCCCTTTGGGGGGAAGTCTAACCAGGCACCTGGATATTTCGCTGGGGTGATGGTGCAACACGCTGAGGGGACTTGAGGGGCAGAGGCCAGCGGCACTCTGCCCTGATGCCAGCTCTTCTGCTGGTATAACCTGCAGGACCTCCTGCTCTGTACAAGGGACAAAGGGAGGGCAGAGGCCGACTGCACTCTGCCCCACTGTCAGCTCTTCTGCTGGGGTACTTGGGACATATTCCGGCTCAGTAGCCAGGGAAACGTGGGGGTCAGTGGGGGTTAACATTTCCTCTGTTAACCCTGGGGCCACATTAGAAGTTAGCTGGGGAGGGGAATTTGTACTTACCCCCTCCTCCGGTTGTCCCCGTGAGGGTAGTTGGGGATCTGGACAGGCTGTGGGCGCAGAGACCACTGTCCCATCTGCGCCGTCATGGGAGATTGGTGTCTCCCCTGGTTAGGGTAAACTGTCGCTGGGGGGGAAGGACGACACCTTCTGCCCCCTGTGTTTCACACTGCTGCTGGGGGGGAAGGACGACACCTTCTGCCCCCTGGGGTTCACACTGCCGCTGGGGGGAAAGGATGACACCTTTGGCCCCCTGGGGTACCCACTGCCGCTGTGGAGGAAGGTCGACACCTTCTACTCCCTGGGGTACACACTGCCGCTGGGTGGGGAGGACGACACCTTCTGCCCCCTGGGGTTCACACTGCCGCTGGGGAGGAAGGACGACACCTTCTGCCCCCTGGGGTTCACACTGCCCCTGAGGGGGAAGGACGACACCTTCTGCCCCCTGCGGTTCACACTGCCGCTGGGGGGAAAGGACGACACCTTCTGCCCCTTGGGGTTCACACTGCCGCTGGGGAGGAAGGACGGCCCCTTCTGCTCCCTGGGGTACACACTGCCGCTGGGGGGGAAGGACGATACCTTCGGCCCCCTGGGGTACACACTGTCGCTGGGGAGGAAGGACGACACCTTCAGCTCCCTGGGGTACACACTGCCGCTTGGGAGGAAGGACGACACCTTCTGCCCCCTGGGGTACACACTGCCGCTGGGGAGGAAGGACGACACCTTCAGCTCCCTGGGGTACACACTGCCGCTGGGGGGGAAGGACGACACCTTCAGCTCCCTGGGGTACACACTGCCGCTGGGGAGGAAGGACGACAACTTCGGCTCCCTGGGGAACACACTGCCGCTGGGGGGGAAGGACGACACCTTCGGCTCCCTGGGGTACACACTGCCGCTGGGGGGGAAGGACGACACCTTCGGCCCCCTGGGGTACACACTGCTGCTGGGGAGGAAGGACGACACCTACAGCTCCCTGGGGTACACACTGTCGCTGGGGAGGAAGGACGACACCTTCAGCTCCCTGGGGTACACACTGCCGCTGGGGGGGGGAATTAGTTGGAGTATTCCACGTGGAGCGGTTTCTGTTTCCGGGACAGTCTCTCTGCATGTGACCCTGCTGGTTACACGTGTGGCACCTGATGAACCGTGGAGGGGTTTGGTAGTTCCCACCACCCGGACGCAGTGCTGGGGGGGGGGGGTAATGGTGGGAGGTGGGTTAGCAGCTCCCAAGATGGACCGCTCCCGTGCCCGCTGCTTTTCCATTATGGATTTGTGGACATCTGTCATTAACCATTCAAAGGTTTTTATGGGAAGCGTACCTGGGAAAAAGGCCAGTCTGCTTTGGAGTTCTCTTCCAAACTCATTCTGTGGAGCAATAAGAGGTACTGTAACCATGAGTTCCTTTCTATCTGCATCCCTGTAGTCCGCGGCCGCCTCCTCCTCCTTATGATGGAACGCTGTCCGAAAACTAGCCGGTTCCATCCTGCTGTAGCCAGGGGCGCTGTACGGATACTAGCGTTGCCCTCAAATTGTACTCCACGGAATGGTGTCTCCTGTAGCTGTCCTTCTGACCATGGGAACAATTCCGCCACTTGCCACCAAATGTAACGGAGCTGGAACACGCAGTCCAATATCTCCGCTGGTATACCGTAAAATACCCAAGAAGCACTACAGTCTCACCATTCCCAACCTCCCATATTGGACGACACACAATTTGGGAGTCAAATGAATACTGACTTTATTTTGTTATTGCAGAAATATTTATACCCATCTCTTCCCACAGGCAATACACATGCCCATATTTGGCCGCACAATACACATAAAGAGAACAATAGGTGGGTCACACCTCCCCGAGGCTCCCTGGCAACTTTGATACAATCAGACATTGATTCAATTACACTTCTTTGTTCTTATCTGAGAATGAAAACACTGTATACAATAGACTTCCTTTATCTTATGCGGAGTCTCTGTAACAGGATTATCTCCCATGCTAAGTAGCTGCAAATGTCTGGGACAATATTCTGCAGAGCATCAACCAACATACATGCAGTATAATAGTAGGATCATATTTTAACCATAATAATCATAAAACAGGGGAAAACAGTGATGGGTTCCGTTACAATATTCTTTCTCATATTGTGTTTTTTATTCCTTGTTGGAACTACCGGTACAGACATAGGTGTATGTATTCATACACAGTATACCCATAGTCTTTGCAATCACCAGTTATTTCAATATTACACAACAATATTGGTAAGACTCTATATGAGTTTTTACTTCATATAAATGGGTGTTATGCACCAGGAAACTTTAATAGTTATATACATATAATATAATTAACTGGAAGTTAAATCAACTTCAATAGATAACTTCAATGCAATTGCGTCCATCAAGCATCAACTTTGACATTTACATATATGTATATATATATATATATATATATATATATATATATATATATATATATATATATATATATATCAGTGCTTGTTGGAATTTGAACATCTACTCAAGTGTGAGTTAGACATGGCACAGTCCAATAATGACCAATGGGACTTTTTTTAGAACTTATTAAGGAAGCTGAGGCCACATTCTCCACAAAGGAGGATTCATTATTAAAACCAGCTGAAGACATTAATGTAGTAGTGAGCTCTAAAGAGCTACTTAAGGCATTAAAAGGACACATCAGAAACATTTGGGAGGTGTTGAGCCTCCAAACTTACATCAAGACAAGTATAGTCCCTAGAGGACTTAGAATCCAATTCACACCAGCTGCCCATTTAGTGGAGGAGAGCTTCATTGCAAAATGGGCTGAAATTGTTGCTCCAATGAGTTAATGAACCTCATATTAGAGACTGAAAAAAATATTTGGAAACTGCAAAGCAGGTAACTTTGGATTGTAATAGTAACTTTTCCAGGTTTAAGGAAAATATAGAATATGCCTCTTTTAATACAAGATTACATAACAACATTGATAAATTTAAGAGAGACCTCATAGTGAGGAAACAAAGAAAATGTATATGAGACAGCAATTACTACCAAGCGGGGAGAATATATAAATTAATTAAACCCAGGAAACAAATTAGCTATACTGATATAAGTTCTTCAGAAGCAGAAGTCTCAGAGAAGAGGGTTCACAACAGAAATTATCTCAATCACATCAGTCCCAAAGAGGTATTGTCATTGCCCCTACAACGAGGTTAGGATCTAACCAAACAACGTTAGAACAACATTTTTTAGGATGTCCACATACCTCCCGGTCAAGAAAGAATCAACCACACCCCCAATAATAAAGGAAACTGTCAATAAATCAACAAGAATATTGAAGAAATCCGAGAGTAAAACCAAAAAAATGACAAATTATAGATCTAAAGATCACCTGATTGGAACATTCAAGACACATTGCCCATGATTTTTAATAGATTGAGATTCCAACATAATCCTATAAATCTAGAGGAAAATTCACCAACACAGATTACCGGCAAAGAAGTTTGTAAAAAATGTTTTGGAAGCAAAGATAAAAATTCACCAATGTCTATTATTGGAAAAGAGAGTTACAGAGGAGGTTCAATATCTAAAACTAACCAGAAATCACAACTAAAACGAAAGGAAACTACCTTAACTAATTTATCAAAATTTCATCTAAAGGATTCTCATATATCAATTTTATCAAAGGGGCTTTCATTTGTCCCTACAAACAACTCAGATTTATTTATGAATGTAAAAGACATCAATTTATATGCCAAAAGATTAGCTCTTAAAAAATCATTTACACAGAAACGAGAAAGAGAATTTAATAATCTGGGTGTGAGGGATGAAGATATTGAAAGCTTTGAAATTATGATGTCCTTAATAAATTAACAGAAAGAGGAAGGATCCCCCCCAATAGAAATGACCAGAAAAAGTAAAAGTATTTTTACACCGGAATTCAAACAATATGCAAATAGTCAAGTATTTGTTGATCTAGTAACAAAAGATCTGAAAAGTTTGCTTGATTGCAATCATAATAAGATGGGTAATTGTAAAGAAAATTTGAGCATGAGTGAATTAAAAGCCTTAAAGGAATTGAAAAGGAGTAATTTAATCATCAAACCTGCCAATAAGGGAGGGAATACTGTTCTCCTTGAGGAACAAGAGTGTCTAAGAATGTGCAATAAATTTTTGTCTGATACATCAACATATGTTATTTTACAAAACAATCCATTATATGAATTTCAAAAAGAGTTAAAACAATTAAGAAATCTCCATCCTAGCCTCAAATCACGCACAGAGTGGTACAGGTTTTGCTCAAGAATATCCTTGTATTTAGCACCATCCATCTTTTCCTCAACTCTGACCAGTTTCCCAGTCCCGGCTTCTGAAAAACATCCCCACAGCATGATGCTGCCACCGCCATGTTTCAGTGTGGGGATGGTGTTCTTTGGGTGATGTGATGTGTTGGGTTTGCGCCAGACATAGCGTTTTCTTTGATGGCCGAAAAAATATATTTTAGTCTCATCAGAGTGTCCCACATGCCTTAACTCAAAGTCAAAATGTGCTATTTTGTTTTTTGATGAAAGTAATGGCTTTCTTCTGACTACTCTGCCATAAAGCCCAACTCTATGGAGCATATGGCTTATTGTCGTCCTATGTACAGATACTCCAGTCTCTGCTGTGGAACTCTGCAGCTCCTCCAGGTTACCTTAGGTCTCTGTGCTGCCTCTCTGATTAATGCCCTCCTTGCCCGGTCCGTGAGTTTTGGTGGGTTTACTGTTGTTCTATGTTCTTGCCATTTGGTTATGATAGATTTGATGGTGCTCCTGGGGATCATCAAAGATTTGGATATTTTTTTATAACCTAACCCTGACTTGTACTTCTCAACCACATTGTCCCTTACTTGTTTGGAGAGTTCCTTGGTCTTCATGGCAGTGTTTCGTTAGTGGTGCCTCTTGCTTAGGTGTTGCAGCCTCTAGGGCCTTTCAAAAAAGGTGTGTATATGTAATGACAGATCATGTGACACTTAGATTGCACACAGGTGGACATAATTTCTCTAATTGTGTGACTTCTGAAGGTAATTGGTTGCACCAGAGCTTTTTATGGGCTTCATAACAAAGGGGGTGAATACATACGCACATGCCAATTTTCTGTTTTCTATTTCTAAAAAATAGTTTTATGTATATATTTTTCTCATTTCACTTCACCAAATTAGACTATTGTGTTCTGAACCATCACATACAATTCAGATTAACAAAACATTTAACTTAAGGCTGTAATGTAACAAAATAGGTAAAAAGTCAAGGGGGGGGGTTGAATACTTTTGCAAGGCACTGTATATATATATATATATATATATATATATATATATATATATATATTGTAATAGAATCATACAAGGGGTGTATGTAAGTAGCACACTTGCCAGAGCCCTTTTCCCTTAGGAAGTGAAAGAGTTAAGTCTCCTACAACAGCTGCATTCTGCTTTAAAGGGACTGCTGAGCCCTCAGAAGGTTGGGTTCAGTCTGGACTGAGAGCCAGGAGAGACAACAGCTCTTCACTCTGGATTCTGAAGCAAACCCACAGACTTTTGGAGCAGAAAAACTTACAGGCCTTTATATATGAACGCTTTATTTTGCATTAGTTTATGGTAGTGAAGAAACTGCTTGTTCTGTTTATTCACGCTTCAAGGAAGCTAGGCTTTGTTTTGTATTATTTTTGTTTGTACCTGCTGACCAAGTTTTTAGTAAAACTCCTTAAAGCTATAACGGCTTCCTGAGCTACTTCATTGCAGAGTCAGTCAACAGGGCATTGACCCCAGAAGTGGCAGCCAGTCTGTCACATTTTGGTGGGAGTGGTGGGATATACATTGTCTGCTCTTAAGAAGACAGCCCACAGTACAAAATGGAGGAGCTAGTGAAAGCCTTAATATAGACCACTACCCGACAGGAGGAGACTACACAACAGGAGACAAACCAAATACTGTTGGCCCAGCTACAGCAAATGACACCTCTCCAACCTGGCGTGTTACCAGAGACCTGTATGAGGGGCAAGTTAAATCAGTTTCTACAGAAAATTAGTTCAGAAGACGATGTGGAAACGTATCTATTGAGCTTCGAAACAACTGCCGTCAGAGAAGCTTTGCCCCAAGGGCACTGAGTCCACATAGTCCCACCATATTTGAGTGGGGAAGCCCAAAAAGCCCACCTCGACCTGCACAGTAAACAAGCCATGAATTATGCAACCTTGAAAGCAGAAATCCTGGCCAGATCTGGAGTTACCCGCAGTGTCAGAGCACAAAGATTCCATTCGTGGAGGTTTGGGGAGAATAAGCCCCCCTAGCCCACAGATGTTTGAGTTGCTGCACTTAGCCAAAGGGTGGCTACAGCCTGACAGCAACGGACCAGGGAGAATTATAGAATTGCTGATTATGGACCGCTACTTGAAAGCTTACCACCAGGCTTAAGAGAATGGGTGGGGCAAAACGAGCCAGAGACCCCAGGCGAGTTTATCTCACTGACAGAAAGATATCTCGCCATGAAGGAACTAACCTGATTCTCAAAAGAGGAGACCCTAAGGTTCAAACCCCTAACTGGATGAGAACCAGACAAAGACCCATGAAGCCGGAAAATGGAAGACACTCGCTACAAGGGAACCCAGAAAGTTTAGTTCCTGAAGAAAATAAGCAAAGACGGACCCCAGTTAGCAAGACCAAATGCTTTTACTGCCGGGAATTAGGACACATTGCTGCATATTGCCCAAATAAGGAGGATCCCATGCTGTGTAACCTGGGGGAACATACGTACCACTGCAATATGATCAACCTTATAGAAATGGCCGGAAAACTACATCAGTTCATCGAAGCCATAAAAGGTAATCGAAAGGAAACCATCGCTTTAATTGACTCTGTTAGTTCGAAGACCCTCTTTTTGGCCAACATTATAAAATCTAGCAAAATACAAACCTCAGGGAAGGTGGGCATCACATGTGAACATGGGACAGGGAACCTGTACCCTACTGGTACCGCAGCACTGGAGGTTCAGGGGAAAAAGATGTTGCTCACCACTTCTGTAGTAGCCAACCTACCCTACCCTGTTGTACTAGGCAGGGATTTTCCCCAACTTGAAGATCTCCTCCGATCAGGAAAAGATGAAAACCAAATACAATCCGAACGGAGTGCCCTAGAGGCTGAGGAAACCCAGTGGCCACTCCCATGGTTCATGGACCAGGAGCTATTCTCCGGATCCGGGAAAACCCGCAAAACGAAGTGGGAAAGGAAAAAAGCTAAGAGGTTAGGCACAGAGATAAGGAGGAAAGCCGTTGAGGAAGCATTAGCAGCCTGCCAGACAGAAGAAAGGTGGGAGACAGTCCAGAAGGGTCCCACGGCTCAACCTGATAAAGAGAGGGCAAAAATGAGAGAGGAGGACTTACTCCACTGCAGTGGTTCCCTGACAATAATGACTTTGCACATGATCAAGCTGTGCATCCGATCCTACAGAACATACGTAGTCAGCTTGTGCAAGTGAACGGGACTCCCGTCAACGGAAGAGAGAGGAGACAGAGCCCATTTTTCATACTACGGAATAACTTGCTGTACAGGGTCGTTCCTTCAAAGGAAGAAACACTTCAGCAGCTCTTAGTTCCCCGAGCACAAAGAAAAAAAGTCCTTGATTTGGCTCACCGTAACATCCTTGGGGGCCACCTTGGAAAGGATAAAACTCTGGGAAAGATATTGAAGCATTTTTTTTCTGGCCCAGCATATTTGCTAAAGTAGCCCAGTACTGTGCGTCTTTCCCTAAATGGCAGCTGACAGCTCCCCGCTCTGAATTAAGAACTCCACTGGTATCTTTACCCATAATTGAGGAGCCGTTTTCAAGAATAGCAATGGATCTGGTGGGTCCACTAGAAAAATCAGCCCGAGGACACCAATACATCCTTGTAATAATGGACTATGCCACCAGATACATGGAGGCCATACCCTTATGCACCGCCACCTCGAAAAATATAGCAAAAGAGCTCATTCAACTATACTCAAGGGTGGGGATACCCAAAGAAATCCTAACGGACCAAGTGACCCCCTTTTTGTCAAAGCTGATGAGAGACATGTGTTAGGTTTTACAGGTGAAATCGCTCAGGACCTCGGTTTATCATCCGCAAACAGACGGACTACTAGAACGCTTCAATAAAACTTTGAAAACTATGCTAAGTATGTCTAAGAGTGATGGTGCATTATATGGCCTCATTTTCATGTCCCGCACAGTTTTCCCAAGACTGCAGTGCATATACTGTATTTCTGAGAAAATTTGAACAGGAAATACGTTTTTATCAACTTATTTTTAGACATTCAAAAATATATATTTATATACGTAAGCTGGCAATGCTGTTTGCCACACAATGTGAGGCTTTTGCTCCTCTGAGCACCTGCATTGGTTTTATTTTCAAAGTCCTGCATGCCTGGCATTGCAGAGCTTCATTTTCATCCTGTTTCAGAATATTTACATTTTTCGTCCACCATTTTTTTCCTTGCTTAGCCGATTTTCGTTCAACAAAAAACTCAAAATATGGCTTCAATTAGTTTGCTACGTCACTCCCAGGCTTCCTGGCTCTCCCCCTGTGCTGTGTTTTAGTGTGTTATTATTTTATTTTTTTATTATTTTGGTTATTTTCAGTGTTGTTGAGTTGCGATGTTCAAGCACTCATTGCAAGGCTCGCGATGGCATCGCAAGGGCCGCAGGACTTAGCCAACTTAGGCCGCAATGAGCGCTGAAGGGACTTAGCGAGGGCCGCAAAATTACTGCCCGTAGGACTTAGGACCAGAGGCACGTGCAGTGGATATAAAAAGTCTACACACCCCTGTTAAAATATCAGGTTTCTGTGCTGTAAAAAAATGAGACAAAGATAAATAATTTCAGAACTTTTTCCAAATTTAATGTGACCTATAAACTGTACAACTCAATTGAAAAACAAACTGAAATCTTTTAGGTAGAGGGAAGAAAAAATATAAAAATAAAAAAACATGGTTGCATAAGTATGCACACCCTTAAACTAATACATTGTTGAAGCACCTTTTGATTTTATTACAACACTCAGTCTTTTTGGGTATGAGTCTATCAGTATGGCACATTTTGACTTGGCAAGATTTGCCCACTCTTCTTTGCAAAAACACTCCAAATCTGTCAGAATGCGACGGTATCTCCTGTGCACAGCCCTCTTCAGATCACCCCACAGATTTTCAATCGGATTCAGGTCTGGGCTCTGGCTGGGCCATTCCAAAACTTTAATCTTCTTCTGGTGAAGCCATTCCTTTGTTGATTTGGATGTATGCTTTGGGTCGTTGTCATGCTGAAAGATGATGGTCCTCTTCATGTTCAGCTTTCTACCAGAAGCCTTAAGGTTTTGTGCCAATATTGACTGGTATTTGGAGCTGTTTATAATTCCCTCTATCTTAACAAAGGCCCAGTTCCAGCTGAAGAAAAAAAGCCCCAAAGCATGATGCTGCCACCGCCATGCTTCACTGTGGGTATGGTGTTCTTTTGGTGATGTGCAGTTTTGTTTTTGTGCCAAACATATCTTTTGGAATTATGGCCAAAAAGTTCAACCTTGGTTTCATCAGACCATAACACCTTTTCCCTCATGCTTTTGGGAGACTTCACATGTGTTTTTGCAAAATGTAGCCTGGCTTGAATGTTTTTCTTCCTAAGAAAAGGTTTTTGTCTTGCCACTCTACCCCATAGCCCAGACATATGAAGAATACTGGAGATTGTTGTCACATGTACCACACAGCCAGTACTTCTCTTGCCAGATATTCCTGCAGCTCCTTTAACCCTTCTCCTGACTGATACCTTTTAACAATGAGATCCCTCTGATGCTTTGGAAGCTCTCTGTGGACCATGGTTTTTGCTGTGGGATGCGACTAAGAAAATTTCAGGAAGACCAACTAGAGCAGCTGAACTTTATTTGGGGTTAATCAGAGGCACTTTAAATGCTGGCAGGTGTATGCTGACTCCTATTTAACACGATTTGGAATGTGATTGCAGTTATAAGAGGGTGTGCATACTTATGCAACCACATTATTTTTCTTTTTCTTTCCTCCACCTAAAAGATTTCAGTTTGTTTTTCAATTGAGTTGTACAGTTTATAGGTCACATAAAAGGTGGAAAATGTTCTGAAATGATTTATCTTTGTCTCATTTTTTACAGCACAGAAACCTGACATTTTAACAGGAGTGTGTAGACTTTTTATATCCACTGTATATGGACTGTGGGCTTTGCAAAATTACGACTTTAACAGCCGAATTACTGAATTGTGAAAAACCTGAAAAAAACAACAAATATGCCTCAAATTAACTTACACACTCACACACAGCACACTGGGAGAGTCAGGGAGCCTGTGAGTGAGGTTGCAAGTTAATTTGAGCCATATATGCAATTTTTTCATAATCAAAAATCGCCTAAGCAAGAAAAAAAATGGCTGCTTAAAAAACGACGAACACGAGGCCGAAGGACATAAAACTAGCCCTTAGGATGTAAAAACAAATCTTAAGTAGTAACACAATCCAAGACAGTAAAACTCAAGCTCGATGCCTATACACAGGGTAAGATTCTTGCAAAGGCAAAGGCATCAAAGGTGCTCATCATGGGCTAACAAAGAGTGCCAAAGGTGATCATTGCAAAGCAGTAAAGTTGCAGCTCGCAATGAGTGCCGCACGGCTCACATTGAGCGCCAAAGATGCTCAGAGGGCCCATAGCCTTGCATCGTGTGGCAAACAGGCTTACAATTTTTCTTTCGTCATTTTTAACAGATAATTTCCTAGTATGTATATATGTGTAATACAGCATGCATACGCTAAAAGGAAGCCATGTTTGATAATGGCTAGGATTGAAGAGCGAGGCATTTGTGGGCACATTTGCATGTCCCAGCTCAGCTTCACAAAATGCAGTGTAATAACTGTTCTTGGAACTCTGAGCTGGATGCAGGATTTTTAACTTGCTTTAGACTTTCAAATGTGTACACAGATGTACTTTTTATTTACTGTACTACTGTACGGTGTAGGGCTTCTATCGCTCTTTTGCCCACCATATTATAAATGATTGTTGTGGTGAACTACCTACTCATAAGGTCCACAACACAGGCTGAGATCCTGCTCCATGCTGATGATAGCTAGTAAGCTTGAAACAGCTGTACATGGATTGGATACTCAGCATGTGTTTAATCCAACCCTGTCTTTTCATTAAAGCTGTGTAATACAATATGCATAAGCTTAAAGGAAGCCATGTTTGATAATGGCTAGGATTGAAGAGTAAGGCATTTATGGGCACATTTGCATGTGCCAGCTCAGCTGTTTTTCTCGGAACTCTGAGTTGGAAGCAGTTTTTTTGCTTTAGATGTTCAAATGTGAACACAGATGTACTTTTTATTTACTATATATATATATATATATACAAAAAGCGAGAGAAGTTTACACGCACAGTTTCTGTTTCAATGCCTCATTTATTATTATCTGGTCTATATGTAATCATCATGTGATTACATCAGCCCATGCACATGGTAAGGCGTCGGTTCAGTGCAGGACACAGTTTACGCTGATAAATCGGAAAAATTACGAATGAAAAAAATGCAATGAACCTTTTTTATAATATATTGGTGTGATTCATATTTTGTAAAATTATCTTAAAATTTGCATTATCTAAATAAGATTACTTTGACAGTGACAACACAAAATGTTTTTGTAGATGCAAGAAGATATTTGTCATGCATACCAATGTTTTATTCAATTTTTCCATTTACATAAAAAAATTATATGCTTTCATGTGTTTAAAAAAAGAAAAATGGTTCAGTAAAATTCAAACTCACAATACTCACAATAGCATGCAATACACACAAAAGTCAAAGTCACAATAACATACTGGTATTAGAAATTGTATGTTCATTCTATTCCCATATTATACCTCTGAGGATGTCTAGGGAAGAAACATGTCAAATATTTAATGTTAATTCCCATATTATATGCTGTAGTGAGTATAACTTTTATAAATATTTTGATTTCACTGCATTTTTCTGCTTTAGCATCTATATATGATGAGGAAGATTGAACACTCAGTAGATGATTGTTGTGGATTTTTTTAATATATGTTGGCTTATCTCTATTGGATTATAAAGATTTCAATATTGGTTTGACCTATCTGGTATATAGTGATAACAAGTCTGTATTTAAACTATGAAAACTTGAACATATGGTGCTTATGTGGCAAAGTACCACTTTATAAAATATTAGTTACATAACTGCCACAGCCTTCCAGACTTCTAGTACATGTGGTAGGGTCGAACACATTTTTATGGAATTTAGGGCTGTCTGTCATAAGACTATCCTCAGGCTAAATGAACTAAACTGCATACACCAGATGGCCATTTTGTTTATTATCTGTGTTGATATGTTTTTATCTTTGTTAAACAAAATATACACATTCATTAGACAGCTGTCTCCACCAATCAATTTTGGGGAAAAATAAGTTTAATTAAACAACACATTTCATTTGTATAAATCTGCATATTACTTTACACATATATTGACACAATTCCTTTTTCAAATTATGATACTTTCTTTAATAACACTGCTACTTGTTACATTTAAATATTCTTGGTAGCCAACAATACTTACTTTGCTTAAATAACTTTTGATTTTGTTAAAAAGAACAGATTAAGTGTTGTTGTATGTATGACATTATGTTTTTTGTTTTTATGGATCTTATAGGAATTTCAAAGCATGTATTTTAATATGTAGGTTGTGCAGGAAAAATAAATGTTGTTTGATATTTTATTTTGACTTTAAAATAATAATATATTCACAAAAATTTGTTGTATCATTTCTTATATTACAAACATTTTTTTTAGCTAATTAAAATGATTTTATTATAATGAAATTGAAAAACACTGGAAATGTATTGGCAAAAACTGCATTGAAGTATAGGTGGCAGCTCAGGGTGGTGCAACTTAAGGCTGGAGAAATGCTGGAGAAATGCAGGAAATTGGGAAGTTAAGATAGCATGCAATCTTGACATCCCTCTCTCCCACTGCACAGATGTTTCTGATTCATTACTGTGATGGAGTGCCATTAGGGGTCACAAGAGAGTGCTGTAAGACTTCTCCCCTGAGAATGAAAAGAGTTAAATCCAGGCAGTAATCAGAGGCTAAATGGAAGCACAGCTGTGAACTGCCTTTAAAAGCAGCAGAGAGATGGGTGGAGTCTCTCTCACTTAGGCTTGGGCCTAAGAGCCGTGAGCTGTGTGTGAAAGCCCTGGACAGCTCAGCTGCGGGGATCCTGAGAGCTGGGATTTGTGCTGGAGCGAGACAGTCAGGAAGGCTGCTGTGTTCTAGAGTTTGCGCACAGAGAAGACTTCTGTGGTATTGGAGATATTCCACTGAGATAGGATTATCTGAAGACCCCATCCCTAAGAAGCCGGATGCAATAAGGGATAAAAGGTTGGTGCCAATGCATGTTATTCTCATTGTATCCAGAGAAGGATTACAAAGGTCCCAGGGAGAAGAAGAGTGCATTGAGAGTGAGAGTAAGAGTCCCTCATTACAAGAGGGTGACAAGGGCCATATGCTTCACCCACTATTGACAAGAAGCTGTAGAGGAAAAAGCATCAAGTGACTGTTTGTTTCCTGGCCACAAGGTGGCGATATAACAAAGATAAGAGACTGTTTGGTTCCTGGCCACAAGGTGGCGATATAACACAAATAAGAGACTGTTTGCAATTTGGCCACAAGGTGGCACTCTCCGGAGCAGAGAAGCTGACCGGATATAGTTAGGGTGTTCCTGAGTATAGTATGCACGTTTATGTAGGATTTATTTTATTGCTGAACACAAGCACTGTTTTTGTTATTTTTGTGCTAACAAATAAAATAGCAGTAAAACTCAACTTTGGACAAGCCTGCTGTGTCTTCCTCCCTGAATAAACGTAAAAGAGATAAGAAAGTGCAGGACGCAAACCCCGCCAGAAGGGGGCGCACTGTTACATTACATTATCTATGACATCAGGTGTCACCATTAATGACATCGCATTTGATATAAATAACATCAGATATAACATCACTGACATTGTATATAATATGAAAAATTACATTATCCATGATATTAATGATAAAATAATTCTATAAAGGTATACCCCGCTTTACACTACCTCTTCTAGCGCTGATTTGCTATAGCACCCTTATTTCTGTAATTCCAGCTTTGCGCTAAAATCCGTTATCTGTTTTTTAGTCGCCGATCCTTGTTTAATACTGTACCCTGTTTTTTCCTTGCAGCATTAAAAGAGACAGAGCAGCAGACAGGAAAAAGGAGCAGATGAAAAGTGACAGCCTGGACGACCAGAAAGAGACTAATGCTAACTCAACCATTCAGATACATGGTACATAATATTTTAATTGAAGCACCAAAATTTCTCTGGATGTGAAGATGCAGGTGCTGGAAAAAGGAGAGCGCCAAGTGGACATTGGAGCAGATTTAAGGTTTTGAAAGCCTCCACAATCTGCACCATCCTTAAAAATAAGGAGAAGTTCAAGTCTTTGGCAACCACCAGCACTACATCATCTGTCAAGAAGATCACCCGATCTAGATGCTACATCCTGGAGGAAATGGAGCAGTGGCTTACCATCTGGATCGATGGCGAAACAGAGAGCAACATACCACTCAGCCAGTCCATCAGCCAGCCAGAAGCATCTATGGTCATATCCAAAGCCAAACGTCAGATGTGACTGAAATCTTTTTAGCCAGCAGAGGTTGGTTCTACCACTTCAAGAAAAGAAACAAGCTGTGTTACATCAAATCCACAAGAGAAGCGGCGAATGCTGAACCGAAGCTGTTGCGCACTTTCCCTTCTTTTGGGTGGGAACAACAGTGGCGGTTTCTAGATCAAGCCATTGCTGGTGTACCATTCAAAAACACCTAGAGCCACAAAGGGTATTCCAAAAAAAAGGAATTGAGGCCAAGGGGCTCCTGTTGATTGACAACGTTCCAGCCACCCTACCAACTTGTCTAAAATTGATTGCTGCATCCCAGTGGAAATAGTTTTCCTGCCACCCGACACTACATCACTCATCCAAAAATGGATCAGGGGGGCATTGTGACATTCAAGGCCTTTTATCTTCTGAGCACATTCCGTCAGCTCATTGACAAAAATAGAAAACAAGGACAAAGAATCCATGACTGATTTTTGGAAAAGTATAGTATCACGCAGGCCAAAACTAACATTGATTGGTCCTGGAAGGAAGTGACACAGCAATGTCTGAAAGCAGTGTGGAGGAAGATATAGTCAGGGATGTGTGGGGATGGGGAACCAGAACAGCCCATTATTGACAACATTGTGGATCTGTTTATACCACTGAACTGGAATATTCAGATGCCCAGGACATTGGGGAGTTGGTGCAAGCTTCAGACGAGAGCCTTACAAGAGCCCAGGAAAGCAGTAAATCTGACACTGAGGAACCAAAACAACTTTCTTCCAAGTTGCTCCCCAAAAGTCTGCTGCTCATCCATGACATTCTGGATAAACTTGTGGCCAATGATCTGGACAGTGGCATGAGCATAAATGTGAGACTCAGCGTTCTTGGGACAGTGTCTTGCTACCAACATCTGCTGGATGGCTGTAGAAAGCAAAGACAGATGTCGTTGGGCAAGTTCAAGAAACCAAGAATGCAGGATGAGCCTGAAGCTCCCACATCTGCCATATAAAGTGGACTGTTTAGTTAATGTTTGGTGTTTCTTTACAAAGACACACATTTTTAAATTTCAATTGCTTTTGTGTATTTTTTTCCATGAGTTCCACTATCCCTATCTACCCAATGTTAAATTGACCTCATTTAGTGCTGTTTCGCTTAGCACTCCTATTGTCCAGAACCTATCTACAGCGTTAAACAGGGTATTGCTGTATCCCCTATTATGTAATTTAATGGTAACAATACTATAACATATGTTTAATTTATAAGACACAAAATAATGAAAATTTTGATATTTGAAACTGGGGATAAATGATGCAAAGCTTAAGAATTTAATTTTAAACAAATATCTGCTTTTTAAATAGTAAATATATTTATTTTACCTGTTGTCTATACATATTTACATTAGCAAAATTATTTGGCTGACCTTTATTGAATCACTAGCGACTTGCCCGTCAAAAAATGACGGCAATGTTATGTATATGTTTGTCAAGTTGTTTAGTTATTAACATATATTTTTGACACTTGTAAGTATTTTAATATGAACGTGTATTTTTGTAAAATGTTGATGTAATGGTTTTTTAAAATGTAATTAGTATCTGAAGAATTGTTAACTTGAATATACATTGAATGAATAGGAAAGCCAAAAGTAAAAACCCTTTTTTAAACGTTGCAAATTTTAACATGAAGTTTAAAATATATGTAAGCAATAACCATCAAAGTATATATTTTTAAACTTGAACTTTATTTTTTATGTAAGTTTAGAAGTTGACAAAACATTGGTATAATTTTGAACATTATAAACAGGAACATAGTGAATACATTTTGTAAAGTAATTTTTTATTAAAAGTATTAACATTTGAATGTAAAAACAATTGACATTTAAATTAATCAGTATTAAAATTCAATTTCTATCACAATAATTGTTAACTTGAATATACATTGAATGTAGAGGAAGGCATACAGTCAAACTCTTCTTAAAACGTACGTAATTAAACTAATTTATTACTGAGCACATAAATTGGCGATAAACATTAATGTAGGTAGTAATCTTAAGATAACAGACAATATTTACATTGTGACTTAAAAGGTGCTTGACCTCTTAACATCCACTTTGTAATATGTTGAATGAAATAACTTCAAAATATATTTTTTAAACTTTTAACATTAGAAACATTAACATAGTGACTTAACATTTTAACATAATTTTTACTAACAATGCAAGGCAAGTATTTTGTGAGGCGAATCATTCATAAACATGACTTCCATTAATTATGACTGAATTAAACAACCAATTGTTATGTATTTTGCAATGCTTTTAAAAAATCTTGGCACCTTTAATTAGTATCCTTCAAAGTTATAGTACTTCATAGTAGACAATGTTTTTAGTAAAAATACGTCCATCTTCTAATAAATCACCTTGACTTTCATTGTTTTCAATGTAAACTTTAATTGCCTGTGGATTTTTGCACCTTGACAACGCAACGTACAATTGACCATGTGCAAAAACTGGTTCTTCCAAGAAAATACCCACAGATTTGAAAGTTTGACCTTGTGATTTATTAATGGTCATGGCAAATGCCATAATAATGGGAAATTGTCTTCTTTGAAGTATAAAAGGGAGACTACTTTCACTTGGTGCTAAATCTATTCTTGGTATGAAAACTCTCTCTCCTCTATGGGTCCCAGTTAAAATTTCAGCATCTATAAAATGGTCCTTTAATTGTTGAACAATTAATCTTGTGCCATTGCATAGGCCTTTTTTGGGATTCATATTTCGCAGTAACATGATAATTGCACCTTTCTTTAGCTGCAAAATATGTGGTGGCATTCCAGAAGGAGTTAAAGAGTTTATGAATTCAGTGGAAAAGTTAGCCTGACTTTCATTGTCATCAGCAAGTACAGAATCAGCACTGTGATAATTTCTTTGTGGTGCATAAATTTTTTTTAAGATTTTATTATTGAGGATTAATGCATCTTTATTTTTACACGTCAGTATGACTTGGTTGGCAAGCTCGGAATATTCTTCGTTATTTATGCTCCCTTCAAATATAGCTGATATAATATCTTGTTGACAAATCATATGAGGTGGGATCTCTACAGTGTCGTCAGGTAAATTTAGTATTTTTTCTGTTCTGCCTTCTCCAATTTTAATAAGCCAATCATTGAAATCAGTTTGGCCTTCTGATCTCATATTTTGTTGCAGTTGAAGATGGGTAAAATGTTTCCATACTGTACTTGACTTTATACATGTTTCGATAATGTCAGTTCGATTTCCATGTACAACAACAGGTAATGTTTGTCTAAAATCGCCACCCAACAACATTACCTTTCCACCAAATGGAAAAATATTATCCATGACTTCACGAAGCAAACGGTCAATACATTGGAGGGCATAGCATGACATCATTGTGGCCTCATCTATTATAATTAATTTACATTTCTTCAATTTCTTTGCTTGTAAGGATGTCATGCGAATATCTGACACAGAATTTTCTAAAATAGGCACTGGCAGTTTAAATCCACTATGAACAGTTCTTCCACCTTCTAATAAAAGTGCAGCAATTCCAGTAGTGGCAAACGCCATTGCTATTTTTCCTTGTGCTCGTACTGAACTCATTAATAAATTGTACAAATATGTTTTTCCTGATCCGCCAGGTCCATCAAGATAGAAATAACGCTCTGTCACCATGTCATCATCTATAGCATTTTTAATGGCATGAAATGCTTGCAATTGTAGTGTATTTAAAGTTGCAAGTCTTTCTTCTGTTCTTTCTGCTTGTAGTTGAATGTCATAGTCTTCAAAGTTAATGTCATCTATAAGACCTGGATCAGGCAAATTAAAACTTGCACAACTTAATCCATGAGTTAAAAAGACTTCTTGGATTTCCATTAACGCTTTTAAGTGTGCAATGGGTTCATTGTATCGTCGCATAAAGTCTTCAGCCATATTACTTTTAAAAGTCTCCCACAAAGCTAATGCATTTGGAGCATTTGAGAAGATACAAATAAAAGCAAATTGTTCTCTCATCTGTCGTGGCATTTGACATTGTGCTGCTTCTTCTAAGCATCTTTCCCACTCTGTATCATCAGCGAGTAAGTTTCTATGTCTTGCAGCTAAATGGAAGGATTCATATACAATGTCATTAACAGTTCTTAATTGTTCAAAACTTTGTGCTCCAGGAACATTTAAAAGTAATATCCGTAAGCAAAAACGTTCAACATCTCTTGGACTGACTGTGTAAATTCTTGGAATAATTTTATTGCCTCTGGTTTTTCTTGGTCTCCATAATCCATTCACAAAAACATAGTGATATGGAATTTCAATATATAAGTATTGTGTTGCTTCAGCATCAGTGGAATTTAATGCAAACCATGCAGTTAGTGTAGTGTGACGATCTTCACTTTGGGCCAATGCATTCATTTCATTTCCAGCATGGAAATAGACTAAATGTCGTTGTGGCAAATGTACTGCTAACCTATATACTGCATGTGATCTATCATGCATTTCAAATTTTAAAAGCCGCCACATAGCTTCTGGCGCACTGACATAGCGAGCATCTACATGAGATGCAAGTTCATCATGTACTAACTCACTACTTTCAGGGTTGTCTGCACTTTTGACGACTACAGTAGCTGCATCGTAACCTTTGTAAATATATTTGTAGACATATTTAATGGATTTGATGGAAGTGCAGGCTTCTACGTTGATGTGGGCGTTGTACTTCATGAGTAAATGTGGATTGTAGGGTACTACATATCTATTGTCCACTTTTTTCCCACGAATAATGGCACTATCTCCTTCTCTTCTTTTATAAAGTGGATATCCATCACAATTGGCATAGGTTTTGTCTCTATAATCTTTGGGAAATTCTTTGGAACATTTATTATTTTCCATACATGGTGATTGTGGATTAAGGTCACCACAGGGTCCATGAATCATGCGATGAGTAACAATCTCATATAGTCTACCATATAGTTCTGGATCTGGTAGTTCAGCAACAATGACTGCATCCACTTTGTCTGAAGTATCTAATTTATCTTTTTCTTGAAGTATTATTAGAAGATGTGCATGTGGAAGGCCTCTTTTTTGAAATTCAATGGTATATACATAAGCAAGACATTTGCCAAATAACTGATTTATAGTGAAGTCACGTATTAATTCATTTAATTTAATCTTAAAAACTCTGGCTACTAAATCTGGTCGATCTGAAGCAGTTTGTCCAAGAAGTAGATTTAGTGTAATTTCTGGCCATTGTGGATTACATGTAAATGTCACAAATAAATCGGGTTTGCCAAATTTTGTCACAATAGCCATAGCATCATTGTATCTTTCTCTCATATTCCGAGGAGATCCTTGAAAGGAAGATGGTAAAATGATGGCTTTGCCAGCTGTCATGTCTCTGCTTGTAGCCACGTCAGCAACATAGTCCATGAGTCCAGAATATTGTTCTACACGGAGTTTATCTTGTTGATATTTGATAAAGTTTAAATTATTTGCCTCAACTTGCAAATATGAATCAATAATCCATTGTTGTGTTAGTTTCCCACCACATAAAATTGGATTAAATACATTTCGAATGGCAATTTGAGCTACTTTAAATTCAAGCATAGAAACATTATTTCGGATTCTGGCTTTAGCATTTGGGTAGCTGGGAAGACTTAATTTTGGTTGCCAACCTGCTTCTCCGTGTGGGAAAAAGATGGGATATGTCATTGGATCTAAATTTGGACTTAAGATACTCATATTAATAAACGGTTGGTCCTCATTTCTAGGATATATTCGTATGTCTCTTTGAAATGGTGGTTCTCCTTCATCATTGTGAAACACCATTGCAACCTCATTTGTTGTTGGCAAGTTATAACGACGTTTATCAGTATGTCTGTCTCTTTTAAGCACCATATTAACCTTCGGCATTGGTAATTGATGTGTTTGTGAATGAAGTAGTTGTTCATTTTCTACTTCTGCCAATTTTTTATAAGCTTTACTGTAGGGATTGTTGTCCATAATGTTATTTAGCTCTATGAAAACAGTGGGTAAGCATTTTTTATTTTCTTCCATCTGCATACGTTGGTCAACAGCTTCCATTGTATCTAGGACATATAGTTGAGCGAATTTTCTTTTATTTCCTTCCTCTGGATGTAAATGGGAAGTGCGATGATAAATTTGTCCTTGGACTTTAAAACAGTAAGGACCATGTCCTGGTACATTAGCAGCTAATGTTGCCCCCATGGATGCAAAGGATATGGCACTATTGTAGGATCTTATGTTTGTCTTAAAATTTTTGTAGTTTGGAAAAGTAGGTTCAGTCATAATATTTTGTAAATAAATAGGAAATTCTTTCCTTTCTGGAAGTTTGAACTTGCCTTTTTGACAACAACTAATAAATTGTCCATCTCTGGGTCTCTCCTGTTTAAAATAATAAGCCTCACAAAACTGACATTGAGTAGTCATGTCCCCACAACTATGAACCTCTACTGCTAAAGACTTGAGTAGAGGACAATTTGCAAAGCATATAGGATTTTGCCTTTCATATTCATCAGGTGAAATGTCATATAATGTTTCAACAACAGGTTCTAAATGTTTTGTTTTTTTCGTTGCTTTTCTTGGTATATGTTGTATTGTTTGAGGTAAAATGTCATCTAATGTTTCATGAAACGGTTCTAAATGCTTTGTTTTCTTTGTTGCTTTTTTTTGGTATCTCTTGTCTTTTTTCTGGCAAAATGTCATCTGATGTTTGAGCAACAGGTTGTAAATGCTTTATTTTCTTTGTAGTTTTTTTTGACATATCTTTAATTTCTGCAAGTGACAGTCTTTTGCTTGCAATTCTTTTGCGTTCTTTTTCTCGTCGAATTTCCTTCTTCTCCGGTGTCTGCTGGCTGTCTGCTCTCTGTCGTCGTTCTCTAGTTTGGCGTCTTTTCTTTTCTTGTTTACTCTCATTATCAGCCATGTTAATCTGTAAAAAGAAAATAATGTACCATTAGTTTATTTTGAGATGTTAAGTTGTTTTTCATGACATATAGTTATCAATAGTGTGTTAACATTTTATAGTTAATCAATTTCAATGCGTTCAATTGAATAAAAGTCTAAATAAGGGCATGAGATAATTATTTAAAGACATTTTTATTTATTAAACATGTATCCAAAAGCAAGTGTTTCAGTAACTAAAAAGGTATTTAAAAAAGGTGTTATTTACTTATTTACAGCACTATTCAATTTGTCAAATGGCAATTAAATTAGGGTTTAGGACTGGAATGTTACAATGACAAATTGTATAGATTCTGTGTTTTTAGACTTTTTTGGACTATGCCAATTTATTTTTTAAGTTTACATTGAAGTTTGTTTTTATTGTTAAAGATTATTGGCCCTAAAAGACAAATAAGAGATAGATGATAGATATTACTTTTTATACTGTACCTTGGTTGAAGTTTGATTTCAAGCAAAATTCTTTGTTGGTCCTGTGTTGAAAGCCTTCGTCCGATGGTCTGGTCCTGTGTTGAAAGTCCTCGTCCGATGGTGTAGTCCTCTGTTGAAAGTCCTCGTCCTCTGGTGTGGTCCTCAGTTCCAACTCCTGTTCCGATGTTCTTGACGCAGTATCTGTTATAAAATAAAAATGAAAATGTTATGTTATTTGAATGTCTTTGTATGAATGAAAAAATGGCATTATTTCTGTGTTTTTCTACAATCCTTTTTGGTGCGCCACAATTTTGGTATGCTTCTGTAGGCTATTTTCTAAGGCTTATAGGTGGTTAAACATTAAAGAAGAATATTAATTAATTTTTCTCTTTTTTTACTTGTTATACTGTACCTTGGTTGAAGTTTGATTTGAAGCAGAATCTTTGTTGGTCCTGTGTTGAAAGCCTTCGTCTGATGGTCTGGTCCTGTGTTGAAAGTCCTCGTCCAATCGTCTGGTCCTCTGTTGAAAGTCCTCGTCCGATGGTGTAGTCCTCTGTTGAAAGTCCTCGTCCAATGGTCTGGTCCTCTGTTGAAAGTCCTCGTCCGCTGGTGTGGTCCTCAGTTGAAACTCCTGGTCCGATGTTCTTGACGCAGTATCTGATATAAAATAAAAATGAAAATGTAATATTATTTTAATGTATTTGTATGAAGTAAAAAATGACATAATTTTTTTGTTTTTCTACAATCCCGTTTGGTGTCCACCACTTTTGGTATGCTTATTTAGGCCTTTTTCTAAGGCTTATAGATTGTTAAACATAAAATAAGTATCTAAATGTACTTTGGTATGTGTTTGTGTGAGTTTTCATACAATCCTGTTTGGTGCGCACCACTGTTGGTATGCTTATTTAGGCTTCTTTCTAAGGCTTATAGGTTGTTAAACATTAAATAAGAATGTAAATGTAGTTTGCTATGTGTTTGTGTGAGTTTTCATACAATCCTGTTTGGTGCGCACCACTGTTGGTATGCTTATTTAGGCTTCTTTGTAAGGCTTATAGGTTGTTAAACATTAAATAAGAATCTAAATGTAGTTTGCTATGTGTTTGTGTGAGTTTTCATACAATCCTGTTTGGTGCGCACCACTGTTGGTATGCTTATTTAGGCTTCTTTCTAAGGCTTATAGGTTGTTAAACATTAAATAAGAATGTAAATGTAGTTTGCTATGTGTTTGTGTGAGTTTTCATACAATCCTGTTTGGTGCGCACCACTGTTGGTATGCTTATTTAGGCTTCTTTGTAAGGCTTATAGGTTGTTAAACATTAAATAAGAATCTAAATGTAGTTTGCTATGTGTTTGTGTGAGTTTTCATACAATCCTGTTTGGTGCGCACCACTGTTGGTATGCTTATTTAGGCTTCTTTCTAAGGCTTATAGGTTGTTAAACATAAAATAAGAATGTAAATGTAGTTTGCTATGTGTTTGTGTGAGTTTTCATACAATCCTGTTTGGTGCGCACCACTGTTGTTATACTTATTTAGGCTTCTTTCTAAGGCTTATAGGTTGTTAAACATTAAATAAGAATCTAAATGTAGTTTGCTATGTGTTTGTGTGAGTTTTCATACAATCCTGTTTGGTGCGCACCACTGTCGGTATGCTTATTTAGGCTTCTTTCTAAGGCTTATAGGTTGTTAAACATAAAATAAGAATGTAAATGTAGTTTGCTATGTGTTTGTGTGAGTTTTCATACAATCCTGTTTGGTGCGCACCACTGTTGGTATACTTATTTAGGCTTCTTTCTAAGGCTTATAGGTTGTTAAACATTAAATAAGAATCTAAATGTAGTTTGCTATGTGTTTGTGTGAGTTTTCATACAATCCTGTTTGGTGCGCACCACTGTTGGTATGCTTATTTAGGCTTCTTTCTAAGGCTTATAGGTTGTTAAACATAAAATAAGAATGTAAATGTAGTTTGCTATGTGTTTGTGTGAGTTTTCATACAATCCTGTTTGGTGCGCACCACTGTTGGTATGCTTATTTAGGCTTCTTTGTAAGGCTTATAGGTTGTTAAACATTAAATAAGAATCTAAATGTAGTTTGCTATGTGTTTGTGTGAGTTTTCATACAATCCTGTTTGGTGCGCACCACTGTTGGTATGCTTATTTAGGCTTCTTTCTAAGGCTTATAGGTTGTTAAACATTAAATAAGAATGTAAATGTAGTTTGCTATGTGTTTGTGTGAGTTTTCATACAATCCTGTTTGGTGCGCACCACTGCTGGTATGCTTATTTAGGCTTCTTTGTAAGGCTTATAGGTTGTTAAACATTAAATAAGAATCTAAATGTAGTTTGCTATGTGTTTGTGTGAGTTTTCATACAATCCTGTTTGGTGCGCACCACTGTTGGTATGCTTATTTAGGCTTCTTTCTAAGGCTTATAGGTTGTTAAACATAAAATAAGAATGTAAATGTAGTTTGCTATGTGTTTGTGTGAGTTTTCATACAATCCTGTTTGGTGCGCACCACTGTTGTTATACTTATTTAGGCTTCTTTCTAAAGCTTATAGGTTGTTAAACATAAAATAAGAATGTAAATGTAGATTGCTATGTGTTTGTGTGAGTTTTCATACAATCCTGTTTGGTGGGCACCAATGTTGGTATGCTTATTTAGGCTTCTTTCTAAGGCTTATAGGTTGTTAAACATTAAATAAGAATCTAAATGTAGTTTGCTATGTGTTTGTGTGAGTTTTCATACAATCCTGTTTGTTGGGCACCAATGTTGGTATGCTTATTTAGGCTTCTTTCTAAGGCTTATAGGTTGTTAAACATTAAATAAGAATCTAAATGTAGTTTGCTATGTGTTTGTGTGAGTTTTCATACAATCCTGTTTGATGCGCACCACTGTTGGTATGCTTATTAATGTAGTTTTGTAATGCTAATAGGTTGTTAAACATAAAATAAGAATGTAAATGTAGTTTGTTATGTGTTTGTGTGAGTTTTCATACAATCCTGTTTGGTGGGCACCAATGTTGGTATGCTTATTTAGGCTTCTTTCTAAGGCTTATAGGTTGTTAAACATTAAAATAAGAATGTAAATGTAAATCCTGTTTGATGGGCACCACTTTTGTTATACTTATGTAGTGTTTTTTCTAATGGTTATACATTGTTAAACAATCACATTTGAATGAGGCCCTCGGCCATTAAACATATTTAGGTCCTGAATCAATTGCGTTTTGACCAATTGAATAGGGCTCTATATAAGCACATAAAATATTTTTTGACAGAAGTTTTTAGTTAGTGAAGACCTGGGCCCTCATTCAATTGAGATTTGTCCAATTGAATAGGACTCTAAATAAGCACATAGCATATTTTTTTTAAAGAAGTTTTTAGTTAGTGAAAACCTTGCTTTTGGATAGATGTTCACTAACTAAAAACTTCTTTAAAAAAAATATGTTATGTGCTTATTTAGACCCCTATTCAATTGGCCAAATTGCAATTGAATGAGGGCCCTATTATGTGCTTATATAAAGCCCTATTCAATTAGCCAACTCACAATTGAATAAGGCTCATGGTTCGGTTCTTTTTTATACTTAAATACTTTACCTTGATTGAAGTGTGGAATGACAGAGGGTCCCCTCCTGCCAATCTTAATCCGCCGGTCTTCTTGTAGTGTCTGTTTGAAAAATAAAGTGAAATAGTGAATTATAGAATTTTTTATTTGTATTTAACAAACCATGGCCTTTTCAGCATTTAAAGTATTTTTGTATCTTACCTCTTGTTCTTTGTTGGTGTTCTTTAAAAGGGATTGTTCTTCACAGTGCACAGTGCAAATTGTTGAAAGACGCTGTTGATGCAGAGTCTGTTTGAATATTTAAAAAAGTAGAAAGATTGAGTTTTAGGTGATCTATTGAATTGCAGTAAATTAATTTCATTGAATTATACTTCTGTAATTAATTTGAATTAACATTATTTTTTGGTGGGTGCTACACACATATGTCACATACATGAAGCACATTTCCATAGTTGAAAGTAATTTTTTTGTGTGCGTGTGACATATCAGTATACATGAATCATATTTTAATTGTTAAATTAACCTTATTTTTATTTTTGGCCAACATACATAAATGTGTGTGACATGTGACTATAGATGATACACATATATGTGCGTGTCACATATCAGTATACATGACTCATATTTTAATAGTATTTTAATAGTCCCGACTTATTTTTTTGTAATGTAATTTAAATGTAGTTGTTTAATTAGTTTGTTGCAGGGGCAATACACATAAATGTGCATGTAACATGTCACTATACATTATACACATAAATGTGCGTGTCACATGTCACTATACATTATACACATAAATGTGCATGTCACATGTCACTATACATTATACACATAAATGTGCGTGTCACTTGTCAGTATACATTATACGGCTAAATGTGCGTGTCACTTGTCAGTATACATTATACGCATAAATGTGCGTGTCACATGTCAGTATACATTATACACATAAATGTGCGTGTCACTTGTCAGTATACATTATACGGCTAAATGTGCGTGTCACTTGTCAGTATACATTATACGCCTAAATGTGCGTGTCACTTGTCAGTATACATTATACGCATAAATGTGCGTGTCACTTGTCAGTATACATTATACGCATATATGTGCGTGTCACATGTCAGTATACATTATACACATAAATGTGCGTGTCACTTGTCAGTATACATTATACGCATAAATGTGCGTGTCACTTGTCACTATACATTATACACATAAATGTGCATGTCACTTGTCACTATACATTATACACATAAATGTGCGTGTCACTTGTCAGTATACATTATACGGCTAAATGTGCGTGTCACATGTCACTATACATTATACACATAAATGTGCGTGTCACTTGTCAGTATACATTATACGGCTAAATGTGCGTGTCACATGTCAGTATACATTATACGCCTAAATGTGCGTGTCACATGTCACTATACATTATACACATAAATGTGCGTGTCACATGTCACTATACATTATACACATAAATGTGCGTGTCACATGTCAGTATACATTATACGCCTAAATGTGCGTGTCACATGTCACTATACATTATACACATAAATGTGCATGTCACATGTCACTATACATTATACACATAAATGTGCGTGTCACTTGTCAGTATACATTATACGGCTAAATGTGCGTGTCACATGTCAGTATACATTATACGCCTAAATGTGCGTGTCACATGTCACTATACATTATACACATAAATGTGCGTGTCACTTGTCAGTATACATTATACGGCTAAATGTGCGTGTCACTTGTCAGTATACATTATACGCATAAATGTGCGTGTCACTTGTCACTATACATTATACACATAAATGTGCGTGTCACTTGTCACTATACATTATACACATAAATGTGCGTGTCACTTGTCAGTATACATTATACGCATAAATGTGCGTGTCACATGTCAGTATACATTATACGCATATATGTGCGTGTCACTTGTCAGTATACATAAACCTCTTTGTCTTCTTTAATTTTTTTTTTTGATGTCCTGTCTTGAAAATAAGTAATATATTATAGCTTACCTCTCAGTTGTAATTTGCACAATGTAAAGTAGTAAATTAGGAAAGAATTATCTTCTAAAGTTTTAGCAGCAGTTATCTCAGAAGTCACTCTGTTCATCACCTGAGGAGAAATGTATTTTTCTCTGTCAAATAGACAGTATTTATAAACTTGTAGAACATTCTGGAAAGTTAGACCGTTAGAACGTAATACGCATGCGCTATTTGCGTTCCAGCTTACAATTTGCGTTCCATCCGCCATTTTGTGCGTAGTAGTGTTTAAAATGGTGTTTAATATGAGTGTGATCCGTTCCGCATAGTATGTGTTTCATTATTGCGAGTAAGTGTAGTGTAGTTACGTCTGGAGCCTCGTTTTCGTTTTGTTCGGCGGCCATTTTTTCTCTCGCTTAGCCGATTTTCGGTCGTTTAAACTGTTTGTTTTCACTTAAATGGACGTGTAAATGAACTTTTGGAGGTGCCGGATGCCCCCCCGTGCTGTAAGTAAGCTTTTTATGTGTTTGTTGTGTTTCTTTCTTGTGTTTGTGATGTTTTGATGCGCGGCGGTTGGAATGGGTCTTTCGCGGCCGTATTTTTTTCCGATGCGGCCGTATTTTGTTGCGAGTAAGTGTAGTGTAGTTACGTCTGGAGCCTCGTTTTCGTTTTGTTCGGCGGCCATTTTTTCTCTCGCTTAGCCGATTTTCGGTCGTTTAAACTGTTTGTTTTCACTTAAATGGACGTGTAAATGAACTTTTGGAGGTGCCGGATGCCCCCCCGTGCTATAAGTAAGGTTTTTATGTGTTTGTTGTGTTTATTTCTTGTGTTTGTGATGTTTTGATGCGCGGCGGTTGGAATGGGTCTTTCGCGGCCGTATTTTTTTCCGATGCGGCCGTATTTTGTTGCGATATACGCAGTTAGCTTTTACGTGTACGACGCAGTGTATTTGTTTCTTCATCGTGCGTATGTGTGTTAAGAGCGTGTGAGGGGCCTTTTTTACTGTTTTTTTGTTAAGTCTTGCGTCTGTGTGTCTGGGTGTAAGCGGGTGTGAGGCGACTTTGATTTTTTTTTTGTTATGAAGTTATGTGTGTGTGTATGTGTGTGTTAACACAGCCGATGTTGGGATGCTCCCACCACCGCAAATGCGGACCCTCGCTTCGCGAGGATCCGCATTTGCGGGGACGTTGTTTGTTTTTTGTTGGCTGGGCGGTTGGGTTTATTCTGTTAAAAAAGTCGTGTGTGTGTATGTGTGTGTTAACACAGCCGACGTTGAGCCTCCACAACCGCAAATGCGGGCCCTCGCTTCGCGAGGACCCGCATTTGCGGCGAACTGCGTCCCTCGCTTCGCGAGGGACGCAGTTTCTTCAAGCGTGAGCAACGACTTGGGTTTTTGTTGGCTGGGCGGTTGGGTTTATTCTGTTACAAAAGTCGTGTGTGTGTATGTGTGTGTTAACACAGCCGACGTTGAGCCTCGACAACCGCAAATGCGGGCCCTCGCTTCGCGAGGACCCGCATTTGCGGCGAACTGCGTCCCTCGCTTCGCGAGGGACGCAGTTCTTGCGGGCTCGCTACGCGAGCCCGCAAGCGTGAGCCGACGTTGAGCCTCGACAACCGCAAATGCGGGCCCTCGCTTCGCGAGGACCCGCATTTGCGGCGAACTGCGTCCCTCGCTTCGCGAGGGACGCAGTTCTTGCGGGCTCGCTACGCGAGCCCGCAAGCGTGAGCAACGACTCGTACGCTCACAACTATATATGTGATTAATTTATTGAATCAAGTCTAGTTGCTCTGAGTCTCTTGCTTTTCATATGACACACTGATTAATGAACACATTATTCAAGATACAACTGTATATAGTCGAAATTCTACAAGTACTTGACTCATTTGGCATCCATTACATTTTTTTAATTATTATGACATATATTTTAATTAATTGTTAGGATACATCCTTGTAAAAATGTGTACAACAACAACTTGAAAGGCATATTGATATGAATATAATTCGGTATATACCATACTAATAATGATGGAAGAATAAAACAAAAACATAAATACAAAGAAGAGAAAAATAGAGCTGGAACAGGCTTGAATAGGGAAGACTTTACTATGAAAAAATCATATTGTCCATGTTTGTACTTTGGTAATTTTGTTTTAACTTTTGTGGCGCAACAATGGCTTATGCCATTTATAGCTGAATATATAGTTAAAAAATTGGATAAACTGTTAACCAAATGTTGTTTATATTAAAAAAGAAAACACTTTTTTTATCTACAAACAGCTATATTTATCTGTTGATATAAAAGAAAATTCATCTATAATTTTGAATATATGGATTTATATGAATTATTGCATATATTACTCCAACATTTTTACTTATTTTATTTCTTAACTATTTAGTTATTCATTTTTTTTTATATATTTTAATATATAGTATGCTTATTGTTATTGTATTATATTCTTGTTAAATACTCATTTTCTTATCTTGCTTTGTTTCTAATTTCATTTCTTTATTATTAAAAAATTTAAATAATAAAAAAATAAATAAAAATGCATTCTCCTGTTAGTTTAAGATTGCAACTTAGAGGAGCAACAAAACATGGTTCCCCTTAGGCTATTCTATGTACCCCAGAGTATTATCATTATCATACCAGACTTGGATCCAGTAATGCACCATCAAGATATCCTAGGACCTGTGCCTCAAGACTCCATAAAAGGTGCTACAGGCAGCTTGACATGACACCTCATCACCCTATGTTGACCTATGACCCTTTAAACTATAAATTGCATCTAGCAAACCAAAAAACATATTAGCATAGCAATATACAGACCATTTTCACAGTTTTTCCCTCTGCTCCGTCTCATTTTTGGCCTTTGTCATCCCATCTCTCAAAACAAGCCACTGTGTTAGGCATAAAGCACAGGAGGTAGCAAAGTTTGGTTGCTGGGATGTAGGTGACAAATCAATGTGTCTACCATATCACCAAAAACAAAACCTATCTTTTGCTCTCCCTAACCTGCCCTTCTTCTCTTCCACTAGATCTGTTCTCCCAGCTGTAAGAGGGAAAAGCTCTATCTGGCATTCATATACCTGAATGGACATCACCAACAGTTTCACTCAATCTGGTAAATCTGTTGGTGTTTAAATGTGATTGTGGGGGACATTGACACTATGTAGTTATGACTACCCAAATATTTTTTAATTTGCCATCGTGCTGGTGGGCCGGATTAATATTTACTAGTAAACTGGGGGGATAGCTTAAAAAATAACAATTTCAAACAATGTATATCTAAATATAAGTATTTATGTAAAGAAATATATTTATCGATTTTATACAAGATATTCAAACATTTGAGGAATTTATACCTAAATGTCCAAGTGCTTACACTGTCCCAAGTGGCTTACTTTAATAAAATTAGGTTGGTAAGGAGATTCTCCTTGGCAGTCAGTGGGTCACAGAAAACAGCTGGTGGGTGGCTGATTGACCAGCACTGCTTCAGAGCAGTGGATCTCAACCGCCAGTCCTAGGACCAACGCATTATCTGCTTGCCTCTAAGAATCATTAGTCAAAGCTATAGATTCTTTGTTGATGAACATATCAGCAGATAAAATGTTATCTATTCAAATTAGATGAAAACTTAGTGTGTCACATATGGAACCCCACTGACAAAAATATTCGGGATCTTAAAGGTGGTGCCCATTTTTAAACAGATGGTCCACAGAACAAAAAAGATTGAGACTCACTGTGTTAGGTCCTAGCAGAACTAGTATGGCATATGATCATCCAGAGAACTAGTAGATCTGAACATTTTAGGGAAATCTGAGAATGGACAAATTCTATTGGCTGATTGGTTCATATTTGCTTTCAAAATTATATTTGTTTTTCAATGTGATTAGTTTTAATTTTGCTTTGCCCTCCATGGTTATGACAAACTGAGATAGCTTTAGATCTAGCAGAAAACCTTTCAATATAAACTCTATCCCCAATTGTTTGTTATGTTTTTGCTCAGTTTATTTCTCAAGATATAATACTGAAGACTTGTTGCAGCAATAATATGTGCACAAGACGAGTCTAGACAACTTATGTCAATTAAACTTATTACTTATAAAGCAGCTGAAGGATTCTTGATAGAATATTCTTCATAATTTCATAATTTCTCAGTCATTTATCCAATTTGAAAAAGTCTCAGCACTGGATGCGCTGCTTCATTTATGTAAATGAAGAATGATGAATAAATATATCTGTGTAGCAGAAGCTTGTGGAATGCATAAATATACATAAAATGACATTTAGGCTGCATAATGTTTTTTTATGAAGAAAACACACTGTTCAGAACAGAAAAATGACTTTTTTTTTGCATCACCTATGCCACCTAAATTGCTTCATCTCTCTATTTTCTGTGTAATTATCGCATATTAAGTCAGCAGGGTTTCTGACTTAGTTACGGGTCACAGATTTATTTCTGTTTAAAATCACAGTGCAAGAGTTTAGAACTTTTGATCTGTGAATTGAGTTTTGCTGAAATCCAAGAGATTACAGAAAAGTGTGCTTGAGTTTTAAAAATGTAAGACTTAATTTAGTGAAAGATATTTATTTAGACTTATTTCGCCCTGTAATGTAGATATTTAAGCAAGGGTCAAACCAATGAGCTAGAATCTTGACATGTGGTAGTAAATTCCAGTTCTGAAGTTATGAGCAAGAGACATGCAATCATGTTCAAAGCCACAGTCAATGATCATAGTAGAGATCTTATTATTATTATTATTATTATTATTATTATTATTATTATCATTTATTTTTTACTAGTGACTTGCCCGTCAAAAATGACTGGGCAATAAAAAAGTGTTGAAATGCTGTTTGTCACACAATGTGAGTGTACTGTGTGCCTCAACTATGTAGACCCCTATAACACACTAATGAACGCATGTAATAACAACATAAGTGCCATGAGGGTCATCCAGGACCCTCATGACAAAAAGTGTAAGCACTCCACCATTTTAACACGGTCTCTTATGGGGGTCTATACAGACCCTCATAAGCCTCTATTTTACCCCATTAGTCCCACAAGACCCTCATGGGACAATTATAAGCCTAACATTACCCCGTAAGTGCTATGAGGGTTCTCCATTACCCTCATGAAACTAAGTACAAACACTACACTGCACTAAACCCACCCCAATAAACCATTAAATCTAAACTAACACCCCTCTACACTAACCTATTAACACATATAATACCTACCTACACTACCTACCTATCCCCTAATAACACCCCCACCACTCTAATTACAGAAAATAAAAAAACCTAAGTCACAAAAAAAAAAAAATCTACATTTCAGAAAATAAAAAAACCTAAGTCACAAAAATGAAATCTACATTACAGAAAATAAAAAAACCTAAGTCACAAAAAACTAAAAAAAGGAACATTACAGAAAATAAAAAAATCATTACAACCCCCCACTACAGAAAAAAAATATATACACCCGAAAAGGAAATACATATAGAATACATACAATACAATACAAATAAAATAAAATACAATACCCCACGTATCTATCTAACACACAATCAATCCTATATCTAATATACAATAAATCCTATCTATTTCAAAATACATCCCCCAATCTATCTAATATACAATAAATCCTATCTATCTAAATACATACCACTATCTAACATACAATAAATACTATATAATATACAATACATCCTATATATCTAAAATACATACCCCTATCAAACATACAATAAATACTATATAATATACAATAAATCCTAACTATCTAAAATACATACCCTATCTAGCATACAATAAATACTATCTATCTAATATACATACCCCTATCTAACATACAATAAACATTATATAATATACAATAAATCCTATCTATCTAAAATACATACCCCTATCTAGCATACAATAAATACTATCTATCTAAAATACATACCCCATATCTAACATACAATAAATCCTATCTATCTAAAATACATACCCCTATCTAACATACGATAAATACTATATAATATAAAACAAATCCCAACTATCTAAAATACATGCCCCTATCTAACATACAATAAATCCTATCTATCTAAAACACAAACCCCTATCTAACACACGATAAATACTATATAATATACAATAAATCCCAACTATCTAAAATACATACCCCTATCTAACATACAATAAATGCTATCTAGATACACAAACCCTAATTCTAACCTAAAATAAAATAATTAAGACCACTTACCTTCAGATTACCAACCTAGGGGAAAAAAAATAGTACAACACATTTACATAAAATAAATAAACATTATAAACTGTTACGGTACCCCCTCTCATATAAGGGGGTGCCAAGGCTGTTTTAGTCGATCTGCCCATCCAGCCATATAGGGACAGCTACTGCAGGACACCCATTCCCCCAAACTGGATCCAAGGTGAATATGCTCCAAGCCTGGAACTGGAACCTCACGAATAGCTGCTAGCAGCTGAACAGGAAAAGCACCCCAAGATGCTTACACTCGTGGCAGTCAGTCTGTAACAGCATACCATGAATCCCCCCAAGAACGAGACATAAGCTCTGTGTTTGAGGGTCAAGCAGTGAACTTTCCCCTTTATTAATTACAAAGACATATTAAAACCATTTTCACATACACAGTAGAGGGAGGGGCTACCTGAGGTCAGCCCCTAATGGCCTCTGGCCAATCACATAGTGTCACACCATGGGAAATATGAGACTCCTCCCAGGTCCGCCCACTAGGTGTGGCTAATAGAGTCATTTGGCTTCTGACCACCAGAGTGGAAGCATGGCTTTTGCTCTATACTGTACCCCTGCTAAGAAGGCTGAGAAGCCCCATGGGGTTATGGAGCCTGTATGTCTGGACTCCCTTTGTTCTGCTATCTCCCCTGTTGTGCATGTAGATAACCTTTGCTCTCAACCATCTGGCCTTAGTGACTCATAGATTGGGGTGGTCAGAATCTGTAACACATTTCTACACATTTTTCCACATTATTCATAACTTTAAAACTATGCACCACATTCACATAAAACATTTTCAGAATCAGCATACTCCAAATACAAACATATGTCCAAATTATATAAATTGGTCCAGTGGTTCAAAAGTTAGATCATAGTCCTTTCTGACCAAATGAAGCATGGCTTCCATGTCTTTGTAGGGGGAAAATCAACATGGGTAGTCAAAAGGAAGAATTTGGGCAACCAGGCTTCTCCAATTCGCAGTGACGAGACTGATCTCGTCACATAAACATTCTAAATATTCTATCACCTTTCCAGCATGTCACCGTCCTTCTTCTTTTCTTCTCCGCCGCGGCCCCTGTTAAAAAAATAAAGTAATGTTAGTACAACATACATATAAACATAAAACAAAATTAAATAAACATAATATACATTGTACTTACCTCCCCACGAGGTCCCCGGCCTCCTCCTCTTCTGCCCTGGCTGGGCCCTGGAACAATCCGAGCTCTAAAAAAATAAATAAAGGAGATCCACACTCGCGGACCTCCGCGACGCTAATGAGCCTCCTACAGACTTCTCCAGAAGAAAATTGGCAATGGTGGCTTCTGATTGGCTGAAAACGCTGTATGTCAAATTCAGCCAATCAGAAGGCGTCAATGTGTTAGTCAATAAGAATGGGACACACCCCAAAACCCCACTCTGATTGGATAATGCACCTATCAATCTTTATCTAAACCAATCAGAAGGCTTTATTGCCATTCTGATTGGCTCAAACATTGGCGTCTTCTGATTGGCTGAATTTGATAGACAGCGTTTTCAGCCAATCAGAAGCCGCCAATGACAATTTTCTACTGGAAAACTCTGTAGGAGGTTCATTAGCGTCGGGGAGCTCCGTGAGTGCGGAACTCCGTTAGCTTTTTTTTTTTTTTTTAGAGTGCGGATTGTTCCAGGGCGGGGCAGAAGAGGAGGAGGCCGGGTACATCGCGGGAAGGTAAGTACAATGTATATTATGTTTATTTTATTTTGTGTTCTGTTTATATGTATGTTGTACTAATGTAATGTTTTTTTTAACAGAGGCCGCGCCGGAGAAGAAAAGAAGGACGGGGAATGCTGGAAAGGTGAGTAGAATATTTAGAATGTTTATTTATTGTATGTAAATGTGTTGTACTAATTTTTTTTCCTTAAGTTGGTGATCTGAAGGGACATCTGCAAAGGTAAGTGGTCTTAATTATTTTATTTTAGGTTAGAATTAGGGTTTGTGTATGTAGATAGCATTTATTGTATGTTAGATGGGGTATGTATTTTAGATAGTTAGGATTTATTGTATATTATATAGTATTTATTGTATGTTAGATAGGGGTATGTATTTTAGATAGATAGGGTTTATTGTATATTAGATAGATTGGGGGGTATTGTATTTTATTTGTATTGTATGTATTCAATACTGTATTTCCTTTTCAGGTGCGTATTTTTTTTCTCTGTAGTGGGGGGGGGTTGTAATGTATTTTTTTTATTTTCTGTAATGTTCTTTTTTTTATTTTGTGTGACTTAGGTTTATTTATTTTCAGCAATGTCGATTTTTTTTGTGACAGGTTTTTTTATTTTCTGTAATGTCGAATTTTTTTTTTTTGTGACTTAGGTTTTTTTATTTCCTGTAATGTGGATTTTTTATTCTTTGTGACTGAGTTTTTTTATTTTCTGTAATTAGAGTGTTGGGGGGGGTTATTAGGGGGTAGGTAGTGTAGGTAGGTAGTGTAGGTGTTAATAGGTTAGTGTAGAGGGGGTTAGTTTAGATTTAAGGGTTTATTGGAGGGTATAGTGCAGTGTAGTGTTTGTACTTAGTGTCATGAGGGTCCTTGAGGACCGTCATGGCACTTATGTGGTTAATGTTACGGTTGTAACTGCCCCACAAGGGTCATACTATATCCTTATGGGACAGATGGGATTAAATAGAGGCTTATGAGGGTCTGTATTGACCCCCATGAGTGACAGGGTTATTTATTAGCTTATGGGGGTCTGTATTGACCGCCATGAGTGACAAGGTTAATTAGGGGGTTATGGTGGTCTGTATTGACCCTCATGAGTGAAAGGGTTAATTAAGTGCTAATGGGGGTCTGTAATGAATCCCATGAGTGACAGGGTTAATTAATGTATTATGGGGGTCTGTATTGATCCCCATGAGTGCCAGGGTTATTTATTGGCTTATAAGGGTCTGTATTGACCCCCATGAGTGACAGGGTTAATTATGGGTTTATGGGGGTCTGTATTGACCCCTTTGAGTGACCAGGTTAATTAAGTGCTTATGCGGGTCTGTAGTGACCCCCATGAGTAACAGGGTTATTTATTGGCTTATGGAGGTCTGTATTGACCCCCATGAGTGACAGGGTTAATTAAGTGCTTATGGGGATCTGTATTGAGCCCCATGCATGACAAAGTTAATGAAGGGCTTATGGGGGTCTGTATTGACCCCCATGAGTGACGGGGTAAAGTAAGTGCTTATGGGGGTCAGTATTGATCCCCATGAGTGACAGAGTTAATTAGGGATTTATGGGGTCTGTATTCACAGACATGAGTGAGGGGGTTAATTAAGTATTTATGGGGGTCTGTATTGACCCTCATGAGGGACAGGGTTAATTAAGGGTTTATGGGGGTCTGGATTGACACCCCATGAGTGACAGGGTTAATTAAGTGCTTATGGGGGTCTGTATTGACCCCCATGAGTGACAGGGTTGATTAAAGTATTATGGGGGTCTGTATTGACCCCCATGAGTGACAGGGTGAATTAGGGGTTTATGGGTGTCTGTATTGAACCCCATGAGTGACAGGGTTAATTAAGTGCTTATGGGGGTCTGTATTGACTCCAATCAGTGACAGGGATAATTTAGTGCTTATGGGAGTCTGTATTGAACCCCATGCATGACAGGGTTAATAAAGGGATTATGGGGGTCTTTATTCACCCCCATGAGTGACAGGGTAAATTAGGGGTTCATGGTGTCTGTATTGACCCCATGCGTGAGAGGGTTAATTAAGTGCTTATGGGGGTCTGTATTGATGCCCATAAGTGACAGGGTTAATTAAGGATTTTTGGGGTCTGTATTGACCCTTGTGAGTTATGGGGTTAATTAAGTGCTTAGAGGGGTCTGTATTGACCCCCATGAGTGACGGGTTTAATTAAGTGCTTATGGGGGTCTGTATTGACCCTCATGAGTGACAGGGCTAATGAATGTATTATGGGTGTCTGTATTGACCCCTATGAGTGACAGGGTTAATTAGGGGTTTATGGGTGTCTGCATTGACCCCCATGATTGACTGGGTTAATTAAGTGCTTATGGGGGACTGTATTGACCCCCATGCGTGGCAGGGTTAATTAAGGGTTTATGTTAGTCTGTATTGACCTCCATGGGTGAGGGGGTTAATTAAGTGCTTATGGGGGTCTGTATTGACCCCCATGAGTGACAGGATTAATTAGGGGTTTATTGGATCTGTATTGACCCCCATGATTGAGGGGTTTAATTAAGTGCATATGAGTATCTGTATTGACCACCATGAGTGATGGGGTTAATTAGGTGCTTATGGGGGTCTGTATTGACCCCCATAAGTGACAGGGTTAATGAAGGGCTTATGGGGGTCTGTATTGACCCCCATTAATGACAGGGTTAATTAGGGGTTTATGGGGGTCTGGATTGAGCCCCCTGAGTGACAGGGTTATTTAGGGGATGATGGGTCTCTGTATAGAGCCCCATGAGTCATAGTTTTTTTTTATTATTATTATGGGTCCTTTAAGAATCTTTACAGTCCTTTAAGAACCCGTAAGGCAGGAATTTTGAATTTTCATTGCAGCGGGGATCCCTGATCACGTGCAATCGGGGGACCCCTACTGTGAGGGTTAATGTGGGGTTAATGCGGGTTTCTGAGCTTATCTCGGATCACTTCCAGGGTTAATTTAGGGTTTATGGGGGTTTGGATTGACCGCCATGAGTGACAGGGTTCTTTAGTGGTTGATGGGGCTCTGCATAGAGCCCCATGAGTGATAGGGTTCATTTTTTTTAATTACAGGTCCTTTAAGGACCCATCAGGCGGGAATTTTGAATTTTGATTGCAACGGGGGACCCCCACTGCGAAGCTTAATGTGGGGTTAATGGGGGTTTCCGAGCTTATCTCGGATCCCTTCTTGGGTAAGTTGTACGTGGCTGGGCGGTCCGGGGTCGTAGAGCCTCGTTTTCATTTTTTTCAGCAGCCATTGGTTTCCTCGCTTAGCCATTTTTTGAGTGCCGAAACGGTAGAATTTAGGGTTAAAGTCACGTATAACCTCACTTCCAGATGTCCTGGCTGTCCCCCCGTGCAGTGGGTGAGTGTTTCTTTTTTAGCATTATTGGGTTTATTAGTGTGTTTTTAGTGTTTTTGTGTTTGCGCGGTTCGGGGGATTAGTGCAGTGTTTTGTGAGACACAGAGGAGGGAGAGGAGGAGGGGAAGGAGAGGACTAAGTGCTGTGAGTTTAGAGGTGTGTGGGGTGGTTTGGGGTGCCATAGGACTAAGTGCTGCGAGTTTAGAGGTGTGTGGGGTTGTTTGCAACTCATTCACGTAAAGCCTCCACCTTCTGCAAATGCGGCCCCTTCGCGAGGGTCCTCATTTTCAGCCCGAACTGCGTCCCTCGCTTTGCGAGGGACGCAGTTCTTGCGAACTCGCAAAGCGTGATGACGTCTTGTTGTTTAACAACTATTATTTGTGATAACATAGAGCTAACTTATACTGTACCATAGAGCAAAGTATAGGGAATATAGTAAATGCATGAGACAAACAGAAGACGAGAATACATTCTAGTATAGAAGATGTTTTCAACATGGTGTAAAGGTTATTAGAGATAATAGAGAAGGGGATTACTTGCTCATGCATCAGAGTACGCTATGCAGGAGATACAATTGTGTAAAGAGAGACCAAAGGTCAATGTAAAAGTTTCTCAAGAGTATGTCTAAATGTAAACCACTTGCATGGTCTATTTGTATGTCCATTGCCAAATTTATAGTTAGACGAATAAGGCAGCTGCCTAGGAACACCTCCCTAGCAGGGGCACCTAATCTGCATAACATTATATTTACATCTCAGCTTGATTATGTTCAACACATAAACCCTGTCTTCCCTAGTCAGGTGTCATGAGCATGTTCTTTCTTTCTCGTTTTGGGAAGCTGGTGAACTAGTATTCTACCTTATCGTATCTGTGTAGTAAGTAAAAAACAGTGTTTCTTGCCCTGTGAACTGAATAAACAAATCTGAGGTTTTTATATGTTAGGATGTTTTATTTATGCCTAGATCCACTTTATTATCTAGAAGGAGGGTATTTTTAGAGAGTTCTATATACATACAGAAACAGTGGCGGCTGGTGAACTTTCATAATGACCTTTATAAGCCCCGCCCAATGACCTTATACTTGCAACGCCCTTTGAAATACATGATCAGCAATGCAGCAATGTCAAGAAGTAAAGTAACAATGTGTTAAATTCATTGGTATACAATATAGATTAAAAAAACTCATGTGACAAGACTACAGCAATATCATAATTGCACCTATACTCATTAACAGAAAAATTAAAGCAGTGACACTTACCATTAGTCGGCTCTTCTTCTCAGGGTATTGACGTTCAGTAAGTTGACCAACGAGTACAAACAAATCTGCTGCCACAGAGGGTTTGCACCTGGGGTTGAAAGAAAACAAGCAAATCAATCAGACTATTCAAGAACAAAACCATGCTTTAAAAACCTTAAAAGACCAAGTGGAACCATATAGGCCCCAAACACACCTTAAAAGACCAAGTGTGACCATATAGGCCCCAACCGCACCTTAAAAACATTAAATAACCAAGTGTGACCATATAGACCCCAACCGCACCTTAAAAACCTTAAAAGACCAAGTGTGACCATATAGGCCCCAACCGCACCTTAAAAACATTTAATAACCAAGTGTGACCATATAGGCCCCAACCACACCTTAAAAACCTTAAAAGACCAAGTGTGGCCATATAGGCCCCAACCGCACCTTAAAAACCTTAAAAGACCAAGTGTGACCATATAGGCCCCAACCACACCTTAAAAACATTAAATAACCAAGTGTGACCATATAGGCCCCAACCACACCTTAAAAACCTTAAAAGACCAAGTGTGACCATATAGGCCCCAACCGCACCTTAAAAACATTAAATAACCAAGTGTGACCAAATAGGCCTCAACCGCACCTTAAAAAACTTAAATAACCAAGTGTGACCAAATAGGTCCCAACCGCACCTTAAAAACCTTAAATAACCAAGTGTGACCATATAGGCCCCAACCGCACCTTAAAAACATTAAATAACCAAGTGTGACCATATAGGCCCCAACCGCACCTTAAAAACATTAAATAACCAAGTGTGACCATATAGGCCCCAACCGCACATTAAAAACCTTAAAAGACCAAGTGTGACCATATAGGCCCCAACTGCACCTTAAAAACATTAACTAACCAAGTGTGACCATATAGGCCCCAACCGCACCTTAAAAACATTAAATAACCAAGTGTGACCATATAGGCTCCAACCACACCCTAAAAACCTTAAAAGATCAAGTGTGACCATATAGGCCCCAACCGCACCTTAAAAATCTTAAATAACCAAGTGTGACCAAATAGGCCCCAACCGCACCTTAAAAACCTTAAATAACCAAGTGTGACCAAATAGGCCCCAACCGCACCTTAAAGACCTTAAATAACCAAGTGTGACCATATAGGCCCAAACCGCACCTTAAAAACATTAAATAACCAAGTATGACCATATAGGCCCCAACCACACCTTAAAAACCTATATATATATCAATATATATATATATATATATATATATATATATATATATATATATATATATATCAATATATCTATCAATCAATATATAAATCAATCAATAAATATATATATATATATATATATACACACACACGCACATAAAGCAATATACATAAAACAAAAAAATATATTAATTGATATTTATTAATTGATTAATTGATGTACTTTATTAATTATTTGATTATTGCTCATGAATTTTTCTTAGACGTTATTTATTATACATATTACAGTGCTATTTATTTGCTATACATGTTACAGGATATTATCCTGTAACATGTATATCACATAAATAGCCCTGTAATATGTATAATACACACAAGTTCACACTAAGCTTTTTTGCCCTTACAGGCTTCCATACCTGCTTTGCTAATTTTTTAAAGGCTCTGATTGGTTGAAATCAATATCAATCAAAATTTCAGCCAATCAGAGTCCTTCAAAAAATAGAATAAAAGGAGGAGCGTGGGAAAAAATCAATTAGTCGCCGGGGGAGCTCCTTGAAGGAGGAGCTTCGTAAGATTGTTTTTTTTTTTTTAGAGCGTCGGGTTTTTTAGGTGGAGGCCTCTTGCAATGGGCCAGAATGGATGGACAATGGCTTCAATCAAGATGAGGACAAGGGCTTCTATCAAGATTGAAGGACATGGGCTTCAATCAAAATTGATTGGAATGCCCGACTATCCAGGGCAGAATGCCACCGCTGAAGGGGTCAATTTGACAGGTAAGTGTGTGCTGTAGTTTACTTAATTTTTTTCCCCTTCCCTTATTTTTATTTTATCTGTAAAAATGACAGGCAATGTATCCTTTTTTTTTTAACTGCAATGTTAGAGATACATTGCCTGTTACTTTGAAAAATAGAAAAAAATAGGGGGGGAGGGGGCTTGTGTTGTGTTTTTAATTGATTTGTAGGTGGCTTGGTAGTTGCATCACTTAGTCAGGGTGATAGGTAGGTGGCTTGGTAGTTGGGTCAGGGTGGGGTCACTGGGTCAGGGTGGTAGGTAGGTGGCTTGGCTTGGTACTAGCAAGCGACCTACCTACCAGCCTGACCCAGTGACCCCACCCTGACCCAACTACCAAGTTGGTAGTTGGGTCACTTAGTCAGGGTGGTAGGTGGGTGGCTTGGTATTTTAGTCAGGATGGGGTCACTGGGTCAGGGTGGTAGGTAGGTGGCTTGGCTTGGTACTACCAAGCGACCTACCTACCACCCTGACCCAGTGACCCCACCCTGACCCAACTACCAAGTTGGTAGTTGGGTCACTTAGTCATGGTGGTAGGTCGGTGGCTCGGTAGTTGGGTCATGATGGGGTCACTGGGTCAGGGTGGTAGGTTGGTGGCTTGGCTTGGTACCATTAACCGACCTACCTACCACGCTGACCCAGTGACGCCACCCTGACCCAACTACCAAGTTGGTAGTTGGGTCACTTAGTCAGGGTGGTAGGTAGGTGGCTTGGTAGTTAAGTCAGGATGGGGTCACTGGGTCAGGGTGGTAGGTGGCTTGGCTTGGTACTACCAAGTGACCTACCTACCACCCTGACCCAGTGACCCCACCCTGACCCAACTACCAAGTTGGTAGTTGGGTCACTTAGGGTGGTAGGTAGGTGGCTTGGTTGTTGGGTCAGGGTAGGGTCACTGGGTCAGGGTGGTAGCTAGGTGGCTTGGTACTAGTTAGGTAGGTTAATGTGCCAAGGTGGGGGTGATCGGGGGTGGCACAGGCCCCATGGTGGCACAGGCATTGTTGGCCTAGGTGGGTGGGTGGGTGACAGGTAGGCATAGTGGGGTAACTGGGGGACCCTTTTTTATTAGGGGGACTAGGGGCTTTGGCTGGGCAAGGCAGGGCACTGAGAGCAGTGTTTCTACTTACTTGTAGAAGGGTTTTTTAGCACCAGGAGCGGGAAACAGAGGGGGCTGGCTTAGGGGGGCAGATTTTTATAGCAGGGCTGCCAGGGCACCTGTCAGTCAAACACTATTTCGGGTTTCTATTAGCTGGTGGGCGCCGTGGGCTAACGGTCTGGGTGGGCTTAGGTGGTTCTCCTGACAACTGTACAACCTTCCATCATTGATTGGTCAATGATGAAAGGCTGTCAGTCATTGAAATGGATACATGTTCACTGCCCATGCATAGCTTCTCCCTGGTGGTTGGGCGGCATTCATTAACGGTCACGACTCGCTCTCACAGTGTCAGGTTAGTGTAATATGATCACACAATGGATAGCACACAGCAGTTAAGGCATACAAGGGGTTATCTTAAAGTGACAGTGTCCCAGGGAATATTTTGAATGAAAGCATACTTAAGAAAGAACACTTAAATGCTAATTTAAAGATGATATTTTATTTTTTTATGATTATTTCTAATTATTATTTGTCTTTTTTTATTGCTGGGTCACTGAAAACTTTTGGGGGGGCGCTTGCCCAGACGCCCCTATGGACGGGCTGCCACTGTACAGAAACCTTACAGCTACTACCACTATATATATGAACTGTTTATTATATGGACAGAAGAAAAATGTTTCACAATTCACTCAATGGATTTCTCTGTAGAACAGGTGAACATCACACCAAAGCAAGTAATATTTTCCGAATGGCATATAAGACAATATGGCATTTGTTAACCTCAGACTTCCATGTATTAAATATCAACCTGAACAAGGATACCGTTAACCAATGGAATTCAGCCACCCAGACCTAGTTTTTCACATTTTATATTAGCAAAGCAGTTTAACATTACAGCAGAAGAGATTTATCAAGGGTTAAGATAAAAAAAAAGAAATGAAGACAAGTAAAGTTGTCTTTATGGATAACTCTAGGGAGAAAATCTGATATCCTGTTTGCCGTTTTTTTTGCCAAGATTTTTATATCCCCATTCAGCAATGAGATGGGACGGTAATTATGAACCTCAAGTGGGTCTTTGCCTCCTTTTGGGAAGAAGATGATATTCGCCTGATTCAATTCCTGAGGCATCTGATGTCCATCTAAAATTTCATTAAAGAAGTTTAAGTGAGGGGAGAGCAGGTCCGAATATTTTTTATAATAGACATTTGAAAAACCATCCGGACCCGGAGCCCTCCCCCACCCAGGCCTAAATAATTGTGTGACTTTGGACTTTAATAGACCACACTTCTAGGCCGTAAGCTTGGGCAGATCACAAGAGTCTAGGAAGGCCAGCCCCTGCCAGTCCTGATTCTGTGAATTAGATTAATATATTTTTTGAAAAAAAAAGTCAAAAATGTCTTTTGAATCTTATTCGGGCAAACTGTGATATCTCTGGTAGGAGTTCTGATGCTAAATATCTTTGACTGAGATAGTGAAATTTTTGTTTTTTCTAGCCAGTAATGTTTCAGGTTTATTAGGTTTAACATAGAACCTGTGACCCGTCCATCTCAACACCCTTTCTGTGCGATCTGATAATAATAGATCCAATTCTAGCCTAATTTTTTCAATATGTTTGCTCAATCTTTTAGATGGGTTCTGGTGATTTAACCTCTCAAGTTCTATTAAACTTTTCCCCAAAGACTCTCTAAGACACCTTTGCTTTTTATGTCTAGAAGCTAATTTTATAAGGGAGCCCCTAAAAAAAGCCTTATGAGCCATCCAATTCCATCCAACATCTGATTCTTGATTAATATTAGTCGAAAATATAATTCTATATCCCAGGGCAATTTGCTCCCAGATCATTGGATTGGATCAAATCCTCTCATTAAGCCCCCCTGATAAGGGTGGCTTACTGTTCTGGCCCAATTTCAGAGAGAGATAGACCTGGGTTTGGTCAGACCGCGGGCACGTGCGGATATCCACCTCTTGCATATTATCTGACATAGCAGAATCAATTAGAATATAATCAATCCTAGAGTATGATCCATGGCCTGAGGAATAAAAGTTGTATCCCCTCTTGCCTTGGTGTATTTGCCTCCATAAATAAAGCAAATGAAGCTCCTTGAGAAGGGTATCAATTTGTTTTTGTTTATTTGAAAATCTGCCACCCCGGTCCGGCACTGACTTGTCCAGACTAGGATTAAGAGCAAGATTAAGGATAATTAAGCAGGATATTCTCACACCCAGAAGAGTTCCCGTCAGGATTAATACATTTCCATTAGAATACATTTTTTTGTGTTCAACCCTAAATGGGAAATCTTTATGTAATAAAATTGTCACCAATGCTTTCTTAGTAGGTTGTGTTGGAGCAAAAAAAGTTGGGTAAGTCTTATGCATAAACCTAGGAATCCGGTTATGTGAAAAATTAGTCTCCTGTAAAAAGATCAAATTTGCACATTATGCGAGACAAAAACAAAGGATGTGTCCATCATGAGACCCTGTGTTTATTTATTGCAAGTTTGTACCTGAGGTCTAAGAGGGAGTGGCGGAGTAGGACAAACAAGATCCCAGAGATGCTGGAGGGACAACTGCTGAACCTTGAGACCTAAATCGAAATGCTCAGAAGGGAGAGGAAGGGGGAACCAAAACACATACTTTGAAAGATTAAACGTAACAATGAGCATCATTCCTCAAACCTATACTCGAGGCACCTCTGTGCCAGGGGAAATTAGTTAAGTGACCCAAACTCCCTAATTTTCCCTTAAGTGAAGAATAAGAAAAAGTTATAATACAATCAATTGAGTAATCAAATAACATTTTCATGAGCTTGGTCAGCCAAGTTTGAACTCTATCCATAGTCTTGGGATTTCTATGGGCTTATGTAGATCCCATAAGTAAGATACTAACGTTTGCTTCATTGGCTGCATATTTCAGTCTTACTTATAATTATGAGCAAATCGCCTTAGGCCCTCAGTCCTGGCATAATAAATTGAATCTTCATAACTATTCTAAGATCCATACATGCCAAAATGTCTGCAGAAATATGGGTTATTAACCATCAATACAACCACGTGAGTATAAATCACATATAATTGTTGTTAAACTACGAATCGTCGTCAAGCTTTGCACCAACTATTGTCACCAAGCTGCTTGGCAATGGTCTTGTAGCCCATTTCACACTTGTCTACAGTCTTGTCCCTGATATCCTTGGACATCTCTTTGGTCTTGGCCATGGTGGAGAGTTTGGAATCTGATTGATTGCTTCTGTGGACAGGTGTCTTTTATACAGGTAATGAGATGAGATTAGGAGCACTCCCTTTAAGAGAGTGCTCCTAATCTCAGCTTGTTACCTGTATAAAAGACACCTTGGCACCAGAAATCTTGTTGATTGATAGGGGATCAAATACTTATTTCACTCCTTGACCTGCAAATCAATTTATTGGTGCACAGAGGGAGAGACAACAAACATAGAGAGACACAGCACAGAAAGAGACAGAGAGCTCAGAGAGAGGGGACCTAGAGAGGGCGCACAGAGAGAGGGAGAGGGCGCGCAGACAGAGAGACAGAGGGCACACAGAGAGAGACAGCATAGAGAGAGGCATCACAGAGAGAGACAGAACAGACAATTGAGGCAATTTATTCGTATATAAGAACACAGATGCAGTAAACTTTCCAACCTATCTATTCCAATGCTTGTATGATTTTAAAATCAAAGACAGGACCCTCTACTTTTTTGCCATGGGTTTAATATTGTATTTTTTTTTGTTCTTGGCCCTTGTATAGGGCTACAGAATATGTTGGCCCCTTACAAAAAAAAATGCATAATAATAATAATAATAATTTGGTCAGGCACATACAGTCATTAAGCTGGGAGACTGGTGTCTACACTGTATTCCTTTTTAGATTCTGCTGCCAGTTTTTGGTATATCATGCCCTGTATTAATGCTACTGTGTGTCTACATGTCTACATGGGGCTGCAGACTCCTAGCTTTGCGTATGGTATTGGAGGTGTTCATTATGGATTTAAGTGGAGATAGACCAGTGATGGGGAGGCCAGCAAGGACAAAGTTTCAGTAGCCAAGGCGAGAATTGTAGAATTGTAGTGCTTCTTGTGTAAGATTTTGTGATTGATAGTATGTGAGGAATGAAAGAAAGGGCATGATCCTGTAGAACTACAAGGGCATGGGGAGTGATTAAGGCACTGTCAATAGTGAGGGATATTTGAGAGATATTTGTGAGCGATATTTGTGAGCGATATTTGTGAGCGATATTTGTGAGAGATATTTGTCAATAATGAGAGATATTTGTCAAAGACTGAACTCCAAATATTTCAACCCTTTACCATAGCTCCCACTGGAAAGGGAACTGGTGCTTTGAGTTTTAGAGCACTGAGCTGACTTCTCACTTGGGTATAATCACTATAACAGTGATGCATTCAACCGTAATGTAGAGAGAGCTTGTGTGCTGGGTAGTTCTTAAACTAGGGGGGGGGGGGGGACTAGATGGAAGTAATGGAGTAGAAACTGTAGAGGGTTAAGGGATGAAATAACTACTCATGGGGGAGGAGAAGGGGCAGAGTTATTTAATATGTATTAATAATATATGCCACATTCCATGATTGCCTAACAGCTTATAGTTTAGCATTGGCTGGGTGGCAGTATTTTTTTGTGTGATCAGGTGTTAATTTTTTAGGTACTTTAGAGACATTCTATTTATTGCTGTGAAGGGCCTTTGTAATGGCTATGTAGAGCTTTGTAATTTGTAGGCCTAGGGCCTGATTCAATTGCAAACCCGCATCTCGTGGGATAGAGGCCGTATGTCTGCGGACTTGCTGCTGGCTCCCGTTCGTCTCCAATTACGAAGCTATTCAATTGAAGGAGCTTGTAAGTTACAGGCCGAAAGCCGACTGTGTAAACCATGCACTTGTCCGTAGAAGTTCAGGGCGGGAATATAATCAATTAAGCAAGAACCTAACCTCCCATTTCGAAACAGCCAATAGAAAATGAGACCGTCATTATTACGGCAGTGAAACCTGAAGGTTACATGTCAATCAATTAGGTTTGTGGGTCCGATATGCGAAAATACAGAACTATGAAAATTAATGCCAATACTGTTCTAGTAAATATGGGTGGCCTGATATGTATTAACTCATTGATTCCCGAGATCAATATAACCACAAAATACAAAATAAAAATAGATTTTTATTACTGCCGATTTGCGAGCTTGAGACTGTTGTGGAATTTATTCTAATGTCTGTCATCGCTTTCCCCATTATTTATAGTGCAGTATTGACTTTTTATTTGCATTTACAGTGCTATGAGCAGGTGCTAAATCCCCTTGCAGGTCCTCTCTAGCGCTCATAGGCTTTTCTCCTTCACTTGCCGTTTACAGGTGTGAGACCATTTGTGGCTTTGGGGAATTGGAGCAATTGAATAGAGAATTTGCGATTTTAGCCATCGTAACTCTTGCGGAATTGAAATTGAAATTGAGCCTGCAAAAAGATGCCAATTGAATAGCAAATTAACTTGCTGTCTCACTTACAGGCTACAGTAACATGCGGTAGCTCAATTGAATCAAGCTCCTAGTTTTTATTGAGTTTAATCCTTTATATTAGTTTGTCAGGCTATTTTTTTCCTTGCACTATATTTTAACTTGCACTTGCTTTTTTAACATGCCACTCTAAAGTACTTACTAAGGGTCTCATTCAATTGCGATCTGGCCAATTGAATAGGGCTCTATATAAGCACATAGCATATTTTTTTACAGAAGTTTTTAGTTAGTGAACTTCTATCCAAAAGCAAGGTCTTCACTAACTAAAAACTTCTGTAAAAAAATATGCTCTTTCCTTTTCAATTGGCCAAATCACATTTGAATGAGTCCCTAAGAATGTTTGAACTGCATGTTAATATTTGGGTCACTGGTAATAGATGCAAATTTTAGCTTTTTTTAATTTAATTTAATTTTGAATATTAGAGAGTGTCATGTAATAAAATGTTAGACTATTATATTGTTTAGTCTATAAAGCAGTGAGAAGTTACTCATGGCTAGCACCCACAAACACTTGCATATTATGTTTTTTTACTCAATGCTCAGTAGATTTAAAATGTAGGAGAAACTGCAGCTTAAAGATGAGGAGTAAACCAGTTAATTTCAATTGTATTTGTCTACAGAATATGTATTCACAATACATTACATTTGTTTTATACTGATTAAGCTGGACAATTACTGTGGCCCTTTAACTTTTCAGATGCATAAGTAATTTCCTTCAACCAAACTTAATCCTGACACCCAATAGAAGCAGCTGTTGTTTAGTGCTAATTATTATTATTATCCCTTTTCTCATAATAAGTATTCACTTGACAATGTTATTTCATGCTGGAATTAAAGGGCCATTATAAATTGAGGTTTCGGGCGATCCGGTAGTCCGTAAGTGAGATCGCAAGTTAATTTGCTATTCAATTGGTGTCTTTTTGTGGGCTCCAAATGGCTTCCAAGTTATGGCCTTGATAAAATGACGATGGTTAAACCGGTAACTTACAGCCTCCAGAAGCATTTGCTCTTTCATTTCCGCAAGGCTGATAGCATATTGGACCTAATTGATTGGCATGTAACCTCCACGTTTTACTGGCGTAATAATGACAGTCTCATTTTCTATTGGCTAATTCAAAATGGGTGGTTACAGGCTTGCTGAATTGATCATGCTTGGAATTGAATATGGTCCATAGTCTTTGATGTTCAAATGTAAATTGATAATTTTTCTTCTATACTGATTTTATTGCAGATTACTTATTATAGGTCTCATTCAAATGTGATTTGGCCAATTGAATAGGGCTCTATATAAGCACATAGCATATTTTTTTTTACAGAAGTTTTAAGTTAGTGAAGTTAGTGAACTTCAATCCAAAAGGAGATGCGGGGCCCCAAGGACCGGCCGCAGGCTATTTGCCTATTCTATTCCCTTCCAGCCGGGGACTCCGGCAGTCTTGCGGCCGGCGCCTTGTTATCCCTTGCGGCCGCACGCGCCAGAGGAAAGCCTTTGATCTTAAATGTCCGCAAGAGTTTTGGCCGTAAGAAAAGCCTGGTTGCTATTCAATTTCTCCGGGAACCCTCTCTGCAAGGCTAAAACCGAGCCGCAGCTTACTTGCACCAAAAAGGTCCCGCAAGCACACAATTAAGCACATAATAAAGCCATAATAAAGCCATCCTGCACTCTGATAAGACGATAAAGTGATTGTAGGTGTTAGCATTCATAGCACAACATTCCCCTACACTCAAATCCGTAAATAATTTTTATTTTAATTTATGTCAAATATCCGTGGACAAAGTCCCAAGGGCTTGGAGCACCTCAGACCCGCCCACGCTGTGGCCGGAAAATAAACAGTTAATGTAATCTCGGATTTGGGCTGATGTGCAAGCTTGAGAGGGGGTTGCTATTAATCCTCATGTCCCCCATTATGATCCCTAGCATTTACAGAGCTTTACAGTGCCGTCTTGAATTTATATTTGCTTTTAAAGTTTTCAGACCTTGCGGCCGGTTGCAAGATATGCGGCCGGCCGTAAGGGTATATCCTTGCGGCGCCGTCTATTTGAATTGCAAGGTAACGGGAGCCCCGCAAGGAATCGCAGCTTTGCGGCCGTTTTACGGCCGATAATAGAATGAGGCCCATAGTATTTAAGGTTGAAAAAAGACTTTCAGTCCATCAAGTTTAACCTTTTAAGATCTCCTCTGATCTGCAATATGCGGATTAACTATTAATTAATTTGAAAAAATCAATTCCCTCCCGATCCCAGACACCGGCGACCAGACCTCTCCATGGATCAATACTGCCCCTCCAATTATCCATAATAACCTTGAATTCCCTTTTTAATTAGAAAAAAATCCAGTCCCCTTTTAAAGTTATCTATCGAATCCGCTGTCACCACCTCCTCTGGTAGAGAATTCCACAGATTAACCACCCTTACTGTGTCTTCAATAAAAAAAGATCGAAACAAAAATATATGTCTAAATATAAAGTGCCTAAACTGTGCCACATGATTTATTTTAATACAGTAAAATTTGTTAGGAAACGCTCCCTGGCTGAGAGTTGGGCCACAGAAAAACAGCTGGGGGGCCTCATCCTGCGCAGAGGCCACCAGTTGGCCAGCACTGCATAAAAGGTTTATCCGGCCACCTTTTTTCAAACTTATTAACTAAGCTGTCTTCCCACCGAAGCTGAGTTTTGGATCCATCTGTTTTTGCATGGCACCCTATTCAAAGTAAAATTGCTTTTGATAGCAAAAGTGCAATATTGTCAATTCACAGGCTGACTACATAATGTTTGAGTATGTATAAGCTATGTCAGCACTTATAATACAAGTAATTTTAAACAACTGGATTCCAAAACATTCCAATATTATCCTTCAAATATAACTTTTTTAAGATTGTTACAATAATTCATTTAACTAGAAATAACTAGGCCTTTAAGAAATATGTATCAAAAGTAACAAAGGGAATTAATACACATTTGCCAGAAAACAACAAAAATATAAACTTGCTTTAAATAATTAATTAACTCATAGACTCATTAGGAGTTTGTAGTTTCTAATGAATTACACTTAGCTTTAACGTAAAACAAAAATATGGAACTTCCTGGGGAAGTACGCAGAGGGATTAAGAATGTTTGGAAGAAGCATGCACAGGGATTAATAACTTTCAGGAGAAGTAGGCACAAGAATTAAGAACGTCCAGGAGAAGTAGGACTGCTTGCTGTGAAAGCATTACTCCAACTTCTCTGTCATATGTGTAAACCTCTATGATATAAGACTTGGATACTTCATATATGGATAAACATAGATATTGAAGACAATACTTTCTGGAATTTAAGGAGAGCATGTTGAGCTTGAGTGGACCAGTATTTTGGATCTACTCTTTTCTTTGTCAGTTCGGTAGTAGGGGATATAGCCATTGAAAAGTAATAAATTAATAATTGGCAAATTTAGCAAGCCTTTTGTCAGTCATAGCATTGGGATAAGCAAGGATAGCGGCATCTTTCTTCTCAACATTGAATAAATATTGCACATAAGAATTCCAGATGTATTGTTCCATTTTATGAAGAATTTCAAGACTGAGACATAAACCTAAAGAAAAATGAAGTAATGAATCCATTCACTAAACTCAATGCAATATATAAAAAATGTATATAAACTTTTAGGGGCAGTTTGTAGTTTAATTTAATTTATATACAGAATTGCTGTAAATGGCAAGATTCATTAGATTCATCGGGTTTCTCTACAGTGAACCCGCTTTTAAAGCCTGTGTCACCAAACTTCAAGCATTTCTTTTATAAGTTGGAAAGATATTGTAGCGATTTTAAAGAGATCTGTTCACCTTGGAAAAGTGGCTCAATATGGTTATAGTTTGAGACCTCTTTCTCACTTGCTGTCATTTAAAGGAAAATTTATATTATTGCATCAAATATTGTTTTTCAAAAATAGCACAGCATTGTACAATAAGACACTTTCTATTTTGCTTAATTTTTTGTTAATAAGACCTATAATCTTTGGATAACATTTAACAGAACTCAATAACTCAACAGAAACTAAAAAATATGCCTAATGAGTTTCGTGACAAAAAATTACTTTATAGGGTACCTACATTTTAAGTGAACAATATGTTTATCTGGGAAGGTTCTGTCCATGAGAATGTTCATAACCAGACTATGAAAGGCTTTTATAGGTTTAAATAAACTCACATTTAAATCAGAGTTACCTTTATCTGTTATTTCATATTCCCTTTAGTTACCATATAGAATTTCAATTTATTTTAACATACTATTAATATATAATTAGCTGGAAGATTGTTTTGCATTATATTAATTCAAATGGCTTAGATTCATTACCAAGCAAGGATGGAAAGAAGAGGTTTGTTCAAAGGTCCTTCAATGTCTCTTTTAAACCCATGCCATCCATTGACGTTAAAGACTTTGCCTTCACTTAAAATTAATCTCACATTACCTCTGTATTTGCCTTAAACTGATTTCCAAACTGCTCTATAATGTTGAATCATTGATATACTAAAATTTGAAAGCTTAAAAGTAAAAAAAAAATGTAATCTGTAATTGTCTATAATATTCCATAGTAGATTGGAATTAATAAATCCCCAAAGAGAAACTGACATTCACCCTTCTGACATAAGGTTTTGGTTAAACCCTTACCAACAATTACAACACTTTTTGACTTTGTAAAAATAAGAAAATATTTATTTTTAAAGGCATATAACTTCACTATATCTTTAGCATAATATAACGTGTATGTTTATTTTTACTATAAATTTATACATTTATTAAATTAAAACAAAATTATATAAGTAATAAAAATGATAATTTTTGTTTTTTAAATGTGTACCGTAAGATTGTTTTTTGTAAGCTGTCATAAGAAAACAGTAGAAGTAGTCTTTTTTTGGATTTTGCAAAGGCTTTTGACACAGTGCCACATGGAAGACTATTGTGCAAGCTAAGTGATACAGGAATTGCAGCAAACATCTGCTCATGGATTGTGAATCCAGCAAATTTGTGATCTTTACAGTATGCAGTAAGCTATTTATCATATTTTTTTCTTCCCATCCTGAGCATCTAAGCATTTTAATAGTGCATATTGCATGTAAAACAATCTCATGATCACGTCACAGAATTCCCTGGCAATGTTTCATCTCTAAACCCACTACAGAGTAGCTATATAATATCTTATTTGGAAACACAGAAATGTGCATATTGCGGTAAATATAGACAATTTTATAAATGTATATATACTGTACAATAAATTGTGACATATTGTCATATATCTGCAATACTACACCATTCTATCTACAGTTTTTTATGTTGTATCTACATTTTAATTCTATTTTAAGTAAAAAATCCTTTTACATTGCAACTTCCATTAAAAAATAAATCAGTTGCACGTTCAATTGCAAATACTGCAGTGCCAAAGTAAGAGTGTGAGTGAGTACTGGAATAAATTAGTAGATTGCAACCTATCATTAAATTCACTTAATGATAAAGTCCAGTCTTTCAGGCCTTTTCATGGCAATTCTTCACAAATCTACTTACAGTGTGTTATTCACAAGTTTCAAATAATTTAAATAACTTATTTAACCTTAGTTACTCATATTGCATCCATTATATAACACTACAAGAACACACACTTGGATATTTTCAAACAGGCTCACAAGCATATTGTCCATTTGCATCAGAAGTTGTATGATGCTTCAGATTTCATTGTAAAAAATAGTCTTCAGTATCAGTCAGACTGAATTATCACATATAAAATTCAAATTGACTAAATTGTCTAACATTTATTTTATATTAAAAAGTATATTTTCAAAGATAGTTCCTATGCATTATTATATATTTTCTTAGAGGGCTGAATCGTCTATTTAATATAATGATTATGGGCCTCATTCTATTATCGGCCGTAGGAGATGCGGGGCCGCAAGGACCGACCGCAAGCTATTCGGCTATTCTATTCCCCTCCGGCCAGGGATTCCGGCAGGATTGCGGCCGGCGCCTTGCTATCCCTTGCAGCCGCCTCGCGCCGGAGGAAAGCCTTTTATCTAAAACGGCCGCAAGAGTTTCGGCCGCAAGAAAATCCCGGTTGCTATTCAATTGCTCCGGGAACCCTCTCTGCAAGGCTAAAACTGAGCCGCAGCTTACTTGCAGCAAACAGGTCCCGCTAGCACCAATTAAGCACATTATAAAGCCCAAATAAAGCCATCCTGCACTCTGAGAAGACTATAAAGTGATTGTAGGTGTTAGCAAAAATAGCACAACATTCCCCTACACTCAAACCTGTAAATAAATTATTTTTTTATTTATGTCAAAAATCCATGTAAAAAGTCCCGAGGGCTTGGAGCACCTCAGACCCACCCACGCTGCGGCCGGAAAATAAACAGTTAATGTAAACTCGGATTTGGGCTGATGTGCAAGCTTGAGAGGGGGTTGCTATTAATCCTCATTTCCCCCAGCATTTACAGAGTTGTACAGTGCAGGCTTGAATTTATTTTTGCGTTTAAAGTTTTCTGAGCTTACGGCCGGTTGCAAGATATACGGCCGGCCGTAAGAGGAGATCGCGTATAATTGAATTGCAAGATAACGGAACCCCCGCAAGGAATCGCAGCCTTGCGGCCGTTTTACGGCCGATAATAGAATGAGGCCCTATGAGAGCAAATCAGCAAATAATAGCAGTGACATATATAAAACCCTTGGTAAATGCCAGTGGAGTCCTCATTCATTTGCACAATCACCTTGTCCTCAAAATATCTCTAGTCAGCATAAAGAACTATGCTATAGAATATGATTTTTTTTCAGGAAGATAAAAATAGGATTCTGGCACTGGCCCAGAAATAAACAAACTGACATATCTAATTTAAAAATAATTTACTCCTGAAAAAGCCTTGTCACATGTAGTCTCCAAAGCGAAGAAGCAAACAACACTATCAGAACAATATATGAATATGCTATTACTGTATGTACTTATAGCTCCCTGAGTTAATTTGATCCTACCTGAAAAATAGAAAAAAAATAGTATACAACATGTCACCTTTCATTATAACTCTGTTTGTATTTGATTTTGTTATTTGCAGTTTCTCATCTGTTAAATTACACTATTTCATTCTTCACAGTGTGTTGCCTTTTTAATTCTTTTGATATTTAGCTGCGGAAAACAACCTGCAATAAAATATGTTGATACAGACAATAAGGAAATGGATTAATTTCGCTTAGATAGTGATGTTATGGGAATTATGTAAACTACTAGTAATTTGCCCCCCATAAATGATGGTATCATAAAATGTTATCTTGAATTGTCTATGCTCCATATCTCTATCTCTGTGTCTTGTCTCTCTGTCTCTCTATCCTGTCTCTCTCTCTCTCTCCCTCTCTCTCTCTGTCTTATTTATTTCTCTGACATGTCTCTCTGTGTCTCTATCCTGTCTCTTTCTCTCTGTCCTCACACTTCCATCTTTCTCTCTCTCTCTCTTTCTCTATCTCTCCTGTCTCTCTCTCTTTCTCTCTGTCCTGTTTCTTTATCTGACATGTCTCTCTGTCTCTCTATCCTGTCTCTCTCTCTTTCCTCACACTCCCATCTTTCTCTCTCTCGCTTTCTCCTCTCTCTTTCTCTATCTCTATTGTCTCTCTCTCTCTGTCCTATTTCTTTCTCTGACATGTCTCCCTGTCTCTCTATCCTACCTTGCTCTCTCTGTCCCCACACTCCTATCTTTCTCTCTCTCTCTCTCTTTCTCTATCTCTCCTGTCTCTCTCTCTTTCTCTCTGTCCTGTTTCTTTATCTGACATGTCTCTCTGTCTCTCTATCCTGTCTCTCTCTCTTTCCTCACACTCCCATCTTTCTCTCTCTCGCTTTCTCCTCTCTCTTTCTCTATCTCTATTGTCTCTCTCTCTCTGTCCTATTTCTTTCTCTGAAATGTCTCCCTGTCTCTCTATCCTACCTTGCTCTCTCTGTCCTCACACTCCCATCTTTCTCTCTCTCTCTCTCTCTCTCTCTCTCACTCTCTCTATCTATCTCTCTCTCTCTATCTCTCTCTCTCTGTCCTGTTTCTTTCTCTGACATGTCTCTCTGTCTCTCTATCCTGTCTCTCTTTCTGTCCTCACACTCCCATCTTTCTCTCTCACTCTCTCTCTCTTCTCTCTTTCTCTATCTCTCCTGTCTCTCTCTCTCTCTCTCTCTCTCTCTCTCTCTGTCCTGTTTCTTTCTCTGACATGTCTCTCTGTCTCTCTATCCTGTCTCTCTTTCTGTCCTCACACTCCCATCTTTCTCTCTCACTCTCTCTCTCTTCTCTCTTTCTCTATCTCTCCTGTCTCTCTCTCTCTCTCTCTCTCTCTCTCTCTCTGTCCTGTTTCTTTCTCTGACATGTCTCTCTGTCTCTCTATCCTGTCTCTCTTTCTGTCCTCACACTCCCATCTTTCTCTCTCACTCTCTCTCTCTTCTCTCTTTCTCTATCTCTCCTGTCTCTCTCTCTCTCTCTCTCTCTCTCTCTCTGTCCTGTTTCTTTCTCTGACATGTCTCTCTGTCTCTCTATCCTGTCTCTCTTCCTGTCCTCACACTCCCATCTTTCTCTCCCACTCTCTCTCTCTCTCTCCTCTCTCTTTCTCTATCTCCCCTGTCTCTCTCTCTGTCTTATCTCTCGCTGTCCTGTCTCTCTCTCTCTGTGCTCTCTCTCTCTGTGTCCTGCCTCTCTCTCTCTCTCTCTCTCTCTCTCTCTCTCCTGTATCGCTCACTCTGTGTCCTGCCTCTCTCTATATATGTCCTGTCACTCCCTCTAGTAGTAAATGCAAGAATTACTACAGCTATTAATTGATCCGGTGAATAGAACAAATCCCTGCAAATACTACAACCATATGTCACTATTATTTCTTATATCCAGTGCTTAGAAGTAATTGTTTTCTCCGTGTAACAACACACAGTAGTAATACCTGAGGATTTATTTGAGTCATATTCTAAACACAAAATAAATACTTACAAAATATTAAAAACTACCTTGAGCCTGGAAGGCCCAAATGACTAGTTACAATTGGGTCTTGGGGGCCCATGGTACATAAACAGGGTTTGAGGCCTAATATTATACCACACATAACTTTGACAAAGTGCCATAGTCCTTTTCGGTAAGTCCTTGTTTTTTTTAAAGCCCTTTCAGGTTGGTAACCACATTAGCTTGTGGCCACAATTGTCCAGTGGTCACCCAAATAAAATAAATGAGTGCGGGGAATCATGACACCTGGGTTTTAGAATTAGCTGGGGGTACACCCGGCTGGTCTCCCCTCAGCCGAGGAGGACAGTTCTGTGTGCGGCCTAATCACTGGCATAGGTTCTCAGTAGGCACCCTTCTGACTTGTAATCCATTGGAGGAAATTGAAGCTCCAGTTTGGGTTTTTCTCCAGCTTTAGACTGGGGCAATCACAATGTAGCCTACTTACCAGGGAAATTTGTATGGGAGAGTCAGTGACTCTGCGTCTCTCTTCCCCTTCTGGCCCTCATTGCCTGCTACCTACAATTACGACCCGCAGCACTTAGAAATTTTTTTATGACCCGTAAAACAAACACGTAACCCTGCAAACCACTAAACACAAAAACACAAGGAAAAAAACACAATAATCATAAAAAAACACTCACCGACAGCATGGGGGGACAGCCAGGACCTCTACAAATGAGGTTCAATGCCAATATAACCCCCAGTTTCCCCAGTTTCGCCACTCGGAAATTGCCTAAGCGAGAAAAAAAATGAAAACGAGACCCAGGACCGTGAAATACACTGCTAAACCCATACAACCTTTCCTAAGAGATAAGCTCCAGACCTCACATTAACCACTTTCAAGGGGGTTCGATCGGACCTCCGAAGTGTGCCTACATTAAACCCATGCTGGGGGTCTCCATGGGGGATTGTGTCCCCCTCTGCATTTATAATGCAAGTACCCCCACCGGCACCTAAAATTAACCCCCCAGTGCCGGGGTCACCCGGAGAGTCCCCACATTAACCCCACATTAACCCTGGCAGTGGGGGTCCCCGATTGCATGTGATCGGGGGGCCCCGATGAAATACAAATTTGAATTTCCCGCCTTGCGCGTCCTTAAAGGACCGTAAGCGTCCTTAAAGGACATGCAAAAATAACTATTAACCCTATCACTCGTGGGGCTACATACAGAGCCCCATGAGCCCCATGATCCCCATAATCCATTAATTATCCCTGTCAGGACTCCACTAACCCCTGAATTAACCCTGTCACTCATGAGGGTCCCCCATAACCGCTTTATTAACCCTGTAGCTCATGGGGCTCAATACAGACCCCTATTTGCCCTTAATTAACACACATACTCATGGGGGTCAAGTACAGACCCCCCATAAGCCCTTCATTAACCTTGTCACTTATGGGGGTCGATTAAGACACCCATAACCCCTTCATTAACCCTGACACTCATAGGGGTCAATACAGACCCCATATTCCCTTAATTAACCCTGTCATTCATGGGGGTCAATCAGGATCCCCATAACCCCTTCATTTACACTGTCACTCATGGGGGTCAATACAGACCCCCATAAGCTCTTCATTAAGCCTGTCACTCCTGAGGGTCAATCAAGACCCCCTATAACCCCTTAATTAACCCTCTAACTCATGGGGGTTACAGACCCCCATAAGCCAATAATTAACCCTGTCACTCATAAGGGGATCAATACAGACCCCCATAATCCATTAATTAACCCTCTCACTCATAGGAGTCAATACAGACCCCCATAAGCACTTAATTAACCCTATCACTCATGGGGGTCAATACAGACCTCCGTAAGCCCTTAATTAACCCTGTCACTCATGGGGGTCAATCAGGACCCCCATCACCCCTTAATTAACCCTGGCACTCTTGGGGGTCAATACAGATCCCCATAAGCCCTTCATTAACCCTATAACTCATGGGGGTCAATACAGACCCCCATATTCCATTCATTAACCCTATCACTCATGGGGGTAAATACAGACCCCCATAAGCCCTTAATTAACCCTGTCACTCATGGGGGTCAATCAGGACCACCATCACCCCTTAATTAATCTTGGCATTCATGGGGGGCAATACAGACCCCCATAAGCCCTCCATTAACCCTGTCACTCATGGGGGTCAATACAGACCCCAATATTCTATTCATTAACCCTGTCACTCATGGAGGTCAATACAGACCCCCATAAGCCAATAATTAAATCTGTCAGTCCAATAGGGGTCTATATAGAACCCCTATAGGACACTAATTCATCCATGTAATAACACTATAAGTGCCATGAGGGTCACCCAGGACCCTCATTACACAAAGTGTAACCTCTACACTATTAAACCTAACTATACCCCATTAACACAACCCTGCAACTATTTAATCCTAACACTACACATTTAACCCTAACAGTACCTAAGTAACCATAACTGCTCCTATTTAAACCCATGTAAGTCTCTTTAGCCCCGTCTGGTATGTGGTTCTATACAGACCCTCATAAGCCTATATTTAACCCTATCAGTTCCATAAGGGTATATAAACACCCTCATGGCCCAATTACAACCATAACTTTAACCCCATAAGTGCCATAAGGGTCCTCAAGAACCCACATGACACTAACTACAAATACTACACTGCAGTATACCCCCCCAATAAACCATTAAACCTAAACTAACCGCCCTCTACACTAACCTATTAACACATACACTACCTATCTACACCCCCTACCTACCCCCTAATAAACGCCCCACCCCAATAATTACACACAATAATATAACCTAACTAAAAAAAAAAAAAAAAACCTAAGTGACAGAAACTAAAAAACGTAAGTCACAAAAAACATTACAGAGCACGAAAAAGAACATTACAACCTCACCCCTTCACACTACAGAAAAAAAAAAAAAAACATTACACACCTGAAAAGGAATGGCATACAATATATATTTATATTATAATTACATTAATAATAAATACATATACTAAAAAAATAAAATAAACATAATATACATTGTACTGACCTCCCCACGATGTCCCCGGCCTCCTCCTCTTCTGCCCCGGCTGGGCCCTGAAAGAATCTGCGCTCTAAAAAAAACACAAAAAAAAACGCACTCGCGGACCTCCACAACGCTAATGAGCCTCCTACAGCATTGTCAGGAAGAAAGGTGTGAGCCAATCAGAATGTGATACACCACCATATCCCATTCTCATTGGCTAATGCACCTGTCATTTTTTTAAAAACAATCACAATGCTTTATTGCCTTTAGCCAATGAGAATGGGATACACCATAATGGCAGCAGCCAATCAGAAGCTGCAAGTCCATTCAGCCAATCACAAAGGGATATACCTCCACGCGGTGATTGGATGAACACATGCGCTTTCTGATCGGCTGTTATCTGATTGACATTGACATCAGGCAATCACAAGGCGTAGATGCCTTCAGCCAATCACTCTCTGGGAGTGTATCCCATTGTCATTGGCTGAGAGTAACAGCCCCATTTGATTGGCTGTTGTCACTGTCAATCACATTACAGCCAATCAGAAGGTGCAGATGCCTTCAGCCAATCACCACATTGCGGTGTATCCAATTGTGATTGGTTGAAGGCAATAGAGCCTTCTGATTGGTTGAAAAATAGATTGACAGGTGCATTACACAATCACAATGGGATATGGGGGTGTATCCCATTACATTGGCTCACACCTTGGCACCCTCTGATTGGCTGAAACTTGATTGACAGCGTTTTCAGCCAATCAGAAGGCGCCATTGCCGATTTTATTCCTGAAAAGCCTCTAGAGGCCTCATTAGCGTCGGAGAGGTCCGCCACGCAGATTGTTCCAGGGCCCAGCCCGGGGCAGAGGAGGGCGAGGCCGGGGACATCGAGTGGAGGTAAGTTAAATGTATGTTATGTTTCTTTTATTTCATTTTATGTGTGTATGTATTTAGTATTAATGTTATGTTTTTGTTTTTTTAACAGGGGCTGCGTCAAAGAATAAATTAAGAAGGACAGGGACATGCTGGAAAGGTGAGTAGCATATGTAGAATATTTAAAATCTTTATTTATTATATATAAATGTTTTGTACTAATTCTTTTTTTCCTTTTTTCTGAAGGTAGATCTGCAAAGGTAAGTGGTCTTAATTATTGTATTTTAGCTTACATTTAGGGTTTGGGTATGTAGATAGCATTTATTATATTTTACATAAAGAGGATGTATGTATGTTAGTTTTTTTTTGGTATCTTACATAGAGGTGGTGTATGTATGTTAGATGGAATTTATTTTATTTTACATAGAGGGGATGTATGTATTTTATATAGGATTTATTTTATTTTACATAGAGGGGATGTATGTATTTATGTTGGGCTTTATTGTATTTTAGATAGGGGGGGTATGTATGTTAGCTAGGATTTATTGTATTTTATGTAGAGGTAATGTATGCATGTTAGATTTATTGTATTGTATTTATTGTATTTATTGTATTTTAGATAGGTAGGTATTGTATTTATTTTGTATTCTAATGTAATGTGTATATATATATATATATATATATATATATATATATATATATATATATATATATATATATATATATATATATATATATATATATATATATATATATAGTATGCCTTTCCTTTTCAGGTGTGTAATGATTTTTTTATTTTCTGTACTGTGGGGGGGGATTGTAATGTAGTTTTTTTTATTTTCTGTTATGTTTATTTTGTATTGGTGACATCATTTTTTTTATTTTCTGTAATGTAATTTTTTTAATTTCTGTAACTTAAGTTATATAACTTTTTGTGAGTTAGGTTTTATTTTTTTCTGTAATTAGTGGGGTGACAAGGTTTATTAGCGGGTAGCTAGGTACGGTAGGTAGGTAGTGTAGATGTTAATAGGTTACAATACAGGGGAGTTACTTTACATTTAATGGTTTATTGGGGGGGGTATAGTGCAGTGTAGGGTTTCTACTTAGTGTCATGAGGGTCCTGGAGGACCCTCATAGCACTTATGGGATTCATCTTAGGCGTCTAACTGTCCAATGAGGGTCTTTACATACCCTTATGGGACTAATAAAGTTAAATAGAGGCTTATAAGGGTCTGTATGGACACCCATAAGAGACAGGGTTAACATAGTGTACTGTAAACTGTTTGTGTCATGAGAGTCCTGGATGACCCTCATTCCACTTATAGTGTTATTACATGGGTTTATTAGTGTGCTATAGCGGTCTATATAGTTTAGCCACCCAGTACACTCACATTGTGTCACAAACAGCATTCCCAGCTTTACAATTTTATTGCCGTCATTTTTTGACGGGCAAGTCGCTAATATATATATATATATATATATATGTGTGTGAAGGAGCAGAGTTAGAAATATTCACATAATTAACCACTTAAATATGTTTTTTGCAACTTAATATTAATTACTAGCGACTTGCCCGTCAAAAAATGACGGCAATAATATTGTAAGGCAGGTAATGTTGTTTGTGTGTGAACTTAATTTTGTTGGTGTTTTAAGATCCTTCGGTGCTCATTGCGAGCCTCGCCCTGAGCACCTTCGGTGCTCATCGCGTGGCTTGCATTGAGCGCCTTTACCGCTCATTGTGAGGCTCTTGGTCGTTTGTGTGCTATGAGCAGCGTTGGTGTTTTTTTTTTGGTATGGCAATGAATAATTAATAAAATAAGAAATTAATATACTTTACCTATTGTGAAGTAATATATGCAGGAAGCATTGTGTTGAAGAGCTGGCAATCTGTTTTCATGTTGCTGCAGCATCAGTGTTGTGGAGCTGCTGTGTAAGCGTCATGAATGTGTGCAGTGTGTAGTTTAAATAGTGTGCGTGCGCGAGGCAAATCCGTTAGGGTAGCTGTGTACTTCCGGATTGTATAAGTTAGTGTGGTAAAATGGCGCCTAATGTGTGGTATGCGGCAGTGGCTGATTTTGCGTCCTTGCTTTCGGATGTTGTCCGACTTTTTCGGAATATCCGTAGGTGTTTGGTCGTGTTTTGCGTCTTTAGGGTCCTTTAGCCTCGTTTTCGTTTTGTTCGGTGGCCATTTTTTCTCTCGCTTAGGTGATTTTTGGGTGTCTAAATTTTGACTTAAATCGAGGTGTAACTTCACTTGCAGAGGGCCTGGGTGGCCCTCCTTGCTGTGGTTAAGCTTTTTATGTGTTATGTTGTGTGTATTTATTGTGTTTCTAATGTTTTTTGGGTCGCGCGGGTTGCTTCCTTGTTTTTGGATCTCGTACATCTTTTTCTGAAAATCTGTAGGTGTTTGGTGGTGTTTTGCGTCTTTAGAGTGCTGTAGCCTCGTTTTTGTTTTTTTCTGCGGCCATTTTTTCTCTCGCTTAGGGGATTTTTGGGTGTCTAAACTCTTTTATTTGGAGTTAATTGAGGTGTAACTTCAGTTTTCGAAGGTCCTGGGTGCCCCCCTTGGTGTAGGTAAGCTTTTTATGTACTTGTGCGCGGGTTTCGGGCATTTTTTGCGAGGTCGTAATGGGTTGTAACGCGTCTCGTATTTTTGTTTCGTAACTCCGTAAATTTTGCAAGGTACGCAGTTGCTGGCAAGGAGCGCATGCTCACAACTATATATGTGATATATAGGCAGCCTATAAACTGAATAAATATTTTGAAAAAACACATAGATTGATTCAAATGTATTTTTTTTAAAGATAGTCTAAATAGCATGTGGGAGGTTTGAGATGCTTCTCCCACATGCTATTTAACTTTGGAGGGAGAATTATCACTCTGTCCTTCTGTAAATGCAATATTTTCCTCCCATGTGTTGTTTAGTCTCTGTTTGTTTAATTAATCTTTTTGCTCAATTAACAAATTATTTATTTATGCAGTTTTACTCTCTCAGTAAAGTTGCTGCTATCATAGGGCATCATTCTATTACTACGTTTTGAGAAATGTGGCTGCAAGTGGTGATAGCAAGCTACTTTCCTATTCAATTGCTTACATTTGCGAGCTATGATCGAGTTACGTCTTATGAGCTATGATCCATTGCGATTTGGTCAATCACAGGTTACTTTCGTCAAAGCCTTTGATATTTTGCGGCCGCGAGAGCTGCAGGCGCAAAATATCCCTAATAGCTATTCAATTGCTCCGATTACCCTCACTTTTTTTTTTTTTTTGCATTTTGAAGAAAATATGAGATTTACAACATAAAAAATAAATAATTTTGTACATACATTTTAGAAACATTAGCATACAAAACATTAATACAACACACACACAATATTGACTGGGGCAAAGTTACATAAGATAACAAACCACTACAAGTGCAGGATATAACAGAGTTATACTAAAGAAAGATCTTTATCTTGATCCCAAATTTTTCATTTGTAATTTTTTAAGTTTATTAAACCTTGCTCTTGAAGGGATTTTTCTAAATCTCTGTTCTTACCTACCAAATTTATAATGTCGTACCATGAGGGGACCGAGGACTGATTCCATGTCTTTGCAATCATGAGCTTGGCAGCCATAAAAATTTGTATCATGAACTCTTTAACATCCAGAGGTATATATGGGTTGGAAAAATGTGGAACAAGACAACCTCTGCAGACAAGCACATCTGAAAAATAATGAAATAATGAAAATATCAACGTGGCGGGAACAGTCAGTCCAGAATTGTTGGATTATGTGACAATCCCACCAAATATGAGAGTGGGATCCAACGTAACCACAGATATCTGAGCTATTTTTGTGGGGACTAGATACCATTGATTGGTAAGTTTAAAGTGAACCTCCCTGTAAGATATACTTTTTTTAATTTATCAGTAAATGATAATGAATTACACCATGATTCCTCAGACCAGGAACATTTAAAATGGTATTGCCAATTTCTGGATTTACCAGTTATCTGTTTATCCATTTCCTCTCTTAATATATTATGACATTTTGAAATTAAATGTTTCGCTTCTTTCATTAATATAAGTTTTTCAAAAGACGTTAAATCTAAGACTGGATTGAAAATAAAAATCTGTTCCAAAGACTCAGAAAAGGTAAATCCAACTCCTCTAGTAGAGAGAGTGGTACAATGGGACTGGGGAATGGCATTAATTGAGCTCTTAAATTGTACTTATGGCAACACTTTAACCTTCAGAAACAATATCTGAGCCACCCAAAAGCAGATCTCTTTTAAAATCTTTTCTGCATAGCAGCGAACTCAAAGAGTTTATATAAATTAGAGTAATACTGTTCAAAGGCTTTTGCAATCTGGATAGCGTTAGTAAGACAAGATCCCTTGTGATAAAGGTGATCAATCCTTTTTTTGTAAACATTAGATTTAAGTTTGTTTGCAAGTAATTTGCTTGCTTTATTTCCATAGTGATACATTTTCTGTTGTAAGAGCCAGATGGAATTGTCAAATCTCTGTTGATTAATGGATTTAATCTGTAGTTGAATTTGTTTTATCAAGCTTAGGTCCGAAACATTGGGATTCATTTTGTTTTTATGTTCCAAATTGTACAACTGTATATACAGCTTAATTTATTTTTATCAAGCTCAGGTCCGAAACATTGGGATTCATTTTGTTTTTATTTTCCAAATTATACAACTGTATACAGCTCCCTCAAAGGGGTGCCTCTTTCCTTTGACTCTGCCATTTGATTAGTACCCCTCTTATAAAGGCCTTATGCATATTCCATAAAGTAATTTTAGACCCAACCGAAGCGTTATTTATTGCATAAAAAAGGTACATTTCTTTCTTCAGCAATGAATGGCTTGTATCGTTATCAAATAAGGTGGAATCAAGTTTCCATGATTTTGTATGTGGGGAGAATTGATTAGACAAAAGTTCCAAATTAAGTGAGGCATGGTCCGACCAGACCCTTGACCTAATATCAACTCTTGAGATTATTTTTAAAGTAGCAATGTCAACAAAGAAATAGTCCAACCTAGAATAGGACTGGAATCTTGGAGAGAAAAAGGTGTAATCCTTTTCATTAGTGTGCAATACTCTCCAAGCATCATACAAATGATAATTTGATAACAAAGATCTAAATTCTTTAGATAACCTTGTCAAGGAAATGTCAGGTATAGGATGATTGGGGGAATTTCTATCTCTAACTGGATCAGAGATCAGATTAAAATCTCCACATACTATAACGGAACCTTGAATGAGTTTATTAAACTTTCTTTTGACAGAATTCTACTAATCTCTGACTTGCTTAATTTTGTACTTCAAGGCTTATCTTGCCAGTTATTCCAGGTAACTTTTGGTTCCCTACTTCAGCATTTCAATCTCCTATGATAAGAGTAATCTCTTTTCTTTATGTTATATCTATAGTTGGTCATAGGCTTTGATCACTTTTATGATAAAGGGCTTGCATTGAATTTGAATTTAATTCATTGTCATTTATTGGTCTGTTACTGAGAACTGCTTTCACCTTTAATTGAGTTCACTAATTTCCAGGATATCAATGATTAGTCTTGTTACCTCATGTTTAGCTATGTCCAGTATGCCTTGTTTATAGTTTTAACATTTCACGTTCCTATGCTGGATTGTTCTTTTCAGCAGAAGACTTTCCTTTCAACCTCCAGACACATCTGAAGCAGGGCGTCCTCCCAACCACTTCATTAGATCTGGTACTCCCCATACTTGTCTCTACTCTTCTGCATTAGGTTCTTTCTGACCTGAAGAACTCATCTTCCTGGAGCCCTATTGTTATGGATCTGGTTGTACTTATCCGTAAGGGTATGTTTGCAAAGATATTGGAGTAAGTTGCCAGTTCCTTTTGCATTCAACATCTCAGTAGAAACTAAACTGAAATAGTAGATTCCGTAGCATATCTGCATTTAAAAGTCACAACTTAGAGGCTGTATTATCATTTTACATTCTAAAATGTAAATTGATCATTTGACTATAGTTGTCCTTTAAAGGAATTTACATTTATGAGGGATAGGTCATGTCAAACAAATCTAATTAGTTTCTATGAGGAGGTTAGTAGGAACCTGGAACAAGGCAACTCAGTGGTTTTAGTCTTTTTGGATTTTGCAAAGGCTTTTGATACAGTGCCACATGGGAGACTATTGAGGAAACTAAGGGATACAGGAATTGCAGTAAATATCTGCTCATGGATTGAGAGCGAGCTAAAAGACAGGAAGCAAAGGGTTGTTGTAGATGGAACATACTCCGATTGGACTAATGTGGTAAGTGGGGTTCCTCAGGGTTCAGTATTAGGTCCTCTCCTTTTTAACATATTTATTAATGACTTAGAGGTAGGATTGGAGTGTGGGGTCTCCATTTTCGCTGACACAAAGTTGTGCAAGGTAATTAAATCAGATAATAATGTGCTTTCCCTCCAAGGGGATTTACATAAAATTGAGGAATGGGCATCTAAATGGCAGATGAGATTTAATACGAATAAATGTAAGGTTATGCATCTGGGAAGGAAAAATAGACATGCAATTTATAATCTTAATGGAGCTAATCTAGGTGTATCAGATATTGAAAGGGATTTGGGAGTGCTTGTAGACAACCACCTAGGTAGCAGTGCTCAAAGCCAAGCAGCAGCTGCAAAGGCAAATAAAATATTAGCATGTATTAAGAAGGGTATAGAAGCCAGGGAAGCAAATATAATTCTGCCACTATACAAATCTCTAGTACGCCCTCATTTGGAATATGCAGCACAATTTTGGGCACCACTTCATAAAAAGGACATTTTAGAGCTGAAAAAGGTACAGAGAAGGGCAACAAAACTAATAAGTGGAATGGAGGGGCTAAGTTATGAAGAAAGACTAACCAAATTAAACTTATTTTCTCTAGAAAAAAGGTGTCTAAGAGGAGATATGATTACCTTATATAAATACATCCAGGGTCAGTATAAAGATTTGTCGGGGGAGCTTTTTGTGCCAAGAGGTTTTCAACTGACAAGAGGTCATCCCTTGAGGTTAGAAGTAAAAAGATTCCACCTTAAAGAAAGAAAAGGGTTCTTCACAGTAAGGGTGGTTAATCTGTGGAATTCTCTACCAGAGGAGGCGGTGACAGCGGATTCGTTAGATAACTTTAAAAGGGGACTAGATTTATTTCTAATTAAAAAGGGAATTCATGGTTATTATGGATAATTAGAGAGACAGTATTGATCCAAATTTTTTACATTTCCCTTTGAGACAATTAGCTAAGTCTCGCTTGTGTTTTTTTTTTTTTTCTATTTGCCTTCCTGTGGACTAATTAATAATAAAAAAAAAAACATTAAATAATTGATTAATAATTAATTAACAACTAATGAATTAATAGTTAATCCGCATATTGCAGATCAGAGGAGATCTTAAAAGGTGGAACTTGATGGGCTGAAAGTCTTTTTTCAACCTTAAATACTATGGGCCTCATTGTATTAGCGGCCGCAGCCGTTGTGGGGCTGCAAGGACCGGCCGCAAGCTATTCGGCTATTCTATTCCCTTACGGCCGGGGGCTCCGGCAGGCTTGCGGCCGGCGCCTTGCTATCTCTTGCGGCCGCTCGCGCCAGAGGAAAGCATTTGATCTAAAACGGCCGCAAGAGTTTCGGCCGTAAGAAATTCCTATTTGCAATTCCATTGCTCCGGGAAACCTCTCTGCAAGGCTAAAAACGAGCCGCTGCTTACTTGCAGGAAAGAGGTCCCGCTAGCACCAATTAAGCACATAAAATAGCTCAAATAAAGCCATCCTGCACTTTGAGAAGACTATAAAGGGATTTTAGGTGTTAGAAAAAATAGCACATAATTATCCGATACTCAAATCCGTAAAATATTTTATTTTTAATATCCGTAAAATATCCATGTAAAAAGTCCAGAGTGCTTGGAGCACTTCAGACCCGCCCACGCCGCAGCCGGAAAATAAACAGTTAATTTGAACTCGGGTTTGGGCTGATGTGCAAGCTTGAGAGTGGGTTACTTTTAATCCTCATGTCCCCCAATATGATCCCTAGCATTTACAGAGCTGTACAGTGCAGGCTTGAATTTATTTTTGCGTTTTTAGATTTCTGAGCTTATGGCCGGTTTCAAGATATGCGGCCGGCCGTAAGAGGAGATCCTTGCGGGGCTGTATAATAGAATTGCGAGTTAACAGAACCCCCGCAAGGAATCGCAGCCTTACAGACGATTTACGGCCGATAATAGAATGAGGCCCTATGTAACTATGTAGTTATGTAACATTAATAGTCACATCACAGTTCAGTTTCAGACATATTATTTTTGTCATTCATGGGTAAATAAATATATTGAGATATTTACAAGATGCAATGAATTATTAGTCCAGTTTTGTGTTTATGTAGCTCTGTTAAATGATTCAAAAAGAACACATTGTGTAGCTGTTTTGAACTCTGATGTTTTGGAAGAATCCCCTAGGGTTCAGATGGAAAACTGAAATTTATTATTATACCTTCTGCAGTTTGCACTGAATGATTCCCTCATAAAACATGTATGATATTTCAGGGCAGAGGCAGCTTAAAATTGAATCTGAAAAAATACAAAGTTCCCTAAGGGCAATTTAAAACTATTTTTCTGAGACCCCTTTTAGATACCTAGTTTAAGGAATAATTTCTCTTTATTAGGCAGTGCAAACTTTTTCCTTTCCTTTGAATTGCTTTAAAATTGAAACGGAAGCTGACATCCAATGCTTGTTTGCTTGCATTTAACAACTACGATTTTTCAAATGTATGCAACAGGTATAAATGCTCAAAATTATTTAGTTAACTTTTCCATAAATCAAATGTCTAAAATATATTGTTCCCTTTAACTTTGAAATCTGATGCACAGCGGATTTAGAGAACAAAATATGAAAATGTTTCTGTGTGTGTGGTATATAAAATGCAGAATATGAACATCCATGTTACTTTTTATTTATATAGACAAAAAATAAGGATAGTAAAATTAATTTTAAAAAGCTATAAATTGAGTGAGAAGGCTAAGAAGCAAAATTTCAAAGTCATGAAAAGTGTAAAATACTGCACTTTTCTTGCTAAGTATTTTTTTTTGCTTCCAGTATTAAAATAAATATATATTAACAGCCTTATTAAATTGCGATTCGGCCAATTGAATAGGGCTCTATATAAGCATAGAGCATATATTTTTATATATTTGTAAAAAAATATGCTATGTGCTTATATAGAGCCCTATTCAACTGTCCGAATCACAATTTAATAAGGCTGTTATTGTTTAGAAACAGGAAATACCAAGGTAAATTAAATAAAGATTGTAAATTGACTTTCACAAGACTTTTTATAATTATTATAACAGATAAGCACAACAAAGTTAAAATCAGTATGGATGGTTGTCATGATTTAATTGTTTAAGGACTCATATTGTCAGTGGTTTGTGAGTATGTCCAAGGGAGCATGACATTGTTACATTGGGATTATGTGTTATTGTGCGGTTATATGTTGCCTGTACATGGTTATTATGTATCCTAGGTATAATATATTATGAGGGAAAATGTTATATAGAACATATGTGGAATTGGTAGAAATGCTCTGGATAGAAGTTAGCTGCAGATCATTGCACACTCAAACATGCAGACCTTGGGTCAAGACAGATGCATGTGCTTCAAGTGGTCCTGGGCAAACACTTGAGTTTAACATAAAGGTTATCTAATGAATGTGATCTCAAGAGCTTTGATAGCCCAAGGTTGCAAGCCAGATGGTCTGACATCACACATACACCAATGTACACAAGGGTGTGGTATTGGAGAGTATAAATATGTTGTTTTGTTCATTCAATAAAGGTTGCAATATAGTTTTCACATAAACAAGGTGTGAGACTATTTCTGTGTGTTGTATCCTGACTTGGGGAGTGGTCTTGCTATGGGCCACTAAGTAACCTGGATCCAGTATTCTCTGCCTGTAGCTTTTGGGCCTTGCAATCTTCAGAAGCCATCTTTTGTGCCACAGAGATCAGGAAGTACATGATTCTGCTGGGGTAGGTTTGAACTAGGTTCATATCAAGCCCCCTTGAAGAAGCAGATCGTGACATTTGGCTGGCAGTGGTGGGGTCTCTGTAAAAAACACAGAAGGATGGCAGCTTATGAAGAGATGTCTGCAGCAGAGGAGGAGGAAGTGTCCAGACGGTACCAAAGATGGATGGAGGTAATGCCTGCAGGTTTAACCAAGGATCAGCAGAGGGAACTCCGGATACAAATCACACAGGAGGTACAGGGGAACAGGAGAAGGGTAAGCAATGGCCCTGTCTCAGCTCCTGTGGAGGGGAAATGCTTATCCCCAGTAGAGACAGAGAATGTTCTGGTGACTGGAAAGGACTGTAGAGGAATGGGCCTTCTAAATAAATGGATGGCATTCCTGGGACTATGGCCAGGTCACAGGCTAATGGAATGGCTGGAAGAATTGGTATTTGAGGAGGTCGCCCTGGAAGATCAATATGCTTATTGGGTTGGACCTGTTGGGATACATCATCATTTTTCATTGGGGCTGGAAAAGGCAATTTGGGACATAGTACATGGGGATCCGGACTGTGGCCTGGGGACAGAGAAAAGAAAGCTGTGTCTGTTTGCCAAGCGCTGTCACATGCTGGGACTGGAGACAGGCTCTCATACAGCTAACTTACTTTGGCCTTTGATCCAGTAGGAGCTACAGCTGGAGGTGGATTATATAGACTTACTGGATGAAGCATACCTGGATGGTTGTTGGCCAGCCAGCTGGGAGGGCTCATGCCAGTCAGGCATGGAACAGAACCACCTAACAGGTACTACAGAGACCCAGCTAAATATTGCTGAGGCGGGGTCAGAAAATAAATGTATGGACTGGGGGGAGAATTTTGATATCCATGATTCTCAAAATAACAAGGATGCCGGCATCCATGGGGTTGACTGGGAAGAGGAAGAACTGGTCCCTATCTTTAGGGGGCTAAGTCTCACCCAGTTAGAGGAAGGGGGACAGGGCCAAACCACAGCAGTGCCGGGCCCAGGGGAAGAACTGGGGAAAAGCTACTCTGCTCCTAGTGTAAGAGAAGAACCTAATGAGCACTGGGCCCTACCATTTGACTGTGGAAATTGTAGAGAGGTTCCTTGGATGACCATTGTCCAGGAGCAAGCCACAGACCCTGGAGCAGAAACAGAAAGTAGCCCTGTTCTTCAGCCTGAACAAGAGGCAGTAGCAGCTGCTTCTCAAGGGCTGCCTGTAACTACACACCAGGCAGTCTCAGATGGAGAGAGTCAGGAGGTTCCACCTGAGGATCCAGAGAACAAAGAGCCAGAGGGTACCCCAGATTGTGATTTGTCTCCTGGTCTCCCTACAATGACTCCCCTGCAGCTGCCCAAAGACACTGGCTGTGTACCTGTAACCCTGGAAAGAAGGGGCCATTGGCCAGGCTTGGTGGGAGAGAGGTTGGCTACTGAGCCACAACAGCTTGTATCAGAACTGCCCATTAATCCAGCATGGATGCCACCAGTGAATGTCACTAGCCCATGTTGCAACTCCCGTATCCCAGTTTATTCAGGAGAAAGCTCAGGCCTGACAAAGGGAACCTTGTACTCTTCAATTTTACCCATGGGACGGAGTGCTGATCCAGAATCGGCAGGACAGGAGGTCTCCCTAGCCTGGAAGGAAAGGGCTTTGCTGGGTAAGGATCCTCCCAAATTTATGCTGGACTTACTAGCTGGGATGTACTGTTTCCCCTGGACTACCTTGAAGGGTCCTCCATGGCAGTTGTCTTATAAGTCTCCCCAGGGGCTTGGGAAAGTCACAAGGCCACTGGGAAGGAGCGAGTATTCGCCCTGGACAGGGGGAGGCAGGGTACCCAGAGAGCCACTGAGGCTATCACATGGATGGACTTTCCAGACAGGAGGACAAGTAAAAGCAGTATAGCTAGAGAATTATCCGTTAGGATGATCCTCTATGCTATACTAGAAAGGAAGGGGGAGAAGTTGTCATGATTTAATTGTTTAAGGACTCATATTGTCAGTGGTTTGTGAGTATGTCCAAGGGAGCATGACATTGTTGCATTGGGATTATGTGTTATTGTGCGGTTATATGTTGCCTGTACATGGTTATTATGTATCCTAGGTATAATATATTATGAGGGAAAATGTTATATAGAACATATGTGGAATTGGTAGAAATGCTCTGGATAGAAGTTAGCTGCAGGTCATTGCACACTCAAACATGCAGACCTTGGGTCAAGACAGATGCATGTGCTTCAAGTGGTCCTGGGCAAACACTTGAGTTTAACATAAAGGTTATCTAATGAATGTGATCTCAATAGCTTCGATAGCCCAAGGTTGCAAGCCAGATGGTCTGACATCACACATACACAAATGTACACAAGGGTGTGGTATTGGAGAGTATAAATATGTTGTTTTGTTCATTCAATAAAGGTTGCAATATAGTTTTCACATAAACAAGGCGTGAGACTATTTCTGTGTGTTGTATCCTGACTTGGGGAGTGGTCTTGCTATGGGCCACTAAGTAACCTGGATCCAGTATTCTCTGCCTGTAGCTTTTGGGCCTTGCAATCTTCAGAAGCCATCTTTTGTGCCACAGAGATCAGGAAGTACATGATTCTGCTGGGGTAGGTTTGAACTAGGTTCATATCAAGCCCCCTTGAAGAAGCAGATCGTGACAATGGTAGAAAAAGGGTTTGTTTTAATAGTGAGATGTATTGGTCAGATATGTATCCCCATATTATCTGTGCAATATCACAGCATATTGTTTATAGTCATAATCACTTGTTGATAATTGTGTTTTGTTTTAATAACTGTTCTACTGAATGAGTCTGCTGTGGCAGTACAGGTAGTGGGGGGAGCAGTACTCCGCTTACCCACTGCCAAGGTTAATTTACAATGGGGTGTGGGGTCGAGGGTTGTGGAAGTAGGATTGATGCAGAACTTACCAACAGATGTACTACTTGGGAATGACTTGGGCCAGCTAACTTCCACATTTGTACCCCAAACTTCTACCCAAGACATTTTCGGGTGTGTAAACTCTTGAATTTCTACTTAAATTGAGGTGTAACTTCACTTTCAGAGGTCCTGGGTACCCCGCCTTGCTGTGGGTAAGCTTTTTATGTGTTTGTTGTGTGTATTTATTGTTTTTTTAATGTTTTCATGTGTGTTAAGGTCGTATTTTTGCGAACTCGTAATGTTTTTTTTCTAATTCCCCTGGCTCGTATTTATGGATACTAAGTCTGTAAATTTTGCGGCGTAAGTGCCGTCGTAGGGATGAGCGCCTACTGCGCTCATCAGCAGCGCAAGGAGCGCCTTTGGCTTCACGAAGGCCGCATCGTTGCAACAGATTTTGGCAAGCCGCACTGCTGACAACTGTGATAATTAGTGCTATGGACACCCTACAGATTTACATGCAAAGGGCCTCATTCTATTAGCGGCCGTAAATCGGCCGTAAGGCTGCGATTCCTTGCGGAGGTTCAGTTAACTCGCGATTCTATTATACGGCCCCGCAAGGATCTCATCTTACGGCCGGCCGCATATATTGGAACCGGCCGTAAGCTGTGAAATATAAAAACGCAAAAATAAATTCAAGCCTTCACTGTACAGCTCTGTAAATGCTAGGGATCATATTGGGGGACATGAGGATTAAAAGAACCCACTCTCAAGCTTGCACATCAGCCCAAACTCGAGTTCAAATTAACTGTTTATTTTCCGGCTGCGGCGTGGGCGTGTCTGAGGTGCTCCAAGCCCTCTGGACTTTTTACATGGATATTTTACGGATATTAAAAAAAAAATATTTTATGGATTTGAGTATAGGGTAATTATGTGCTATTTTTGCTAACACCGAATATCATTTTATAGACTCTGCAAAGTGCAGGATGGCTTTATTTGAGCTATTTTATGTGCTTAATTGGTGCTAGCGAGACCTCTTTCCTGCAAGTAAGCTGCGGCTTGCTTTTAGCCTTGCAGAGAGGTTTCCCGGAGGAATTGAATTGCAAAACTCTTGCGGCCGTTTTAGATCAAAGGCTTTCCTCTGGCGCGAGCGGCCGCAAGAGATAGCAAGGCACCGGCCGCAAGCCTGCCGGAGCCTCCGGCCGTAAGGGAATAGAATAGCAGAATAGCTTGCGGCCGGTCCTTGCGGCCCCGCAACGGCTGCGGCTGCTAATAGAATGAGGCCCAAAGTGTGGGTAAAAGAGGTAACAGCCTATCTCAGTCATCAGACACCTACACCATAATGTCTACATTAAGACATTCTATGCTACTGTTGGGGCTTCCTAATCAGTAGTTGGCAGCTTGGAAACACAGGCCCAACCAGAATTCTGTAGAACTCGTACTGGATGTAAGACACACACACAATCAGTCTCAGTACTAATTCCGTTTATTGCTACGTCATTGCATATAATTTATACTTGCAAAAGAAGGCGGATATTAGAGCGATTTTCACAGTTCACGTTAGTCGGTACAAGGACATATAATCAGGTGTTTTCTGTTTCTTAGAACAACTAGAAATGTTTTGTGTTTTAGTAAGGTCGACAAACATCTCAAGGATAGGAACATGATATTATGGTTAGGCTATGTGTCAGCAAAATATGTTAACCCCTTCATCAGCAGAATATGTTAACTCCTTCATTCCCCTCTTAGATCACAACGTGATCTTTATTTGGGATGTAAACAGTGGTGTATAATATATATGATAGGAAGCGAACTGAGACACTGGAAGGTGATAGACCCTCAAGGGTGTCAGTACATGAGATATACCTGTGACCAGGTGGTGTTAAGTCACAGTATTTAGCTGAAATTTCTTAGGAATAAAGCCTTGCAGTATGTAATAAAAACACAAATTAATACAAGGGAAGTAATGACTGAGTAAACAGAATTATCATCAATATAAGAACAACATTCTTTACCTATTAAAGCACACACACCGCCTTTGGAAGCTAAAACATAATCTAAAGCCATTCTATTCTATAAAGTGACAATTCTAAATTTGCACCTGCTCCTAGTTTAGTTTCTCAATTGCTTCAGCAGAGCTATTTAATGCCCTCTGTACTAGTAGAGAAAGGATGTATAGTTCTACATGTAGTTTTCCTACGCCTACATGTGGGAAGGTTATACCTAGGGTGTCTAGGAATATTTTCCACCCGCTCTATATCCCTCATGTTCCTGATGCGGCCTTGTGAAAGTGTTGGGGTTGTGTATATATATATATATGGTATTACTTGACCTAAATAACAACTGCCCACCCAATTAGGGGGCAGCCATCGATAGGCGTACCTGCCACAGATAAAGTATACATTCATGGCTGGAGAAGGCGGCATAAGGTGGAAGAGATTAGACACGGACCCATTACTGTTGCTACAACCAGTACCATTAATTGATATATTATGTAAAAGAGAAAATAAGTAGGGACATCCGGGACCACTATAGCTCTAAGGTGAACAACTCTTGTACAGGTCAGAAAGGGAGGAACCAGAGGAGGTCCTATAAAAATAAGTGTGGTATTGGAGCAAGTGGACCAACCAACAGATTTACATTTTCTTCGGGCCCTAAAACAGTTATACCCTGGGTTAGTGTGAGTTAACATAAATTATACACTCTTATTATATTTTGATGGGAAATACGTGCGTATGAGGTGTTGCATCCATATAGAGATAAGTGGTGTGGCTGATTGTACATAAGTAAAGAAATTGTATTTGCGGGGTTGTGTACTGCCATTGTAATATACAGTATGTGGCTTTGAGTGAAGTTTTCTGCTGGAAGGCCAAATAGAGGCATACCCATTTCCCCATGTGTAGAGACGTGTGCACATACCCAGCAACTGGAAAGGTTAAGGGAGTGAGCATAACCTTGTAACATTACGGAAAATGTATTACGTTCCCAGGGATGATTATGTATAATTGTGTTATCACTTGTGGATCTCTTGTGCCTATGAGGAGAACTAGTATTGGTGTGAGTGTTATTGTGTTTACCACAAACAGACTTTAGTGGTCCCAGTTCGTCTGGGTCATAATGGCAATTAAGAAATGTCCATAAGGGCAAATAAACCAGGAGCATAATGCACATCGACAGGAGAAAGTTCTTCCATGCATTCTGTGGATGCAGGAGTAGGTTTGACATTTTTATTATCGCTGTCTTCAATCGCTTTCACGGGGATTTTGTCACCTGCTTCACCCCTCTTTGGACACAGCTTCAGACGTGATGCGTGGATCCAGATGTCCTGTGAGTCAGTGAGGACGGCTGTCCTGGTTACTGCTACATCGGTAGTCGGTGATCCGAATGGGAAGCCTCCCTTCTTTGCTTTGTTCAGTTGTCGGACACAGACGAGGTCAACTGGCTGGAACGGATGTGTTGGTTTCTGTGAGAGTAAAGAAAAGCGAGAAGACACATCACCATAGATGCCATTCAATTTATCAATCAATTGTTGCACATATTGTTCTCTTATAAGATCAAGATCACCAGACATCATTACAAGTGGGCCTTTTACCCAAGGAGTTGGAAATGGTCTTCCCATTAGAATCTCAAAAAGGGGACAATTTAGTAGACTTATTAGGAGTCATCCTAATTTCTGCTAGAATGGCAGATAAGTATTTCTGCCAGTTCACCCATGTACCTGCAGTGGCCTTTGTAAGTTTCTCCTTAATAGTGCGGTTTATTCTTTGCACTATGCCTGAACTCTGAGGATGGTAAGGGATATGGAATTTCCAGGTTATCTGTAGCCATTGTACCAGTTCCTTAATTACCGCACTAATAAAGGCTGGTCCATTATCAGAATTAATTTGCAATGGGCATCCATATCTCAGTATTATCTCGGTAGTTAATATTATAGCTACCGTCTTAGCATCCTCTCTTTGTGTTACAAAGGCCTCAGGCCACCGTGAGAACTGGTCTACTATCACCAACAGGTACAATTGCTTTGATCCTGTCTGGGATATGAGTAAAATCAAGCTGTGGGTGGAGGCAAATGATCATGTAATGCTTTGTTAGGTCCTGTAGAGTTATTCTGTAGACACTGTATATATCTTTGTATGTATGTCTGGCAGTGTGATTTTAAGATTCTGATGCAAAAATGACACTTGCAACTGTTGCTAGTACCCTGTCAGCTAAAGCATTACCTCTAGATATAAAATCATTGCAATTCTTGTACTTGCTATGTGTTATCAGTTATTACTAGTTTCGTTTCCAGTGTGTACTACTGGATGCAGCGGTGGGGGGGGGGGGGGTTTGCAGCTGCAGCTTGTGTTCTCTCTGTCCCTGCTCTTGAGCGGGGGAAAGGGGGGGCAGAAAGGAGGGGGGATGCTTTCTGTACGGCCAGATCACACTGAACCAAATGTTTTTGGAGACAAGCCAGCATCCCCTGGACTGGAGTAGAGACTACTTTGGAAAATAATGCAACGGGACACATACTACCTCCGTGATCTTGGGCACAGACCGCGGCCATGGTTTTACAGTTGTCCCTTGCATACAAATGAAAAAGTTTACAATAATCAGGTAGTCCTAAAATGGGAGCCTGCATAATGCTAACTTTTAAGGTCACAAAAGCTTTAGTCATGTCTGGAGTCCACTGAATATGCTCTGGGCTGTCCCCCTTAGCAGCCGTACGTAAAATGGAGTCATAGTGTGAGCATTCAAGGATCCATTGCCTGCAATAATTAATCATAAACATGTGTTGCCCCCATTTGTATTTTGTTTTTAGTTACCTTGTGACCTTCAGCTCCTAGGTGCTGTAGCAGACTGAGTGAATCCTGTCTATTTGGCTTCCCCGTTAGGAGTACATACCAAACAGTAGGTCCTTTTGACGTACTGAATGGGGACAGAACCATGACACGGGTCCATGACCGTAAGGTATTGGAGCACCAGTGAGTAAGCAGCTGGTGAATCCACGTAGCCTTAGGGGAAGACGGGTCCATGTTATTTGGCACCCATCAAAAAATTAAAAACCATAAGTAGTTGTGTCTCATGGTCCAATGGGACCAAAAATAATGCGTTTGATAAATCAATAATAATAAATATAGTGGCGTCATGGGAAATGGCCATAATGAGAGCAGTTATATCAGGGACAATCGGGGCAATTGGGATGACTAAGTAATTAATTGCCCTTAAATCCTGGACAAATCTAAAGTCATTGTCACGTAATGGAAGGGACGTTAGCCCAATTCCATCCTGACTCTGTATCAGAGTCTAAACGTCTATATAACAAGTCTGATGTCAGTCTGAGTCATGGTGTCCTTGGCACATTCACTTCAGATACATCATATATGTAGAAGGATTAATTCGGGGGTTAAGGGCTGCCTGTTTTCTCTTTCCGTATTTACTATTTGCAATCTATTCAAAAACAAACTCCATTTTGGATCAAATTCACATACAAAATCTCTCTTCCAAATCACTTACTATATCATTCTAGGAACTATTCGCTTCAGTCCCGTACTTAACTTACAATAATTCCTAACTAACACTCCACTTCTTCCTGAGACATCTCCACAAACATTTAACTACAAATACTGGAATCCACCTTAAAAAGTTCAGCAACAAAATTCCATACACATCTTATCCAAACTAAATATGACCTTAAGAATTTTCTGCAAGGAGACAGAAATTCACAGCCCTTTTTTTTTTTTTTTTTTTTTTTTTTTTTTGGGACGCAGAGATAAGTGTTAGCAAGCTTTAAAATAGAATAAACACACTGTCTTACACTTACAAACAAGATAGACCATAAATCCTCCACTGTTACATATTTCTGGAAAAAGATTTCCTTTTTTTACATATATGCCGGCTTTAGAAATATATTTCAGTGGTGGACACAGCCTTAAAGACACAGACAAAAATTCTCTAACCTGCATTTCTCAATTGTATTGCAAAGAAAAGAAAGTACAGCAAACTCAAATTTATTTGCAGCAAAACACAAGACAATCCATCTACTTTATAAACAAAAGCAATCAGAATATTATATAAATGTATGTAAAGAGAAGAAAAAGTTCCTTTATATTTCTGTGTTCTTATCTCATTTGCTCTTTCACGGGACCTGATGTTACGCTGTGTATATAATTACATATGACAGCTTTGGGAGGTTTAGACTGGGAAGTAACCATTTACAACTATCCTTCTAAAAAAAACTTTAGGTGGTTGTCTCAATAGACAACGTAACCTTATTTGCTATCACGTTTTTTAATCAGAGAACAGGATTCGGTAGTACTGAGCTGAAATAGCTCGGACAGTACCGAAAGATATTCTCGAGTTAACGGGTTGCACCTAGACACAGAGACGGTGCGTCTTACAGTGTCCAGAGACCTTACTTACTTCCTGGTTTTTACACAGAATAAAAAAACATTTCTTATCTTAAACAGCATAGCAATACAGCAAAATTAATGAGCAAGCAAAAGCGGATTTTGGGCACTGTAAACCAAGCCGTCAAGTATATATTTATATCAATTTTATCCTTTCTATTCCCACTTTAGGAATAATATATATATATATATATCCTTGATATATATATGGCCTTCCAGAGGCCTAATTTTACACTCTCTTCCTTAGAGAGTCTCCCTACCTTTAGGGATTATACCTACAGTCTACCAAAGACTTAATTCTTAATTCTTAATTCTCCCTACCACAGGGAGTGTGTGCCCAACTTATTTACTTGTATACAGTTTACAAAGGACGACGAGAGTGGGAGCAAAGGAAGGTGCAAATAGACACAATTCACTCTACTCACCCACTCCGTCGTACTTCGATCTCTGTATCCCACTCTTCTGACACCAGTTTGTTGGGGCTTCCTAATCAGTAGTTGGCAGCTTGGAAACACAGGCCCAACCAGAATTCTGTAGAACTCGTACTGGATGTAAGACACACACACAATCAGTCTCAGTACTAATTCCGTTTATTGCTACGTCATTGCATATAATTTATACTTGCAAAAGAAGGCGGATATTAGAGCGATTTTCACAGTTCACGTTAGTCGGTACAAGGACATATAATCAGGTGTTTTCTGTTTCTTAGAACAACTAGAAATGTTTTGTGTTTTAGTAAGGTCGACAAACATCTCAAGGATAGGAACATGATATTATGGTTAGGCTATGTGTCAGCAAAATATGTTAACCCCTTCATCAGCAGAATATGTTAACCCCTTCAGCTACCAGCAGCACTAGGGGTTTGGCTACTTCAAAACTTTAGACACATAAATGTCAGCTCTTTCACAATAGTATTATTATTATTCTTTTTTATTTATAAAGCTCAACATTTTCCTTGGCGTTATTTTCAAAGTAAAATAGAGTGGGTACAAGTAGTAAATTATAAAGGTATATGTAAATTCTAAGGTAAGTAGAAATACAAGTACAGGTACAATGTAATTTAAATATGAAACAAATGGGTCTGCAGACAACTTACAGTGAGGTCCCTACTCTGAAGAGATTACAATCTAGGATGTAAGGTTGAGGGTGTAATATGGGAGCGTAAGATGGCAGTGAGTAGGCTGGTGTAAGTCTGTTACACTGTAGATTGTGTGTAAGCAAATTTATGGTAAAGCTAATCCGCTTAACAATTACTATTCCCTTTTTAAGTTGGGCTCATCCTTTATTAAGGCCAGCTATGCTCATTCTTCTCTACCAAAGGACAGGGCATTTAGGAAGAACAAACCTGGCAGCATTGATGGTATTCAAAGTAATTCTGAATCTGGTGTCTTGGGCAAAGGAATGGTATGGAATAGTGATCCCTACCAATTAAATTGCTCTTTATGGAGTACTACAAATTTTGTAAAATAAAAAACAGTAAGCAACTATGGAGTTGGAAAATAACCAGGAACATACAGAATCCAGGTTAGTTTTAAATGGGATTACGTTTTTGTCTTGCTTTCTTTAATGAAATATGTTGAAAATCAGACCATGACTGGAAAAGGATGTCAGCACAGTTTGAACAGAAGTTGTAGTATAGCCAGGCACCTTTTGATTCATACACAATTTTGTTGATCACAGAATTAGTGTGACAAGACTGTGTTGCCAAAATGAAGCAATTATTGACTTTCTAGAGAAATAAATAACTAATCTGTCATGAACATGCCGGACTGGAAGGAGCCTTTGCTTAACCAGTTATTCTCTCTTATATATATTCAGATGATTTGAAAGTAAACAATTAAGAACAACTTTGGCAGTTGGAGATATGCCACTTCATAATACATAATAGAATAATTATCTGATACTTATAATAGGTAAGAGGGGATATTTATATATCATTTATACATCTACAGGGTTCCTAATTTCTCAGCTTTAGGGTTCTCCACTCCTTATTATTAATATACATTACCATGTGTTATCTGTGGCATCTTCGCTTGTACTAGTCTTTTTATGTCTGTGACTGCACTCACCTATGTTATAGGAGCACTACCAGCATTTTAATTTTAATTTTTTTGTTTTTTTCCTAGTGGGACATTAGATACTGAGGAAGCTGCAGAGATCAGCGAAACAAGTTTATTTGTCACAACTAGCTGTCACAACACACATGGAATTTGTACCTTTTGTCACCGTGGTAGAACACCCTTTTTTCATTCTAACCTTTCATAAGATATTCTACACAAATATACTTTTGGTTAGTTGATCAGCATTAGTCTTTATTTTATTTCAATAAGACATCAGGGAATTATACCATACACATATTACTGTGAAAGCCACAGTGACAACAAGCCCTGTTTGATGAACATTCAGGATCCAAATTGAGCAATCTACTGTAAATACCTCATACACAACTGAGATTAATTTAGGTGCTGGTGCTCTTTCTGTAAGAGTCTGTAAGAACTTCATGGTTTTGAATGGATATCTTGGTATTTGATATTATACAATCCATTAAACAACTGAATTGTTTTAAAATGGTAAAAAAAATCACTTTAAAGCAAAGTCAAACAACATCATAATTTGATTTAAGATGTTAAAATTAAAATGCTTTTAGTGACAGCTCCATCAATAAGTATTGGGTGATTTCTATTCTGTACTGAGAGATTTCCCCTTAATGCCTCATTATAAGACAAAAAATAGCCAAAACATATTACCATCTTAGTACTAATTTAGACCACAACAAAATATTGATTTGCATATTTATTTGCATATAGATGGTGCTTCTTGAAGAAGGAAATATGTGCTGGTCAGTGTCATACAGAACTCCTATTTACATTGCTCTGAACCAACAGTGCTCTTTTATACCCTCTATATCTTTCATGACAGCAGAAGTAGAATATAGGTTAGACTTATATTCCTTGATGTCTCACCTGTCTTTGGATTGTTTCCCACTATTTTAAACCAACACTGGCACTGTAAGTAACTCTCTTGACTTGCCTTAGTGCTTCTCTTTCACCTTATTATTAATATTATTACCCCACTCAGTCGTAAAAGGCATCTTGCTATCAACCTTGCTATCTAAACATTGCTTGTTCCCTGTCCACACTCTCTCTTGTACCACCCATTCTTCATCTCTCATCTTTTAACTCATTGATCAGTTCACATAGTTCACCTAGATCTGACAATTGTTGCTCTATAATATTAGGGAAATTAACACCTGCAGTACCCTTCTTCAACAAAAATAACTTTATGTTGAGTTGACTATTACAGTTCCACAATCACAATACAAGATAGGTGTGTGTATAAATAACAACACAAATGTAATAGAAATAAGATGTCTACCGTTTAATTTACATTGTAAACATGAATCAAATTTTAGGTTTTAACACATGGATGTTTTTAGGTTTTATGTTGCTTTGTGTGCCCTCCACACCCGCTTACAGACTCTTCTTTCCATTTTCTATATTTCAGATCATAGGTATACGTATGTTTATACAGTTGTCCTCAAAAGTTTGCATACCCTAGATGAAATTGTGAAATGTTGGCATTTATATTGAAAATATGACCGATCATGCAAAATAACTGTATTTTATTGAAGGATAGTGGTCATACAAAGCCATTTATTATCACATAGTTGTTTAGCTCCTACATAGCCTTGAATGTTTGGCCTTGTTACAGACACACAAGGTGATACACACAAGTTAAAATGGTATTAAAAAGTTAATTTCCCACAACTGTGGCTTTTATAAATTGCAATTAGTGTCTGTATATAAATAGTCAATGAGTTTGTTAGCTCTCACATGGATGCACTGCACAGGCTAGATACTGAGCCATGGGGAGCAGAAAAGAACTGTCAAAAGACCTGCGTAACAAGGTACTGGAATTTCATAAAGATGGAAAAGGATATAAAAAGATATCCAAAGCCTTGAAAATGCCTTAAAACACTTATTAAGAAGTGGAAAATTTGGGGATCTCTTGATACCAAGCCAAGGTCAGGTAGACCAAGAAAGATTTCAGCCACAACTGCCAGAGGAATTGTTCGGAATACAAAAAAAAACCTACATGTAACCTCAGGAGAAATACAGACTGCTCTGGAAAAAGATGGTGTGGTTGTTTCAGATATGACGGAAAGAATCCTTTACTGTGCCATTGCCAAAAAAAAGCTGGTTACAATATGCCCGACAACACCTTGACTTACCTCACAGCTTCTGGCACACTGTAATTTGGAGTGACAAGACCAAAATAGAGCTTTATAGTCACACGCATAAGCACTATGTTTGGATAGGGGTCAACAAAGCATATAGTGAAAAAAATACTATCCCCACTGTGAAGCGTGGTGGTGGCTCACTAATGTTTTAAGGGGGTATGAGCTCTAAAGGCATGAGGAATCTTGTGAAAATTGATGGCAAGATGAATGCAGCATTTTATCAGAAAATGTTTGCAGACAATTTGCATTCTTCTGCACGACGGCTGCGCATGGGACGCTCTTGGACTTTCCAGCATGACAATGACCCTAAGCACAAGGTCAAGTTGGCCCTCCAGTGGTTACAGCAGAAAAAGGTGAAGGTTTTAAATGGCCATCACAGTCTCCTAACCTTAATATCATCGAGCCACTCTGGAGAGATCTCCAACCTGCAGTTCATGCAAGACGATCAAAGACTTTGCATGATCTGGAGACATTTTGCCAAGATGAATGGGCAGCTATACCACCTGCAAGAATTAGGGGCCTCATAGACAACTATTACAAAATACTGCACGCTGTCATTGATGCTAAAGAAGTAAGGGTTTGTAAACTTTTTTTTATTTTTTTTTATTTTCAAAGTGCAAACATTAAAACTTTCAATATTACATACAAATAGTGATACAACATTCATTACAAATACAAAACAAATACAAATACTGGTCTAAGGTGATTTCACTAGCGCAAACAATGTAAGTACAGTAGGAAAATATTAATGAGTTTACACATGATTTAACCCTATATACTCATCGCATATTTTCCATGTATACCCTTTTATTACAATCAAACCTTTCTCTTGAAGGGATTTTTCTAAATCTCTATTCCTACCAACCACATTAATTATTTAATTCCAAGACGGAACAGGGGATTGATTCCATTTCTTAGCTATCAACAATTTAGCTAAACTCCTAATCTGTAGCAAAAATGCTTTAACTTCCAAGGAAAGATTATTAGGAAATTATAAAACAGCATAGCTTCAAGGGATAGGCATAACTGCATTTTAAGAATCTCCACAATCTGGTTTAAAGTCTTTACAAAATCTTTGTAGTAACGGGCATTCCCACCGTATATGGTAGTGAAATCCTACCTGCCCACAATCCCTCCAACACAATTTTATTTTTTTCATTTTTAGTAATCTGAGCCATGTTTGTGGGTACTAAATACCATTGGTTAACTATTTTGAAGTAGACTTCTCTATAAGATACGTTTTTAATAAGTTTCTCTGTGAGTCATCAAATCAAACCAAATATCTTCACACCAACTTCTTTCAAGACAATATTGCCAATTCTTAATCTTACAAGTAACTAGCTTATCCGTTTCTTCTTAATATGTTATAGCAATTTGAGATTAAGTGTTTTTTATTTTCCTTTATGATAAGTTTCTCTAAGGCCGTTAAAGGTCTGATCTCTGTCCGGAAATATATTGAGTTTCTAAACGCTGATTTAAGCCTATCATAATTAAACCAGAAATTTTCCGGTCAATTATATTTCTTAATTAGGGCTCTTATTCAATTGGAAGCCCGCAACTCGATCTCAGAAAGCCAAAAGTCAGCGGGTGTGTTGCTGGCTGTCTCTGATTGCGATGCTATTTAATTCCTCAAGGCTGAAAGTTACTGTCCCAAAGCCGAAACCCTAAACCATGCACTGGTTTGAAGCAGCTCAGGGCAGGAAAATTATCAATTACGCAAGCCCATAACCTCTCATTTAAAATCAGCCAATAGAAAAGGAGACTGTCATTATTACGGCAGTAAAACATGGAAGTTACATATCAATCAATTAGGTTCGGGGGTCCGATATGCGATCAGACTCGCAAACCCGAAAAATAAAGAATTATGAAAATGAATGCCAATACTGTTCTAGTCCATATGTGTGGCCTGATATATATTAACTCATTGATACCTGAGATCGACTTAGACCCGACAATAAACATTAAAATAAATTTAATTCCCTGCCGATTTGCGAGCTTAAGACTGTTGTGAAATAATTCTAATGTCCTACATTGCTTTCCCTGTTATTTACAGTGCAGTATTAATTTTTTATTTACAGTGCTTTGAATAGGTGTTTAACCCCCTCTCCTTCATTTGCTGTTTACGGGTGTGAAAACATTTGCAGGCTTGGGGAAATTGAGCAATTGAATAGCAAATTAGCTTGCAATCTCAATTACAAGCTCCCAGATTGCCAGAGAGCTCAATTGAATGTGGCTCAAGGTCAGTAAATGATGCCCGAGAATCATTAATAAATAAATCTTTCAAAAATGTTATACCATAATTATTCCATTCTTTCAAAAATGGTAATTTTAAATCTTCTTTTAGGTGTTGCAGAGATATAATAAGGCTTGAAAAAGGCAAAATCTTCAATCTTAGTTTATGTTTAAACCAAAATTTCAAGCCTTCTTTAATTATACTCGCGCCTTCACACAGTAGTTCTTTCTTTAAATGATCTCTTAAAATGTAAGTTCTTATTAATCCTTTTTTAACTAAATTATACTCAAATTGAGAGAGGTCCAATTGATCTGACCATTTAATTATTGTTCATTGTTACATCATGGTAAGTCTGTAAAATAGGGTAGGCCAAACCCCCTCCATTAAAACTTCTGGAGATAATAGATATTTTAATCCTCATGCATTTCCCTTGCTGAATAAATGTATCTATAATTAATTGAAATTGCTCAAAACATTTGGTAAATGAATTGGAATTGAACTAATTAAATAATTAAATCTTGGTAGTATGGACATTTTTGAAGCTGCAATTCCACCCGACAAGGATAGATTCAGTTGTTTCCAAGAAGTAACAATATCTGAAAAAGTAACAATATTTGAAATATTTATGGATACTTTTTTTTAGTTAACAGTAATTATTTAATGAATATTTTTGTAGAAAACAATTCCCAAGCTTTCTGCCTGCCAATTATACATATTTGTTTTTTTAAAAACTCTTTTTTCACCCTAGATAAATAGAAGCTCAAAGCTTCAGATTTAGAAATATTCAATTTATAGTTGGAAACATTGCAATAATTATCTATTATTTCATGAAGAGATTTTAAGGAACTTGTTGGATTAGTTGCAAAGAACACTACATCATCAGCATACAACATTATCTTATGATTTGATTTACCTATTTTAATTCCCTCTATTTCTGCATTATTCCTAATAGAAACAGCAAGAGGTTCTATTATGAGGGTGAAAATAATAGGGGAAGGGGACATCCCTGCCTTGTTCCATTCATGATGTTTATTCTATCTGACTTAAAGCTAGTGCCTAAGACAGAGGCGGATGGGGTAGAATATAGAGCCTTCATAGCTTGTGATCCAAAGTCACCAAAGCCATATTTCGAAATGGTTAGTTCCATAAAATCCTATCCAACTCAGTCCAAGGCTTTCTCTGCATCCATCGAAAGGGAAACAGAAGGGACTCCCTGTTTTTGATATATGAAATAAAATGAATCGCAATTTGAGTGTTATCTGAGCCATGTCTACCACTAATAAAGCCAGTTTAATTTTCCGATATTAATTTGGTTATAACATTATTTAATCTGTCAGCAAGAATTTTTGCGTATATTTTCAAGTCTACATTTAATAACGAAATAGGTTGAAAATGTTTACATTCTGTTTTGTCTTGATGTTGCTACTGTATCATAATGATCAAAGCTTCTGTCATTTCAGAAGGAGGTTTCCCTTCTTTCATGATTTCATTATATAGGTTTTTTTTTTTAAGTAGGGAACCAAAGAAAAAGCACATAGCCTATATTATTGATTTGCAAAGCCATCCAGGCCTGGGTCAGAACCTAATTTCAATTTAGAAATGGATTTTGTTATTTCATTTTCAGATTAAGAGCCAACCTTTATAATTATGAACCTTTGTTATAAATCTTGTCTATTCTATTCCTAATTGGACTAGTTTTAAGTGTATTCCCTGGCTTTATTACAGTAATGGTATACTTTCTGTTGCAGGAACCAAATTAGCTTATCTGTTCTTTGTTGAATAATAGATCTTTTTTGAAGTTATATTTTTTAATCTGATCAGAGCCATCTTTATTAGGTTTAAATTTATTTTCTTTTTCTAATTTAAATAATTGAATATATACTGTAACTCCCTGAGAGGAAGACCTCTTTCTTTTTTCCTTTGTTTCTGCCATTTGATCAAAATCACCCAGATGTACACTTTGTGTGCGTTCCATAAAACACTTTTTGAATCAACAGATTTAACATTTAAATTAAAGAAAGCTTCAATTTCCTCTTTTTAATGGATTTTATCATTTTCTTCTTCAAACAACGTATGATCTAATTTCCAAGATTTTAAGTAAACGATTGGATAATTCAATTTGCGTCGTACGTCCACACAATCAAGCCTATTTCTATATTCAGGGATCTTTTGAGAGTTCCAATTTCTACCAGAATATAGTCAAGCCTAGAGTAGGTTTGGAATCTGGAAGAAAAATGAGTATAATCTCTTTCATTAGTGTGGAGAACCCTCCAAACATCATATAAGTGAAAAATGGTTAGAATATAATTAAATTGCTTAGCTGTTCTTGTTATAAGAGCATCAGGTTTAGGGTATTTAGTGGACCTTCTATCCATTTAAGGATTTAACAACATGTTAAAGTCCCCACAAACTATTATGGAACCTTGTACCACCTTCTTAAATTTCCTTAATACTTAAAAAAAATGTTGGCCTTATTAGGGACATAGACATTCATAATGGAATATTTTTGATGGTTGACCTTTCCTGGGATACGTTAGCCTTAGCCATTGCTCTCATCTCAACTCTATTTTTATACAACTCCCTTTCTTGTCCACATTTTGTCTATTTGTCTATATTTATTTATCCATTATAATTGTTGATTGCCATCATATTAAATAAAGATATCAATCTTTTATATCCTTAGAGTATAGCGTAAAAGGTACAATGGATTATCTCAAGAATAATCTAGCCAAATTAGTAACAAATCAGGTCAGTTTATAGTGGAATCTATAAAGAACGAGAGAATGAGAATAATATTTAATACCAAAGTGCTCTTGAACATCTACTAAAATTAAACTCAAATTAAAACTGTATTATTCCTTTTTACTGTGTAGAATTATATACATTTGAAGTAGTGATTCAAAACACTGTTAATGTTGACAAACCTCAAATCAACTCTTTTTTTATAACATTTTATGTGTGTCTTACTAATTAGATATACATTGTAAGTCATTTTATCTTCAAATATTTTAATTATGTTTTATGCCATCTATTAGTCATCTAAACTGTGAATCGTGATTTTTATACAAAATTTGTGATTCATAATAGTCCAATCATATTTATTCCCCTTATTTCCATCAAAACTTAATACCCCTTCATTATTTCTATCTTTTTCCCCCCACAAATTATTATACCCATTTAATTAAAATTTTTGCCTCCCTTAAGATATTCCCCAAGACTATTTGGGACCAATTAGCCTAGTCCATCCTAACTTAATTTCCATATTTTTAGGAGTTTTTCTCCCTCCTGCACATCCTTTACCATATGTCTTTGGTTGTCATACATACAGTAATAGATAATTTAGAGGGAGAACCCCATTTGTAAGAAGTCTCATTTTCTCTCAGTACCTTGGAAATAGGTTGATTTTTTTTGCGGAGTAACAAGGTCTCTCCTGATAGATCTGGAAACATTTTTAAATTCTCATAAGGAGTGTCAAATATTTTCTTAGTAAAGGAGGCATTTAATATAGTTTCCTTATATGCCAAATGATGTAAATGTTACATCTCTCGGTAGTTCTTTCCCCATTTTATTTAGCAAAGGTATACAATAGTATTTTTCTATGGGTAATTCCTAAAAAATTTTTTTTAACTTGATAAGAACATTTCTTTGTATTAAAAAAGATCTTTAAAGTCTCTTTATGACTTGTTTTTCCTGAAGGTGAAAAAAAGTTAGCTATGGGTTCGGAATTATTGTTATTTCTTTTACCAGCTTTACCTTGAGTAGTCTGACTATCTTTGCCTTTAATCTTGTTATTAACTTTTATAACTTTGTGTGAAGCTTCCTAGAGTTTATATTTCTCTAAAGAAAAAAAAATTGATATAGCACAAAAACAGGAATTTCAAGGAATTTCAAGGTGTAATCAGTTAGTTATATCATCTACCGATCTGACCTTGTCCTTGATAATTGATAATACAGGATATTAAACTTATACATAGGTTAGAAATCCAGTAGTATCTAAACTCCCACTTACAAAGACTATGCATTTTGTAACAACATTGTGCACTTACTAGATCCTAGAAATTTAAATATACCTGTTTTAACTAAAAGGGCGCAGTTGCAGGGCTACAATGAGCGCTCATCGCGAGGCCTGTGGGAGTTAGGCTGCAATGAGTGCCGAAGGCGCTCATTGCAGGCCTCACAATGAGCGGAACCGGAATCAAACAAGGCTGAACAACGCTAGGCAGGCAGGACTTTGAAAATAAAACCAGCGGCAGTCAGCGTGCTCCACGCAAAGAGCTCCAGCAGACGCACAGAGGAAAAAGACACAGGGAAGAGACAGGGGGGAGATAGTGGAGAGAGACACATGGTGTTCTCAAGCAGAAAAGCTGCAGGTTAAGGAGGCCTGCAGTGAGCGGCAAAGCCGCTCATTGATGGGCTCACAATAAGTGCCGAAGGAGCTCACTGTGAGACCCGCGATGAGCGTCAAAGGCGCTCAGTGCAGGGCTCGTGATGAGTGCAGACGGTGCTCAGAGGGGGCAGAACCTTGCATTGTGTGGCAAACAGCATTGCCAGGCTTAAAATTTTATTTCCATCATTTTTGACTGGCAATTCCATTGCGAAGCAAAAAAGTTGTGGGTTGATAAGACTTGCAATGAGCGGCGAAGCTGAAGGTGCTCATCGCGAGGCCCTTACAGTAGACAAAGGCGCTCATTGCGAGCCACAAGATGAATGCTGAAGTTGATGATTGCAAAGAATGAAAGTTGTGTGTTGACAAGGCCTGCAATGAGCGGGGAAGCCCGTACAGTAGACATTTTTGATGGGCAAATAGCTAGTATATATATATATATATATATATATATATATATATATAGGGCCTCATTCTATTATCGGCCGTAGGAGATGCGGGGCCGCAAGACCGGCCGCAAAATATTTGCCTATTCTATTCCCTTCCGGCGAGGGGATTCCGGCAGGCTTGCGGCCCGTGCCATGTTATCCCTTGCGGCCAAACGCGCCGGAGGAAAGCATTTGATCTTAAATGGCCGCAAGAGTTTCCGCCGCAAGAAAATCCTGGTTGCTATTCAATTGCTCCGGGAGCCCTCTCTGCAAGGCTAAAACCGAGCCGCAGCTTACTTGCAGCAAAAAGGTCCCGCAGGCACACAAATAAGCACAAAATAAAGCCATCCTGCACTCTGATGAGACTATAAAGTGATTGTAGGTGTTAGCATTCATAGCACAACATTCCCCTACACTCAAATCCGTAAATAATTTTTATTTGAATTTATATCAAATATCCATGGAAAAAGTCCAGAGGGCTTTGAGCACCTCAGACCCGCCCACACTGCGGCCGGAAAATAAACAGTTAATTAAATCTCAGATTTGGGCTGAAGTGCTAGCTTGAGAGGGGTTTGCTATTAATCCTCATGTCCCCCAATATGATCCCTAGCATTTACAGAGCTTTACAGTGCCGTCTTGAATTATTTTTGCTTTTAAAGATTTCTGAGCTTATGGCCGGTTGCAAGATATACGGCCGGCTGTAAGGGGATATTTCCTTGCAGCGTCGTATAATTGATTTGCAAGGTAACGGGAGCCCCGCAAGGAATCGCAGCTTTGCGGCCGATTTACGTCCGATAATAGAATGAGGGCCATAGTGTTTAGAAAATGACAAATACAATTACAGACAGAAATATCCCTGTATATAGATATTCCAGTGTTTATATGAACATATTTCAATGTGCTGCCATCAGTAGATGTGCTGCCCTAGGCCTGGGTCTCGTGGCCCTTCAAAGAAACACATCCTGGCTGGTTTCACATTAGCATTGAGGCAATTTGACCAATATTGCCAATGGTATGTACTGTACTTGAAAATAATCACATATTATATTTGTCCTGCTACGAGTCGTCGTCACGCTGTTTGCGTGGTCCGTACGAATAGCGGGCTTAGCGATGAGCGCCGCAGGCGCTCATCGCCCGGCGAGCCTCGCGAAGCGAGGCGAGCCGTTAACCCGTAGAACTTTAGCGGGCTTAGCGATGAGCGCCGCAGGCGCTCATCGCTCGGCGAGCCTCGCGAAGCGAGGCGAGCCGTTAACCCGTAGAACTTTAGCGGGCTTAGCGATGAGCGCCACAGGCGCTCATCGCCCAGCGAGCCTCGCGAAGCGAGGCGAGCCTGTGAGCGTAAGGGCCGTTGCTCACGCTTGCGGGCTCGCATAGCGAGCCCGCGGCCCTTGCGTAGCGAGGGCCTGCGGGCAAGGGCCTCAGTTGCTGGGATGGATCCCAGCAACTGAGGCCGTTGCTCACACTTGCGGGCTTCCTCGCATAGCGAGGGCTGCGGGCAAGGGCCTCAGTTGTTGGCATGGAGCAGCCACCTCCTCCCCACAATGCCCCGGTTCGGGTTCCGGAGGGGGAGCCAGACGCCGCCACTGCCACTAGCAGAACCCGCCAGACGCCGCCACTGCCAGTAGCCGCACCATCCCGGGGCCCGGCAATCCAGTTGTTGGGATGGAGCAGCCACCTTCTCCCCACAATGCCGCCACTGCCACTAGCCAGCAACTGAGGCCTTTGCCCGCAGCCCTCGCTGCCCTTGCCCGCAGCCCTCGCGTAGTGCCTCGGTTGCTGGGATGGAGCGACGAAGGCCTCAGTTGCTGGCATGGAGTGCCTTCGGCGCCATGATCCCCAGAGATGGTCGGTGATGTGTGTAGCCCTGCATTGTATCTCCCTCTGTCCCACCCCCTGGCCGGCTCCTCAGCCCCCTCATCCAGGTCACGCACACACAGAGGCTGAAGGTAAGGATGATAGGGGCTGGGAAGGCCATAGCTGTGCTGACCAGCGGGGGGGATGCACAAGGTGAGGAGCTGTGTGTGTAATGGGGGCACAGACTGCCAGGACATGGACTTGCTGTTATATAGAGTAAAAGGCACCTGAATTGGTGTATTGACTCACGTGCAGAATTATAATAATCATTATATGTACGACATGCTTATAAACACTGATCATTAAATAATTTTGTGTGAGCTGCAGTTGTTTTGTAGTGGGGGCTGCCATGTTTGTTTCTGCTTAACTGCTGTAGGGAGAGCTGGCCTTAAAGGGGCTCTGTCACCCCAACAGAAAGCTGACTTAACTTTAAAGAGCATCAACAACTGGATATACATTGCGCGAGAAGTTTTTCTTTACAGTAAATAATTGCTGAAATATTTAGAATAGATTTTGGGGCTTTTGTATGTTATGTGGCTCAGAGTGCTTGATAAGGGTGTGAGAGGGGCTTAACTGTTAGATAACATTGTGGGTCTTTGTTTTGCCAGATCTATCCTGTTATGTGCATGGACGGGAAGCCTCCTGTTGCCGGGTGCACCTGTGTCCTGTGTCCCAATGTACTCCCTAAGCTCCCAACCCCAACCCCCTACATCCCTTGCCGGCCCTAACCCTAACTTCAACCCCCTATAACACTTACTGGGCCTAACCCTACACCCCTTGCCGGCCATAACCCTTATAGCCTAACGCCATTTTACACCAATGCAGAAGTACACAACTACGGTCTTATCTCGCACACGCACAAAATTACAGTGCACACATTCAGCATGCTTACACAGCAGCTCCACACCACTAATGCTGCAGCAACATCAACACAGAATGCAGCTCTTCAACACAATGCTTTAAAATAGGTAAAGTATATATATTTATTAATTGTATTATATATTTCAGTAGTAGACACAAAACACCATTAGCTACCTTACAATTTCATTGCCGTCATTTTTTGACGGGCAATTCGCTAGTATATTATAAAGTGTGAATAAAAATACATAATTAAGTGCCTGTTTTGAGAATATATGCTGCTCGTTTTAAGTTCAGGATTTGTCATAGGGCATCATTTTTGGTGTTCATTGTCAACTTAAAGGCATGTCTAAGTCTCCTGGATTAAGAATGCATCTGATAGAGGAGAATCAGTAGTGTATGCAAACATTTTGTTTGCATGAAAAAATACAAAAATAAACTTTTATAAACTCACCCCGATGTTTGCTAAATCTTTTCAGTTTACAAGCTAAGGCTTTTGTTAGTAGACACCCCTAAAAATCCCTACTAATATTATCATACAATTCATAATTTGTTTTGGACAATAAGGAGAAAGCAGAGGTTAGCTGATATATTTGTATCATACTCTGGGTTCCTGTGTTGCAAAGCATTATGGGATATGTAGTCTCTTTCTCTCTATATTCTTGTGGTCTAATTCAGCTGTGAGCTCAGACCCCACCCAACCATGTGATCCCATCATGTAACAACAACTTATTTGAAAGGACAAACTCTGTACCTGGCTGCTTTTCTGTGTGTACTTGGTTATTTAACCTTCCTGTGGGTGTGTAACGCTTGATTTTACTTTCCTGCCTATAACTTATCAATATAACACACATTTCTGATAAACACACATATTTTCTTATAATCACTGCCTGTTTCTTACCAAACATTTGAAACCCAGGCAACTTATATATACCTTTAAGTACTGCAGGGCGTGTTGTTAGCTCCACACTTCCTACATGCTGTTTTATGTCAGTGACTGCACATTGATATGTAAATATTGTATATAATTCCAGAAATGAATAATAAACTATGTACTGTAAGCATCAACGAAAGACTGCCTAATTATATAAAACAACCAATATTTGTTTCAGACATCAAATCACTTTTTTGTGTGATAAATATGCTGCTGAATAGTTGTCTTTTAAGGGATCCCAAGGCAATAGTAGCCGTAGCAACTCAATATTACTATAAAATAGATCACACAGGTGAAAAAAAATAGAAGTTATGTTTGTTTTAAAACCGTGCAAGAAATGCCAGTCTGGGCCATACAACAGTACATCTCATTATCTGAAACACGTGACTTGTACAACTATATTTATGCTTGTTTGAGAGCATCACACGAACACTGAAATGTCTAAATGTATTCCATTAGATTCAACAATTGGCGCTTCATTTAAAAATAAAAACACACTGGAAAATAAGAAAAATATAGGTCACATTCAATTTGAAGCCCGTAACTCAATCTCAGATTTGCAGGCTCCCGTTCGGCTCCAATTGCGATACTATTCAATTGCTGAAGGGGCGAGTTATGGGTCCCAAGCCAAAACCATAAACCATGCACTGGATACGAGCAGTTCTGGGTGGAAAACTGATCAATTCAGCAAGCCTGTAACCTCCCATTTCGAATTAGCCAATAGAAAATGAGACTGTCATTATTACGGCAGTAAAACACAGAGCTTATGGGTCAATCAATTAGGTTTGGGGGTCCGATATGTCTGCGAGTGAGTTGCGGGCTCCCGTTCGTCTCCAATTGCGATATTATTCAATTGCTAAAGGGAATGAGTTACGGACCCCAAGCCAAAACCATAAACCATGCACTGGTTCTGAGCAGTTCTGATCAGAAGCCTGATCAATTCAGCAAGCCCAGTACACCCCATTTTAAATTAGCCAATAGAAAATGAGACTGTCATTATTACGGCAGTAAAACACGGAGATTACGTGTCAATCAATTAGGTTTGGGGGTCCGATATGCGATCAGACTCACAAAACATTAAAAATTCAGAATTATGAAAATGAATGCAAATACTGTTCTAGTCCATATGGGTGGCCTGGTATGTATTAACTCATTGGTACGCAAGATCGATTTAACCCTGAAATAACACATTAAAATTAATTTTATTTCCTGCCGATTTGCAAGCTTGAGACTATTGTGCAATTAATTCTAATGTCTGTCATCGCTTTCCTCATTTTTTACAGTGCAGTATTGATTTTTTTTTTATTTTGCTAGGAATAGGTGTTTAACCCCCTTGCGGGTCCTCTCTAACACACAGAGGATTTTCTTCATTTGCCATTTACGGGTGTGAAAACATTTGCAGGCTTGGGGAAACTGAGCAATTGAATAGCGATTTGCAATTTTAGCCTTGCGAAAGTGACAGATCAAAGGCTTCTGGAGGCTGAAAGTTCAGAGTTTGATCTGCAGCATTTTTTCAAGGCCGTAATTCGGAAGCCGCTCCGAGCTCGGAAAAATACACCAATTGAATAGCAAAATAGCTTGTGACCTCAATTACGGGCTACTGGATTGCAAAATCGCTCAATTGAATGTGGCTCTATGATTTCCATGATGCTTTAATTGTATTAAATAAAAATTATTGCAACAATATAATCAGAAACGTATTCAGCCTTTCAGAAAACATTTTTTTTTGCCAGGGAAGAATTAAATTCCTAAAGAGTTAATGTAATAAAACCTTGAATGCATTATTTCAGGGCTTGAAGCAGCTTCAAATCCTCAATGTGCAATAGAGTATATGAAAGAAGACTGAAAGAACTGTTGAACTCAGTATGGTTAAATCATGCTTATATTACCCCTATGAATGCAGTTTTATAGCTTTTTTGAATCTCATTTGGAAGAGAACAGGACACTTATTTAAGCTTTAATAGAATTTCACAGGTAAATTTGTCAAACTCTTACACTGCTTGTTAAAGTGCAAAGCAATAAATCATGTGAATGAAGGGTTGTACTCATTTATTTTAATGACAAACCTGCTTTAGACACTATTAATGCTTTATCATAAAGTTTGTGGTTAAAGAAGGTCAGGTACCAATAAATGAAGATTCAAGATTTGTTTCCGACTGTGATTTTTAATTTATACCACATGTAAGTAAGGAGTAATGTACAGTAAACTGAAGAATCCTTAAAGGACCTCTTTAGTAGTCTTTCAAAGGGCTGGCTAAATAATAGTTAGGTAGGGCTTAATAAGAAAAAAAGCCTGCATTAAAGTTTTACTGTGCATTTAAACAATTAATTAATTTTTAAACCATGCCCCAGACTGTATAAAATCTAGTCCTCTTCACCTCTGAATGATGCATTGTCTCCAAAATGGGTGCAGCTCAGGGGGAAGTACCAGACTGAATTTTTTTTAAGACCACCCTGTAAAACACACATTAGTAGCAGGCAGTAGTGTGACATGAGCTGCTAGCAATGTACACAAATACATTTTCTTTTGACCATCCACTAGCTTAGTGCAAGTACATTATATCTGTTTAAAGAGCATTTCCCTCTGGGTGGCTCCCACTCCAAACATAATTTATGATTCGGGGGGTGGAGAGATACAAACTGCCTGGGAGTATAATTAAAGAATAATAATTCATTGTTTAATAAGGACTTTTTTTTATATCAGAGCCCTAACTATTCCTTAGAGGACCCTCTATAAGAACTATAGAGTGTATCTTTAAAATAAAATGATTAGAAGATTAAACAAAAACACTTTTTTTATTTAAAAACAAAAAAATATATGTGAAAGATAAGAATAGCACATTCACAAGTGTATAAGACATTTCATCTCCAGTATAAAAATTGACATGGTTACAATATTCCATCATTTGAGAACCATCCAATTTTTACTACTTGTAATATATCAAAACTATAAAGAAATAAATAAAGAGAAGAAAAAAATACAGAAGAAAAGAAGAAGAAAAAATAGTAATACAAAAGTAAGATAAGATATAAGACAGTAGGGGGGAACTGAGACATCTCCGATATCCATCGTCTATTGTTGAATTTTAGCGTCCCAAAGTTTCCATTTTTTGTCCTCTAGTAATAGCTGGGTATATTCTCTATAGTCTCTTTCTAACATCCTGTTTCATTGTATTTAGTCCAAGACTTGATTCCAAGTAGGAATATTCATCTGATCGAGATCTGCCTCTTGGCAATCATAAAAATTTGGACCAACCGAGCTTTTTTTTAAAGGTTTATAGAACTAGGGAATATATGAAAAAGAGAAATCTCTATATAGGGCTTAATATGTTTATTTAGTATGCTGGTGAGCTGGTTATAGCATTCTCTCCAAAATATTTGTAATTTGGGACATTCCCACCAAATGTGCTGCACAAAACTACCTGTCTGGCCATAGACTCTTCAGCATAAATTAAATACCCTGTTATGAGTTATCTCAGATAATCTTGATGGTGTTAAATGCCATCTTTGTGTAACCTTAAAGAATAGTTCCCTATATGCTGCACATTTGATACATTTTTCTGTGTATCGGAAGCCCTGAAACCAGACAGTGCCCACCTCTTTTTCCCACTCCTTCATTTTTTTTGTCATCTATTTCATTCTTAGATCTAAGGATTTCAAAGCATAGGGAAATTAAATGTTTCTCACCTTCCCTTGTACAAATTAATTCAAAATTAGTTAAATCTCTATTTTCTAAGTCTATAAACTTAATCTTAATCAACGCTTGCTTAATAGCATTGTATTCTATCCATCTATGCAGTGGAAGGCCACATTTTTGGACCAGATCCTTAAATGTACATAGCACGTTTCTATCAAATATATCTTTTAAAGTTATTATCCCCCATTCCTTCCAATTATTTTTTGGGGGAATATTTGCAATCCCTTTACATAACTGGACATTAAAGGGCTAGGATAGGGAGCTAGGTCCCATTTCTTGTTAAGTCTATACAAAGTTTTAAGTCCTTTTTTGACTACACATGAGGGGGTTTCATCCTGTTTTGTTTGTTCCTTTCCACATAAGAGGTTTTTAAGATTTCCCTTGGGGTTTGTTTCTTCCTCTATTTGAAACCATCTAGTTGTTTCCTTCCTTAAGAACCACTTTGCTATATGTGACAGCATTGCTGCTTCATGATAGCATCTAATATTGTGTAATGCTAGACCTTGAACTGTCTAGTCCCTTATCTACCTTTTTAGTCTAGGCTTATTGCCGTTGTATACAATTTTTTTAATCAAAGACTGAAATTGTCTAGTTAAATATAAAGGGATTTCTATAGGTAAGGCTCTCATCAAATAGTTTATTCTGGGTAGAATTGTCATTTTAACAGAGGTGATTTTGCCTGCCCATGATAAGTTTCCCATCTTCTATTTCCCCAAAGTTTCTTTAATTCCATTCAGCAACTTGTTATAGTTAGTCTTTATAGTTAATTTCAGTTCATTGTAGAAAGAAATCCCTGAGTGTGTTACTGAGTTCAGCTTCCAATTCAGAGCATATTTGGATTAGAAAAAGTCTCTCTCGGTTTTTGTTAAATTTATCCTTAAGATTTCTGTCTTGGACCAGTTGACCTTGTAATAGGATATCCTACTGAATCGATTTATTACACTGTAAGGATTTTCTATTAAACTTTCAGGGTTTGATAAGGTCAGGAGGACATAATCAGCAAATGCCATGTTTTTTTAAAATAATTTTAGTTTCTTTAAGCTCTATACCTTTGATCTTTTCCGAGGTTCTAAGGGCTTTTTAGCAGGGGATCAATCATAAGGAAAATTAATGGTGATAATGGACATCCCTGCCTTGTCCCGTTTTCTACTTTGAATTTATATGGATCAATCCATTTGCCTGAAACAAAGGCCGAGGGATTGGAATATAGGGATTTATTAGCCTTTATACCAAAGTCGTCCAGACCATATTTTTGAAGAGTTCTATCTATATATTCCCACCCCACTCTGTCAAATGCTTTTTCAGCATCTAGAGACAGTAGTATGGTGGGAATTTTCTTCATTTTCACATACAATATCAGATTTAGTAATCTTCTTGTGTTGTGTACTCCCTGTCTTTGACTTATAAAGCCTGTCTGGTCTATTGATATTAATTTGGGAATAAAAGGAGCCATTCTTGTAGTCAATATTTTGATATATAGTTTGATATCAGTGTTGACTAGGGAAATGGGTCGGAAGTTTTTGCAATCTAATAAGTCATTACCTTCCTTAAGTATCATGGCTATTGCAGCCTTTAGATCTTCCTGAAGTGCTGAACCTGAGGCTTTCGTTTCATTAAACATCCCTTTAAGGAATGGAGCAAGTGTGGAAGAGAATAGTTTATAGTAAACATTTATAAATCCATCAGGACCTGGTGCTGTGTGTAGACCAGCTATTGCCTGTCTAATTTCTTCCTTTATAAACTCTAAATCCTTGTCCGAAATCCTAGCCAATCCTAGTCATCTGGTCCAAGAAATCATCAATGTCCTGTGTTGTAGGTTTTCAAAGTCCTTTAAGTTCTCTAAATTATACAAGGCTTTGTAGTACCTATATAAAACTTTGCTTATTTGTCCTGGTTGAGCTTGAATTATTCCTTCCCCGTCCCTTATTTTGACTATTCTTTTAGCAACTTCTCTTTTTTTTAAGTTGTTAGCTAAGAGTTTAAGAGCTAACTCTGCTGCCATAGTGGTACATCCTTTGTTGGTATGCCCATGAGGCCCTATCCACCCTTGATTGTATGATTTTCTTGATTTGAGCCTGAATGTTTATTTTTTCAATGTTATTATTTCTATGTTTATTGATTTTATTGTTTCTCTATGTTTGAGCTTGTTTTATGTACAGTACACTTAACAAATATTTTTTTTTTTTTAAATTGATTGACCAACTAGTTAAAATTCCTCTCATGTATGCCTTGTGGGCTTTCCATAAGGTGGTCTTAGAGTCAATCATATTTACATATAATTATTATTATTATTATTATTATGAGTATTATTATTATTTCAAAGAAAGATTAAATTTCTTTTTGCATTGAGTCCCTAGAACTATCTGTATCAAGTAATGATTTTTCAAGTCTGCTAATCTTTCTGTTATTTTTTCTTTCATCTGTTTTTAACTGAAGAGTGATCATAGCATGGTCAGAAGAACTTATCAGGTCAATATCAACCTTTTCTACCTGCTTAGGGGTTAATAGAGCTTCTAAAAAGTAGTCAATACTCATATAGGCCTGATGCCTATATGAAAAAAATGTACTGACTCTTTCATTTTGGTGAAAGGATTTCCAGGCGTCATAAAGTTCAAATTTGACAATAGTGTCTTGAAAGCATCTAGAGGTGCGAATATTAGACTTATCAGGGAGTGGTTTCTTGCTAGATTTCCGGTCTATTAAAGGGTTTAAATGCATATTAAAGTCCCCACTTACAATCACAAGACCTATCTTTAATTTCCCAAACAAGTTTTAACAAAGTGTTTAAGAAGCTGTTTTGTCGAATGTTGGGGGTGTAAAGATTAACAATTGTGTATTTCTGTTCATTTAGTTTGCCCACCCAGATTATAAATCTCCCCTCATGGTCAATTTCACTTTATTTTTTCACAATTCGAATTATATTATTTATTATTGATTGATACTCCCCTGGCCTTCTTCTTATATGTCGCATGTAGCTGATACGAGAAGGTTCCTTTCAAAAAGTTAATTAGATTCCCTGTTCTCCAATGACTCTCTTGGATACAGATTAACAGCCTTATTAAATTGTGATTCGGCCAATTGAAAAGGGCTCTATATAAGCACATAGCATATGTTTTTTACAGCAGATTTAAGTTAGTGAAGGAAGGTCTTCACTAACTAAAAACTTCTGTAAAAAAATATGCTATGTGCTTATATAGAGCCCTTTTTAATTGGACAAATCGGAATTTAATAAGGTTGTAAATCTGGTTTCTCTTTAAAAAAAATATTTGCTACTAAATGTCGCTTATATGAAGTATTCAAGCCTACATTCTGGGACAGTACTTTTAATCCACTATTAAGGTGGATGTCCATAGATGATAGTACATCTGAAAAAAATGACTCCCCCCTCCCACTGCCTTTAGAAAGAAAAGGAAAGAAATTACAGACAAGAAAAAATAAATAGAAAAATTACATCTTGGTGCCACCACCAAGGTATTAAATGTTATCCTTTTTATGGCCAGAGAGAGGCTTGCTGTAGGGTTGCAGAATTGCATATACGATATCAGCTAAAATCCCAAGCTTTATAGTTAAAATGTTCATGAACAGAGCAGAAGTCAAAATTGAAGTACTAACTAGAGGGCACTTTGATAGTATAGTTAAATATTTATGTTAAGATTTTATTGATTTTCATAAACTCTCTGATCTCTAAAATGTTGTTGGTTCAGGGGAAAAGGTTGAGAGTGTGAGTGAGGTATATATAAGGTTTTGTTTTTTCTCTACCCTGTAGTGAGAGCAATGTATCAGTTTACTGTATAAAATATGTTAAAATAGTTTATCAAAATAATCTTGAGAGTTGAAGCTCTCTACATAATCAAACCCAAAAGAGAAGGAAGAAAAAGAGGAGCAAAGGAGAAAAAAAACAAGAACATTTACATAAGAACATTCTAGAGATTCTAATCTTTATAGTGATATTAAAAGTGCATAAATAGTGCAATTAATTTTCTTACTTTTGTTTACTTTATGAAATTTTACTTTTTATGTGATTTATACATAAAGTGACTAACAAAAACACCTTTTCATTATGCGTATGAATATTTTGATTGTTTTTCAAACCTTTCCTAACTTTTAGGAGGGCTCTTGAAGGAAGGAGTTGGGGCTACGAAAAAATATATAATGAGAAAAAAGAAGCATGAACACAAAGAAAATTAGTTGTAAGAAATGGGTTGCAGGGAGGGATAGTAAAAAATACACATTTTTGTGAGAGTGCATGGAGAGAACTTTAATGGATGGAAAGGGAGAGAGACGGAGAGAGCGGATGAATTGTCAGAAAATGGAGTGGAAGAAGAGACTGAAGTGAAATGAAAGATAAATTGAATAAAAAAGGAGATATAAACGGAGAGATGTTGGATGAATGTAAAAACAATGTTAATGAGATGAGAGTGAATGTGTAGTGTCTGTGAAGGACAATGGGAAATGGATGTGCTGCTGGAAAAGTAGATGCACTTTATTGGTGTGTCTGTGAGCTGGGGTGTGGTTAGAGTGGATGGACTGTGTTCAGTAGGTGGTGTGTGGATAGTGGATGTGAATTGTTAGTGTGCCAAAAGTGAGTGTATACTGGTGTATGAGGTGCTAATATAGAGTGCTTGCATGTGGTGAATCGATGTACAGTACTTGAGCATGGTGAGCTACTGCTGGTGCAGAGAGTGGATGTGCTGCTTGGTGTAGGGAAAATGTTTATGCTTTGCTGGGGTGTAGGGACAGTGGATGGGCTGGGTTTCAGATAAGGTGTGAAGTGTTTGTGTGGAGAGAGTGGGTGTTCAGTGCTGGCATGTGGAGAGTAGTTGCACTTTGTTAGGCCATGGAAAGTGAATGTGCTGTGCAATATCAATTTGTGTGCCGGGGAGTATTGAAGAGTATTTTTACTGAGATGAGAGTCGATGTGCAGTCATGGTGAGCAGAGAGTGGCGTGAAGAGAATTGTGTGTTGTGCTAAAGTGGAAAAACAGTGGATCTGTTTTGAAGAATACATGTACAGAAAAAAGATGTTGGTCTGTGGAGAGTGAACATACAGTATTTGTGAGTCAAAAGTGTGTTTGCTTTATTTATTTTTGTTTTTCAGTATGTGGGTAATTTTATTTTTACTGTTCAAATGAGAATAATTCACTACTTGGTAAAGATTCTCAATATCTCATAGGATGATACTGAATGTTGTAATATATCATATGTGAGCTGAATCTGTTTTCACAACTCAGTGAGATGAATTCTTTGAAAAAAAGTCTAAGCTGTAGTAACATAGTATTCTTAATTAAGATTTTTTTAAGCAATGAGTTAAATGATTAGGGAAAATATCTTTAAGGGCAGAGCTTCAACAATTACAAATTTAAAATCAGAATTTCCTAAACCATTGTTTATGTACATCTAAGCTTTTTCCGGGATAGCATACATTTTGCAACGGAAAGCAGATTATGGGCCCTATTAAATTCCAGCCTCGTAAATAAGAGGCTTCTACTTAAGCCCTACGTACTGCAAAGTTTCTCTAACTTACAATGCTATTAAATTAGCCCTGCTGCGAGCAACGTGTGAGCTACGCAGCAGGGCCGTACGTATCTACACTGCGTAAATGTACATGAGGAGTGACAGCCTGCGAGATGATATCGCAGGCTCCCACTCCTCATCAAGTGCTGCGGGGGTCCTAAAAGGGACCTCCGCGGCAGTCCCCCACATAAGCATTGCCGTGGGGGGTACTCCAAACCCCCCCCAGGCACCTAAAATGAACCCCCCCTCAATGCGGGGGTCCCTGTCGGGACCCCCGAAGTGTCCTCACATGAACACCTTGCTGCAGGGGTCCATAGGAACCCCCGCAGCCCCCACACATTAACCCCTTGCAGCGGGGGTCCCCGATCGGCACTGATCAGGCCCCCGCTGCATTTAAAACTTTTAAATTCCCCGCCGCGGCTCCTTAACGGGGCCGCGGCACACTATTAGCCAATCCCGGCCGCGGCACTTAAAATTAACCCCCCTCTATGCTGGGGGTCCCCATCGGGACCCCCGAAGTGTCCCCACATAAACCCATTGCAGGGGGGGTCCCCGATCTGCATAGATCAGGCCCCCCGCTGCATTTAAAACTTTTAAATTCCCCGCCGCGGCTCCTTAAAGGGACCGCGGCACACTATTAGCCAATCCCGGCCGCGGCACTTAAAATTAACCCCCCTCTATGCTGGGGGTCCCCATCGGGACCCCCGAAGTGTCCCCATATAAACCCCCTGCAGCGGGGGGCCCCGATCGGCACCGATCGTGACCCTGCTGCAATTCAATTTTAAATTTCCCGCCTCGCGGGTCCTCAAAGGACCGTAAAGGTCCTGAAAGGACTCGCACTAAAAATAATAACCCCAGGCAACTATAATTACCCCATTAACTCATGATGGTCAATCCAGACCACCATAAGGCCTAAATTAACCCATTAACTCATGATGGTCAATACAGACCAGCATAAGGCCTAAATTAACCCATTAACTCATGATGGTCAATACAGACCAGCATAAGGCCTAAATTAACCCATTAACTCATGATGGTCAATCCAGACCACCATAAGACCTAAATTAACCCATTAACTCATGATGGTCAATCCAGACCACCATAAGGCCTAAATTAACCCATTAACTCATGGTGGTCAATACAGACCACCATAAGGCTCTATTTAACCCCATCAGTCCCATAAGGGTATATTATTACCATTATGGGCCTGTTACAACCCAACATTAACCACATAAGTGCCATGATGGTCCTCAAGGACCATCATGACACTAACTACAAACACTACACTATAACCCCCAATAAACCATTTAATCTAAACTAACCCCCCTCTACACTAATCTATTAACACTTACACTACCTACCTACACTACCTACCCCCTAATAAACCTCCCCAACACTCTAATTACAAAAAACAAAAAACCTACAGTACAAAAAACAAAAAAACCTACAGTACAGAAAACAAAAAAAAATTACACACCTGAAAAGGAAAGACAGATAAACACAATACAATAATACATATAATACATTACATACATTACATACAATACATGACATTACATATAATATATTAAATATAATATATTAAATATAATATATTACATATAATACATTACATACATTACATACAATACATGACATTACATATAATATATTAAATATAATATATTAAATATAATATATTACATATAATACATTACATACATTACATACAATACATGACATTACATATAATATATTAAATATAATATATTAAATATAATATATTACATATAATACATTACATACATTACATACAATACATGACATTACATATAATATATTAAATATAATATATTAAATATAATATATTACATATAATATATTACATATAGTCCTAATCAAATACCCCCTATCTATCTAACATACAATCTATTTAATTTAAAATAAATCCTAACTATATCAAATACATCCCCCTATCTATCTAATATACAAAAAATCCTAACTACATACACAGACCCTTATTCTAAAATAAAATAAAATAATTACAGTCCTAACTACATACACAGACCCTAATTCTAAGCTAAAATCAATAAATTAAGACCACTTACCTTTAAGATGTTGCTTCAGATCACTAACCTATGGGTCAAACAAAAAAAAAAATTAGTACAAAACATTAACATCAAATAAATAAACATTATATACATTCTACATATTCAACTCACCTTTACAGCATGTCCAGTCACTGTTAAGCTCTTCCGGCGCGGCCCTGTTAAAAAAAAAAAACACAATACATGAATACATGAATACAATATATAAACAATAAATAAAATACACAAATAAACATCTAAATATACATTTAACTTACCTCCCCGCGATGTCCCCGGCCTTCTCTCCTTCAGCCCCGGCTGGGCCGCGGAACCATCCGCGCTCTAAAAAAAAATAAAAAAAAAACTAACGGAGGTCTGCACTGGCAGACCTCCCCGACGCTACTGAACCTCCCGGAGTCGTTTCCGGGAGGAAATTGGCATTGTCGGCTTGTGATTGGCTGAAAAAGCTGTCAGCCAATCAAAAGTCGTCAATGTAGGAGCCAATCAGGATGCGCAGATGTCTTCTACCAATCACTCCGTGGGGGTGTATCCCATAGTGATTGGCTGAAGGCATCTGAGCGTTGTGATTGGTTCCCATAAAGATAGACAAGTGTTTTAGCCAATCAGGGTGGGATATTGGGGTGTATCCCATCCTGATTGGCTCACACATTGACGACTTTTGATTGGCTGAAATTGATAGACAGCTTTTTCAGCCAATCACAAGCCGCCAATGCCAATTTCCTCCCGGAAACGACTCCGGGAGGTTCAGTAGCGTCGGGGAGGTCTGCCAGTGCAGACCTCCGTTAGTTTTTTTTCTTTTTTTTTTTTAGAGCGCGGATGGTTCCGCGGCCCAGCCGGGGCTGAAGGAGAGAAGGCCGGGGACATCGCGGGGAGGTAAGTTAAATGTATATTTAGATGTTTATTTGTGTATTTTATTTATTGTTTATATATTGTATTCATGTATTCATGTATTGTGGTTTTTTTTTTTAACAGGGCCGCGCCGGAAGAGCTTAACAGTGACTGGACATGCTGTAAAGGTGAGTTGAATATGTAGAATGTATATAATGTTTATTTATTTGATGTTAATGTTTTGTACTAATTTTTTTTTTTGTTTGACCCATAGGTTAGTGATCTGAAGCAACATCTTAAAGGTAAGTGGTCTTAATTTATTGATTTTAGCTTAGAATTAGGGTCTGTGTATGTAGTTAGGACTGTAATTATTTTATTTTATTTTAGAATAAGGGTCTGTGTATGTAGTTAGGATTTTTTGTATATTAGATAGATAGGGGGATGTATTTGATATAGTTAGGATTTATTTTAAATTAAATAGATTGTATGTTAGATAGATAGGGGGTATTTGATTAGGACTATATGTAATATATTATATGTAATATATTATATTTAATATATTATATTTAATATATTATATGTAATGTCATGTATTGTATGTAATGTATGTAATGTATTATATGTAATATATTATATTTAATATATTATATTTAATATATTATATGTAATGTCATGTATTGTATGTAATGTATGTAATGTATTATATGTAATATATTATATTTAATATATTATATTTAATATATTATATGTAATGTCATGTATTGTATGTAATGTATGTAATGTATTATATGTAATATATTATATTTAATATATTATATTTAATATATTATATGTAATGTCATGTATTGTATGTAATGTATGTAATGTATTATATGTATTATTGTATTGTGTTTATCTGTCTTTCCTTTTCAGGTGTGTAATTTTTTTTTGTTTTCTGTACTGTAGGTTTTTTTGTTTTTTGTACTGTAGGTTTTTTGTTTTTTGTAATTAGAGTGTTGGGGAGGTTTATTAGGGGGTAGGTAGTGTAGGTAGGTAGTGTAAGTGTTAATAGATTAGTGTAGAGGGGGGTTAGTTTAGATTAAATGGTTTATTGGGGGTTATAGTGTAGTGTTTGTAGTTAGTGTCATGATGGTCCTTGAGGACCATCATGGCACTTATGTGGTTAATGTTGGGTTGTAACAGGCCCATAATGGTAATAATATACCCTTATGGGACTGATGGGGTTAAATAGAGCCTTATGGTGGTCTGTATTGACCACCATGAGTTAATGGGTTAATTTAGGCCTTATGGTGGTCTGGATTGACCATCATGAGTTAATGGGTTAATTTAGGTCTTATGGTGGTCTGGATTGACCATCATGAGTTAATGGGTTAATTTAGGCCTTATGCTGGTCTGTATTGACCATCATGAGTTAATGGGTTAATTTAGGCCTTATGCTGGTCTGTATTGACCATCATGAGTTAATGGGTTAATTTAGGCCTTATGCTGGTCTGTATTGACCATCATGAGTTAATGGGTTAATTTAGGCCTTATGCTGGTCTGTATTGACCATCATGAGTTAATGGGTTAATTTAGGCCTTATGCTGGTCTGTATTGACCATCATGAGTTAATGGGTTAATTTAGGCCTTATGCTGGTCTGTATTGACCATCATGAGTTAATGGGTTAATTTAGGCCTTATGCTGGTCTGTATTGACCATCATGAGTTAATGGGGTAATTATAGTTGCCTGGGGTTATTATTTTTAGTGCGAGTCCTTTCAGGACCTTTACGGTCCTTTGAGGACCCGCGAGGCGGGAAATTTAAAATTGAATTGCAGCAGGGTCACGATCGGTGCCGATCGGGGCCCCCCGCTGCAGGGGGTTTATATGGGGACACTTCGGGGGTCCCGATGGGGACCCCCAGCATAGAGGGGGGTTAATTTTAAGTGCCGCGGCCGGGATTGGCTAATAGTGTGCCGCGGTCCCTTTAAGGAGCCGCGGCGGGGAATTTAAAAGTTTTAAATGCAGCGGGGGGCCTGATCTATGCAGATCGGGGACCCCCCCTGCAATGGGTTTATGTGGGGACACTTCGGGGGTCCCGATGGGGACCCCCAGCATAGAGGGGGGTTAATTTTAAGTGCCGCGGCCGGGATTGGCTAATAGTGTGCCGCGGTCCCTTTAAGGAGCCGCGGCGGGGAATTTAAAAGTTTTAAATGCAGCGGGGGGCCTGATCTATGCAGATCGGGGACCCCCCCTGCAATGGGTTTATGTGGGGACACTTCGGGGGTCCCGATGGGGACCCCCAGCATAGAGGGGGGTTAATTTTAAGTGCCGCGGCCGGGATTGGCTAATAGTGTGCCGCGGTCCCTTTAAGGAGCCGCGGCGGGGAATTTAAAAGTTTTAAATGCAGCGGGGGGCCTGATCTATGCAGATCGGGGACCCCCGCTGCAAGGGGTTAATGTGGGGGTGCTGCAGGGGTCCTGATAGAGACCCCTGCAGCATGGGGATGTGTATATGGTGCAGGGGGGAGCCTCACGCTGCTGTCTCGGGCTGTTCCGAGGCAGCACGTAGAGGCTTTCGGATCCCTTGCGTGGACTTTTTGTCCACGTAGGGATTCTTACGATATGCGAGACTCGTGCATAGATTTAAGGCTACGTAGCTCTCTCGGAGCCTATTCTCGGCCATTTTCTCGCAGTCATATCGTAAAGCAGGCTGCGAGAGATTCGGTTCTCGCAAACAGCAGGAAAACTGCCTTTTGCGAGCACCGAGAGAACTACGAGGGAGAATTTAATAGGGCCCTATGTCCATTGTATGAAAAACGATGGTTATCCCAGTTCTAGTAATAGTATTAAAACTTAGTTTTATGGGTCAGCAGCTCACTATTCAGATCACAAATCAATATGTATGATAATCTCCATGTACATGGTTTGGTATATTATGTATGATAACCTTTATAAATTGTGTTCCTAATTCAACTTTTATGCAGATAAATCATGACCAAGTGTAACAATACAAAGCAAATGAGATTTTGTTCTATGTATAGAAATTAATGGACATCTCAATTCTAGTAACACAATGAAAATGTGTTTTACTAGCCAGTGACAAACTATACATATCACAATTTAGTGTATATTATGTATGATCATTTTTATAAAGAACACTTATTTACAATTTTATTTTCAGACCATTTTACTTATATAAATTCAAAATAGCTGTTAAATATATAAAATACAAAATGGAATTCTTGCTGATAAAAATGTATTTTTCTATACCTGGTATGGCATAAGCCATAAGAAAGTATATTACTTCTACAGGGGATCCTTTAGTCTGAAAAAATAATCCTTACGTTTTATGACTACAGTTTTCCTGCATTGCAGTTAAATTTAATTATGTTTTTTGGCATTGTTGACAGTATAATGTAGAAATTAAATTTCAGAATGTGTATTCTGTTAAATACAGAACTGGAAAGCAAATGATTATGATAATTAACTCATATAACAGGGTTATAAACTGTGCCACTACTTTGTGTATTTTTAGATATCAGTTCAGGGAACCAGATAAGGAATCCCAAATGCCCAATTAGAATCTCTTAGCAATGTTAATAACCATATTATAAACAATGAGCAGAATATATTTTAAATAGCCATGTGAAAAATGAAGGGCATTACAAAAATTAAATCATTTAAAATGTTTTGTTTTTCCTTTTCAATCTTTCCTTATAAGATAATTTAGATGAAGATGTGAATTTGGGATGCTTAATTACAAGAGGCTTATTTATTTCATATACTGAGCAGCACAACATGTGGCCTTTAAATGATATAATAACTATATTTAAGCAACTCGTGATGACATGGATGTAGAAAAGGACTTTTATTTTTAGGGAGATACAGAGTATACAATATCAACATTTAAATAACTTCTAATCATACAGATAAAGAGACTCTTTTGTCATTTTTGTTTTATTTTATTTAAATGTTTTAACTAGGTGAGTTAATTAAGTTTATCTGCCTCAATGTAACTCATATAACATTTACACTTCACTTATTTATAAGAAGCCCCCAGTAGCAGCTTCTCACCTTCTGTAACATGCCCATGTCTTCCAGTTCTCCGTCATGTAGGGTGCCATGTTTAACAGCTGTAACCTAAGACCTCACCCACCCATAGTAAGACTATTCACACTATAGCATCACATGATGCTCAAAGTGACAGAATATCCCTGTCTGCTTTAAGCAGAGCTGTATGAGACAATTGTACTGTAAAGTCCTTCCTGAGAGGAAGGTCCTACACTACAGATGTAAAACATGGCACGCTATATGAGACAGAGTAGGAAGGAAGGGGGCGTCTATAGAAGCTGAGAATCTGTTACTCTGGGGCCTTCTTATAAGTAAGTAAAGTTTAACATTTAGATAACAGAGTAGGAAGAAACGGGAGTCTCCAGAAAGTGAGAACCTGTTACAATGGCACCTTTTTAGAAGTTGTGGTTGTTGTTCACTCCTTTCGTCGTGTCTGTCTCTTGGTCATTATATGGACCGCAGCACCCAGGCACATCTATCTGTGTTTCTGGTTGCCTTATTTATACGGTTTTCATGGCAAAGATACTGGAGTTGGTTGCACGTTCCTTGTCCAGTGGACCAATATTTTCTTACCCCTCTGCTATGACCTGGCCCTCTTGGGTGACACTACATGGTATAGCTCACAGCTTCATTGAAGTATACAAGCATCTTCACCACAACAAAGTAGCGATCCAGAAGATCTTAGCGTTCTTAGAAGTAAGTGAAGTTTAAATGTTAGAAGACAATTACATAGAGGTGGATCAAAGTTATGAAGTCACCTAGTTAAAACATTTCTATAAAAACATTTGTCTAAAAAGCCTCTTTAATAAATACACCACGTAAAACAAGAAATGTTATTCATATTTTAATGAAATACATTGTATAAATAAATATTATTAGTACTTTCTAATCAAAGTCACTCTCCCTGCTTAGTCCATTTTAGTGTTTTGGACTTCATTAGATCTTTTTTAGTAATTAGTTGGATCTGACTCTCCTCTGTGGACCACAGCATTCCAGGCACATCTGTTAGCCACTGCCCTTCTGAGATACATTATTTCTTCAATTATCTCATCTATCTATCTCCACATATGGCGTCCCCTTCTTTGTGTGCCTTCCATCTTTACCAGCATCAGAGTCTTCTCTAGGGAAACCTGTCTTCTCATGATATAGCAAAGGTATTTGAGCTTTAGCCTCATGATCAAACCTTCCAGTGAACAGTCTGGCTTGATTTTCTGTAGTATTGATTGACTAGATTGTGCAGTCCATGTGACTTTAAGTAGTTTTCTCCAACAGCACAATTCAAAGGTGTCATTTCTGAGTTGCTCAGTCTTTATAATGGTCCAGCTCTAACCTCTGTGTGTTTCAACTGGGAATACCATAGTTCTAATTATGTGAACCTTTCCTGATAGTCTGCCCATGGGTATTTTCACAAATTAGTCTTTATCTATTGTTCTGAACATTGTTTACCTTCCTCTCTCTGTAGTGGCTATTGCAGGCAATTTTACCTCAGAATGTTTTTTACAACAGATCCTCTTTCACCCCTGGACATCTTATAGGGGATGGTGAGAAGCAAATGTGCTGAAGGCTATACTGTTAAGTTTTAAAAGCTACATTGAATTTAATTTCTTCAAATATCTATTGTATTGCTAATCAGTTACTAATCAACCAAATTAATTATTATTGCTTGACCACCACAGAATCCCTTTAACTCTGAGAGTGACTGCATAGATTGGACCATTTGATAGGGGTGTTTCTCCAGGATATTTCTTGTCACATTAAATATTTTATATTTATGGGGTCCAAGAAATGAAAAGGTGTTTGGTACAAGGGAGGATGACTTAGACAATTAAAAAGTAAAGATATATCACTATCAACAAAGGTCTGCATAGCTAAAAATATTGTATTCCCAGCAGTAAAATACAGATGTGAGAGCTGGACCATAAAGAAGTCTGAGAACCATAGTATTGACACCTTTGAATTGTGGTGTTGTAGAAAACTGCTTTGAGTTTCTTAGACTGCAAGAAGATCCAGTCAATCCATACTACAGTAAATCAAGCCAAACTGTTCACTGGAAGATTTATTATGAGGATACTGCTCAAATATTATGGCCATATTATAAGAAGACAGGGTTCCCTAGATAACACCCTGATGCTGAGAAAAATGTAAGGCACAAGAAGAAGGGGACTGCAGAGGTGGAGATGGATAGATTAGGTCATTAAAGCAACACACATGAGCTTGATAGAGCTAAGAGGGAAGTGACAGATGTGAATGGCCATGTATATATATATATATATATATGTATATATATAATATATATATATATATATATATATATATATATATATATATATATATAGAGAGAGAGAGAGAGAGAGAGAGAGAGAGAGAGAGACAATCTACATTCCTTTAAATTAATAATAACGAGTAACAACACAATAAAAAAAAATACAAAAATGAAAACCTACACAAATATTATATGGTTAGACTGAATAATTTAAACTATTATTATTGTATTATTACCATTGATCTATTAAGCAACGTGTTCTGTAGTGCTACATACAGGGGATACAATATATATGTAAGACAAACATAATAAAGGTATACACATTTGTATAGAAGGTGCAGATGGTGTAGAATGTGCAGAAGGTACTGCACTTACCAGAGCTTACAATTTAAGAGACAAGCTTAGTGTGCTTAGCATGGGGGGGAATTATGAGGGTATCTCAGAAGCTGATATATAGGAGGGTACAATGTGAGTGAGGGCTGTATAGGTGAAAGCAAGGGATTGACAAAGTGGGGCAGTAGATGATACATGACTGGTGAGATAGATGAGCCTAACAATGGCATTTTAAAATGTATTGTTCCGGGGAGAGTCTAGTAACATAATTCTACAAAAATACTTTAACTATTTAGATATTTAACATGACAAGCAAAAGTCACTGAAACTGAAATCTTACAGAATAAGGCCTCCATGTAAATCAAGTCTTCTAACCTAGGACACTGCTGTACATTGGGAGCTTTTTTCACCAATTTATACACTAATTTAAATATTTTGCCCCCCCAAAACCCCATGTTAGGGTGCTCAGTGAACAGACATAAATCCTGTGTTAGCCGCAACAGATTTCTGTGTAGGGAGCAGCCAAACCAAGCTTTATGGATGAGACAGGGCTCTAGGTGCCAGTAGGAAATGGGAACGTCATGAATTTTATAAGGAGTGAGAAGTGCTGTAACAAGTTTCATAACTGCTGCAACAAGGACACATTATATATATATATATATATATATATATATATATATATATATATATATATATATACATTTTCAAGGGCCACAATGGGCGCAGGGGGAGAGGCAGGGAGCCCGTACATCAGGTTGCAAGCTAATTTGCTATTCAATTGGCGTCTTTTTGCAGGCTCCCAACAACTTTCAAGTTACAGGCTTGAAAAAAATGGAGACGGTTAAACCCGTAACTAACAGCCTGGCCCGCAAATCAATTTCCCCAAACCTGTAAATGTTTTCACACCCGTAAACGGCAAATGAAACAGAGGAAGATGGGGGCAAAGAGAGACAGGGGAGGGAGATGAAGGGAAAGAGACACAGGGGAGGGAGAGGGGGGAGAAACAAAGGAAAGGAAGAGAGAATGGGAAAGAGACACAGGGGAGGGAGAGGGGGCAAAGAGACACGAGAGGGATACAGGGGAAAGAGATACGTGGGTGAGAAATGGGGGAGAGGGGGGAAAAGAGACATGGGAGGGAGAGGGGACAAAGAGACACAGGGGAAGGAGAGCGTGGCAAAGAGACACCGGGGAGGTAGTGGGGGAAAAAGACACAGGAGAGGGAGAGTGGGCAAAGAGACACAGGGGAGGGACAGGGGGCAAAGAGACACAGGAGAGGGAAAGAGGGGGAAAGAGACACAGGGGAGAGAGAGGGGGGGAGAGAGAAAAAGGGAAGGGAGGGGGAAAGAGAAAAAGGGGGGGAGTGGCAAAAGAGACACAGGAGGGATAATTAAATATTAGCCCGTCATTTGTGAGGGGAGGCCTGCAATACTGAATACTCAAAGTTATGAATAAAAAGATTTTATTTTTATAAACTATCGTATTAGCTTTGAGTATTTATAGGGGTCTATACGACTCAGCTCTCCACTTCTCTGTGAACATTGTAGTTCATGAATAAAACCGCACTCATAGGGTGACTCCTCACTCCACCTCACGTGAAACAAACAGGAAGATCCAGGTCCCAGACCAGTGGAACCAGCTACCTCCATGTTAACCATCAGGAGAAGGACTTCCTGACGAGTAACTGAAATACCTCATACCGTGAGATTAGGCATTTTTACCTGCATTCTATGGCCCTCATTCAATTGCGATTTGGCCAATTGAATAGGGGTCTAAATAAGCACATAACATTTTTTTTAAAGAAGTTTTTAGTTAGTGAAAACCTTGCTTTTGGATAGATGTTTACTAACTAAAAACTTCTTTTAAAAAATATGTTATGTGCTTATTTAGACCCCAAATCGCAATTGAATGAGGGCCAATATATTTATCTAGTTTAGCATTTATGTGCAGTAGTTTTTGCACCTGTTCCCCTCCCTTTCATCTCTTCCACAATATATATATAACTAATAAAACTGTAAATCTAAAAATATTTAAAACAAAAATCTTTACTGCAAAGAAAATTTTACTTTCATACTATATTACTACTTTTGAAAAAGGCAATAGTCTGTTTATTGTTTACTACTGTTTGGCTGTGTAGCTTACTATGCAAAGTTTAGGTGATACAAGTCATACTTACTGACCTTTTTTACTATATAAATGGCTGATATTGTTTCCTACTAGTTATTTTTATAGAATTTCAGTACAGGCAGACCCCGCTTAAAACTCCCTCGTTTAACACTGATTCACTATAAAGCTGTTTTTTCCTGACACATCCCCTCATTGGATATAACACAGTTTTTGCTTGACACCGATTTGATGCTTGTGTATCATCCAAAACACCAAGAGCCATGAAAGAAATTTTAAAATCGAGCTTGCCGGTAATTTACCCTATGTTAAAATTGACCCGTTTGACACTGTTTCCTTTAGCACTTGGTCTTCTAAGAACACATCTACAGAGTTAAAAGGGGTATGTCTGTATGTATATACTGGTATACCCTGTTTAACACTACCCCTTTTAGCTCTGTTTTGCTTTAACGCTATTTTGACCCATAATACCTTGTATAACTCACTGCCTCGCTATAACGCCTTTTAATGCTCTGATTCTCAAAAAAAAAAAAAAACAGAATCCAGGATGACCCAGAAGCTTTAACATCACAAATGTAAAGTTTATATTTCTGCTAATGTTCAGCTGTGTTAGTGTTATGTTTGCTGTTTGTTTAAAATTCATATAAAACAATAGTAAAATAGCTTGGATTTTCAATATGGTGCATGGACTAACTCCCAGCTTGCAGGTAGTTTTGTATCACTGGAGAAGGATAACATTGAGTTCATAAATTAGCAGACATTTAAATTTTAAATTTTACTGCCTAAAAAGTACAATTTATGAATAATTTCATTCTGGGATAATTGCAGTAGAACTATCTCTTAATTGTTATGTGACATCTTAATTGTCATTGTGACATTGACAATGTGGTATATCCTTAAAACAGGGTTTAAATCTTCTAATTAGCATATTTATCAATTAAAACACACAAAAAATTGGGGATATGCTAGATTTTAACACTACTTATCCTTGTATAACCTTGCGTACAAAACCACTGTAATTTGAAAACATCTTCGCATTTGTGAAGTACAGTATGTGACAAACTAACATTAGTAGGTATGTAAGTCATGAACATTAAAACGGTTTTAAAGAAAATATTCAATTTAAAAGACTTGTATCACTCATGCTACAATCTTGGGGCCACATTCAATTGCGATTTGGCCAATTGAATAGGGCTCTATATAAGCACAGAGCATATTTTTTTTACAGAAGTTTTATAGTTAGTGAAGACCTTGCTTTTGAATAGAAGCCGCCAAGCCCGTATGACTTTGGAATCCAACCTCCATATTTCATTGAAGTTCTACAGGCTTGAATAATGAGTTACGGGCTTGGAGGTCATTTAAGGCAATAGGACTTGCAGTTAGTGAAAAATTATCAAGGAAGTAATCTTACCCTCAAACCAAAGATACCTGGCATATGAGCTTTTCTCTCTACAAGACATTATTTTATAGTATTTTCTTTCTCTATCGTTATTTTATTATTTTTTGTTTGTTTCTCTAATGCTGTAACAATAATTACTATTTTTTTCAATATTTCCTGCATTATTGTACACAAGGAAACTCCCATCACATGATCCAATTTCCATTCCTTTGCTCTGTATTTTTGGGAAGTCCACCTTAACACATATTGTGTATCACAACACAATATACAGTATATTGCGGTAGTATATTCTATATCTATACTTCAAATGATGTTCCATTATTTTCTAGTCTTTAAACTCCGATGTGATTTTATTTGCAAATTCTTTATGTAAAGTTGTATGATCCATATTAACTGAATTATTGATTTAAATTGTTTATTATCTTAATTTCAAGAGTAATTGATTAATGCTTTGCCACTTTACTTCATTGCAAGGATATAAAACAAATATGTAATTTGTAGAATGTATTTCCTTACATTGTATGTCTCATTTAAAATATGTACATATTAAAAATATAAATTTATTTCTTTTCATAATGGAAAGTAGAAACAATTATGTATATAGATTACTTAATAAATCATAGATATTGTAATTTCCAAAGATGCTATGTATATAAAGTTAGAGATTGGTGTACTGGGTAAAATCCATTTTTTCCTTTTTTCTAATTTCTTGTCAAACAAATGTATATGTTGGATTTGCAGTGAAACACATGGCAACATGCAAATATAATATAACAGAAAAAAAACAGAAAATGATCACATATAGTTGAAAAACATTGATTCAAAACAGTTACAATAAAACATACCATGTGTTATAAATAATTTTCGTTCAGGTAATATAGATGTTTAAAAAATGAGTCTAAAATATCATAAAGCTAGTTTTTAATTAGAATTAAAAAATGTGATGCTTTGTCTGGACCCTGAATGCATCCATGATACTTTGATTAAAGTTATATGTGAGGGGAACCTTAAATGTCCTCAGGATCAAAGATTGCATTTGTGCTTGCAAGCTGCTTACTTCTGAGCATGTGCAGGTAAAGATGTTGGAGTCAAATACAACAATTTACAACATTTTAACAAATACCACACTCCTCCTCCTCACTCCCCACTGTTCAGTACAGATTAACATGCCCACATGCTTCAAAAATGTAATTTTCTTAAATATTGCTTTATGTTCATGGCTTACCCAGCTAGTAATGCTATCTGTTTGTTGAATACTCCATAAACCTGATTTTTTTTGTTTTCCTATAAAAGCTTTACACCTTGATGGACGGACAATTGGACGATTGAAGATCCCTCAATATGTTTTTTTCTAAAAGTAATTAGACAGGACAGACCATTTAAGAAATTAACTTTGCAACCGTAGCAGCAAATTGAGTAGCAAACATTTCCTCTCCAAGGTAAAGCGTTGTTGCCTGAATACAGCATTGCAGACCTGCAATAGGCTTCCCGTCCCCTAATTGGTGGTATATGAAGGTGTGTTAAATTAAGTTCAGGTGTTAAAGCAGTCATGGACATCTTTGAGGAGCTGCAGGTAATTTATCCTCTTTTATAAATGTGCTTTCTCCAGAATATAACTTTAATGCTTATGGATGTACATTTTACTCACTGGTCCTTGGTTGGATTTACAGACACTTATGGCAGGTTCAGTCCATAATATGGCAGATTTCAGATGAGTTGGTGTATTGTGCAATCCCTGAAGATGCTGAGTCTTGCAGATGGCAAAATATTGTCAGGTTAAATTGCAGAATCCATTGGGCGATATTTTCACCCACCTACTTGTGAGGAATGTGAGACTCTCCTCCCCCAGGTATCAGGTAATTGTAGTATCTCTACAGTGTGAAATGAATACAATATTTCAATGGATAATATTATTACATTGGAAGAGGCAATTGTTTATTGTGTGACTTGTTAGTCTGGGGGAGAGAATAGCCAGTTGCAGTAGATCTCCAATGGCTAGTGCTGAATAGTGTGGCCTCCAGGTTCTGTTATCCATGGGAGTGGTATAGGAGTATTTTACTGTGTTTCATTGCACAGAAAATACATTTGTCATCCAATAAAGAAGAGTGGGGGGGGCATGTTGTGGGCTCTACTCCTTGAGGATCTCTATGGATCAATTGCTAAGAATTAAAGCCTTCCGACTAAGGGAAAGGAAGCCTTGTGGCAATCCACTGAGTCAGAATTAGCAGCTCTTCAGCTCTAGTTTGACTGTTTCTGTTTCGTCACACTACCGGAGACTCACAAGGAAGTGCATCTATAGGGCCACATTAAATTCCAAGCCAGCAACTCCAACGTGAAGGTTGTAACTGCTGCATGCTTGAAAGAGAGTTATGGTGCTCTCAAATTAGAAGGGCTGCGAGCTACGAGCTAGAGACGCAAACGCGTAAATCATTTGTCGTCTGGCAGAATTGCGGGATAGAATGTAATCAATTAAGCAAGTTCATAGTTACGGGTTTCGATGGAGCCAATAGAAACAGAGATCGCCAGCATTGCGTCACATTAAAATGGAGGATGGATTAAAAAGTCTTTTACGATCAACGAGGGAACCCACATTCCAGTCTAAATGCAATATTAATAAAGCTGCAAATATGATATTCTATCTCATGCGAGTTACATATCAGGCCTCCCACATGGACTATAACATTTCCTTCATTAATTTTTATTATTTTGCCAGACTACGAGTCTGATCGCATATCAGACTTCTAAACACTAATTGATTGATGTTTAACCTCCATGTTTTAATGATTGATTCCTCATTTACTATTGGCTATATCTAAATCGGTAGTTACGGCCTTGCTTGATTGATCATGATCACGCTCTGAAATGCTACTTACGATTGCATGATTTGCGGTTTAGGCTTTCGGCCAGGTAGTTGCGGCCTTGTTCAATTGAATCACTCTGTAACTGTTGCAGATTTCGAGCCGGTATGAAGGCAACTGTGGGCTTGCAATTAAATAAGGTACATTGTCAACCATTAATACTGATTGATTGTATATACTTTAGATATGCTGAAAGATATGAGATATGAGACTAAACTAGCAAAAAGATTGTTTGAAAGACTTAAACATACTTAAATAGAAAGCCTGATTATCATAGAATATTTTAGCAAAATAATAAGTCAGGCTCATAGATAAAGTAGTAATAAAACCACAGCATGCAAAAACAATCTAGAATAGAGCTTAATTTTAATCTCTACATTTTGTCACATTACAGCAAACATTCTGCAGACTCTACAAATACGATATGAGATATTACAAAGACAAATTTCATATCACCCTTTGTTTGTTTACAAAAGTGCTATTTTAATATATGGAGCTAATAACAGAAAAATGAATGCATCAACAATAATTAGTAAGTTGTGTTGCTTATTTTTATTACACAGATAAATTATTCATTCCCAGCACACAGGGACACAATAACAGATCCACATTTCATCTACTTCAGCTTTATACCAGTGTAACACATTTCAAGTGCTTGTTTAAATTGGTATTTTTATTGTTTGGGGCTTTTCCATTGTAAGGGTAAGATTGCTCATCTATGAATTCATATTAGTTATAAATGTAAATAAAAATCTGGTAGAAATTGTTAACATTCACCATAATATCAAAAAAATATGTTCTTCGCCCCTGCAAAACACATATTTTGAAAAGATTTCTCCAAACACAAAATTCCGAAGATAAGAGCAAAACTACCTAATGGGTCCATTGGGGATGAGGCAGCAACTCAAACTGTAACAAGAGAACACGACTCTGATTTATTGGGTAAATCATTATACAGGTTGAGAAATCTAATTATGATTGGTGAAGAAATACATAACTGGCAACATTCTTATTATTACATTTACATTTCACTATATATGTAATGGTATAATATTTTATTTTCAAGCTTGTTTTTAACTATACATGTACTGTTGTTATTTAAAAAAAGATTATAGACCCAGATATACAGCCATATTAAATTGCAATTCAGCCAATTGAAAAGGGCTCTATATAAGCACAGAGCATATTTTTTTACAGAAGTTTTTAGTTAGTGAAGACCTTGCCTTTGGATAGAAGTTCACTAACTAAAAACTTCTGTAAAAAAAAAGTATGCTCTGTGCTTATATAGAGCCCTTTTCAATTAGCCGAATCACAATTTAATAAGGCTGATAGAAAGTAAGTAAAAATAGCTGAAATACAAATTATACAATAAAATGTATATTTACATTAGTATTATAAATAAATAATTAAAAAAAAGAGTCTTTCTGTATATGAGATTTCACCAGAATTATTTTACATATATCCAGTTGCTATCTTATTCCACCTCTTAACCCTGAGGAGGTCGCAGTCAAAACACACAAGCATAGATTGAGTGTATTCGAGAGATACATTAAGTACTAATATATACTGAATGGCGATAAAACTTAAAAAAACATTGCAAATATAATATATGATTATTTATTTATTTTCATTTAGTCTAAAAAGTTAAATCCCACTACCCTCTGTAGCCCATAAATGCTACAAATCCTGTTGCTCTACTTTTGAGATGCTATTCAATTGGCCGGTGTGAAGCCCAGGGCCTGACTGGACTGTTTTGGGCCACGGCCTGGGCCTGAGCTGTCAAGAAGTTACCCTGTTTTATTGTTATAGTTATGTATTTTGTATTACTTTTGCTTAAAATTACATATAAATTATATGTATTGTGATTATGTTACAGTATTGTTATCTGGTGATAACTCACTCAGCCACACCTAAATAAACAAACACAGGGAGTCTTGAGCAGATAAAAAGTGTTTACAGCAAATGGTGATAGGTAATACAATCACTAGTATAAGCTCATCAGATGTACAGGGTTTCTGAGTAAGCAGGGGCAGCCTATTATGCTAATTGGTCTTTCTTCTATGTACCTAAGGATGGGGCTTACTGTGATTGGTCAGCCTGTGTGCCAGAAAATTGTATAAAATGTGACAATTAATAAAGGTATGATAGATTTGTTTGGACTTACATAAAACAAGATGTCATTGTCATTATGTTTATTAATCCTAATTGTAAGGGATTATATGATTATATGATATCCTTTAAACACAACCCTGGGCGTGGTAGTGGTGTTTGGTCCATCTTCTGCTATCAGAGGTGTAAAAGGACAGCACAATTCTGCTGGATAGGTTTGAACCAGATTCTTATCAAGTCCAATTGAAGTAGCAGATCATGACAGCCGGGCCTGCAAGTTAGGGGCCGATAGTGAAAATTGGAAACCATTGCCGTTTGAAGTAGCATTTGCGGGCTTGAACATGTTACGTGAGCAAGCCTGTAACTCCCAATGCAGAAACAGCCAATGGAAACAGAGATCGTCATCATGACCAACTTCCAAGCCCGTAACTCATAAGTGAAGGCCGTAGGACTTTAAAATAGAAACCTCCATTTTTGATGTCGTACGGGCTTCAAACTCCAAGTAGGAGTAGGACTTTGAAAAAAATGGAGGTTGGATTTCAAAGTCCTACGGGCTTGGAGGTTGAATCCCGTAGGACTTCACATTGATTGCCGTGCTCGATATAATATGAATATTGATCATAAAATAAATATTGGAGAATGTTGTGCTCTTAATTCTAAGACCTAAAATCACTTTCACTCTTCATAAAAGTACAGTATTGCTTTTTTGTTTGCTTTTAAAGTGCTCCAATTTATCATTAAGCACTTTGCGAGACCTCCTTGGTACCATTAACTTGTGGTTAAATATTTGCCATTTGCGGGCAAGACGGAATGGTTAGCGAGGGGGAATCGGAGCAATTGAATAGCGATTTGCGATTTTAGCATTCGGGGCTCTTGCGGCTGTAAAGGATCACAGGCTTGGAGGGCATTAACTTGCGATTTTTACTTTCAGTTTTATTTTGTCAATGCGTTTAGCATCTCTTGAATATCAATTTGAGATAGAGTGGGTATATTTATTTGTATATAATAAGATTACATCTCAAAATATCATCTGTGCTAAAGCATTTAAAGTTTTGTCTTGACATTTTTTGTGTGTGCCTGAACTACTGGAAGTTGACACAAAATATTCTGTGGCTGTTTTCTAATTGGTTTTCTTATCAGATTTTTCCTCCATTTTGATTCTTTATCCTTTCCAAGAAAATACTCATCAATTGTGACAAATTCATTTTTACTTTCTTTACTTGAAATATATTGTTTCTTCTGAACGAACTTCAACAGAATCACTTTTGTTTTCACATTGGTCTCTATCATTCTCATCATCGGATTTGACTAACATTTGCTGAAGCTTTTTCAAATCTGGTGGGTTATCGAATCGGTATATTTTTCAAGACATTTTCAACGGTAAATAAAAAAAACAACTAAACCAACACTGAGGTCAAAGTTTACTGTTGAATATCACACTTTTACAAAACACAGGTTATTGAAAAACTAACTTCATAAAAAAATGTGGTATATCACTCATGTGTTTGAAGCAATAGACTGGACCTTGGCTCTAAATGAAACACATTATGCACATGTGTTACAAACAAAGCATAATCTTTATTGGTCTGTTCAACCTTTTTACACAGTTTTTGACATTCTACACATCAAAGAGTATTTGCCCTAAACAATCACAATTTAACTTTTTGCGTCATCGAATTGCCCCGCATGGGTTAGGACTTCCATCAAGGGCTCAGTCTCAGCTTTTCTACTTCCCCAAACAGGTCCAGAGAAGTCTACAGCTGCAGCTATTAGCTACCTACAGTCAGGGGGCCTCATTCAAATGTGATTTGGCCAATTGTATAGGGCTCTATAGAAGCACATAGCATATTTGTTTACAGAAGTTTTTAGTTAGTGAACTTCTATCCAAAGGCAAGGTCTTCACTAACTAAAAACTTCTGTAAAAAAATATGCTATGTGCTTATATAGAGCCCTATTTAAATGGGCAAATCACATTTGAATGAGGCCCCAGATCTGTACAAAGCAGGGGTTTGACAGAATGTCTTGACAAGGGATTTGGGGTCTAACCCATAGGTGCGCCATGAACCTGGTAGACACACTTAGTGGTTTCAGGAGAGTTTCCCAGCTAATTAGAGAACCCTAGCGGAGGCTGCTAGACTGGCTTTTTTTTCTTTTCTTATTCCTTTGTGCACTTAGGGGGATAACCCTATTGAGTCAGCTTATGAGGGTTGAAGAAATCTGTGGTGTATGCCTTGACTTTTAAAGTATTTCTATAAATTTGGGTTTCTATAATAAACAATGACTGAGTTCAAGTACTTCCCAATTTGTAGTTAACCTCTAGACAAAGGATCAAAGTGGTATAACTTGCAAAGCACTTGACATCACTTGATCTATGTTACCACTTACTGCAAGTTCAAGCCCAGCTGGGAATATAGCCTGTGACTGGGAGTGAAATGGATATCATGGTTGAAAGTGGCTACTGGTTGCCCTTAAAGTGATGTCACCTTCAAAATATTTTTATTGACTCAATACAATAGTTACACCCCAAGGCACATTCTACGCACAAAATAATGGTCCTAAAAATAGAAAATGGACCCAGAGCCCTCAAGGCCCCAATGACCAGAAATGGGTCTTAGGGGTCCAGGGCATACAACCAGGGCTTGGGGAAAACATCATACAACATAGTAAGTTAATAAGTGATATAATATTTTAAAAATATACTTATGGTCATTATAATAGTCATTTGATTAATCCAGTTGTGTGGCTAGTATTCATCAGGGTCCAGTTTCCAGACCAAAAAGTCCAATAGTCCTGGTGATCACTGTTTTTGTAAAACAGACACTTTTGTACTCATAAGAAAAATAGTAAAATCAGTATCTTAAAAGAAAAACTCAACCACTGGTATATAGCCCTCCTCTCTTGGCTGGTGATGTTCAGTCTGGTAATTGTCTAAGGGGGTATAGACCAACAAGGATGCTATTGTAGTTAATGTATACTGTATATAAAAGTTCCTTCACTACAAATAAATCAAAGCTTTTCACCCTGCTGGTGAACGTCATCAAGTGCTCCACATATTGTAGAGCATGTATACAAAATATAAATAAGAAACAAAATAAAGTATTTCATGGTATTTTTATACAAATATTTTAATGGATAAATAACATTATGCTGTCTCATTTTCCTATTTAGCAAGTTATTTTCTGAAGAAGTTTTAGGGCCCTATTCTATTGCCCAATTCGTAAATTTATACACACTTAAAATCACTCTTAATATTGCAACACAACATATTCAGCAAATATTACTTATTGGCACTAATAAATTCTTAAGTCAATAGAATGCATATAAACATTTATAAAAAAACACAGAAGCCAAATTTATGAGTATTAGGCATTTGCAAGTAGCTAATAGAATATGGCCCTTAGTCTGGAGTTTTGGGAAGATTAAAACTCAGATACAATTATCCTACGTAGGGCTCTTTAAGAGACTTTTTTTTTCTGGTGTTACCATCTAGAGGACACTTATTTTTGTGACGTATGTGTATTTTGTATATCATATAACATAATGGTGTTCTTTAATATTGTGGGTGCTTTGAACCAGTATAGAGATAATCTTGTTCTTTGCTTTTTTATTTCAGTTTTTTCAAAGCTCTCGGATGTTCTCACAACTGAATGAAGTGCTTTGTAGAGGAACAAAAAAGCAGATGAAAAAGCAAAGAATTGTAATGTACATCTAACAATGCGATAGAAAGTGCACTTAATAACAGTGCTGAATGAAAACCTGTTCATAAGTCCAGACTACTGAAATGATATAGAGGTGCACAGTAAGTGCGTAGTGCAGAGGTAAGTGCTAGTCCAAAGTATGGAACACACAGCCTTATTAAATGCCTCTAACAAATAAAAATGTAGCTCATAATGTAGCTCGCAAGACTTACGGCTATATAATTGCCCTTTCAAAGAAACCTGCTGTAAAGGATCCTTGCATTCGTGCAGCGATGATCCTTGCGTTTTCCTCCGAACTCCAGCTGAAACAAAGTGATTATAGCTCCAATCCCCCAAACATGAGTCAAAACTTCATGAAGGGGTAAACATGAACTCTTTACTGTGGGCTACACGCCCGGTCTATCTCAGGACTTCCTCCTGGTGGACAAAGGAAAAACAGTAGCCAATCACAGTGGCTATAGCATAAGCACTCCCCTTACACATAAGTCACTCCCTCTTTTCTATCCTGGAGGTAATTAAATTAAGGTAGCACAGAGAGCCTATATTATCTCCAGGAAGAAAGGAACATGGCTTCTTTGTTTTAATAAAACAGAATAAAAATGTATAACTTTGTTTTTACACAATATAAACTTGAAGTTCCACATATCCCCAGATAGCTGAGATCTGAGTGCATATTCTAGGCGAATAGCGCTCAGATCCCACGAACGCAGTTCTCAGAATCATCGACTGAAGTTTGTCTTATTAGGTATTTCCACGAAAGCCCATTGTAAATCCTCAAATAACCGAACAGGTGGGTTCGTGAAGTCTGTAAAATAGGGGATTTCGTTACACAGCTCCCCCTTAGTCCCATGGAACGGCATACCTGCTTAGATCCTAACGGGTCGGCTAAGGGATGTCCGGTAATCCAGAAACAAACCAAAATTACGCCTTTTCCAGTTCAGTTTGCCGGGAGAGGCCATCGGCATTGGCATTCTGTTTCCCAGGGCGGTACTGCATTGTGAAATTATAAGGTTGCAGCGCCAAGCTCCATCTGAGTAATCTGGGGTTATCGCCAGCCACTCTGTTGAGCCAAATTAAAGGGTTGTGGTCAGTCAGCACGGTGAAAGAGCGTCCATACAAGTAAGGCTGTAGCTTCTTAAGTGCCCAGACTAATGCCAGACACTCTTTCTCCACAGTGGCATAGCTGACTTCGCGGGGTAATAGTTTTCTGCTCAGGTACGCCACTGGGTGATCCATGCCATCGTCTCCCACCTGGCTCAATACTGCTCCCAGTCCAAACATTGAGGCATCTGTGTGGACGAGAAACCTTTTAGTATGGTCCGGTGCCGCTAACACAGGAGATGCACTTAACGCAGCCTTGAGTTTCTGGAAAGCCTCCTCACACTCAGTGGACCAGATTACTTGTCGGGGCAGGGACTTTTTAGTGAGGTCTGTCAAGGGCTTGGCCAGGGTACTGTAATCCGCTACAAATTTCCTGTAATAACCTGCGGTACCCAGGAATGCCATAACCTGAGTTTTTGTCCGTGGTTGGGGCCACTGGGTGATGGCCTCAATTTTAGCGGGCTCTGGTCTCTGTTTCCCTGACCCTACTCTGTGGCCTAAATACTGGACTTCCGCCATGCCCACGTGGCATTTCTCAGGCTTCAACGTGAGCCCTGCTTGCTGAATTCGGTTGAGCACTACTGAAATGTGTTCCAGGTGGGCTTCCCAAGTGTCACTGAAGATAGCTATATCGTCCAGGTAAGCACAAGCAAAGCCCTGAAATCCCTCTAGGAGCCGGTCCGCCATCCTTTGAAAAGTGGCTGGGGCATTCTTCATCCCAAATGGCATAACCTTAAACTGGTATAGGCCAAATGGGGTGACAAATGCTGACTTCGGAATGGCCCCAGGCTCCAAGGGGATTTGCCAATATCTCTTGCACAGATCAATAGTGGTCAAGTAATTCCCCCCAGCCATACGGTCTAGCAGCTCATCTACTCTGGGCATGGGGTAGGCATCGGTAATGGTCCGATCATTTAGTTTACGGTAGTCCACGCAGAACCTGGTGGTACCGTCCTTTTTAGGAACCAGGACTACTGGGGAAGCCCAGGGGCTTTGGGACGGTTCTATGACCCCCAGTTCTAACATATCCCGGAGTTCCGTTAACATACTTTCCCGTACTGCCTCTGGAATTCGGTAAGGCTGCTGCCGCAGGGGTAACTGGCCTGGGGTCTCCACTCGGTGGACTGCCAGGGTCGTATACCCTGGGGCTGCAGAAAACATGCCCCCAAATTCCTTTAACAGTTGGGAAACCTGAGCTTGTTCCTCGGGACCTAATGCTGGCCCCAACTGTACTTGGTCTACTCCTGTGGGTTTCTGGGGAAGCATATCTGGTAGAGGGATACCCTCGCTATCCTCATATGCTGGAGCGCATACTGCGGCGACCTCCTCTGGCCTCTCGAGATATGGCTTAAGCATATTTACATGGAAGGACCTCCGGATCCTATTATCGGAACAGTCTGCCACAATGTACGTGGTATTACTGATCCGCTCTAGGACCGTGTAGGGGCCCTGCCAGGAGGCTTGCAACTTATCTGTTTTGATGGGTTTCAGAACTAGGACCTTTTGTCCCACTTCTAATATACGGTCCCTAGCTCCCTTGTCATACCAGTATTTTTGCCGCTTTTGGGCGGCTCGCAGGTTCTCCCGAACTGTTTCGGTCAGAGTCTGTAGCCGGTCTCTCAGCTCTAGTACAAATGAGACTATAGGGGTACCTGCTTGTTCCATATCACCTTCCCAATGTTCTCGCACGAGGTCCAGGGGTCCCCGGACCCGTCTCCCGTATAATAGCTCAAAGGGAGAGAATCCGGTGGACTCCTGGGGAACCTCCCTATAGGCAAAAAGTAAATGAGGGAGGAATCTTTCCCAATTCCTGCAGGTCTCTGTGAACGTGATGAGCATTTGCTTAAGGGTGCCGTTAAATCGTTCACAGAGGCCATTGGTTTGGGGGTGATAGGGGGAACTTAATATGGGTTTTACCCCACAGCTCTGCCAGAGTTGTTGGGTAATCACCGCAGTGAATTGGGTTCCCTGATCGGACACTATCTCCCTAGGGAATCCCACCCTAGTGAACACCTGAACTAGTGCTTCTGCTACCGTCTCTGCATGTATATTCGACAGAGCTATAGCCTCGGGGTAGCGGGTAGCGTAGTCTACCACAGTAAGAATGTATTTCTTACCGGATGGACTGGGTTTACTGAGTGGGCCAACTAAATCAACCGCCACTCGGAAAAATGGTTCCTCAATAATGGGTAGGGGGCGTAGCTTTGCCTTGGGGTGATCCCCTCTCTTCCCTACCTTTTGGCATACTTTGCAGGTCCTACAGTAATCTTGCAAATCTCCCGTGACCCCTGGCCAGAAAAATGACTGGGTGAGTCTGTCCCTCGTCTTTTTAATGCCTAAGTGGCCGGCTAGGGGAATATCGTGGCTAATCCGCAACAGTTCTACCCGATACTTACGGGTCACTATCAACTGTCTTTTTTCTACCTGGCCCGCTCCTGTCCCTGTCCTCCCAGTCACTCGGTACAGTAAACCCTTTTCCCAGCTAAACCTTGCCTGATCTCTGTCTCCCTGGGGTTGTTCTACCTTCCTCCTATACCCTTTTAAGGTGGGATCCTCCCGTTGTGCTTGCCCGAAGTCTTGAGGGGTACCCCAGTAAGAACTCTGGTCAGGGGGGATCGTCAGAGGGTTATCGCTTACCTGGTCATGAGTCGAGGGAGAGGCTTCCATAGCTCTGGATTGCTGCCGGGTGGTAACCGGTAGGGCTCCTTCGGTACTGCAGGCTGCCAATTGTGACGTCAGGCATCCTAGATCATTTCCCAGCAGTACTTCCGTGGGCAAATCTGGCATGATGCCCACTTCCACTGCCTTGGCCCCGGTACCCCAATCGATGTGGACTTGGGCCGTTGGTAACTTGTGAATTGCCCCTCCGGCTACCCTTACAGCAATGGTACGTCCTGTGTGCTGGGTCGGGGCGACTCGGTGTGGCTGGACCAACGTAATAGTAGCGCCGCTGTCTCTCAGTCCTCGAGCCTCTTGCCCATTGAGTTTTACCTACTGGCGGTGATGTGCCCTGTTATCCCCAGCCGCTTGTACAGGGTTTACCTCATGTAAGGTGGCCCAATTTTCACTATTGCCACTGGGTGTCTCTTGAGGCAGATAATTGTAATCCTCTTGCACACAGTGTGCGGCGGCTTTTGTCTGTGGTATCGGTGTCCGTCCCCAGCAGTCTGTAGTGCGTTGTGGGCAGTTAGGTTTGATGTGCCCCACTTGCTTGCACCCATGACACATCGGAGCAGTCCTTTGGTACCCTCTATTTGTGGTATTGCCCCTTGGTGGTGGTACCCTCTGTGGCATAGTTGGTGGGCCAGAGGCAGGCCGCTGGCTCTGGACCCCTCGGTTTCCATCCATCCGCCTGCTCTCATGAAATTCGTCTGCCAGCCGTGCTGCCTCCTCTACAGTTTTTGGCTTTCTGTCTCTGACCCAATCTCGCACCTCCGCTGGGGTATAATCAAAAAATTGTTCTAGCAACAACAACTGCACAGCATCCTCTAAAGTAGTTGCCTGATTCCCCTGCATCCAATTGCTGGCAGTGCGCTGCATGCGAAATGCCCACTCCGTATAGGAATCTTTACCTTGTCTTCTGAGAGCCCTGAATTTCCTTCTATGAGCTTCAGGGGTTACAGCGTACCGGGCTAACAAAATCTCTTTTATCTTGTCATAGTTTTGTATATCCCCATCTGGCACAGCTCTCAATGCTTCAGCTGCTCTACCTGATAGTTTACTACTTACTACGGCAGCCCAGTTAGCTCTTTCCAAATCTTCTAACACACATTGTCTTTCAAAATCTTGCAAGTAATTGTCAATATCCATCTCACCTTCCACGAAGCTTTTAAATGCAGCGTAGTTAATTTTCCGCTGACGCCCCCTTGTAGATCCAGATAGCGACAATATATCCACTGGAGGTGATCTGTCTCTGGCTTCTCGTGCTTCCCTGGCATTCTGGGTCTCAGTAGCTTGTGCCAAGATCTGTACCACGATCTCTGGTGCAGGGTTAGGTCCTACCAGGCTGAGTCTCCATCTCATGTCCCTCTGGAAGTCTGTTTCCTCTGTATTCGCCATTTGTGGTTCGCCGGTTTGATCGCTCTCCAGTAGTTCGGCTATTAGCGTGGCTTTCGTTTTGTTGCTTGCCGCTATGCCTCGAGCTTCCAGCAGTTCCTTTAGTGTGGTTCGTTTCAAGCGTTCGTATCTATGCGCCATTCACCAGTTTCAGTTCGGTATATCCGTTCGGGAGGAAATCCCCACCACTTGCCACCAGTGTAAAGGATCCTTGCATTAGTGCAGCGATGATCTTGCGTTTTCCTCCGAACTCCAGCTGAAACAAAGTGATTATAGCTCCAATCCCCCAAACATGAGTCAAAACTTCATGAAGGGGTAAACATGAACTCTTTACTGTGGGCTACACGCCCGGTCTATCTCAGGACTTCCTCCTGGTGGACAAAGGAAAAACAGTAGCCAATCACAGTGGCTATAGCATAAGCACTCCCCTTACACATAAGTCACTCCCTCTTTTCTATCCTGGAGGTAATTAAATTAAGGTAGCACAGAGAGCCTATATTATCTCCAGGAAGAAAGGAACATGGCTTCTTTGTTTTAATAAAACAGAATAAAAATGTATAACTTTGTTTTTACACAATATAAACTTGAAGTTCCACATATCCCCAGATAGCTGAGATCTGAGTGCATATTCTAGGCGAATAGCGCTCAGATCCCACGAACGCAGTTCTCAGAATCATCGACTGAAGTTTGTCTTATTAGGTATTTCCACGAAAGCCCATTGTAAATCCTCAAATAACCGAACAGGTGGGTTCGTGAAGTCTGTAAAATAGGGGATTTCGTTACACCTGCCAACGACTTGCGGGGTAGAAGCGAGAAAACCCTACGGGATGGGAGAAATTGACTTAACCGTCTGCAAATCCTGTGATCTGTCAAGCCCGTAACTGTTACGTTCCCAATCATGCTATTAAATTGCAACAAATTCACTGGCGTTCAAGCCTGTAACCCACAAATGGAGCCAAGAAGCCAATGAGAGCTAGAGAGGACCCTCAAGGGCGCTAAAGTCCAATCTGTAGCACTTTAAATGCTCATATACACACATTACTATTAACAGGGAAAGTGATGTTAGGTCTTAGAATTAATAGCACAACATTCTCAAGCTCGCAAATCAGCCAAAAAAATACTTTATTTCATGTTTGATTTCCGTGTTACATTGATCCCGGCAATCAATGTGTTAATACATATAATGGAACTTGCATGTAATAGATATCATGTTTATAGCTTTATCAAAATTGCATTATATCTGAAATGCGGGTCCGATCGTAACTTGTAATTGAAAACCGTAACTTTGAAATCCAACCTCCATTTTTCAGTGACGTAATTCTGACGATCTCTGTTTCCATTGGCTCCATCTAAACCCGTATCTACAGGTTTGACTAATTGATCACGGTCGCACATGCAACGTGCAAAAATGGTTCATGGGTTTGCCTCTCAAGCCCATAACTCACCGCATGTTCTAATTTAATAGCTCTCTAAATCTGCAACATTTTCAGCCCGCAGGCCTTGTGAGTCTCAAATTGCACTTACAGGCTTTGAATTTAATAGTGCTTACAGTCAGGCATTTCAGTATTTTCCTGCTCTGTATATGTTGCTCAACAGCTGCTTCAGCCACTTTGATGATTCACCTGTGCACAGCTTTGAGATCCTGAAATCATGGTATATGTTCCTACCCGAGCCTGATGATTGGTAAAAGAAAGTCTAATGTTAAAACCAAGCATTAGAAGTTATTTGTGACAAAGAAGGTAGCTCAAAATAGGTGTTGAACAATCAACAAAAAAACACATATGGCCCAATTTATCATGATTATTGCAAGAGAAACGTAAAAGAGACATCTAAGAAAAAAATAGAGACTACTTGCAAATGCTGTGATGACAAATACATGAAGTAACATACAGAAAGTATGGTTTAAGAATTAAATAGTCGGGCATCTTTGAATGACATATTAACAATCTACATCATTGAACATTCTTAAAAAAATATTCTCAATAACCTTTAAAAGTGTAACGATGCTTTGTCATACAGTATGGTATGCAGAGCTGAGGTAAATCTATTAGCATTAAACATTGACCCATGATCATGGTGTTAAACTTGAAAAAAATGGTGAATCAAGCAACATTTTAAACAAACACTAGAGCATATACAATAATCAGTCTGTGGTCAGATTGCGACCACCTATAAACATTAAACCAGTGCTTGCAATAAATCTTAAAGGTATATAGAAGTTTCCTGGGGTTCAAATGTTTGGTAAGAAACAGGCAGTGATTATCAGAAAAATATGTGTTATATAGAAAAGTTCTATGCAGGGGCGGCCCGTCCATTGGGGCATCAGGGCAAACGCCCCCCCAAATATTTTTGTGACCCTGCAATAAAAAAACACAACAATGTATTAGTAATAACCCAAAAACAATTAAATATAAGGTGTACATCATCATTCAAGTCTTAATACAGTAATAAAATGAAGTAAAGTTAGTAAACTATTCCCAGGGACACTGTCACTTTAAGATAACCCCTTGCGCGACATTAACTAATGCTGCTGTGTATCTATTGTAGCCGCCTGCACCCTGTGTGATCATATTACACTAGTAAAGTACACTAACCTTTAGACTCTTCTCTTCAATGAGTCCTGGCCTGGCCCCCTGACCGTTAATGCATGCCGCCGACCATCACAGTGACGATATGCATGGGCGGTCATAAATGTATCAATTTAATGACTGACAGTCTTCCATCATTGACCAATCAATGATGGAAGGTTGTACAGTTGCTAAGAGAACATTGTAAACCCACCCAGACCGTTAGCCCTGAGCGCCCGCCAGCTAATAGGGCCTCGAGTTTACATTTTGATTGACTGATACAGTGAATAAAACCACCAGTTGCCTGTCCCTTCCCCCTTTCTGTTTCCTGACCCTGGTCACGCTGAGACTGAGAGACCTCCCAGGCTGAAACTACTCACATCTGCACTGCTGCCTGCCTAACAGTAAGTCTACCTGGCACCTGCCCTGCCCCTGGCCAAACCAAACCCCTAGTAGCCCCTAATAAAAGGTAGGGGTGACCAGTTACCCCACTATGCCTGCCTGGCCTGCCACCTACCCAGCCACCCACCAACTTACCTACCACCGACGACCCTAGGCCTGCAATGCCTGGTGCCACCCCCAGCCATCACCCCCATGTGGCCTGTGCCACCCCAGATCAGGCCTGCCCTATGCGATGCCACTGCCCGATTACCCCGATCACGGGATCGGGGTAGTCGGGTGGTGAGCGGGGTGGCACAGGCCCACATGGCTCACTTGGCAGTCATCTGGGACTTGGACAGATGTCTGTCACAGACTGTTGACAAGAGACGATACCTGGGGGTTTGGGGCTCCCAGACACCCTGTTATACTGTTATAAGGTTATATTGTTATTTTGTGGTCTAGGGGATAAAGTATTATAAGTTTACCCCTTAGCATATCCCCATCCCTTCCATGTTTAGGCTCATTGTAATGGGTGTCATGTGAGGGAGCTGGTGGGATGTGTTGGTTGTATGTGTGTGAAACATTGTGTGTTGTATTTGTAAATATGAATGTATGTTATTATATTAGTAGGTTATTATATTGTAGAGGGGAAGCCGTTGAATACAGGCAAGCCTCCTTTGTTCCCAAAGGCCTGTTAATCCCATTAGCTAAGTATCCAGCATAGAACTAACAATGGGAAGCTCACAGCTGGAGAGCAGACAGGCAGGCACCCAGAAACAATGGGATGGCCTGAAGGCTTCTCAGCCTTCATAGCATGGGCACAGGAGAGTAAAAGACATGCTTTCCCCTGGACATTCAAAGCCCAAATTAATTAGTTGGCCTCGCCTACTGGACGGACCTGGGAGGGGACTATTGGTTCACGCACAGTTCCCCTTCATGATTGGCCAGACGTCATTTGGGGCTGGATAACGGTAGCCACTTCCCCCATTCTTGTGTGATGTGGTTAAATATGCTGTTCTAAAAAAAAACATGGTTCATAATTTTCATCAAGACTTTGTGTGCAGGTGTATTATTGACCCAGGGGCATATGCTGGCAGAGGAGATCGTTTCTGACTCCCTTCCAGGTTTTCCCAGGCACACTACCAAAAGCTGGGACTTATGCTCTTGCATCCGCAAGGAAGGTCCATTGGTCTGAGTCACCCAAATATTAGGTCTAAAACCTACAGGAGATAAGAGGACTAGGATCCTCTATACTCCATCATCATTGTAGGTTGTGACAATTGGTGGCATTGGTGAGAGACTCCACAGAAAGACCAAGAATGGAACAGACGGATATCACCAAAGAAGCAACAAGACGGTTTAAAGCAGCCAGGCACCTATACCCCAGTGAGATGACCGCACAAGAGGTGGCCAAAGTACTGGACCAGCATTACCAGAGAATCTGGCAGGAGCGCACTGGGGAGCGGGATCAAGCTCAGCAAAGGCTTGGTTGCCGCACAGAGGAATTGCCAGCACGAGTTAAGATGGCATACCAGAACTTTAAGAAGTTCCAGGATGGTATGGACAATATGGACGAATTCCTTCAGGAGTTTGAGCAGCAATGTGGGGTCCAAGATATTCCCTATGGAGAATGGGCCAAATTGCTGCTGAACAAGTTAACAGGAAGGGCCAGTGCGGCATGTGGAGCCCTTCCACGAGAACAAGCCCAGGATTATAAATATTTGTGCACTGTGTTGCTGAGCAGATATACTGTGACGCCTGAGACATTTTTGGATAGATTCAGGGGCACCACCAAAGGACCAGCAGACACTCATGTGGAGGTTATGTGCAGGTTAAGGCGAGCTTGTACCCAGTGGTGGTCTACACAAGGAGCCATCACAGCCGAACAGATATTGGAAGTGGTACTGATGGAACAATTCCTGAACATTTGCTCCTCAGAAGTAGGTGAATGGTTGCAAGATCAAAAACCGACCACTGCAGACCAAGCAGCTGCGCTGGCAGATCGGTTTATCAGCACCAGGGCCAAAAGAGTGTCCCAAGGAACAAAACCTAGCCTAAATACGGGTGGGGGCCCCAGAGAGGTGGTGCCAGCACGATCAGCTCCTGAGATGCGTAATGCGCCCTGGGCACGGCCAGTAAAAACATCTGACCACAGGGGTACCAAGTCCCAGCCTGCTCCCAGGACACAATGGGGGACCAAACCAATGAGCTCAGAATGCTACAACTGCAACCAATGAGGTCACTTTGCTAAGGATTGTCCTCAGGCACCCAAAAACTCTAGAGGACCTCCCCACCGCCATGTACATTATTTGGGGGAGTGGACTGAGGGGCCGGCGAGCTCCAACGCAGCTCTTTGGGAGCCAGAAGCAGAGGGAGGATATTCAGGGGTCTATACTGTAAGGAACCCGCAGAAGCTGTCTGGAGAACAACATAGGCAAGCCGTGTGGTTACAAGGACACCAAGCTACTGGCTACCGTGACTCTGGATCAGCAGTCACAGTAGTCCTACCCAAATGGGTACGCCCTACAGATTCTATCCGAAAGGAAATGTGGGTGATGGTAGCAGGAGGAGAACAGTTAACCATCCCCATGGCTCGCGTTAATTTGGACTGGGGCATGGGGAACCAAAGCAAGGAAGTAGGAGTCATGGATGGGCTCCCCGCGGATGTTTTACTGGGCAATGATTTGGGCCACATGACGAGCCAATATGTACAGCCCATTACCAGAGCTCAAGCCAAGAGCACCCACCCTGGAGAGGCATACCAGGAGCAGAGGGGATACCCAAGACCTGAGGTAAGTCCATTGCTTGCTAATACATAAACTTTAGGATGGGCCAAGGGAGAGGAGATCAGGGCAGTTCTGCAGAAAGACGAGACTTTGGCTGGTTTAAGGGACAGGGCAGCACAAGGCAAAGGAGTGGATGACCTATACAGCGTTATCTGGGATAAGGGGTTGTTATATAGGGTCAAGGTACCTATAAATAATGAGGTAGGCAGAGAACCCAGGAAACAATTAGTGGTTCCCCAGCTATATAGGGGCAAGGTGCTACAAGTAGCACATGAAATACCCCTGGGAGGGCACTTAGGGGAGAAGAAAACCCGGAGTAGAGTGAAAGAGATATTTTTCTGGCCAGGGTTGGATAAGGATGTAAAGGAGTTTTGCCATTCTTGTGATGCCTGCCAAAGGAACAGGCCTCTCAAGAAGAACAGCAGGGCCAAGTTACAGTCCCTCCCAGTAATGGAAGAACCCTTCCAGAGGGTAGCTGTGGACATCATTGGGCCCTTAGCTAGAGCCAGTAGAACGGGGAAGCAGTATATCCTTACCCTGGTAGATTATGCCACTAGGTACCCTGAGGCAGTAGACTTGTCCAGTATAACCGCTCCAAAGGTAGCAGACGCCTTGGTGACTATATTCACCAGAACAGGGTTTCCCCATGAGATTTTGTCCGATCAAGGCCCACAATTTATGGCCAAAGTCACGGAACAGCTATGGGCCACGTGTGGCGTTAAGCATATTACCTCTTCCCCCTACCATCCCCAGACTAATGGTCTATGCGAGCGGTTCAATGGGACTCTTAAACATATGATACGCACTTTTACAGACCAAGAACCAGGCTGGGAACGGTTGTTGCCATGTTTGCTGTTCGCCTATAGAGAGGTACCCCAGGAGTCTACAGGGCACTCCCCCTTTGAACTCCTGTATGGGAGACATGTGAGAGGACCCTTAAGCATAATTAGGGAAACATGGGAAGGGGAGTATAGGCAGCAACCCATACCAGTGGCCACCTATGTACTAGCCTTCAGAGAGAACATGTCCAGACTAACTGGAATAGTCAGCCAAAACATGAGGAAAGCCCAGCAGAGGGATCAGAAATACTACAAGGCAGGGACCAGTGATAGAATTCTGGAAGAGGGAACGAAGGTGCTTATGCTGGAACCTCACCCCCAGAATAAATTACAGTCCCAGTGGGTAGGGCCTTACACAATCAGCCAGAAAGTGGGGAACAAGGCCTATGTAGTAATGATAGACCCGGATAGGGCCATCACCAGAGTTGCCCATATAAACAGACTTAAGGTGTACGTTCAGAGAGCAGCTCACCTATTAGCTATTTGTAGGGCCACAGAGGACGAGCCAGAAGAGGGACAGATCCCAGATATGCTAAACAAAGCAGACCAGGATACAGTAGGAGAAAGTATTCAGCAGACCCTGGAATTAGACGCAGAGCAGAAAGAGCAGCTGTCCAACAGCTTAAAACCCTTCCACTCCCTGTTCACCACCAAGCCAGGGTGTACCCCCTTAGCTGTCCACCCAGTAGTAACCGAGGAATGTGCCCCTTAAAGCAACACCCCTACAGGGTACCAGAGGCAGTTAGGGCCAACATTCAGGCAGAATTACGCACTATGCTACAGTTGAGAGTGATAGAAGAATCCAGTAGTCCCTGGGCATCTCCAGTGGTATTGGTGCCCAAAAAAGATGGAACCACTCGTTTTTGCGTGGATTACCGTAGACTGAACGATAAAACCAAAACAGATGCCTACCCTGTTCCACGCATGGACGAGTTGTTGGACCGGCTAGGTACTGCCAAATATTTAACCACTTTAGATCTCTCTAAAGGATATTGGCAGATCCCTTTAGAAGAGACTGCAAAGGAGAAGTCTGCCTTTATCACCCCCTTTGGACTCTTCCAGTTTAAAGTAATGCCATTTGGGATGAAAAATGCTCCTTCTACTTTCCAGAGACTAGTGGACACATTGTTGCAAGGGCACCAAGAGTATGCCCAGGCCTACCTGGATGATATAGCCATTTTTAGCCAGACTTGGGAGGACCATATAAGGCACATTAGCCAAATTATGCAGGCAATTCACCAAGCTAAGTTGACCATAAGACCTGACAAATGTCAATGGGCTAGAGCAGAAGTGCAATACCTAGGTCATTGGGTGGGGAATGGGAAGTTAAGACCCGAACCAGCCAAGGTAGAGGGAATAGCAGCTTGGCCCACCCCTAAAACTAAGAAGCAGGTGATGGCTTTCCTAGGTACTACTGAGTATTACCGAAAATGTATTCCTGATTTCAGCAGCACAGCCAAACCCCTGACGGATCTCACCAAGAAGAAGCTACCCCGGGAAGTGAATTGGACTTCTGCGTGCCAGTTGGCTTTCCAAACACTGAAGGATGCTCTGACCTGCTCCCCAGTCCTGGCTGCCCCAGACTATAACCGCCCTTTTGTGGTACAGACTGATGCCTCCATGTATGGCATAGGGGCAGTATTGAGTCAGCCAGACAACCAGGGAGTTGAGCACCCAGTGGCCTACATTAGTAGGAAACTACTGCAATGAGAAACAGCCTATGCAACTATAGAAAAGGAATGTTTAGCAGTAGTCTGGGCTCTACGCAAACTACAGCACTACCTGTACGGAAGACAGTTCACAGTCACCACAGACCATAACCCTCTTTGTTGGTTATCTAAAGTGGCTGGAGAGAATAGCCGACTACTGAGGTGGAGTTTAGCCCTACAAACTTTTAATTTCACGGTGCAACACTGCAAAGGGAAATTCCACCAGAACGCAGATGGATTGTCGCGGCAACTAGAGCCCTGACTGTCAGTCCAGATAGGCATCCTGGAGTACAGGATACCTACATCTGAACTTGGGGGGGGTAATTGTCATGGCTCACTTGGCAGTCATCTGGGACTTGGACAGATGTCTGTCACAGACTGTTGACAAGAGACGATACCTGGGGGTTTGGGGCTCCCAGACACCCTGTTATACTGTTATAAGGTTATATTGTTATTTTGTGGTCTAGGGGATAAAGTATTATAAGTTTACCCCTTAGCATATCCCCATCCCTTCCATGTTTAGGCTCATTGTAATGGGTGTCATGTGAGGGAGCTGGTGGGATGTGTTGGTTGTATGTGTGTGAAACATTGTGTGTTGTATTTGTAAATATGAATGTATGTTATTATATTAGTAGGTTATTATATTGTAGAGGGGAAGCCGTTGAATACAGGCAAGCCTCCTTTGTTCCCAAAGGCCTGTTAATCCCATTAGCTAAGTATCCAGCATAGAACTAACAATGGGAAGCTCACAGCTGGAGAGCAGACAGGCAGGCACCCAGAAACAATGGGATGGCCTGAAGGCTTCTCAGCCTTCATAGCATGGGCACAGGAGAGTAAAAGACATGCTTTCCCCTGGACATTCAAAGCCCAAATTAATTAGTTGGCCTCGCCTAGTGGGCGGACCTGGGAGGGGAATATTGGTTCACGAACAGTTCCCCTTCATGATTGGCCAGACGTCATTTGGGGCTGGATAACGGTAGCCACTTCCCCCATTCTTGTGTGATGTGGTTAAATATGCTGTTCTAAAATAAAACATGGTTCATAATTTTCATCAAGACTTTGTGTGCAGGTGTATTATTGACCCAGGGGCATATGCTGGCAGAGGAGATCGTTTCTGACTCCCTTCCTGGTTTTCCCAGGCACACTACCAAAAGCTGGGACTTATGCTCTTGCATCCGCAAGGAAGGTCCATTGGTCTGAGTCACCCAAATCTTAGGTCTAAAACCTACAGGAGATAAGAGGACTAGGATCCTCTATACTCCATCATCATTGTAGGTTGTGACATGTGCCACCCCTGAAGCCCTGATCACCTCCATGTCGCCGCCCTGTGCCACCCCCGAGGCCCGATCACCACCACCCCGATGTGGCCTATGCTACGCCACCGCCCGATTACCCCGATCACGGTGATC